>CM071801.1:39046322-40253211 GCA_036559045.1 Platycarya longipes | reverse complement strand
GTTGGACATTGCCGACGGAGTTGGGAGCTGAGTAATGAATGCGGAACTTGCCAGAAGGAGCCAACAAATACACAAAACTCATCGCCAAGAGCAGACGACCTAGTGATTGGGGGCCTTTGGTAGCCGGTTTGTCGAAGATGCCACCGTCGATTGAGGTAGAAGCTGAGGATGCTCATTGTGGCCGTGAGAGGGGGGTTATTGAAGCCGAGCGAAGAAGGCCAAAACTGAGCTGGTGACATTGTCTGGCATAAGCGGGTGTCGGGCATATAGGGAAGTCCTATTGTTAATATATCTACACGAAAACCTCAAAAAAAAAAAAAAAAATAGGCAAGGCTAAGGTTGCCACCTTGGTCAATATTCATCACCTACCAGTCGGGTGATATGGTGTGTAGCCCCTCAATTGATGCTCCTACCTCAGGGTTGGATCAATCGGATCGAAGGGTCTGTGAGAGATATCCTAGGGACTACCCGAGGTAGGTGTGTTCCTACCCCCTTTGAGAAATATCTTGGAGGCTATGAATGAGGGGTCTTTGCTGCACAATGAAGTTTGAAATGCCAAGTATGGTTATGTAGGCGCAGCCTAGAGGAGAAGGTGTTGCCCTACTCTGGAGGAAAGGGATAGGGGGATCGACCCACTGCCCCGTTTTGTTTCTGTGCTTCGCAAGTGTCACATTGGTCCAATCCACTAGTCATGATTGGGTCCTCCACAAAAGTGGATGAAATACGGGAAGGTGAATGCGCATGGGGATCTTGTGGTGTGAGGGATTTTCAAGATCAATTCAAAGGCCTTCCTCATCGCTATTAAATCGTGTCAGTCCTCAGTTGGCTAGACATTATACGCGCATAAAAAAATAGGGGAATTAAAGAGGAACTAGCTTGCACTATTAATTTATGAAGCTTCGTGGTGAAGGTAGGTGCAAGTAGAGGAAGGAGTAAGGGTGTAGGGTGCGAATACCTGTGAGATTAATGAAAACCAAAGAAATCTTTGCGAAATGTACGAGCGGCAGTGAATGATTCTGGCTAAGTAGTGCGCGAGCCTCCATGTCAAAACTAACTGCGAGAGGCTAGATATCATATAGTTAGAAGGCTGTTTGGGGATGCCCTTACACATGGAATGGGTTTCTTTATCCTCACTTCTCAAAGGGGCATCAGGAGGTATCCTTCTGCCCATATGGGCTATGAGAATCGTCTACCTCCTAGTTGAGGAGTATATCGCGGGGGGAACATTTTGGGTGAGGCTTGATCTTTTCAAAAAATGTGCAATGATGATTACACAGTGGTCTTTTGCTGGTGTTATGCGTCCCTAATCTGGACAGCCATACTTTGGGAGGAGATTGCCCTGGTGGAGTTTGGGTTATGTAGCGATAGGTGGGATGGGCCATGGTGTATTGGGGGGGGATTTAAAAATGATCACCGCTTTTTCTGAGTCGAAGGAGGTTGGGGTGATTGCCTGCCTATCAGATCTGTGGCAAAATGGCAGAAATATTTATCAGGCCATACTTATTTTGCGAACTCGACTTCGTCAATTTTGCCTACTTGAAAGGCGGGGGAAGGGAATTTACATGGTCCAATGGCGAGGGTCTGCGTCTAAGAACTGGAACCAGATTCATTGTAATCCTCATCTTGGGAGGCCCCATTTTCCAGATGTAAACCACTAAAAAGGAATGAACAACGATGAGCAGGGGGACCACATGGATTGTCCATGGCATTTTTTATGTATGTTGGCACATTCTCAAGGAGGATGTTATGAAGGTTTTTGTCGATTACATTTCACTCATATTAAATTCGAGTAGAGTCTTAATGCCACCTTCATAGCCCTTATTCCGAAGAAGGTAGAGTTGGTGGAGGTGAAAGACTTCCGTCCTTTAAATCTTGTGATGGAGTGTACAAGATCATATCCAAGGTTCTCACCAACTGTATGAGCATGCTCATGAACGATCATTTTGAAGCCTCAAAATGCTTTTATTAAGGTGAGACAGATTCTGGATTTCGGTACTAATGGCAAACAAATGTGTGGACAATAGCTCTAGGTTTGGCACGCCAGGTATCCTTTGCAAACTAGATATAGAAAAGACCTTTGATCATGTTAAGTGGGACTTCTTGGTTTATATTCTTGGCAAATTTGGCTTTGGGGAGAGGTGGTGCAGTTGGATGACGTATTGCATCATAACCACTAGATTCTTGATGTTGGTTATAATGACACACTAAGAGGGTTTTCCAATAGCGCTCGTGGATTGAGACAAGGAGATCCTTTATCCTCTCTTCTTTGTCTTGGTCATGGATGTACTGAGTAACATGATAAAGGCAGCCGGGGTGGGTCTTTTTTATCTGGATTTGCAGTGGGCAATACTTCTTTTGGGAGTGTCCAATGTATCTCATCTTTTGTTGTGCTGCCGACACTTTAATTCTTTGGAAGCCAGCTCCTAATCAAATCCGTTCATTGAGAGCTCTTTTTTGTTTTGTTTTGTTTTGAAGCTACTTCCAGCCTTAAAGTGAATTTGTCTAAATCGGAACTGGTTCCCGTTGGCTTAGTAAACCATATTGGAGACTTGGCTGAAATTTTGGGTTATAATGTCTTTTCCTATGAAGTACCTTGGTTTCCCTTTGGGGGCTTCTCATTAATCCAAAGTAATATGGGAGGGCATGATTAAAAAAATTAAGAATAGATTGGCAGGTTGGACAATAATGTTTTTATCTAAAATGGGAAGAATCATTCTTATTAAGAGCACATTATCTAACCTGCCTATGTACTTCCTTTCATTATTCCGATCTCGGGTGGTGTGGCTAATAAGAAAGAATTTTTTGTGCTTTCTTGTGGGGCGGATTGGGGGACGAGAAAAAATTTCACTTGATTAAATGGGTCAATATTTACACTCCCCTATCTTGTGGAGGCCTGGGATTAGAAAGGTGAGTATTTTCAACAAGGCCTTCCTTGAGAAATGGTTTGTGGAGGTACCGTCAAGAAAGTGAGGCTTTATGAAGCACTGTGGTAGATGCCAAATTAGGAAGTACTTGGGGAGGCTGGATTTCTAATGAAGGGCGTGGATCATATGGTGTGGGTGTATGAAAATTTTATTAGGAAGGGCTGGGAGGATTTCATTCGTAATTTTAAATATTGTGGCGGTGCTTGGAAATAGAGTTAGATTCTGGGTTGATGCTTGGTGTGTGATTTACCAGAGTAGTTCAAGATTGGGAAGTGTGAGGACATTTCTAATTTTTTTAGCACCTTGTGGACACACCCAGGAACAAGAAACTTTTGTTTAATTCTTGCATGTCTACTCACTCTTCTCAAAATTTCCCTTGGAAGAGCAAAGTGCTCCTACAAGTTGCTTTCTTTGGTTGGCTGGCCTCATGGTAAAATTTTGACTATAGACAAGGATGAGGAAACGTGGTTTCTTCATAATGGATTGGTGCTTCATCTGCAAAAGGAGTAGCTAATCGACGGACCATCTCCTTCTCCATTGTGATGTGGCAAAGGCTCTATGGGATGAAGTCTTCTGAAGGCTCTATGGAAAATGGCCCTTTGCCATAGGTGATACAAGAAAGATCGATAGTCATTGTTACACCCTTGATCAGCCTTGAAAGAACTATGGCTCTCACGTCGGAGTTGAAAATAATGGTATAACGTTGAGGTCATGAAGGAGATGTAGGGTCGGTCGAAGTTGCACATATAGGGTCGCCAAAGGTGGCAGGACTTGCTGCCAACCTAGAATCTCCAATGGGGAGTACCAATAGAGTTGTTGAGGAGGCACGAGATTTGAATAAGGCTTTGTCGTTGGTAACCTTGCGGATGGATGAATGTTTAGGGCCTGGTGTTCTGTTGGGAACTATGTTGGGGGAAGATGTTGTTCACTTGGTATTTCTTCCTCCATTACACATATAGCTGGATCATCATCAAATTAGGTTTTGCAAAAGGTTAATGAGATCCAGCATATTGTGGGACTCTCACATAGAGGATGTGAAGACTAATTCAAAGCACTACTCACTGCGATTGAGGCGAGCCATTCACGTGATATCAAATCAAGTTTTAAAAAAAGCAAGGAGTTGAAGCGCCTTTGTTGGGCAATCAACTACGACGCTAAGGGGGATAACTCAAGTCAAGGGAGGACTAAAGGGGGGATATTATGAAGAAATTCTCATAGAGGGGTGTTTTGGGTGGAGTATTAGTCTACAAGAAACAATGGGTTGGGGTTGGGGAGGTGTTTTTATTCCTACTTGGGTTTGATGTATTTTGGGTAGTTTTTCACGTGCTTTTTTGGATCATTAGGAGCTCTCTAGTATGGGCTAGGTGTTTTCTTGTATACATCCAGTGTACTTAGTTACTTCTATTGATATATATATATATATATATATATAATATTTTTACTTAAAAGGCTGTACATTGCTTGGGTGATGCCTGAAATGGTGGTGGACCTATTGGCTTGTGGGATGAAACAAGTGGAAATTATGTTTGAAAGATTGTGCCCTTATGTCTTATGCAGTGTATATGGAGTGAGAGTAATAGAAGATGTTTTGAAATAGTGAACATTCATTGGAGGGGATTAGAGACTCATTTTCCCAATGTGTGTTACTTTGGGATAAGACTATTGTATTAGATGGGGGTAATTTTAGTGAATTGTATGCATCTTTTTTTCGTTCATAGGCTGTAATTAGGCATTTCTCACTTGTATACCACCTGTGTACTCGGACTATGCCTAATTTTTGAAGATCAATAAACTATTTTAATTATTTTAAAAAAAATATTCTTCTGGTGGAGAATGCTTGATCTGCTGTCATAATTTTTTGTAATAAAATCCTTATTTACTGACTAAAGAAAATTGTTAAAATATTTACAGGACCAAGTAGCTCATCAATCTTTAGGAAAGCCTTCTAGGGGGCAAGGAAAATGGAAAGGTGGATCATCTGCTAGAAAAAAATCAATCCTCATACATGAATGTCAGCTTCAGAAACTCTTTGGTCAGACATACAAGAATTCGCGAAACTCAAATATCAGGTATCAATTGTCCATGACCCTACAGAGAAATCTGGGCATTTTTAAGAGGTTGAATGAGTCACTTTTTTTCTACGAAAAAAATGTTTTTCTTGTCGTATTTGTTTTTTCAGTTTAGGTTGGTATTTTGCCTTTCATTTCTGTAGAGAATAAAAGGGACTAATCTCTATCATGTGGGATCTCCGAGCTCATCCATTGTTCTTTCAATGATTTATCTCTGATGCGCATTGTTATATATTTGAAATACAATTTCTTATGTTTGTAGTTTGAGTTGCCGGAGGATGCAAGATCACGCGTTGAAGAAGATTTCTGTTTATACGTAATCTTTGCCAGAAGGTGATTATTAATTCATGTTTTCTTGAATTGATTCTGCTTTTGCATCTCAAAATATGCCATTACGTTATTTCTTGTGTGGTATATATTGTTTCACCTATGCCTTCCTATGCCATTGAAATGATATTTTCCAACTTTCTAGGACTAAGTCCCCTAAATTAGGAGTGACCTCTTTTACACTATCTTCTAGCATTGTGGCACATGCTCAGACAGATGCACAAGAACTCAAAACTAGTTAATTGCATTTGCATGGTATTTTAAAAGAATACGATCATTATGTCTATCCTTTCTATTCTTCCACCTTGAGCATTCTAATGCCTAATTTTTTGTCTACATGTTATGTATTGTTCATATCAGGAAATTGGGCCTTCTCCAATTTGTGTTTTAACTTTTATGCTTTCAAACCAATTCTTTAATTCAAGCAACCACTATATATCATAGGGGTAAGTAATTAACTTATAGTGGTGTCCTATAGATTATTTTAGTCACTCATAAGATGTATTCTTAACAAAAGAATAGGCAGTAAATGTTGGTAAAAATGATGCTTAAATGTTTGATTTCCCATTTTATTTGTGTAAACAATCGTGGTGACTTCAATGGCAGAGATCGCCAACTATGATTATTCGGCCTCAAAGGTCAGTATAGTTGGAAAAAAAAAGTTGGACAACGTAAAATGTATTTTTACCATATTTTTTTCAGTATTTGTGGCGTGGATAAGTTCTCTGAATACTCTGTATGGCACTTGGTGAATTGTGGCACTGTCGACAGCTTGAGTTCCCTGATCTCGATATTCTGTGTAATTATGTATATTTTTTTTCTAGTATTTTTATTACTAAGCTTGGGCTTCTGAATGGCCTACATCTTACCTGAATGTAATTTTTTTTCCCTTTATAGGTAGGCGTTACTGTTGCTGCACGCAAATACAATCTTGATTCGGCTGCACCATTCCAAACATCAGATATCTTGAATCTCCAACCTGTAGTGAAACATTCAGTTCCCATATGTTCAGAAGCTAAGGATCTTGTAGAAACGGGTAAAATCCAATTGGCTGAGGTATGCACCGTGCTTTGTTATCTATTTATCTATCACGGGAATATGCATTTTCTATTCCAGACAATGCCAAATTACTCGCATGATACTTGCAGTACTAGAAATATATTGGGGATCATGAAGTTAGTGGTGCTTATGATAATTACCCTCTATCTTATTATCCAAAAAAAAAGATTGATAATATTATTTACCTTGAGCATTATATGCTGGGAGGTTGACTCAAGATTTAAACAATGTGGGTGAGAGCAATTACTTGCAATGAGAAAAGCAATTTACTGGCTTGGAGTCTCGGGTGTTGTCTTAGTTTTGTGGAAACAAGGGGTTGGGGTAGTTACAGTTGCTTTGCTGCAGGGAGGAGCATCATGTCCCAATCGGGCTTGGCGTATATTGGATAGACTTACTGGTCATTAGGGGTACTCTATTATGGGTTAGGTGTTCTCTCTTGTATACGCTCAGTATACTTGGTTACGCCTATTGATATTACTAATTTTTACTTATAAAAAAAAAAAAATTTACTGTCTTGGAGTTGTTTAAATTCTAAATTGTAGAACAGTTCTCCAGGGCATCCGTTAAGATAGAGCCAAATGGTGGAATCAATCTAGGTTTCATGAAATTTGCACATCACTACTTTATGCAGAGCTTGAAACTTCTGCTGAGTGCGATGACAACTTTATTTAGTATGATCATAAGGCATTGGCTTTGCATTTCAGGGAATGCTTAGTGAAGCCTACACACTATTTTCAGAAGCATTTTCAATACTTCAGCAGGTATGTTATCTGTAGTTTGCCCTCTTGGAATATATCTGGTTTGGTGTATCATGCTCTTTTTTGGATTGCAGGTTACTGGTCCAATGCATCGGGAGGTTGCCAATTGCTGCCGGTAGACATCTGTACTAAAACAATTCTTTGTTTTTGTTTATAATATTATTTGCTAAATCTTGGTCGTATATAAACAAATAAATAAATAATGCATCTTCTAGTCTTAATGTTCCCTGGCAAGACGTGTAACTTTTAATTAGCTATTTAATTAAAGACTTGTAAAAGTAAACCATCGCAAGACTTATAAAAGTAAAGCTGGTAAATTATAATGTGTGTTTATGAGGCCCTAGAAGACTGACATTTCCTTAAATTTTCAGGTATCTTGCGATGGTTTTGTACCATGCAGGAGATATGGCTGGTTGCAATAATGCAAACAGCACAAGGAACTTATCATAAATGAGCGTTGCCTGGGTTTGGACCACCCTGACACTGCTCACAGGCATGCTTTTCTGTTCTTTCGTGTTGATTCTTGATGTTTGATGCTAAAAAACCGATGGATATTGCTATTTCAACTTCTACAAGGTTAAATTACAAATATATCAATCATTTACAAGCATGAAGAAATAGGCACTGGATGCAATGTCATGTTAAGTTTGAAAATCATGTGTAATGCGAAAAGTCGTTTCAAGCCCTTTGTAGAACAACAGAAAAATAAGTTTTCATTGGTGTGTTCAGTCAACCACTTCTCTGTCTATCTCTGATCTAATTCTTGCTCTGCAACAATGGGAATGCAGTTATGGCAATATGGCTCTTTTCTACCATGGGCTTAACCAAACTGAACTTGCACTGCGTCACATGTCCCGGGCATTGCTCTTGCTAAGTTTGTCATCCGGCCCAGATCACCCTGATGTTGCAGCAACCTTCATAAATGTGGCAATGATGTACCAAGACATTGGAAAGATGAACACAGCTCTTCGTTATCTGCAAGAAGCTTTGAAAAAGAATGAGAGGCTTCTGGGCGAGGAACATATTCAAACTGCTGTATGCTATCATGCTCTTGCCATTGCATTTAATTGCATGGGTGCATTCAAGCTTTCTCACCAGGTATGTATATATCTTGGAAAAATTGATTTTGGAATTTCATCATCGAGTAGCTATAAATGATAGAATTTCCAAATGATTTCGTTTGGCTTTCCAGCATGAGAAGAAAACCTATGATATACTCGTCAAACAACTTGGTGAGGAAGATTCAAGGACACGTGACTCCCAAAATTGGATGAAGACATTTAAGATGCGTGAGCTACAGGTAAATTTATGGTGCTCTTTAGCGTTTGGAAAGTACAACTTTTAATAGACGGTAGTTACGTGTTATCACAATTGTGTGAATCTGGTTTTACAGATGAATGCACAAAAGCAAAAAGGCCAAGCTTTGAATGCAGCTTCTGCTCAAAAAGCAATTGATATTTTGAAGGTACTTCTGAATTCCCCTTTTTGATTATTTTGTTTGTCATCAAGTTTTCCTTATAATCCAAGATGAGAAATAAGGCGTCATCAGATCACATAACAGATTCTGCTGGACTGAAATAAATACTTTCGTATGCCATTTTGTTTTTGTCATTTTTATGCCTGTTCTCATTCTCTATATGGAGTATACAACCCCTACACTTCTTATTTGAGGACATTTCAAGAAGATGGTGATTTTTCTGGTACTCGTGTCTAAAATCAATGCATGTCTGGCACAAACCTTTTGTTTTTGTTTTTATTTTTCTTCTGGTTAAGCATATGGAACTCCAGTTTTCTGATTTTCTGGTGGATTCTCCAATGTAGTTGTTAAGTTCTCATATTATATTTGTCATTGTATTACAGGCTCATCCAGACTTAATACATGCGTTCCAAGCTGCTGCTGCATCTGGAGGGTCTGGGAGTTCAGGCACTTCTGGCAACAAATCCCTTAATGCTGCAATAATTGGTGAGACTCTTCCTCGAGGGAGGGGAGTTGATGAAAGGGCTGCTCGTGCAGCTGCTGAAGTCAGAAAGAAAGCTCAAGCAAGAGGCCTCTTGATACGTCCACATGGTGTTCCAGTTCAAGCTTTGCCACCCCTTACACAGTTACTCAATATAATCAATTCAGGTATGACCCCAGATGCAGTAGAGACCGTGGAAACTGAAGGAGTGAAGAAGGAAGCCAATGGCCATCCTTCTAACGGTCCAGCAGATTCCAAAAACGACCAATTGACATCTGGGCAAGAGGATCAGGCTCCTGCTGGATTGGTTGCTGGCTTACCTTCTTCAGATGCCAAGAAACAGAAAGCAAAGGCGAAAGTTTCAGCTTGACTTGTATGCACAGCACTCAACAGGGACTCGATTGACTGGCAAGAAAGCCGAGGATTGTTTGTTTGATTGGAAATTATTTCTATCCTAGCATGAGATATTTTTTGGGTCCCCCCCCCCCCCCCCTCTCTCTTCAACTTCGGCTCTCAGAGGCTATGAAGGGTGTTCGGATGTGAGAATTGACCCATAGGTATTCCTTCGTTGTTTTAACCAATAATCAGGCTCAGAGATAGCATGGCAGGAATTGTTCGTGCAAATAGATTAATGCACTTCTCCAGGGTATGGACATGAATGAGCTCAAACTCGGGTTTTTTTTTTTCATATTTTATTTTGTATTTTATTTTGAAATTTTTGGCCTAGTATTGGGTAGCATCTGAAAGCATTTCAATGTTTTGTGTAGAACAGTGACAAATGATCTCTGGAATGAGATTAGCATAATTTCCCTTTTTTGAAAAATGTAAAACAGCTTGGTTCATTATGGCCGCTGCTTTAGTTATGATGTGGAATTACCTTTTAACACAGCACGTCGTTGACTTATTAGGGGGTTTACTTATAGAATGATGTCGGTGGCAATAGAAATGTGGAATTGCGTCAGCCTTGAAGATCAAATTAGGGTTCCTTAGAAATGTTAAGAGTTGGTAAATAGTGAAGTAGTTGAATTTGAAAATAATAAAGAAATTTCTGAAATTTAGGAGAATATTAAGAATTTCAGTTTGTTTTATCCTATATTTAAGAATAAATCGCCTCTGCGTGCACGCCACACATGAACAGTGTTTTACTGTTTACACATGAACAGTGTTTTACTGAAATACAGGCAGGCTTGTATCCAACACTTGCTCGTTTAGTAAACTCGAGGACTAACACTGCTCGTTTACTGAACTCGAGGACTAACTAGTAATTACTTCTCTTGAAAAAATAAAATGCTTTCTATCCTATAATAATTTATATTACCATTTTTTCTTAATTTTTTTAGAATCTTGTTTTGGTTTTCTCAATAGTTTCTGGATTTGTATTTTTTTTTTAACTGACTAGTTGCCATGAGGAGAAGTTATACCATTAGTGGAAAATAGAGGGAATATTTTTTTCCCTAAAACTTGAAATTTTAGGGACTAAAATATTTTACTTCAACGTTCTTGATTACAAATACATTCTCGATCTTAAATTTTAAATGTTTTATCAAAAGAAAAGACATGTATACGACCATTGAACTTAAGCATTAAACTCAATTTGATCTCTGCATTACCAACTTGAATGGTAAACTCCTGAACTTGGGAAATACTGATACAGCCTACCGTAATCATTTTGGTGATGTGTGCAAGTGTTAGTCCTATCACATTAGCAAGAATTACTTAAAAGAAAATTGCCATCTAAATCTCTACACGTGGGACATCATTTTTTCACTCAACAAAAGAAAAAAGACCGACCTTCATAATTTTTTTTTTAAAAATCTTTATGATTGACATGGTACATTGTTCAAATAGGCTGCTGAACAATAGAGAATATATACAAAGCAAGCTTGGATAATGTGGATGCAAGTGATGAAATATTTTTGGCCTCATATGAATGATAACAATACCCTTGAGATTTGTGCGGAACAAAATTACATAACATCAGAAAATAAGCAGCCACGGACAAAAATTACCCAAGACCACTCCTACAAAACTTCCAGAGCAGTTGTCTTTCTATTAGCAATGCTCCTCCTTTCTGTTCCTTTATCCTTTCTTACTAATCATGAATTTAATATACTAGCACACGGAAAAAGTCTTCTCTGGTCTACGCTTTATCCCGATGCTCCAGCAGCAGCATCCTTATCATATTCCCCTTGTTCTTCCTTGGCAAATTCTTCGATCAGTTCACGTTGCCTTTTAGTTAGATTCCTGCACAAATCAATTATCTAAATCAAGCATCCAATCACAAGGAAAACTTCATGCTGGAGGGTGCAGATATGCCAGCTCAAACAATAGTTAAGGGCAAAAAACCTACGTTGGAATGCCGACATTGAAGTGCACATATTGATCACCAAATGAAAAAGAGTTCCTCGTCTTGATCCCTGCTCAAAAACAAGGTCAGGGTGAAGACATCCCCTTCAATGTACAAATCAAAAGGATACAATAATGAGACACTAATTAATCTATAGTTAGCATGTAGCCCGTACTTTGTAAGTTTTACAATACACCTTAAATATTATTGAAAAAAGAAGACAATATAATTAAATAAAAAAAGGGTCACAACTCACAAGGCAGCCATAAACAACCACTACCTCACCAGATAGATGCCTCAGAAATTGGGGTGTTCCATGGAGTAAGAGATTTGTGGGATCAGATTCTGGTGGTATCATGATTTGGTTGTAAAGGAGCAAATTTGCAGAGAAGTTACCCAAGTAGCAGGTGCTTTGGTCGAATCAGGAGCATATGGCATTGATCACAAATATTTTGGTTGGCTTGGTCTTCCGAGAGAGAAGAGTGGTTTGTTGGATGTTTGATAGAGCAGGTTACCTTATTTGTGAAAGATTTTTGCATGCATAGAGTAAATAGGTCTTTTATTTTCCTTTCATTCATGTTGATGTTATGTGGTTGCTCATGCTCACACCCTAACGTGAGTTGGTACGTGCAATAATACTAACCTATGCAGCTGGCTTTGCTCAGTTCTGTCCTCCCATAACTATATCGGTTGTGTATGGTTTCTAACACTTCACCATCCCACAGCTTGTACAAGTTCAGTGAATTACCCACCATAACTTTAAATTTAAACGACTTCACCTTTGAACTTGTGTCCTTTGTATAATTTATTCCATTCCATGAGTTTTGATAAATGACTAATACCGAACATTAAATATAACACATAAAAGAGTTCATGAAATATGCATGCTGACTGTTATAGACAAATCATAATCAATGTCAACATAAAGCTTAACCGTTAACAGTTTGCATTTGGATGTTGAGCTGAGTTAAGCTGAGATGAATTAAATTCTTTATAAATAGAGTGGCTGAGATTATAGAGTGAGTTTCATGAAACCCACTTAAGATGAGTTTAGATGTGTTTTGATGTTAAAATAAATTTATGAAAAGTTGAAAAAGGTTGTGGGTTCGTGTATAAAGATATTTTGAGTTGGAGATAGTTGTAGGTCCAACGTATAAAGAGGTATTCAATTGAGCGATGTTTAGTAATTTGGAAGTTGTGTGTTTGTATGTTGGGCTAGACTTAAATTAGAACTCAACTCAGATGAGCTTAGCTACTTCCATGTTCCAAACATAGCTAAAAGATGTAAATCACAAGCCAATATAGAATCTCTGATGAACAAAGCATTACACAAACAAAGAGAATGAGATTTGGCTAGTCTAGTTCTCTAACCTTTCTTCTTCATAACTACCTTCTGACCAGGCTGGGTGCCAGGGCGGACCTGAACATCAGAAATTACTTTAGTTGTGATATTCTATACGCAACAATGGAAAGAGAATTGTACAAGAAGCCAATAACTCTTAGGCTAAAATTCCCTTCGAACCCCCACAAAACTGGAATCAAGTCATCACAATAGAAAGAACCTCAACAACGATATCAGCTATAATGTTTTGCATTGCAAATATGATAATTATATGTGAAGAATCAATCAAACCTTGACGACAACATCACCCGTGAGAGTAGGGACTTGGATGGTTCCCCCCAAAATTGCCTGCACCAGATCAATCAGATAAACCAAAAGATAAATATTACCATCAAGCAAGGTAAGTAGAGACAAGTTTTAATGCCAGCTGCGACTGGAAACTATACTAGCTTGTTATTGAAACTATACATGATGGTGAATAACCACTACATTTATTGCTCAGGGAACACATTTACCACTCCGGCCTAGTGATGTTGTACTTCACTATGGACAGATTTTTTTTTTTCAAATCTTGTAGCCATTGCACATCACCTAGACTGCATATTAAAGTAAGGCGGAAGAGCTTGAAACAAACAATTAAGAGGGATAAGGACCATGGGCAGAAACTTCAATCACACGACTTTCATCTAAATGATCACAAAATGAGCCAGTAAAAAACTGGGTGTTGTTCATTTCTAGAGCTTATGCAATCTGGAAAAGTACCCAGCTCACATGATTGCTTGTCAACTGCAATTCAAGCTAAGTTTGACTTGATACAGCAGCCACAGATTGATCGGAATAAATATTTTAATTGGACCGAAAAACAAAACCAAAACCAAGGGTTTCATATTGATAGAGACGACTTTGGTCCAAGAATAACTGTTTGTTACAGTTTATGCAGCATTGCTATCTTATTTATTGTAATTTCACTTTTCTTTGAATTGCTAACATGGAAGAGTGGGTGGTGAGTTTTTGTGTTGGAAAGGTCAGTTTTGGTAGCCTACATAGTGAAACTTAGTGAAAAATGATCTCAATTTAACTCATGCAGTATATTCGGAAAGAGGAATGATCCAGTCTTTGAAAATAGAAAGAAGACTATGGAGGAACTATAGGATTTCTTATCTAGAGCTCTTCATCATTGGATGACAGCAACTGTAAGAAAGTATTACCTGAGTGATACTCAAAACGGCATCTACATGAATGTCAGAGCCTTCTCGGCGGAAAACAGGATCTTCACGAACCTGCAAAGAAGGATATGATATTTTAAATTTGAAAAAAAGAAATAAAAGAACACTTAAAAATGCATCCAAAGAATACAAAAGGCAACAGAAGATGACATGACAAACAGAAACTAAGTTAGGATAGTTACCTTAATGACAACATAAAGATCACCGGGTTGATTTCCATCAGGATCAGCTCCACCACTTCTACTCACTTTTATAGTTTCATTATTATCTACCCCTGCAAATGCAGAAGTGCTAGAGTGTCAAGCACCTAAACAACCTAGCAAATATAAGAAACCTATAAAGCCAAATATTTTTCTTCTTTAATTTCCTCTTAAAGCTTGAGAAACAAAATCTGATTTGCCGCCTGAAGCAAACAAGGCTTGGAAATATTACATAAGCCTATTAAACAATCAATATCATTCCCAAATACCCATTCTTCTACACCTTAACCAATCATGTAAAATTTATTTTGAATTCATAGGATCGTGCATTAGACCTTGAATCAAATCTTTTCTAAACCAACTCAAGTCATGAGTTGATGCTCAGAATAGGCACACAACCTGAGTGATAAAATTGCTGAAGTAAAAGCTTGCTTATTAAATAACTGGGAAGGAAATAGCTCAACAACAAGAAGGAACTTTAGCAATGCAACCATCAGTGCCTACAAAAACCATGTGGAAAAAATCAATACCTGACATGATGTTAATCTTGACAGACTTCGGTCCTAACACAACTCGTCTTCCTTTGCATGACTTGCAGATGAACTGAGGCTGCAGATAATAGTGGCTAGAAGCTATTATAAACTCAAAAAAAACCATGAAAAATATAGATGCATGATAAAAGCAGCCAGAGGATAGCGAAAAAGACTTGATTATCTCAAAAGAAAGATACGGTTGTCCAACATACAGGCACAATTTCTCTTTCTCCATGACACTGAGGACAAGTAATCTGCACCGTAAATAGGCCCTGTTGCATGGTTATCTGCGCAGCAACAAAACCAAATTTTAAGAATGGCACACCATTTTCATCCCATAAAAGTATTAAATTTTCTTTTCTAGACAACGTACCGTTCCTAAACCTCTACAGCGTGAACATTTTTCTGGTTTTACTCCTGGAGCAACACCACGTCCACCTGCAAGACTCCAGAAATAGAATAGAATATTAGGTTGAGAAACTTTTACATCCCAACTAAGCTAAGCCTACCAACATATAGAGCAAACAACTGAAATTCTTGAAATCAGTCATACTTTTTTTTATAAGTAAGAAGAGATTTTATTAATATTGAAGTAGGCATAGCCCAAGTACATATACATGAGATTAAGAAATCAGTCACATAAATAACAGAACTGAAACATGGAGTGGAAACATTTGATAAGTGAATAGGATCTTCATACCACAAGATTGACAGGGCAACTCAGTTTGAAATGTCAGAGTCTTTGTGGTTCCCTGAACAGCCTCCATGAAGGAGAGTTCAAGAGATACCTGTGATGATAAACAATTTCAAAATAAAAAACAAAGCATTTAGATCTTCTTGGGGTGTCTCTGCTGTATACTCCACTCCTATACTTGGGTAGCACCCTTATAGCTTTTCATTTATAATGTAATTAACTTCAAAGAAACAATGCAAAGAAAAAATTCTGATATGAGAACAAACAGAAATAAAACCTTGACATCTTCACCGCCTAGTCTCCGATTGAAGAATTCATCAAAAATCTGATCTCCATGGAAAGTGACACAGCAAGCACATAAACAAACAAAAAATAAAAATCAGATTTTCAATTTCTTGTGTGGAATTAATATCCCGAAAATCAGAAAACTAAAAACAAAGAATTTGTTTGCAACACAACAATCCATATTTTTATCATACTAAACTATCGACTTTTAGTAACACCATAACCTGAGAGTTGGCTATATTAGTTTTATTATTTATTTTATTATAAGTAAACGATGATTTGGCTACATTTGTAACAAAAGTTTAATAACCCTTGCTAGTTCACCAGGATGGAAAATGGACAAATTTTGTAATCATCAATTTAATATTACACAAAAACTGGGCACCAAGCAAGTAGTTACCAAAAGCAGTCTCCTGGTTCAAAGACTGGATCTCAAGATTTTTTTTTTTTTTTTATAGGTAAAAATTGGGTATAAGATGATAAGATCCACCAAAGGTGGAGAACCTTAATCGTATGTGTGGTAATAGGTAAGCCCAAAGGCTGTTCCCGTCCCTGTCAGGGGAGATGCCAACCGTCTCTCCTGTCTACGAACACATTATGATCATACTAATTGCACAAATGATTGTCTTTTTTATTGGATGCTGCTAAGACAGATTTGTATCCTGATGGTAGGATCACTTATTTGGGAGGCTTGAGAGACCACGTGATAAACACTGCTCTAAAACATTTGTTGAGTGAACTCCTTTTTTTATTAATTTTCTTTTAGGACCAAAGCAAGTAACATCCAAAACCTTAATAAAACTGGAGTCGATGTACATAAAAAATGGTTTTGAGAAAAGAAAATTCATGGACAGGACCACAGCCAATTCAAAGATATAAAAAAGGCAGTACTTACGTTATCACGAAAGAAATCTTTAAATGGACCGTGGAAATCATTGGGAAAACCACTTTCTCCTTGATGTACATATGTATCATGGCCAACCTATAAGATTATGCATACAGACAATGTAAATACAGCCATCTAGGAAGAACAGAAGTGAATTGAGTTCAAATATGGCAAGATAACCTCCAGGGAAAAGTACCATACATCTAAGAATTTAATCATCTAAAATGCGTACTTATACAGGCTAGTTTTAACTGAGATACAAGCGCAAAGTAGTTGCTTAGTTCATTCACATAGCAAAGTCAACAGACCAATCTTCCCCATATTCAGCACCAACCATAAGCAAAGTATGCCATATGCAACCATTTTATATCCATTGCTGCACATAGGATGAAGGATTTATGAGACATAAGGATATACATGTATGGAGACATTATTGATATGCACATTCATGTATGGGGTGTGCATGTATCCTAGCTTCGGGAAATGGCTTTAGATTTTAATGGGCTTAATTTTTTTTTTTTTTATGTTTGTAAACCTCTCCAAGGCAGAACTCTTTGGACCCACTCTAGCAGAGTAAACCTTGGTCTAGTCCCTGCACCCTCGGAAGTTTCCCTACACGGAACTCGTTAAATCGCTAGCTTTTCATCATGGGGTGTGGCCCCAAAAGATTGTTTGCACTTATGAGATGTTGAACCTTGGACCTTGAAGGGAGTGATACCTCAAGACTAAGGCCTTCACCACATGGGCCATCCCCCTTGGGGTTTTAATGTTTAAGTTACAAAAAAAAAATGTTCTTGATTTCCTTGTATCTATTTCATCTTCCTAGCTAGATGTCTTCTCTCGTATACAGACAATGTACTTGGCTATGCCAACAGATATTGATACATTTTTATTTTATCTCCCTCCCCTCCAACTGGGTCTAAGAAAAAAGCTCTCCTCCACAGTTTTTCTTCTCTTCCCCTTATTTCTTCCCAAGTGACAAATCCATCTTAAGATCCTATGAAAAAAGCAAAACCAATAGCTGCTTCCCACCTTTAGTAAGCCTTTAAAGTACTTATAATCCGTAGTCACAGTCCTTGGGTACTTTTCACCCCTCATACAAACAATGAAGACAGTTTTTTTCCTCTATTTGAACCAAACCACAGGCCTTTCTCAACACCCTAATTCACAAACCGCAAGATAATCTAGAAACTTTTGCACAGGTCACCCTATGTATTTGCTAGCCTGTCCTGAACCCCCAATCTCAAATCCTATGTTCTAGCCAGTAAACTGTACAAGCAAGATTTTCCCCAAGCTTAGACGCCAATTTATTGTTAGTCAGTTTTGCACAGTCCAATGTTTTGTTAGTTTTAGTGTTAAAACTATTTTTCCAGCATCAAACAATATTGTCTCAATCATCAAGTCTGTTGGGAAGTAATCAAAGAAGATATTATACGGGCGTTTCACAATCTTCATGCCAATGGAAAGTTTGAAAAAAGTTTTAATGCCACTTCCATTGCTTTCATATCCAATAAACCAGGGGTTGCGGACGTTAAAGACTATAGACCTATTAGCTCAGTGAGCAAGGTTTACAAAATTCTTTCTCAAGTTTGTACTAATAGGTGATGTATGGTGATTGAAAAAAAAAATCTCAAAGCCTCTTAATGCATTTGTCAAAGGTAGACAAATAATAGACTCCATACTTATTTCTTGTTTTTAATCAACAAAAAGCATATTTAATGAAAGGAATAGGCATAGTCCAAGTACAACAGACTCTGTTCTTATTTCTAACAAGAGATTGGATAGAAAGCTGAGATCTAGAGAGCCTGGAGTGCACTACAAAGTAGACATTCAGAATATATATCATCAAATGGGAGTTTCTTTTATACTTTTTTTCTTTTAAAAAACTTATTAATACCAATAGGAGTAGCCAAGTACACTGGGTGTATATATACAAGAGAAACACCTAGCTAGGAAGCAGAAATTGATATGAGGAAATCATGAACATTAAACCCATAATAGGGAAATGATCTGAACAAAGTCCATGAGGGAGAAATTAGAAATCCAATCCAATCTAGATCAATCCCAATTGGATGATCATGTGAATGATCCTCCAATCTCTCGCTTGCAAACTGAGTAATGTTAAAGCCACCACCAATGCATCAAGGCATTCCCATCAGGTTTGGCTCATAAACTCGGGCAAAGGCCCACTCAAGATCATTTATCACATTTTTAAAAAACCTACTGTAAATTCCCCACAGCACTTACTAAGGATATGTGTGGGGAAAAATGGTGATCATGGATTGGGCATTATTACCTCCACTCTTTTCTATCTGGTAAATGGAACACCTTCAGTTTCTTCAAAAGCTATAATGGCCCACAACAAGGAGATCCTTTGTCTCCTTTACTTTTTGTCCTTGTCATATAGGTGCTCAGCAAAATGATATCTCCCTATGCTAATGGAAGTTTCCTATTTGGTATCTTTTTGGAGTCTAGGAAATATGAAATCCTTAATTTAACACGTTCTCTCTTTTCTGATAAGTAATAAAAGACTTTATTCCCAAAGAAATAGGTATAAGCCCAAGTACACAAGGAGTATACAAAGGAAACACCTACAGCTTTTCAAAAACAAAAGGAGGAACTATTTTATTTTTTATAAGTACAAAAAGAGAAACTAAATAAAAAGCTAAAGCAGAATTCAAAAGAATATTTCTTCCATTACAAAAGCTTTGGCCCAACTACACAAAGTTCTAAAGGAAAACCCCTAAGATCTCTCTCATAGAGCGTTCTTTATCTTCAAAGCATCTACCATTCCTTTCAAGCCATATGCACCACATAAGACAAGAATTCACTCATAAATAATTTCAAATACCAGGATTTTTTGGCCCAACTACACAAAGTGCTAAAGAAAAAAAATCCCTAAGATCTCTCATAGAGCGTTCTTCATCTTCAAAGCATCTACCATTCTTTTCAAGCCATATGCAGCACATAAGACAAGAATTGACTCGTAATAATTTCAAATACCAGAAGTTTGGACAGTAATATACAATTACTAATCTACTTCTACATTCAAATCTGCCAAAATATTCCAGTCGAATGATAATCAAGAAATAATTGTTATTAGAGATAAGTGTAAAACAAGAGAGACAAAATTAATTAAAAGTGTAACCTGGTCATATTGCTGTCTTTTATCATCATCTTTCAAAACCTACAACAATAGTCAAGGAAGATTACATTTTACTAGATCACATGGGTAAGTCTTGCAAAGATATCCAAAAGACTCAAAAAGCTCAAAAACAAAAACCTCATATGCTGTTTGAACTTCTTGAAACTTTTTTTCAGCGTCGGGATCATTTTTGTTTGTATCTGGATGTAGCTTCTTTGCGAGCTGTAGAACAATGCCAAATGAGAAAAAATACAATAAATTGTAACACGTTCAGAGCAAAAAAAAACTCCAGAATTTGAAAACTGGAGTATGTGATCCTAGCGAACAACATAGCCAGGACTATAAATGGTATATCACATGCCTTTATTCGTCCTGCCATATAAATGTCAAAACTATATCATTCATTCATTATGCTTTCAAGAACTTTTTTTATAAGCTGCTTTCAAGGAGAACTAATAGCTCCTCTCACTTAAGTGTTTCATACTTGTAACACATCCCAAAAAAAACTAAGTATATCACAATTATAACTAATGAAACAATTGTGCACCCCCACATATTCAAGATATTGGAGAAAAATGCTCCATAATTACCAGTTTTTTGTCTCTTTATAATTACCAGTGCTTGGTATTTAAACTTAAGCAGACGAACATGCCAATGATGTGAGCAATAAATGACAGACAAGCATCTGCAATCCGTGCTTTTACACACATAATAAGCATAAACGTGTTTTTGTTGGTATTTCTGAGTATCTGCATCTGCATCTTTGTGTAAGATTTTTATTTGAAATCGAGAGATGAGGCAAAGACCTACCGCGTAATAAGCTTTCTTTATTTCTGATGCATTTGCATTCCTGCTTACGCCAAGGACATCATAATAGTCTCTTGTAACCACTGAAGTACAAACCCAGTAAGTATATATCACAGTTTCTTTCAACATTAAACGTTGGATAGACAGAAAACAACCACAACCTTGAGCTCCTTCTTTACTTAAAATTCCTGATGGTTTTATTTTAGTAGAGACAAAATGATAAACTATTTCCATATAAGTAGGCATGGTAGCTTTTCCACAAAATATCTTTTTTTAAATGAGAGCCCTTAGGACTCACCAATGGAACCTAAAACCTCGGAGAGACTAGCATAGCAACCCACCGGCACGGCTTGAATCACAATTTGATCCAGGGGGGTCGAACCTCCGACATAGGGCTCATGCATAGTTTGCCCTTACCGCTTGGGCTACCAACAAGTGGGTTTTTCGCAAAATATCTCAAAACGTGCAACCATTAAAGGGGGAAAATTCTTCCCAAATAATTTTTAACGAACAAATGATCCCAAAATGGGGAAGAGCAAAGGATTACTATGCAGATATATTGTATGTATAACTAAATATATATGTATATACATAGATATGAGTCATCAAAAAATATATAAAGATAAGATGGCCATATAACCCTTGCGCATGTATTTAATACCAGTGCTGTGAATTGATCTAGCTGCACTCCAATTGGCATTCAGAGCTCCCAACAGCAACCAATTTTTCTGGGTCACTGCACATCACGGAACATAAATCATATTTAAAACAAAAGAAAACCATGTTTGACTGAGAGTTTAATCCGCAAGCAGGGAAACGTAGACTCGGTGCTTTATTTGGTTGCGAAGTTTCATCGCACATTTTTTTTAAAAGTAAACAAAGAAAGTTTCATCGAACATCAAATTGAGATGGGAAGATTTCATTCAACTTATACAACACACAATTTCAGATTTATCATAGAAACCATAAAAAAAACGCCACGACAAACTTTTAAGTTTGAAAAAAATGATATTTACCATTACTCGAAGCGTAATTTCCAAGAATTCGAGATGGGTTACAAACCGCTGAATTGAAATTCCTATATCCCTCTATACACGCCGCCTCGTATATCTGTAAGAAGAATAAAGGGTGGGCATTTATACAAAACCAACAAAGAAACAAAATTTTTCACAAAAAATATTCCAACAACCAGAGAAATGAGTTAAAAAGGCACTTTTCATTGAAGGGAAGGAAGAAAAAAAAAACCCAGAGCTATGAAGGAGATGGCGTACGGAATTCTTGTATTGGTGGAAGAGATTGGAGAGGAGAGAGCGACGAGCAAGAGAGTGGACGAGCCTGACACCGTTGGAGCGAACCATTCTGCGAGTATGGAAATGAATCAATGATAGGGATTTAGGGTTTTGGGGTTTATTATGATAAACCCTAGAGAACCCTAATTGGTGATAGGCTAGAAGGTTCTAGAGCATAGAGAGTTATTTTCTTCTTTTTATTTTCCTATATAATTGGTTTTTCTGTTTGTATATGGAGGCAGATCTGAATCTATCCGACGGAAAGCCCTGTGGCTGTGTTTTTCAACTTTTTATATCTGGGTGGTGCTCAACGTTTTCTAATTTCTATAGCGTATATCGAGTCTAGTTTGTGTGCGCGCGTGTGCTTCTCCAGCATATGCTGCAGAAGGAATACCCTCTTTTTTTTTTTTTTTTTTTGATAGGAAAGAATACCCTCTTTGACCTATAACTTTCAACTGCTCCCTTTTTGTTTTTGGCAAAAGAAAGAAAAAAAAAAAAATCCTGTGTCCCATAAATACAGTCATACAGATCAGCCATTTTTTGTAGTGAACACTAGACCTAAAAACAAATTAAAAAGAAGCTATGATTATCGAGTGTTTGGTTTTTCCTCTTTTTTTTATTTTTTATCATTGTTCTTTGGATTCCAAAATCCTTTTTTTTTAGTTGATAATCTCACAATGGGATGCAAGTAACAGAAGTCTTGATTTTCTATTTCACATGTCGATCCTCTTACTTATTTGTAAAGAAAGTATTATACTTCATTACGTTTTGGTTTAGTACTTGTATTGTTGTAGCTTTATGTATAGTTTGGGATTAAATTTGATATTGATCATTTGTAGAATTTTGGTATTGTTAGTTTGGTTATAAAGTGGCATTGGCTCCAGCCAACCCGTATGGATGACTTTAGAAGGGAATTAGGAGCCAATGTTCTCACTTCTCAGTATTTGTCACATCAAAACGAATAGCTAATTGAAGTCAGAACATGATCATGATCATGTGATATTTGAAGGGTAATTGATTGTCTTTAGTAACGTGACATGCAAATTGTGGCAGAAGATGAAGTTTTTGGAGTTACTTGTGAAGGTATCATTAATGGCGGTCTTCAGTTGATCCAAAAGTAGGAAAGAGAAGAAAGCTGGGCAAATGCATCTTCTGCCAAGCTCCACAAATCCTTAAACTGCCACCTTTTGCTTTCTCCTAGCTTCGACTCCGCCTTTAAATCTACCTTCTGTCCCTTCTTTTCCCATCACATTTGGCATTGCTGTCCGAAGAAGAAAGGGATTTAGCTATATAATTATATATAGCTTTTCCAGCACGTGACCTCCCTTCCCTCGAATCATATATCTATATGTTATTCAAACATGGTTACACAGAAGGAAGGGCACTGGTTTTGTAAGTTTGATGCCATCCATCCTTGATATCTCTTATTTATTCACTGTGAAATAAAGTCCAATTATTTTTCTTTTATTTCTAAGTTCCTGTCAACCAAAGTAACCAACAGTTATAATGTTAACCTTTGGTCTCCTTCCCTTGCACTTTTTACACATTTAAAAAAAGAAGAAAAAAGGTTTATGCTTTCCCTCCATTTTCCTCTTAGTCAGGCGGCTTCTTCATCAAAGCATTCTTTGCTTCATCCAATCCAAAATAACACTAGCCACCGCTGTGGCAGAGAGAGAAGCTTTTAACTATATCTTCTTTTTAATATCTTCTGCCTTCTTAAATAGAACTTCTTTGCTTCCAAATCGGGTTTGAGATTTCTTGTGAGGTGCTACTTGTTATAAGATTCTCATAGGAGCAAAGTAAGCAAGAAAAGGAGAATGAAGTTAGTGGTGGAAGTAGTTGATGCTCATGATCTTATACCCAAGGATGGTGAGGGGTCAGCCAGTTCATTTGTAGAAGTTGATTTTGAAAACCAATCAAGCCGTACCAAAACTATCCCAAAAAACCTCAACCCCATTTGGAACCAGACACTTCTCTTTGATTTTGATGAAACAAAAAACTATCATTACCAAGCCATTGAAATTTCTGTTTACAACGAGAGGAAACCAATTTCTGGCAGAAACTTACTTGGTCAAGTAAGAATTCCTTGCTCAAATATTGTCAAGAAAGGTGAGGAAGCTTATCAGAGATTCCAATTACAAAGAAGGTGGTTCTTCTCATCTGTAAGAGGTGAGATTGGACTAAAAATTTATATTACACTAGAATTTGACCCAAAATCTCCTTCCCCATCCTCTCTAACAAAAGCCCCAAGTTCTCGACTTCCACCTTCTCTTAATACTCCTCCCATTTCAGAAAATACAAATCTCCAACTCAAAACACTAGCCACTGTTCCAAAAACAAAAGTTCATTTTGTCGAAACTCCAAAAACTACTACAGGAGAAACCGTGAATGAAATTTCTATAGTTGCTGTTGAAAACAATTCCAGTTCCCCAATTGCAGCGGTTGAGTCTACTGATGCTGATCCTGTTGAAGAGACAAAGGAAGTCAAAGAACTTGTAGAAGATAGTGAAGGAATAGTCCAACACATATACAAACACCAACTTGTGCAGCATCCAGGCGTATCAATAGATAAACGATCACAAAGTGTTCCATTCACCATGCACCAAGTCAATCCACAAGGCCATCCTAGCCGCCAAGAAGACTATGATTTGAGAGACACCAACCCACAACTTGGTGAGAGATGGCCAAATGCTGCAGGATATGGTGGAAGAGGATGGCTAAGCAGTGAGAGATTTACAAGCACTTACGACCTTGTTGAGCAGACGTTTCATTTGTATGTTCGAGTGGTGAAAGCAAAAGATCTTCCTCCTAGCAACATCACAGGTAGTTGTGATCCTTATGTGGAAGTCAAGCTAGGGAACTATAAAGGAAGAACCAAGCATTATGAGAAGAAACTGAATCCAGAGTGGAAT
Source organism: Platycarya longipes (assembly GCA_036559045.1). Lineage (NCBI taxonomy): Eukaryota > Viridiplantae > Streptophyta > Magnoliopsida > Fagales > Juglandaceae > Platycarya > Platycarya longipes. The sequence continues at coordinate 40,228,450 of CM071801.1, read as the reverse complement.
CAGGTCTTTGCTTTCTCAAAAGATCGAATTCAGTCAACAGTACTAGAAGTTTTTGTAAAGGATAAAGAAATGGTGGGAAGGGATGATTATCTGGGACGAGTGGTTTTTGACCTTAATGAGATTCCAACGAGGGTTCCACCTGACAGCACGCTGGCGCCTCAGTGGTACAGACTGGAAGACCGGCGGGGACAAGGGAAGGTAAGGGGCGAGATCATGCTGGCAGTTTGGATGGGAACACAGGCTGATGAAGCCTTCCCAGAGGCATGGCATTCGGATGCGGCTTCTGTATATGGAGAGGGTGTTTTTAACACTCGGTCAAAGGTGTATGTATCTCCCAAACTCTGGTACCTTAGGGTAAATGTTATTGAAGCTCAGGATGTGATCCCCAATGATAGAAACCGCGTCCCAGAAGTTTTTGTGAAAGCTCAGGTTGGAAACCAAGTGCTCAAAACCAAGATATGTCCAACCCCAACTACCAACCCACTTTGGAATGAAGATTTAGTGTTTGTGGCAGCTGAGCCTTTTGAAGAGCAATTGTTCATTACCGTTGAGGATCGTATGCATCCTACAAAAGATGAGGTGTTAGGAAAGATAAGCCTACCCCTGGACACATTTGAAAGGCGGCTTGACCACCGAGCAGTTCATTCTCGATGGTTCAATCTTGAGAAATTTGGTTTTGGAGTGTTGGAAGCAGATAGGAGAAAAGAACTCAAATTCTCAAGCAGAATTCACCTTAGAGTTTGTCTTGAAGGTGGATACCATGTACTAGATGAATCAACTATGTACACAAGTGATCAAAGGCCAACAGCAAGGCAGCTTTGGAAACAGCCAGTTGGGATATTGGAAGTGGGCGTTTTGAGTGCACAGGGGCTTCTCCCAATGAAGATGAAGGATGGCCGAGGAAGTACGGACGCTTATTGCGTAGCTAAGTATGGCCAAAAATGGGTTCGAACAAGAACAATCCCCGACACTCTCAATCCCAAGTGGAATGAGCAGTACACATGGGAAGTTTACGATCCCTGCACAGTCATAACATTGGGGGTTTTCGACAATTGCCACTTGGGTGGAGGGGAAAGATCAACGGGCAATGCAGCAAAAGACTCGCAGATTGGAAAGGTGCGGATTCGGCTATCAACACTTGAAGCTCATAGGGTACATACACATGCTTACCCTCTTCTTGTTCTACAACCACGTGGAGTAAAGAAAATGGGGGAGCTCCAACTAGCGGTTCGTTTCACTACGCTCTCTCTAGCTCATATGGTATATATTTATGGGCATCCCTTGCTTCCAAAAATGCACTACTTACATCCTTTCACTGTGAACCAAGTGGACAGTTTGAGATACCAAGCCATGAATATTGTTGCAGTGAGGCTTGGTAGAGCCGAACCACCTCTCCGGAAAGAGGTAGTGGAGTATATGTTGGATATAGATTCTCAGATGTGGAGCATGAGAAGAAGCAAAGCCAACTTCTTTAGAGTTTTTTCACTTCTTTCTGGCATGTTTTTTGTGAGCCGATGGTTTGGTGATGTTTGCAACTGGAGGAACCCCATCACATCAGTGCTGGTTCATATGCTGTTTCTGATATTGATTTGGTATCCAGAGCTTATACTTCCAACTCTCTTCCTCTACATGTTCTTCATAGGGTTATGGAACTATAGGTTCCGCCCGCGACACTTGCCTCATATGGATACTAAACTCTCGTGGGCAGAGGCAGTGCACCCCGATGAGCTTGACGAGGAATTTGACACATTTCCTACTTCAAGACCGCATGATATAGTTCGGATGCGGTATGACAGACTTAGAAGCGTGGCAGGGAGGATTCAAACAGTGGTGGGAGACATAGCGACACAAGGGGAGAGATTTCAGTCTCTTCTCAGCTGGAGAGATCCAAGAGCGACTGGCCTCTTCATATTGTTCTGCCTTTGTGCGGCTGTGGTGCTTTACGTGACACCATTCAGAGTTGTGGCTCTGCTTGCAGGCTTGTATTACTTGAGGCATCCTAGGTTCCGGAGTAAGCTGCCTTCTGTACCCAGCAATTTCTTTAAGAGATTACCAGCTCATACAGACAGCTTACTGTGAGACAAATGGTTCGAATTTCTAGTTTGGGAGATACCTGCGTTCCTGTGTCTTCAACCTTATAGACTCGTTTGAGTTTAAGTTTCAATAAATGTACTGTTTTCTTCATTTAGTTTTCATATTGCATTTCCTTTACGCGAGATATACTCCATAATTATTAAGTATACAACGCCTCGATTCAAGATGCCGAACTTACAAGTTCTTTCTCACCATATGCACGCTTTACAAAACTCATTTCACCGTCCTAGCCTCACTGCTCATTTCCTATCCGTTTGGATATATTTTACCTTCTTTGTTTTCCGTTTACAGTTAGCCAAGTACAGATCATGAGACCTAACAATACAGCTGGAGTTCATGCAGGGAACCCATCTATTGAAGGAGAGAGAAACTGAACCAAGCTTAGGGTTGATACCGGGAAGTTACCCTACGTAAGATACTCCCACACCAGAAGCAGATAACTTAATGGGGTTTTGGTGCGCGCAATTAGATGTTTTAAATCAAGATCATAACGCTTTTAATGCATTCATCTAACCTTCTTTTCTCTGGTAACATAGCAATGGCATAGCAAAGCATCTCAATCGAATGACATAAAACTCAATCGACGAGTGCAAGAACAATCATATAGAAATATGGCCTCGCCCGATTACTATGTAATGCACATATGTGCATATCATTAGTCACCACCATCATCTCCGCAATCAAAACTGGAAAAAGGAAAATCCACTATCCATTGAACAAAACACATAGAATGTAACTTTCAATTACCAATGAAACTAGAAGCATACAACGGCCAATGACCAAGTTCAAAACAAGTAAATGGAGTAAACCCTTTAATTTGCCCGTGCTTCATCTAAAACTTGAGTTCATGAGGTTTCATGCCAGCCTTGAGAGAAAACCTTGCAGCCAAGTAGGCCTTCAAGTCAGAAACTCCCTCAATGGACTTCAGCAATGCTGCATCAACAGCTTTCTGATCATCTTTTTTCTCTTGTGGGAGCACATTTCTCTCCTACAATTTGGACAGATCAATAGATAATCAAAATAAACAAATCCAAAAAACAAGTGTTATAGCCATAAAAAATCTTAGAAAAATGAACTCCCTAACTGACTTCACAACAAAATATCCTTACAATCTAATGTATCACATTATGCCACAGAAGTTGGTAAATATGGCTAAAGTATTTCTCAAAAATAAACATCATTGACTTCATCCGCAATCAAGCTACTAACCTCTTTCTCTGCCTCAAAAAACTCCCCTTCTCCTTTCTTTTTCTTCTTCTGAAGTTCCTTGGCAAAATATTTATCATTATACTTTTCCAAGTTTACCTCAGCAATGTCGACTTTGGTTGAAGTTGCAATCACATAAGATTGATTCACCCGTCTTAGAGGAACGCCATTCACTTTAAATGGTCCTGAATAGGTAAGGAAAAGTAATAAAAAAATCAGTGATTAAAGTGCATCTCATTCTGATGATCAATAAAACCAACACTTGTCTGAAAAATTATCCCAAAACCAAAAGAGAAGTTTTTTCCCTGCATTTCAAAAATTTAGAGACCAACCATTACATGACTCATCCAATGGAAATAGTGTAAGCATTTTTTATATTGAAGCTGTCCTAAACCAACACTTGTCTGAAAAATTATCCCAAAACCAAAAGAGAAGTTTTTTCCCTGCATTTCAAAAATTTAGAGACCAACCATTACACCACCCATCCAATGGAAATAGTGTAAGCATCTTTTATATTGAAGCTGTCAGGACATAAAATATGGTTATATCTAGTTTAAGTTAGACAGATGACTGAACATGGAAACTTCGAATAGTTGAAGCTTCTGTACTCTATACATTCACCATCATTTAAGGCAATATTGATTTGACCAAAGTTTATTTGTGAGAAAATGAATGAACATAGACAAAAGGACGACAACCAATGCATCACATTAGTATTTCTCATGCAACTCCAACCACGAGTACACTCCAAATATTTCACAAGTAGAACATAATGTATAGAAACAAAAACTTGAATTAGTATGACATCCACGGTTATTTATCTTCATCTAACAACAGAACAAAAAATTAACCAACACAAGCTAACACACACCAGTGACCAAAAGCAACCCGGATGCAAGCTGCTTCAGGAAAACAACTCTTTTCCCCTTGAACCTCCCAGCAAGTATGATCAGCACAGTACCCGGTGAAATACTCGCCCTACAAATTGCAAGAAAATAAATTAAATGAATACATGTATTCCAACAAAACCACATAATAAATGTAATTAAGTTTTCAGTAAGAAATTGGTACTTGGGCTACCAGAATTGACAACCCCGATTCAGTCATCTAATTGAATTTACAACCAAGCGCGTGAATTAAATATCATAATAGCTTTAGTAAACCGGATTCAGAAGTTTAATTTTCTCCGTCACTTTCTATCACCACATATTTCACAAATATAAACCAAATTGAAAACCCTACAAATAAACTAGATAGACATACGAATCTACCCCCATCGAATGACGAGCATAACTTCCAAAACTTTTCAACGTTTTTCAATTATCTACCAATGGAGAAAGCCAGGAAGATATTAATTGAAATGAAAGCTACACTCTTATAATTCCATGTAGACATTTTCACCCGCTGTAAAGCAAAACACTTCCCAAATTTCTCAGCAACAGAACAATACAAAAAGAACCCAACATCAACCCCCCCCCTCTTCAAAAAAACCGATTTACAAACAAGCATACTGTGTATATATTAGGAGATCTGAAGAAATACCTGAGCTTGGTGGGCCTAGGCTTCCGCTTGTTTACAAGAGGCTTCTTGACATCATCGGCGGGATAGAACTTGAGCGGCTTCTCCACCGGAGCTGGTGCCTTGTGCTTGGCGTCGTGGCGAGGGAATACGCCACCGTTTTTGGCTTTGATAGCCCAAAGACCCCTTTTGTGGTACATCTTAGACCTTGAGTACTTCCCGATCCCTCGAATCAGATCAGGGTTCCTGCTCACCTTTGGGGTTCTCTGCTTCGGAGCCATGGATTCCTCTCCCTCTCTCTATCGCTCGCCGTAAGTGAATGAAAAGGAAAGGCTCTGCTACAAAACCCTACATTGAGAGGGCTATATATAGAGGTGCAAGCCATTTAAAACCCTAGCTTGGGCTTAATGGGCCCTAACTTATCTAGAGCCTTGGATAAGAAAATGAACATAAAAAACGAGTTTTAATTTTAAATTAAAGACGGTAAGAATCTAAAAAATATTAAAAAGATGAGAATTGCTGATAAAGAAATTATAAAAATAAATAAATAATAAAAAAAATGTTATTTGTTTTACTTGTTGCTTTCTAGTTTATCTGTAATGAAAAGCGAAAAACTTAAAATTAAAAATATATATATGTAGCTTTCTCTAGTTTATTTGTTTTATTAAAAAAAAGGTTAGTTTCGTTAATTTTTAATTTTATTTTTGAATTATTTGGATTAATTTTTTAAATGTAAAGTCGTAAAATGGTATAAGTGTCGCGTAATCTTTTAAAGAAGAGTAAAATTTATTATTAAAAAATAAATTCTTTATTACTTGAATTTTGTATTTATTAATTTTTTTCAATAAAAAAATATAGGATACTTACACATTTCACAATTATAAATATATTATTTTTTCTTATTCCCATGGGCCGCTTATTTTTTTTTTTACTTCAACTATTAAGTTTCTCATCTTCTCTTTTCTTATTCCCATCAAGCCGCAGTTAAATTAATTATCAACTATATATGTATGATGTGAAGTACTTTTGGCTGATTCATTAATGGAAGATCAGCATGCTAAATGTTTATCAAAACTTAAAAGTGCAAGAAGCTAGTCACGATATTTGAGTTTATTAACCGTTTCATCTGCAACACCAATCGTTTTTCTCTGCAATTTTTTTTTTTTTTTGTCTTATAGATACAAAACGGAAAAATATCATAGCTGGCATGAAGGTGGGGGGGATGGCTAGTGTGAACCCAAGTTAGGACAGAGTTGCAATTTGGCATGAGCTAGCCTGGGTTTCTGCCCTATAAAAGCTGAGCCCATCTCAGACTCCTTGTTTAAATTGCAAGGAGATCAAGAAAGTATTGATTTAATAAGGGAGACAGAGTTTGATCAGTTGAAACATGATGAAGCGTTTTGGTTTTGGAAGCAAGGGTGGTTTGCCAGTTGTGGTGGTGTTGATGTTGGTGATGACAAGTACTAGTTTGATGAAGAGAGGAAAGGGAGCCTCATGTCCAAACACATTCTTCTCGGCACTAGTTCAGCTGATACCATGCAGGGCAGCAGTTGCACCATTTAGCCCACTCCCACCAACAGAGGCATGCTGCAATGCCCTCAAAGCTCTAGGCCAGCCTTGCTTGTGTGTCCTCGTCAATGGACCTCCTATCTCTGGTGTCGACCGCAACATGGCTTTGCAACTCCCCCAGAAGTGCACTGCCAACTTTGAACCATGTAATCTCTCTCTCTCAACTACTATTTATTTTGTTTTATATATGCTCCACGTGAGCCTTAAATTATGAACTTATATATATATATATATATATATATATATATAATATATGAAACTTCCCCGTTGATGCACCAAACTATCTGTAAGTACTGCTCTTTTGGGGTCTCCATTTTCGGGCATAGCAAGTGTCCCGAACTACATTCCAGACCAATATATAATATGCCACGTCTAGGGCGTTTTAAGCCTGTTCCCAATTACCTCCCTGTAAAAAATGCGTTAAAGATCGAGCAGTGCAATATTATAGTACTGAAGGACCGTGTCAACACTTTTCCTCTGAACTTTGCATCATTATCAACACGAATAATTCTATCTGAAGATGTTTATACCACATACCATTTATATGACATAATTTGATTTGGAAGATAAATTATCTTACAAATCAAACTATGCTGCTATGTAGATCATGATGTATAGAATAAAAACCTTTAAATAGTATGCATTACTCTTATAAATAAAGCCACATTGAGATTGCACTGGCCTCGTCATTTAGTTTAAATCATGCACAAATTATTAACGAATGTAGTACATTCTTATGCAACAATATGATCTTAAAATTGTGCCCTTGTTTTTTTTTTTTTTTTTTTTGAGTGCAGGTGAAATCATGAAGTAATATATATACGCGCGCGCCTAGACCCATGGAATTATCCGGCTCCATGAATAAGTGTTCAAGAAGTTTAGGGGTCTTTCGGTTGTAATATTATCCGATGCTGATCATATATAATAAGAGGACAAAGTAATGTTGAGTGGATTTATGCTGTGATCTACGGTTTTCACTGGTTTATGTAATTTTGCAAAGAGAAAATTTTGCTTAATTAAACGGAAAAAACACTACAATGAATAACAACGTAATTCTTAATTCTATGACGCAATTCAGTCTTGTAGCTCTATTTTTTGCCAAGAAACTGGTATGCAAACTTGCCTTTTTTTTTTTCTTTCTATCTTTTTCCGTGAATCGCTTAGCATCAACGGCTAACGTGGATCGCTCGGGTTGAAATTGATATAAATTCTCGTGTTTCAGCAGAACACACGATGAAACCAGGAGCGAAGATCGGGAAAGGAGTGGCATCAACAGGGCTGTAAAATACAAAATATATTTTAACATATTGATATCTATTTAAAAAAAAATAAATACAAAATACAAAATATAGAAGTAGGCCACAAGATGAGGCATAATGAATATATATTTACATTAAAAAAATAATGTTTTAGTAAAAAAATTCTAATCTTTTCTTTAAAAAAAAAAAAAAGAGATTAATTGCACAATCATAATTTTATCGGCATCACCCTTTCTTTGAATGGTAAAGCGTGAGGATTAGGAAATGAAAAGCAGATAGCGTTCCCAAATGAAGTAGCTGGCCTGTCGCTCTCAAAATATGAATTTATAATGAGATTTGATCCTTGATTCTGAGAAACCAAAGGTGTTTTGCCAATTTTCCCTATCAAAAAAGAAAAAAAAAAAAAGAGGTGTAGCAGCCACCTTTGCCAAGTGGTCCAAATTAGGATCATGGCGGAAGAATTTATTCAGTCATAACAACAATTATTACCGTAGTTTTCTTCTTTAAAAAGATAAGACCAAAAGGCCGCCACCACCCACAAGCAAGCAGCCAGCCATGTCTTCCCTGACTGACATCCAATACTACATTTTGTGCTTCGTGGTTTGGATCTTCTCTACCCTCCTCCTTCGATCCCTGTTCAGAAAACCCAACAATCGAGAACCACCCATCGGTCATCTCCACCTCCCTCCGAGCCCACCCGCCCTCCCATTCATCGGTCACCTCCATCTCCTTGGTCTCACCCTCTACAAATCCCTGCACAAACTCTCCCTCCAATACGGACCCCTCCTCTACCTCCGCCTTGGCCCGTCTCGAACCCTTCTTGTGGTTTCATCCGCCTCCATGGCAACCGAAGTGTTCAAAGCCAACGACCTTGCCTTTTCAGACCGCCCAACTATTGCTTTCGCAGATGAGTTGCCGAAAGATATCGGAGGTGTTGGACTATTCAGCGCCCCCTATGGCGAGTGCTGGAGGTTCATGAGGAAGCTCTCCATGACCCAACTGCTGGGAGCCCGGCAGATCGAACAGTCACGCTCCATTCGACAGGAAGAAATTGCGCGGCTTTTGCATACCGTGTTGGAGAGTGCTGATAGAAGAGAGGTGGTTGATTTGGGTGCTGAGCTCATGAAGTTAACGAACAATTCCACTTGCAGGCTGGCGATGAGCACTAGGGTTTCAGGGGAAAATAGTGAGGCAGAGCAGATAAGGGAGTTGGTGAAGAATTCGTTGCAGTTGGCATCCAAAGTCTGTTTTGGGGATGTGTTGGGGCCTTTCAAGAAGTTGGGTTTTTGGCTGTATGGGAAGCAGGCTGCAGACATGGACAAGAAGTATGATGAGATTCTGGAAAAGATATGGAAGGAGCATGAACAAATTAGCGAGAAGAAAGAAAATGAGGATTTGATGGACATACTATTGAAGGTGTACAAAGATGACAAAGCCGAGTTCAAGATGACCAGAACACATATCAAGGCTTTCTTGCGAGTAAGTTGTTCGTTAAAAAGAATATTATTTTTTAACTATACAAATCTTATATATTAATAAATACATATATATAAACTTTTTTTTCGTCCTTTAGGATCTCTTCGTTGGCGGCACCAGTACCTCGGCAGATGTGATGCAATGGACGATGTCGGAGCTCATCAACCATCCTGATATGTTCAGGAAGTTGAGGGAGGAAATTGAATCAGTGGTTGGAACTGCTAGACTGGTTGAGGAATCAGATGTCTCTAATCTCCCCTACTTGCAAGCAGTTGTTAAAGAAGGATTACGACTATACCCATCAGTTGCTGTGACAACAAGAGAATGCCGCCAAAACTGTAAGATAAAAGGCTACGACATACCCCAAAAGACTATGGTGGCGATCAATCTCTATAGCGTAATGCAAGATCCAGAAGTGTGGGACAATCCAGGTGAATTCCGACCAGAGAGGTTCTTGGTCTCTTCTAAAGTACAAAATGAAAGCAGATCAGGTCAAAGTTTGGTTGATTTTGTTCCATTTGGGGGCGGAAGGAGAGGTTGCCCTGGCTCAGCTTTGGCATACATCACAATGAATTCAACAATTGGGGCATTAGTTCAATGCTTCGACTGGAAGATTGGGAGTGGTACTGGAGATCATGAGGATAAGGTTGACATGGAAGTTGATTCGGGCTTTGGTTTGTCCAAGGCTCATTCACTTGTATGTCTTCCTGTGCTTCACTTAAATCCCTTTGCTTCTTCGCCGTCGTAAATGAGTTCCCATATATATATACTTTAGTATTGGTATGAATGCATAGATATAGCCGTATAATAATAAGGATCGATCGTGCACTCTACTTCATAAGCTAGCTTTTCTACTTCTCTAGTATAATATTATGCTTGAAAGATGAGAATTCATGAGTAAGCTGATCGGAGAAAGAAATTTATTTAACTTTGTGGGGGTCGGGTATTATTTATTTTTGGGTAATGGGCTTTCCGTAACCCATTACCCAAAAATAAATGGCAGCAAATTAACCAGATTGAGGGCATACACATATATTTAGGCACTCGATCGATCGAGAACTAAAAGAATATATAAAGGGTAGTGGTAGGTAGGCCTGTTCATCCGGGCCGGGTTGTACCCGGCCCGGTTTAAAATTTTATTTTTTTATTAACAGTTTTGATTTTTTTTTTTTTTTTTAAGTTTAAGGAAATTTTGAATCCGGGTTCCGGATTTGAACCCGGATGAACATCCCTAGATTGGTAGGATTATTATCTTGTAATTAATTTAATCATAAGAAAAGTATATGGCAGCTTCATCAAGAAACTTTGATGCAAATTAATAATTTGGTAATAATGGATGATCAGAAAGCCAAGTGGCCTCACTCATAAGCAACATTAATTAACGAACACGATCTGGATTCCTCCTAGAAGAATGCTGCCAATTTTATTCTTTTCTTTTCTTGGAGGAACGTCTTTTTACCATGCATATACTTTCCGTCGGTGTGGCATTTTCAACAGAGAACAAGTCCGAAACTTGAATTGGTTGTTCTGGTATTCCGCCTTCCAGAATTAATCCTTCCTGCCTGTACGTGCGGTTATAACATCATGATTGACCTTGAACCAGAAATTTAAGTTTCTAACTAATCATGTCTTCATTAATTGACTCTTTCAATTTATAATAATTACATCCCGCCCTGCATATCGCAACACAAACCCAGTATCCACCCTACCATCTCCATCATACTCTCAACGGATTGCCCTGATCGATCGATCGATCTCTAATGGCATTCAACATACTCCACCTTCTCTTGCTCATATCTTTGTCAGGTATGGTTTTATATATGCTCTTGTTATAAATGATGCTATATATATATATATAATATACAGCGCCTATATAATTACTTTCTGGGATTTGGATTTTTCTTTCAGGAGCAGAGGCCACAGTTTTTACATTGCAAAACAGTTGCAGGAACACGATATGGCCAGGGATCCTACCCGGGGCAGGCAAACCTCAACTAATGAATGGGGGGCTTCAGCTCAGGCCTGGTCAAACTATCAATATAAATGCACCAAAAGGATGGTCGGGCCGTTTCTGGGGTCGTCGTCGGTGTTCCTTCGACAAATCTGGTAAGGGAAGCTGCCTCACCGGAGACTGTGGTGGGCAGCTAAAGTGCGCGGGGGCAGGGGGTGCACCGCCTGCAACACTAGCAGAGTTTACCCTGGACAGTCCAGTGGATTTCTATGATGTTAGCCTCGTCGATGGGTATAACATGAAGATATCGATAGTACCAAAGGGAGGTTCAGGCCCTAATTGTAAGGAGGTGAGTTGTGTGTCGGAGTTGAACAGACATTGCCCAGCTGGCTTGGAAGTAAAGTGGAATGGTCGTGTTGTGGCATGCAAAAGTGCATGCTTAGCGTTGAACGCACCCCAATATTGTTGCACTGGATCCTACGGAGGCCCTCAAACCTGCAAGCCTACCCGTTATTCTCAGGTCTTCAAAGCTGCTTGTCCCACTGCTTATAGTTATGCCTACGATGATCCCACCAGCACTTTCACTTGCAAAGGATCAACTGACTATTTGATTAAGTTTTGTTAATTTTATTTATAATTATATATGTATGCTCCATATATCGGTGGTTATATAAACTTGTACGTACTGTTTAAAATAAGTTACTCAAAAGGTATGCATGAAATTACCACTATGTAATTTGCCATAACAGTACTTTTTTGTATAAAAGAAATAAATAATTCAGGAATATTTGTTGGGAACGGCGACTTGCAGTACATCATGATACAAAATCCGAAAAACGCATACCTCGTGTGCGTTTATAATTATTTTTTTTTTTTCAAATTATATATAAATTCTAGATATATATATATATAATTCATGATCTTTGTACAAACGGATACATGCAGTATGGCAAACGCTCGTAGATCAGCCCTGGTGCGATATGGTATTTAATTTTGTAAAATAGCAATCCGAAAAACGCATATGTCGTGTGCCTTTATAAGGCAGCCCTATAGTATATATACAAATTCATTCATTTATTTATCTTTCTTCTACTTTACGTCTTATAATGATTGATAGCAATTTGAGTCGTACAAAATGCAAATACCATCATACCTTGACATTATTAGGTGCAATTTGAGTACTTCTTGTTAGGCACTCTGATCAAGGCAACTTGAACTAGAGCTGCTTTGGGGTTTCTTACTAAATTAGGCATATGAACAAGCGACTAGACCTGAACCAGCCGTCAGTGGTGGACCCAAGCATTTAAAACTTAAAAGTCGCCTCCTTCTCTTTGGGCCATTCTTTCCCTACGTCAATCTCCCACCTCGGTGTTTCACCATTGTTATGCTTGTTAAACGCCTGTGTCCCTAACACAACCAAGCTGCTACTCGAAACACCGAGCATGGACCAAAGTTGCTTGTGGTTAAAAAAGAAAAAGGGTACTCACAATTATTGTGAAAATAGCCAATACCTCAATCAAACTTCATTCCAGAAGAAATCTAATATTATGCCAAGGCAGACCTGACCATGCTTTTTTCCCCATCAGAAGACTAGGTTTTCTTAGTTTTCAGTGAAAACAATATTCAGAGCTTTGCAATCAGGCCACCTTGTTTACGAATGTTTCTTCCACATTATATAGATATCACCATAGCGAATATGTAAGAAATATTAGCTACAAACAGGTGCTGTCGTGTAAAGTTTATAGAGGTGTTGCAAGTTTGGACTGATGATCCCAAATCCATTTGCAAATCAACCATAGCAAATGAGTAAGAAATTTTAGCTACAAACAAGCGCTGTCGTGTAAAATTTATAGAGGTGTTGCAACTTCGGACTGATCCCAAATCCATTTCAAATCAAGCACCATCGGCTTCTTACAAAGATCAAGATGTTCATTACCTGGTATACAAAAAGTTGATTCCAATGCATTTCCGGAGATGAAGATTGTGATCATGTTTGACATTAGCTGACAGTAAAAATGATACCAAACAAAGGTATGAGCAGTTTGGGGGGAGCATCACCTAAGCCAGGTCGCATGTCGGAGTATGATTCTATGAAGAACCGCAACAGTTGAATCTCCGTTGAGGTTCTGGATCGTGCCCAGGGACAACAATCTTTGTTCCAGTGAGAAGTGATGAAGCTCCTCCAGATTCTGATTCATCATTGGCAATGAGGGACTTCTTGCTGATGATTCGATAAATTTCTGTCAGGATTGTGAGGAAAGCAGATTCAACATTGGTGGCCTCCAGGGCCGACGTCTCCATGAAGAAGAGGCTCTCCCTTTGGGCAAACTCTTTGGCATCCTCAGTAGGTACAGCTCGAAGTGAACCCAAGTCAGTCTTATTGCCTATAAGCATGATAACAATATTTTTGTCAGCATGGCCCCGCAACTCCTCCAACCACCTGGTAACGTGATCAAACGATTGACGCTTGGTTATGTCATAAACTAGCATCGCCCCCACTGCACCTCTGTAGTATGCACTGGTCACCGCCCTATATCTGTCATTACCACCATAAACATGAGCTGAGCATGACAAACATATATTGTAATGTGAACCAAATAAACACACACACACACACATATAAGCAATAAATCATATATGAACTCTCTCTCTCTCTCTCTCTCCCTCTCTCTCTAACTGAAACAGTGTTCAATCATTTTGTATTAGCGAGGTAAACCCTGTTTTCTATTTTAACCTGAACCTTGTCTCCAATTAACCCGGATATTTCTAGTCTCCATCTTATTGAAGAAATCTGTGCTCCCCCAGAGTTAAGTCATCCTCCCACTCTTCCCTTCCCTTTTTCTTCTATCATCTCAACTTCAATCTACACTAGCTTACAAGTTATCAATAGTTCCATTGCTGATCTTCTCTAACTGATGACTCTATGATCTCATTGAGCAGTACCAGACAATAGTCTCTAACTGATATGCATATTGAGACCATTCAGAGCTCTAACACCTGTCAACTTTAACGCACTGATTTACTGACAGCGTCATACCATCCCGCTGCAACCCAATTTTCAGATCGCTCTAATTTTCCTCCTGATAACTTTCCAGTAAAATATGAACAAGAGTATCTACAACGACCATAGAAACTACATTGCCACCAACTCTTGTATAATCTTTTTAGACCAACTTCTTAGCCCAACCCAATAGTCCTTAGGTTCCTATTTACAACATCTCACCTAAACCAGAAATCAAAATAGCCAAATTTCAAACCAGTGAAACGCCATGTTCGAGCATATCATTAAGGTAATTCTCGCATTACTTTTCCGGTTCCTAAAGCCAGACCTACGCCTACCCAGTACTTCAGAAACCACTTAGACAGGCAGTGGGGCTTTGACATAACATCCTGAACACCACCCTCGACTAAAAGCAAAGCCTGCGATTTTAAGGCAATCACGAAAGATAAACCACTAGGCCAAATCCTTTAGACCCGTTTACACTATTTTAAATCACACAAGGTTGGCTGGAAAAAGGAATACCTTTCCTGACCAGCAGTGTCCCAAATCTGAGCCTTTACGGTCTTGTGGTCGATAAGGAGAGTCTTGGTCTGGAACTCGACCCCGATCGTGGCCTTAGACTCCAGACTGAACTCGTTCCTGGTGAAACGCGCCAAGAGCTGCGACTTCCCGACGGCCGAGTCTCCAATCATGACCACCTTCAACACGTAGTCGATCTTCTGGTTATAATTTCCCTGCCCCAACATATTCGACACCTCTCAGTCTCAGTTTTAAAATTCAAAGACCGAATCCAATAAGGGTTTGATGACCTTCTCTCCCGATCGATCGGTGGAGGATTTTGATTTGTCAGGAGGAGAGCAGTAGAAAGAGGGAAAACGTGAAAGATGTCGATGATGAGCCTAACAGAAGGTAAAAAAGGTTGAATTAGGAGCTCACAAGAACCATAGATATGAGCGATTGCGTCGAACGACTCCGAGATTTACAGTAGACATAGAAAGTTTATAGAGAGAAAGAAAATGGAACGGAAGGGGAAGGAACGGAAGAAGGGAAGAAGGACATGTCAAAGCAAACAATTTTCTACAAACATCTGTCTTGGAGCCTGTTTCAGATCCAGAACCCTAGCCGATGATTCCCAGATCGGTAAATTGCATATGCTGCGTCCCCCTTGTTTGGAAGAGGTCAAAGATGCTGTCTATTCCCTTCCTATTTAGTCGGCCCAGGACCTGTAGGGTTTTCCGAGCCGTTGGTATTATCATAAATAATTAAAAATATAAAAAGATTTACTTGCTGCTTTCCAACACTTATTCCACATTATAATTAAAAATAAAAATAAAAATAAAAATAAAAAAGATTTATTTGATGCTGTCCAACACTTGTTCCACAGCTGATTTTGCTTAATGACTATTTCAAATGCCATCATCAATCCTTCCAAATTATATGCGAAGTGTTTCATAAAAATCCATGGCAAATGGTAATTCTTCCTAACCTACCACTTGGTGGGAGTTTTACAGATAAAATTAGGATCTTTGTGCTCAGTAGTCATTGGTCATTGCCAAAAGTTTTTATTTTTCTTTTCCTTTTGAAAAATTCAATCCCCAAAAAGTATTTGTCCTAAACTGTTCTTTGTTTTGAAAGTTTGGAGTGGATCAGTTTCTATAACAGTATTACGATGTAACTGAAACTTAGTTGCCTGGTTTTTATTTTGTCCTTGTGATAAATGTTGTTTTTCGTTGTAGATTTATTTGTTACTCATAATCACACGGCTGATATAATACATTAGAAATGTCATTCCATTTAATTAATCGGCACAGAATTAATTCAATTTAAATGCGCTACATTAACACTTTAATTGAGAATGACAAGTTTAAAATAAATACAAAAAATTAAATTTCTCTAATTTGATATTTGAAATTCCATAAACCAAATCAACATATGTCCACATTATACTGGTTAGTAGCTTCCTTCGGTGAGGAGGCCCTGTTTTGATTTATTTCGTGGTCATATATGTAAATATAATCTATTTTCGGAATTGTAGTCTGCATTACAAACAACAATATGATTAAATTTCATGAGGCATTTAAGTAGTTTGATATGAATTTAGAGGACAATGAGTTGAGCCTTGAGGGTAAGATCTGAAATGTAAATGGGTAAGATCGCCTCTTTGGTTGTATTTCTCAATTGAAAACCGTAAATGGCATTACAGGTATAATGATCTGAAACGTTTACACTAGTACTACTACTATCTATCTTCTTCAAGGGGCGTCTTACTTCTGGAAAAGGAATGGTTTTTCCTTTTCCTTTCCTATGATTTAAATGTAATTTTACAATGCAAATTATACTTTTCACGCCCAACAATCTAAATACCATTTTATTATACTGCATAAACTAAGAAAGAGATCAGAGTCACTGTCACATGTTTTTTGTTACTTGGCCATCTTCCTAACCCTCTATCTGTACAGAAACAAATCAGGCAGAATGATACGAATACTGCTTCTGTTTTCTGGAACAAATGCACTTCGCTTTAGTATCCGTGAGCCTCTGCAGAAAAACAAAAAGACAATTGGTTAACGGAAGATAAAACAGTTGGTTTTAAGATACAGATTACATGTGAAGTGTTGTTCTGTCAAAAGAAAAGATTCATGTGGGTTTGATGTAAAGATGGTGTCTTTCACATTACCTGGACCTGTTTCTGTAGGTCTTTAATGTACTCCACCGCCAATTCTAACATATCTGCTGTGTTGGTTTGCTGCCAATGGAATAACAAAACGAAGAAATTGAGTTCATACTTCCCAGCAAACAGATTTGACATTCATAACTAAAAACATATATAGTAGAAACCAAACTACCTTGTCCATATTTGGGAAAAGCTCTTGTAGTTTCCTCATCCTTTCACTAATACGTGTTCTTCTCTCCTGATGTAACAGATCTCAAAATCTCATGATATCATATACATACATATATATATATATATAAGCTAATAAAGTGAAGTGAATCCTTATTAAAATGGGTAGATAATATCGAAGAACATCTGCAAATTAAAAGACGAGATTTACCCTCTCTGCAAGGCTTCGAGGGTGAGTGGCGCAACCTCTTTTGGCTCGAATTTTACAAGGCACAGAACCTTGAAATTTCAACAACTTCTCTATGGTGGCCATCTCAGATAAAGTCTTGGGCAAACTCAAATGATGAGCCAAACCGTGGCTTCTGTTTCCGGATCCTGGTTTCTGTTGAATAAATTATCAAAATTACATTATAGGATAAGCAAAGTGCGGATTGCCAAACAGAAAGCGGATTAAATTTAAATCAAGCAGCTAGTATTACCTGAATATCTGATGTATTGGAAGATGAAAACACATTCACCTCCTCGTCTCTGTCTCTGCCTCTGCTTAGGGTATTGAACGTGGATCCATTCCAAGTATCTGTTGTGAAGTTGCGAATGTAGAGTTGATTGCTATCACTATCATATGCCAAGGTTTGATCCTCTTGATTCTTTACTATTTCATTCCCAATTTCATCAACCTGAGGCAAACATGTTGAGCATGATGAAGATTGCCCGTTTGAGAAGCTGAAATGATCATTCCTCATCACACCGAAACCTGTTAGGCATGAAAAGATATTAAGCATTCTATCTTGAAGAGTATGAAATAGAAATGCTCAAATTCTGAAGATTAAAAAAGACAACCAGACAAAATTGGCGTCAAATTGAAGCTTCAGCAACTTAATTATCATAATTGATAATTCTTAAAAGAAATTGACCCCATAGCTGATAATTGATAATTATCAAAATTGTAGTAGTCCTCCCAATCTTCCCCTAAACATTTTAATGTTCATTAGATGGAAATTCGTTCACCCACAATAACCCAGTGAAAGAGGAAGGAAGGAGAAGTCTAAAATCCAATCCTCTTTTCGCTAAAAAAGTTGTAGAGATCCCCTCTTGTTCCTAGCTGAGTTCAATTGCTTCAGTCTTCCCAAGGATTTGAAAGAGAAAACCCAATATCTTTGGTTGCTGAGGATTTCTTATGGGAAGTGTAGGAAAGATTTTAATGACAAGCCTAAATCAGCTTATTTGGCCTAGTTATGGTTAATCCTATTTAAGAGAAAGAAAGGAATGTATTCATAAAAGACCCTGAGCATCACAAACACAGTCATCATAAAACAGATAAAGAAACAAGCATAAAATACCATTTTCTATGGCTAGGTCGGAGAAAAGACCAGCTGGAGAGCTACTTTGCCTAACAAGAAGGGATCGATTTCCTGCATCCAGTTTCGATTTAATCGAATTCTCTAATCCGACAGAGTTCACACCAGTAAAGGAGCCATCCAAATTAGTCCCTGCAGACACTGAATTATGATTTTGAAAAGCAGCTTGAACTTGTTGATCAGCTTGGTAAACCATCTGAGAGGCGGAATCGGCCGAGCCATTGCACGATGACGTGAACCTTGCTAACATGGTCTCCACCTCGGGACTCGATGGTCGAAGATACCGATAATTCTCACATCCGACACCATCACCGCCATTGCTACCATCAACAAGGCTGTTGAGCAATGCGGTCGGAGCAGAGCGATAGCGCGTTAGGCCAGAATTATGCTGCTGATGTTGCTGCTCATGTAGTTGTTGTTGTTGGTAAATATTCGAGTCCATGGGGTGGTTCCTTCTCAGCTCCCCATCTGAATATTTGAAAGTTGGACTGTACAAAAGACTCATACTTGCAGATTCCTGAGGACAATCAATAATCATATTTCCATAAGTTCCAAGCTGGTAAGCTTGATTAACTTTCAGACAAGTTCAAATTACGACAAAAATATAAACCTGATCAATTGCTTTGACAAAATCTAAAACTGAGCTTGCTTCAACTTCAAAAGTTGCTGAACCAACCCCAAAAGCTGCCAAAAAGAGAAGGGAAAATCAATAAAGAACCTTCAATTCAGCCGCCAAAAGATAAAAACGAAGATACTCGTACAAATAAAGACCTGCTTGCATTCACACAGGTTTTAGAAGACTCTAAATTTGACGCAGAGTGGGAAACCATTTGAGCTCCAAAAGTGATGATGTCGCCAAGTCAAGAAGCTCAAACTTAATTACTGCGTCGTATTTGAATCACTTGCAAATTGATCGGAGAGAGGAATTGCTCTGAAAGAAGGGAGTAACAGAAACCAATAATGTTGTCACTCGGTCTCAGGGCAAGACAATATGTACTAGCTTTGCTTTACATATACCCTTTGTTTTTTGACTTTATTACGGGAATGCAACCAGTGCATAATGAATTAAGAATGTGGTCCATATATTTGACATGTCATTATCTGTGTTGACCGGGATTAAAATCCTTTAAATTAATTTTTTAAAAAGAAATTAATAATTAATTTTAATTAGAAAAGTTTAAATTTTTATCATCCATGTAATATATAACTTAATAAATAACTGAATATAGAACATTAAAAAAAAGAGGGGCAACAAATATTACATTGATGGCTGCAGATTGAAATTATACAGCTTTCAGATTACGTACAGTAGTAGTTTAAAATCAGTTCTGATTCCTAAACGCAATCACAATTGTGGAATGGGTTTTGAGGATATTGTTCGTGATCAAATTAATTGTGAAAATGTGTGTAATTAAAATTATTTCCGCAAGTGCGTGACCTTTTTCAAAAAAGAAAAAAGAAAATGTGGCGTGTGTACGCAGTTGTGTTAATTAGTATATAGATAAATTAAGTTTTGAAATTAAGCAACGTAGGTAGTAGGTTATCCAAGCTTGAAAGCATGCGTGGGTCATGTTATTTATGATAAGGGATAAGATCCATGCTTAATTAATTTGCTTACGGGCCAAGTGACTATATATATATTTATATAAATAGTTAGCCTAACACAAGAATATATGCATGGGCATGGCCCATGGGATTAATATACATATAATGTCGTGTGTTTTGGGGCTATATATTTAAACGTAAGCATATATATTATATTTCATGATGGTCATGTCTCTCTAATTTTCTTTTGCTCGATCGCTTTTACGTAAGTGAAGGGCACCACTAGTCGGGGAATGGATAAGTCTGCGCTTAATTTAAACACCAACTCATTGTTTGGTGATGATCAGTACATACGTAGTACCCTTACCCTTTTTCTTCTTTATTAACGATTATCAGTTCCTCTTTGATTTATGGTTAGCTAGCACTACTGAATTTCACTAACGTAATATTTGTCTATTCGTTAATCGGTTACGTACGTATCTTTTTCTTGCATAAATGAATCGGTAATCTTACAGCTATAGTACAATTTTGCATACTTTTATGGAATTGGTAACGTAATAATAATGTCACATCAATTAAGATATTAAATAAAAATACAAAAATAAATTAAAATATGATAAAAGAGAAATTAAAATAAAAAATAGGTATGAAAAGTTAGACCAAAGTTAGATGCGTACAAATAACATTTTAATACAGCATGTATATAAAAAATATATAAAACGTATACAAATAATGCTTTTATAAATGAATTCCTATAAGAATGACCAACGTGCCTGAACAAAATGAGCCCATACACAGCAATAATATTTGTGAAGATCAAAACCCAAGGAATTTGGGGAATTTTTGCTTTAATAATTGTAGCTGATGATAGAAAGCATGCATTGCACTTTTGAATATATGCTTGAGGTTAGATACATAAATGGGAAGTGATACACACATAATATAATTATATAATATATTTTATAATAAATTTTAAATGAAGGATAATTTAATAAAATATTTTATACACATATAATATTTTACAGAAATATCCTTCATTTAATATATTATTATAAAATGTATTTTGTGTATACTATTTTTTTTATATAAATTAAGAAACATTAACACTACAACATTTGAGAATTTTTTCCACGATTGATAGTGATAAGAAAAATCTAGGATTAAGTGGCAAAAACATTTTTTCCACCAAAATTTTTCATGAGATGTTCGTGGAATATAATAAATGGCGAATATTATCTTTGCCACCAAATCTTTTTATCGTGGGAAAAGTACCTTTTTTTAACAAATTCAGTTTGTGGTAAAAATTAGTTTGTTATATGGCAAATGCTATAAGGAGCCAAACTATTGTGGTGCTCGGCTTCTTTATCCACCAAAGTTATGATTGGAAAATAAGTATTGTCACAAAATCAATTGATCAGAATACATTTTTACCCACAAGTTGTATCGTGTTTGATTCAATGGTCTATACGTAGTTCTCACTACTTATATTGTTGCAAAAGATATTTTGTGTTGATATTTTTTATAAAAATTACTCATCTTAATCTTACATTTTTTAGAAAAAAGATTATTTCCCACTAATAGATTTAGTTGTAAATAGGTATTAGCTATTGAGTGAATAGTAGTAAAAAACTATTTGTCATGAGTTATATTTTTGACAAATATTAAGAAATTTCAGAAAAAAGAAATTCAAAATAAAACTTGAACAAAAAATAATCATAACGATAGTCTAATAATATAGGCTACTGATCATGATCAAGGGTTAATTCGATCTAAATATTAGTTTATCCGGAATAGTGTAATGCCTCATTGATACTTCCAAGGGATATTAGGTATTCTTCCTAATTAGAATAATTGGAACTGTCGTCTTCTTCTTTCTTTTATTTTTTATTTAAAAAAATATATACAACTAGCCGTGAGAGCTACAGTAGTACCCATGTTTTACTAACACGATGTGAGACTTGGAGAAATGAGGATAATTTCTATATAACTAGTCTTTTACAGATATTTGACTGTTTGAGTCTAATCAATTAATTATATATTATTATAAAGTCAATGGCATTGCAGAAACAGGTGGCTATCTACTAGCTGTTTGAAAAATTGAGGTCAATGGAATTGCAGAAATAGGTGACTAGCTAGCTGTTTGAAAAACTGAGTTTTATTACTAACGAAGAAAAGGCCGAAAGCAAGACAATACATACATATACATATATATATATACATATATATATATATATATATATATATATATATATATAAGAGGAGTAATGTGATGATTAGTTTAATTGTCAAGGGAGTTGTCAACGTCCATCAACTATATCATTATAAATTCTACAAAAAATAATAAATATTAATTTGTGACTAATTATTTATAATGTTGATAATTATTTATAATAAAAATAGATTTATTTTTATTAAAAATAATTATTTTATTAAAAATAATTAATTAGTAATTTTCTTATTAACAATTAAGATATATACGGCCCTGCTATTGTAGTAATATTTGCACATTAGTTTTGATGTTAACTCTTCATAACCACTCAATTAATCAAAACGTTGACGCTAACTGGTCACTAAAAAGTAATAAATCCCCAAATTACACTCATTTCCGTACACATGATGCATCACGTGATAATATAATATTATATAATAGTATAGATGCATGCATGGTTGACGGAATTTTATTAATTTGTCAGCTTTGAACAGCTAGCTAGCTTAGAAATGTAGATTTAATTAACAGATTACACGCTTTTCTCGTGATCGATCCTTATAATTAATAAGAGAAATAGTTTGTACAAATTTCAAACAGATAAGTCGTGTACAAACTTCTATTAAAAATAGTGGATTCTATTAAAAAAATATAAAAATTATTTTTTCTATTAAAAAAATATAAAAATTATTTTTTCTTAATAGAATCTACATTTTAACAAAAAAGTTTATATGAGAGTTGCCTATAATTTAAAACTTGTACCTAATTCTTACAAAAAAAAACTTGTACATCGAAAATCTAATACTTGACCTGCATGCAACAATTGCTGCAAGCATATAAAGTCAACTATATTATATATATGTATGTATAGGTATGGCATAATAGATATGATATAATATTCGCTTAGATTTGACATAATGCAAAAGTCTACCCTCTGCATATATAATTAGATGTATGGAAATATATATAATACCTAGCTAGCGAGGACTTTCCATGCAAGCTTAATTTGCAGAATTGTTTTCTTTATATATATATATATATATATATATATATATATATATACACGACGAAGTTCTATTAATAATTGCTAGTATCACAATCGAATAAATAAAATGAATGAGCTTAAAATGTTAGAATATAGAAAATCATATAGAGAAATTTGAGTTGAAATCTCAAGAAGCCAAATAGAGGGCTTCTTCTGTAAATAGGCAGTTAAATTAGTTAAGTTTGTTACTAATACACTCTTGACTAACTCAAGTGTATAAATACATCTATGTACAATTTTTATTCACACGAAAGTAATGAGAAGTGTTCAAGTTTTCATTCATACAATCCTCTCTTTTCAAAGCATACTTGTTGTAGAAATTTATATGGTATCAGAAGAGTAAAGAAAAGTTTTCCGCTCAATTCTTTCCTTCTTGATTCTTGATTCTATTTTCAATTCTTCTTGTTTCCTGCTTCTATGGCACCTTCTGAAACACTTTTTAAAAATTCTGAGAGAGCTTCTATTCCTATGGTGAATCCTTGTGATAATTCCTCGAGTCTATATTATTTTCATCCTTCTGATAATCCAGGAGCACTTCTAGTGTCTGAAGTTTTTACAAGTGAGATTATACTGCATGGAGTCGTTCGATTTCAATTGCACTCATTGTCAAGAATAAAATCTCCTTCATTGATGGAACTCTGCTTCAACCTAGAATTGGTGTTGATTCTAAGCTTCGAATTACTTGGCTAAGAGCCAATAATCTGGTGTTATCATGGTTAATGAACTCAATTTCCAAAAAAATTCGTGGCAGCCTCCTTTATTTTACAACTGCTTTGGATATTTGGGAAGAACTCAAGACAAGATATCTTAGAAGTGATGGTCCGAGAGTTTTTTCTCTAGAAAAATCCCTCAATCTCATTTCTCAAGGTTCTAAAACCGTTACTGAGTATTTCAGTGAGTTTAAAGCTTTGTGGGATGAATATATCAGTTATTGACCTATTCCAAGTTGTAAATATGGAAATCTTGGTAGGTGCACATGCAATATTTTGAAGAATCTCACAGATTGACAACAGTCTGATTATGTGATCAAATTCTTG
The DNA here is from genome assembly GCA_036559045.1 of Platycarya longipes. Lineage (NCBI taxonomy): Eukaryota > Viridiplantae > Streptophyta > Magnoliopsida > Fagales > Juglandaceae > Platycarya > Platycarya longipes. The sequence goes on along the minus strand of CM071801.1, from coordinate 40,204,343 downwards.
GTTGGATTACATGATTCATACTCGGCCATCAGAAGTCAATTACTTCTTCAATCTCCTCTACCATCAATGAGCAAAGTATTTTCTTTGCTACTACAAGAAGAAAGTCAAAAATCTCTGTCTAACATTGTTGGAATCAAAGTTTTGAGTTTCGTTTCAATGACCGTTCCGGTTGAGGTATTGGAATGGAATATTTCGGTGCGCCGTTTCGGGATTAATATATATTATAATATATATATATATATATATATATAAACTAACAACTAATAGAATAAAGACATATACATGTTAATGTGTATCATATATATGTGTACATATTGGAAGAATTGAAGATTTATAAAATGATTATAAGTTGAAAAAATACAAACTTGAGTTGAGATACAAAAATAAATAAAATAAAATAAATAAATAGATAAAATATTAAAAAATAATGATATTTTAAAAAAACGTATTTAAAATTATAAAGTATATAAATATATTTTATATTTTAGAACTAATTAAATACCATCTAAATTTAAAATTAAAAAAAATGTCATTCAAATACAAAAAAATTACAAAAAAAGTCTAAACCAGAATAAGGATCGGAATGGCCGAAATTTGGACCGGAATGACCGAAATTCGACTGAAACAGACCGGAACGGGCCAAATTTTGGACCAGAACGGAACAAGGAGGTATAGTGCACCGGTTGAGGCACCGAAACGAAACAAAATTCAAAACTATGGTTGGAATCTCCCTGGATTCACATGCCATGGTTGCTGCTCAACCACAAAGACAATCATCTACTGGTGCTAGATATACAAAGTAGAAAGGAAAATCAAATTTGGTCTGTTCTCATTGTGGCTAGTCTGGCCATCTTGTAGACAAATGTTTTCAACTCATTGGATATCCTCCTAGATGGAAAGGTCCTAAAGGGAAAAGGTCTATCAATGTGCAATATGCAAATTCATCTTCATTAGAGCAAAATTCAAGTATTCCCAATATGGTATTTTCTCAATAGCAAATAAAAAATATGCTTACTCTAGCAAATAGCCTATCCAATTCCAATCTTAACACTAATTCTACAGGTAATATTGTCTCCACTTTAGGTATATCTTCTTCCTGTAACATTGTTTCTTTTTAAAGAATTCAGATACTTGGATTCTTGACACAGGAGCAACAGATCATATGATTTGTTCTCCTCATCTTTTTGATTCCATAAGCGCCCTCAATAAACCTTCTAAAGTCCATTTACCAAATGGATAATCTGTTCATATTCTTTTCTCTGGAAATGTCACACTTTCTACTGATATAATCCTACAAAATGGACTGTTTGTTCCTTCTTTTAATATCAACCTGATTTCTGCTTCAAGACTGACTAAAGATAATTTTATTGGATTGTTCTTCATTCAATCCAAATGCATTTTGCAGAACTTGAGCAAATGGAGGATGATTGGGTTTGCTAAAGTCAAATCCGGTTTATGCCATTTATCTTTTCCTGTTTCAAATAAGAGTGAAATGCCTGATCATATTTGTTCTTCTATTGCATTAGTTCAATCATGTAATAGCAAACCTCACATATGCCATCTTAGATTAGGACATGTTTGATATGCAAGATTATAGATAATTAGTAATCTTGATTCTTCTGTAAAAGTTTCTCCAAATCATGTATGTGAAATCTGCCCCTTAGCTAGACAAAAGAAGCTTCCATATCCCGTATCAAGCAGTCAATCAAATAAAATTTTTCAGTTAGTTCATGTTGTCATTTGGGGTCACTTTTCTACTGTTTCTTATTCAGGATATAGCTATTTTTTTGCAATTTTAGATGATCATACTCGCTTTACTTGGCTATATCTCATGAAAGCAAAATCTGACACAAGATCTATACTTACTACCTTCATCAAATATGCTCAAAATCAATTCAACACAAATATTCAAACTTTTCGAACAAATAATGATCAATTTTTTTTATCAAGAGTATAAAATAATACATCAATTATCGTGTGTTGAATCTCCACAGCAAAATGGTAGGGTTGAGAGAAAGTATCAACACCTATTAAATGTTGCTATAACTCCTATTATTTCAAAGCAATTTACCTTTATCTTATTGGACAAATTGTATTCTGACAGTTACCCATCTTATTAATCATACTCCTTCTCCTATCTTAAATAATCAGTCACCATACTATCTTTTGTTCCACAAACAACCAAGTTACAAATACCTCAAAGTATTTGGATGTTTGTGTTTTGCAAGCACACTTAAAAATAATCGAGAGAAGTTCTCACCTAAAGCTTCAAAATGTATCTTTCTTGGTTATCTACCAAATGTAAAAGGATACAAAGTGCTTGATATACATACTCTCAAAACCTTGTTATCCAGAGAAGTCATATTTCATAAATCCATATTTCCATCTATTCCTAATTCTATTCATACACCATTTGTCTTCCCTAATTTTCCTCAAATACATGATTGTCCATTATCTACAGAAAGTTTTGCTTCAACTTCTACAAGAAATTCTACTTCATTACCATCCTCAAATATTACAAATCCTATAAATTTGAGAATATCTAAAAGGATTAGGCATTCTCCTCAATATTTGAAGAACTATTATTGTGGTAATTTGACAAAAAGATTTTCAGCAGCTCATGAACCTTCTGGCTGTCCTTCTTTAGGTAAACCTTATTCAGTTCTATCTTTCATTTATGATTATAAACTTTCCAATAAACACGAAGCCTTTGTTCATGTTGTCTCTTCCATATATGAACCTAGAACCTTTAAACAAGCCATCTCACAACTTGAATGGCAACAAACCATGGAATATGAGATTAAAGCATTTGAAACTAAAAAAACGTGGGAACTTGCAATTACGCCTCCCAACAAAACAGCAATAGGTTGCAAATGGGTTTATCACATAAAATTTAAAGCTGATGGCACATTGGATAAATATAAGCTAGGTTGGTAGCAAAGAGCTATGCTCAATAAGAGGGACTTGATTTTTTTGATACTTTTTCACATGTTGCTAAGATGACAATAGTGAGACTTTTGTTAGCTGTAACTGCATCAAACAATTGGTATTTACATTAACTTGATGTAAATAATGCATTTCTGCATGGAGACTTAAATGAAGAAGTATATATGCAACTACCACATGGTTTCTCTACACCTAATGACCCTCGAGTATGCAAACTTAAAAAGAGTTTATATGGTCTAATGCAGGCCTCAAGACAATGGTTTTCAAAATTGTCCACTTCACTTTTTCAGTTTGATTCCCTCAAGGAAAGTCAAATTCATCTTTGTTTATCAAGCAAATTGAAAATAGTTTTATTGCTCTATTGATATATGTTGATGATGTTATTGTTGCTTACAACAATTTAGAGCTTATATCTGCTGTGAAAGATTTTTTGCACAAATCTTTTACAATAAAAGACTTGGGTGAATTGAAGTATTTCTTGAGAATTGAGGTAGCCAGGTCAGCCAAAGGAATTGCTTTATGTCAAAGTAAGTATGTACTCGATATTCTACAAGATAGTGGTTTTTCTGGATGCAAACCAGCTACTTTTCCTATGGAATCAACATTGAAACTAACTGCAAATGACTCATCAGATCCTCTACCTGATCCAGCATCTTATAGAAGACTAGTGGATAGATTGTTGTACCTAACAAGCACTAGGCCTGATCTTGCTTATGCAGTACAGGCACTGAGTCAGCTTATGGCTAATCCTAGCACCTCACATATCAAGGCAGTCGAGAGAGTACTCAGATACATTAAGGTAACACCTTGGCAAGGAATTTTCTTATCTGCTAGTTCTTCATTGCATCTAAAGGCTTACTCAAATAGTGATTGGGGTGGCTGCATTGATACTAGAAAAAGTGTTACTGGTTTTGTAATATTTTTAGGAGATTCTCTCATCTCTTGGGAATCAAAAAAACAACCCACAATCAGGAGATCATCTGCATAATCTGAGAATAGAGCATTGGCATCAGCTACTTATGAGCTTCAATGGTTACACTACCTATTGTCTGACTTACAAATTCAACATATCCAAGTGGTCTTGCTATATACAGACAGCGAAACCTACCTCTGAGATTGCATCAAACCCAGTACACCACGAGAGAACAAAGCATATCCAATTAAATTGTCATTTAGTTCGAGAGAAGCTATAGGAAGGTCGTATAAAAATCATCCACATTCCTTCCAGATTCCAAATAGCAGACATATTAATTAAGTCTCTCGATTCTCTTAATTTTCATTACCTAATTTGCAATATGAGAATGCTTAACATACATTCTCATCTTGAGGGGGGTGTTAGAATATAGAAAATCATATAGAGAAATTAGAGTTGTAATCTCTAAAAGCCAAATAGAGGTATTCTTCTGTAACTAGGCAGTTAAATTAATTAAGTTTGTTACTAATACACTCGGCTAACTCAAGTGTATAAATACATCTCTGTACAGTTTTTATCCACACGAAAATAATGAGAAGTGTTCAAGTTTCCATTCATACAATCCTCTGTTTTCAAAGCATATTTGTTATAAAAATTTACATAAAACAGCCTTAAATTGGTTTAGCCCACTTACATTATATATAATTATATTATATTCTTTTTATATCCAATCGAGATGCAGCTTAGCATATTTATGTTACCTTCTGATCATGACCTAGTCGACCTATATATTTATATATTGCATGGGTTAGGGTTACAACAAATCATAATTTATAATCAATATTGGACGGTCATCTTGTGTATAGAATGCCCTTTATGAATGGAAGATTAATGTTCCATTGCATATTACATATTTAGCATCTCAAATTTATCATTATATTTTTTCAAATTTTCATACAAAACACAAATCTCAATACATTTTTTTTTTAAATATTAATACAGCTTTTTCAAATTTTAAAATAATAATAATATTAAAAATATTAATATTTTATTCAACTTTCAAAACTTATCGTAACTCATCACATCTCATCTCATCTCTCAATCCAAACCGGGCTATATGGGCCAATGATTAGATTGAGATGCAGCTTTGACTTCACAATTTGTTATGTGCATACAAGCAAACTTGGTTGATACTCGAAGCATCTTGAAGAGTCACGATCCTTTCCCATTATTCCAAGTCAGCTTCAGCAACTATTTTTTTTTTTTATGAGTAATGTTAGGTACAAATTAACTATAAATAGATAATTTTTATACAAGTCTCTTATAAAAAATGGATCCCACTAATAAAGAATAATTTATATATATGTTGAGGCGTGTTTCACAACCTGAGCCACTTGACGATTCCAACTGATCAAATCTGCACAAATCAAAGAGAATAGGGCTTTGAGGCTTTATGAGCACTCCGACGTCCTAGTTAGAGGGGAGTAGGAAATTAATGTAAAAGATAGAATTCGAATATTCATTACCTGTGAACAATAGTGTATCTTGCTATTTATAGAAATTGAGATGTCGTGCAAGTTTATATCTAATGATTGAAGCAGTCGGTGAAAATGACGGTTTGTCAGGTCATTTATGTTTTTTGTCTTGAGCCATTTATTACCTTTGTAGTTCCTGAGTAATTCCCTTGTCATCCTAGCTTTACTTAGGCGAGCTATCTTCGATCCAGGGTGAATCATGTCATACCATTGGACAGCCGATATCTTGTCCACATTGAATGCGAGATGAGGCTCTGTTAACTATTAAATGCAACATGTCATTCTGAGCAGTTTACTGTTAAAGTGACATGATATAGTGTAACACTGTCATTCTGTCATTTAATGCATTCTTCCGAATTTGTCTTTTACGATCTTGATTAGGATAACCATGAACTAGGCTGGGTATGAAGGAATATCCTCGCCCCTCTCGCCGGCGGGAGTTACCTTGCTTTGAACCTCGGGTTCCTCTCTTTGGTATACTTGAAGGCAATGCCTCTCGAATGTTTGGAGTGTCTTGGCCCTCTCCTAGACTATAAGCGGGCGCCAATCACAACCTTGAACAGGATTGAGATTTATTGTGCTCGACTAATCTTCCCTTCACAATATATATTTTTTAGGTGACATCTTTTTTTACAATGGTTTATATAAAATTTGTCTATTTAGATTTTTACAAATCATTTCTCAAAACATATACATAGATAAGCTAGCATGAAGGACAAATATCGATCATTCATTTTATTAAGCTTGGTACCGTGAAATTAGTAACTACTTATTATAGTACGAAAGCACAAATATGTGATCGTGGATTCATTATTATAGTACTTTCAACCATTAATTTTTACTAGAAAAAAATGAGTATTTGTGACAGATTATTTATAACAAAAATTACTATTTGCGATAAAAATTAACTCATTTTAAAAATTAATAGTCGTTTTGATAAGAAATAGTTGACTATGAATATCCAATTTTTTTATAGTGTTTATCAAAACTTATAGCTATTATATGCATAATTTTATATATATATATATATATTTATTTATACATACACCAAAAGTTGATTATCTTGAAAATAATCCAGTTCAATCACATGAGTACGCGTACATATATATGCATGATGAATTACAAACATATATGATCGATCGTCGATCTACAACTAAAATATTAATAGATTTGTATAATTAATTAGTCACCAAATGAGCTTATAATTCCTATTATATGCATGCATGCTAGCTGCATGGAACTTATTAATAACGTATAATCATTACAAAAAAAATAATTTTTTGTAGCGATTTTGGTATCATTAGAAATAATATCGCCCAAATAAATCATCAATTTCGGCATTTTGATGTTGTCGCAACAAATTTTTTGCAACAATTTATGTACGCCACAAATAGCCATTGTAGCGAATTTCATGCATCGCAAAAAATAACATGATACTATTATCATTTTTTTGGCGACAACTAATTCATTGCAAATAACTGCCATCCTCACAAAATTCAATATATTTATGGCAATTTTATATCGTTGCAAAAAAAAAAAAAATCGGTGATTATTATAAGAAATGTGGGCTCAACTGCGATGAAATTTTATCGTATTTGCAACAAAAAATATTGTTAGAAAAGAATTATTTGTTGCATAGATTTGGTTCATTCACTAGTTGATTGACTTATAAGCGAATCAATAATGGTGCCGAACATGCAACGTTGAAAAAATCGTTGGATAGGATATTTGTATTTTTGGGCTTTTTGCAATGAATTTATAGCACTGTAAAAAGACTACATATTTTGTTGTAGTGGTGATCAATTTCAATCGATCATAATAAATTATCCCCACATTCACTTTTACATCCATTTGTTATCGAGCCAATATTTAAGCATATATGCATCAAATATATATATATATATATATATATATATCCATGATTCTGCTGCAAGCAGCACTACAAGAAATCTGACTTTTTATAGCCAACTATTTCTTGCCAAAATAGCTATCATCTGCCAATTTTCGCAGCAAATAGTCATATTCGCAGCAAATAATCCATCAAGCATACTGATTTTTTTTGTAGTGCGGTACGTATATATGTAGATAATTATTTAACAAACATGAGCAAATGTAACTCATCTCATTTTCGATTCCATTTGAATTTGAAAATGAGATGAGTAGAGATGAGTTTAATTTATTTTTTAATATTATTATTATTTTAAAATTTGAAAAAAGTTGAATTGAAATTTGAATAATGTGTATTGGGATTTAAAAAATGTGTATAAGGATTTATATTTTGTATGAGAAATTGGAAAAATATAATGATAAAATAGAAATGAGTTGAGGAGAATTTTGAATCCAAACAGGGGCTTAAATAGACAAATCAATTGGATGCAGAGCATAATTTTAAATTTCGTACCATACTGGCCAGTACGGCTGGTACGTACCATATCGGAGCAGTGACGGATACAGAAATTGGGTATGTCTCATACCGGTCATGTGTACCAGCTTGTATCGTATTTCGAGATTTCACTTTTTTTTTTTTTCATTTCTTGCTATTTTTTTATCCTAATTTAAACTATATTATTTACATATATATTTACATATATAATTTATTCATATATTGACTATTATTTTAAAATATAATTTATATAGATATTTATATATATAATTTTTTTTTATGTATAGACTATTTCGAAATGGTATACGAAACGATACCAATATCGAAATATTTTATTCTAATATCTTGACTAATATGCTCACCAATACAATATTCAAAACATTGACGTAGAGTCAATATACTTCCTAGTAATTAAGATTACAACCTCCTTTGGTGACTTTAAACACATGACATACATACACACAGATGTAATTAGGTCTCACCAAAACAACCAAAGAACCTAATGGTTGGCCACCTATTGATTATATAATTACATTTTTAAGTTAACCTACGTTACGTACGTGCATATAATGTACGAGCCGCGTACGGCATTTTATAAATAAATTCTCTCTCTCTCTCTCTCTCCACACCAAGTAGTAGTAGTAAGTAGTAGTATAAATACAATATTAGAGAATCAAATAATATTCACTATTAAAAGAAAAATTGATATTTGTGATCAATCATTTAAGACAAAAATGATTATTTGTAATAAAAATAGACTTAGGCATAATTTGTTTTTACAAATTATCTCATCTCAGATTTATTATTATATTTTTTTTTAATTTTTATACAAAATAAAATAAACAATTCAAAATTTTTAAATCCCTACACAACTTTATAATTAAGAAGCAAGCATGCATGCAAGCAAATGGAATAGTATTCATGCTAAGTAGCTTAAGAATCTACCATTTTGAACAAAAAGAAAAGAATATTATTTTTACAAAGATCAAGTCTGCATGATCAGATGATCATGAGTACGTATACTATATAATTGTTGTTCTCTCTTTATCTTTTTGTATGCGATAAGCACTAATATATAGCAAGCCTATCAAGATATGCATGCTTATATATCTTTTTGTATGGGAAGATCTATATCATGTATATACACACCCATACATGCATGCTTGATCTGATCATCATGTAAATTAACTAAAAGGTGATCATCCATCCATCATGAATATATATATATATATATATGCATCTTGATAGGCTATACATACATACATACATACATATATATATAGATATATTGTCTAACATCATTAATGGCGATGAGCTGTACCCTCACAAGAAAAGAGGAATCATGTTGGGTATCATGTATCCAGCAACCAGCACATATAATATTGGAATATGGCATTAATTTGGTAGACAAAATTCGAAAAGTCTAATATCATGACTTGTCACATTAATTTGTTCCAACAGTACGATCCAGTCAATTAATGGATTAAGAAATTCCAGAAAGGTTCTATTCTTTTATCCATTATTTTAGTTGGATCAAATTAATTAAGGAAACTGTGTATATATGCCATGCATCTTCTGCCAAACCTGTCCTTGATTAGCGAGTACCATTTGATTGATTTAGCCACACAGCTTTTGGGTACACAAACATGAGATCAAAGCATAATTAATGATCTGGCAATATTTATATATATATATATATATATAAGCAAGGCCAGTACAAATGACAATAATTCTGCATGCATATGCTCAAGCAAGGCCATCCATATTGCAATGCATGATATTATAGCTTTTAATTATTAGTGGTATGTGTCGGCCAGCCAATTCACAACCTGCATATTAGATTATATATGTACGTTCTTCAGCGCCCAAAATGATCATGAAAAATAATATATACTATATAAAAACCAATTATTCCATATGCTGTTGCCCAGGAATTGACCAATTTATGTCTCCCAAGATAGTAAATTTTGTATATCAATATTCTAGAGAATATTGCAGAATAGATATAACGCGGTGAGATCAGAATTTATCTGCCTCATCCGTTTGGGAGGAGGAATTTTTGTTGTATATATATGATAAGGATAAGTTTGTATCAACTACTTGCAACGTCTTTTCATGATTTCAATATTCACGGGATATATAACCTATATCTATCTATATATATATATATATATATGTAATAATTTAAATATATGCTTTTATATATTCTTTTCTTCTTGATCCGTTACTTAACTCCTTTTTTTTTTTTTTTTTTTTTAGATGCTGTACTCTATTATTTGGCTGGCTAAATATTAATGGTCGCGGTATATTCTTTATATTTCTTTGTCATATTGACGTGTATTATTATTAACACGAGAATTGATACACTTACAATAATTTTACAACTTTTTTTGTATTTATAATTTATAATTTTACTTAGTAATTAAGAATGTGAGTATTAATAAATTTATTTTTTCTTAATGATTAAGAATATTAAAAAAATACTTAAAAATAAAATGATAAAAAATAAAAAATTTGATAACACTATAAATTATAAAATAATTGTAAAAACTGTTGTAAGTGTATCATCACTGTATTAACACACACCAAGCCAAACTCGTACATGCTTTACTTCGATTATGGTCTCTACTCTAGTCTCATCATCTTCAGCCTAATTTGAGACCTTCAACTTCGATCGATCATGAGTTGTAACTTAAATCCTATGATCATTAGTACTAGTACTGTCTTCGTTTTTTTCTTTTTTAATTTGACAAGATATCCAACATTAATTCTTAATTTCATTACCTAATATTAAAAAAATATATATTATTAATTAAAAATATTATTTCTTGTCTCAATTAATTTAACCAGATTATAAGGACGGAATCGAGAGTATGTACAACCAAATTAGGTGCTTAATTCTGCTGATCATGAGTAATATATTATGGGGAGGATTTGAGAGACGAGATCAGAACGTACATGAATTGCCCTTATAATGCTCAGGCTACTAACGCATGACAAAGATACATAGAAGAGGAATTAAAAGTTAAGCCTTTGCTAATTAATTATATATATATATTGAGGACGTACTCTGTGACAACGATTCACTATTTCTCGTTTGGGTTAACAATGATTCACAATTTTAGTTTTCATAATTGGAAAAGATCAGATCTAATTTGGAATTTCCGACAATTATGTATAGATCATTTTAACTCCACTCACCTAATTATTATGGTTCGACCAAACAATTAAAAATTTAAAAGGGTTGCGTTTGCAGGATCTTTTGTTTTCAGATCATCATTAGGAGGAGAAAGTCTAGAAAGTTTTTTTCCTGTTTTGGATGTTTTTTTATTTTTATTTTTATTTTTGTGGTGGCTGATGAGGGGGGGTTTCTGATTTTCTCTTAAGATTACACATCAAGGTTTATCTCACGCACATTTCAATCATTAAGAGAGAGAAAAAAAAAATAAAGAGGTTATAATTGCATTGAAATTCACAAAAAAAAAAAAAAAAAAAAACATAATCCATACAATTCTGATTCGCCATAAATCATTTTACTTCTCCAATACTTGTTGAACATCAAGCTTCAAAATATTGAATAAGACAATCTTGGCATGCAGGCTTCCACAGTGCGTAGTAGCTCAATAGTATGATTTCCGAGGATTGTTCTGTAAGGAGAGAACAAAATTAAGGCATACAAAAAAGAAGTCATTTGTAAAATATAAATAAACATAAATGGTACTAAAGGGTAGGGTAGTACCAGAGGGTTAGGTCTGTAACGATAGCCAAGCATCATCCGCTTCTTGTACTGCTCATATATATCATCTTCAGGAGTCACCTCACCAGGATTGTGAGCACCAACCCCCAAGTTGTTCATCTTAACATCACCTGCCATTATCGGATCTGCAATACCATTTCTGGAGCTCCCCAGACCCTCACCTGCAGTTCACATCAAGGCTACCACATTTCTCACCCACCCAGAAAGCAAACCAACACATCATCTTGACAATATTTATAAAGCAGAAGTTGGGTCAACAAAGGTTCCGAGCTCAAAAATTGCAAGGACATGTTGGCGATTGAGCTTAATGCCCTACTTATTCCCAAGTAAATAAAGAACAATATACAAATTTAGAAGCAAAATGACATTAATGGTTTCACCTGAATCAGATTATATGAGCAAAAGGCACATGCATTTGTTTCTGTGGGGGTATGTGCATGTGTGAGACTGACTGTGTGTGTGTGTGTGTATGTGTGAGAGAGAGAGAGAGAGAGAGAGGCACCTTCTCTCCAACCCATTTTAGACAAGAGCTTATGCCCCACATTATCAGCCTGGATTTTAGCCTTTTCCGCCGCCTCTCTGGCAGCTTTCTGTGCAGCTGCATCATTACAGGTAGCCAAGAACTTCTCAAGCTCTCCTTGTGGGATGTAATCACCCATGTGATGCCCTTTTTTGGCAGGACCTCCTGTACCCAGAAAGAAAAAGGAATTATTCATGGTAAGCACTAGCAGGAAAAGAGAAAGTACACTAGAAGACCAACAAATAGAGATTCAATAATCAGTCAATTATAAAGGCTCAAATATAAATCCCTCCAAGGAAACTAAAGCAAATTTGGTTTATTAAGGAGAAAATATTGACCTTGAAGAGAAGCAGGTGGAGGCATTTCATCTTTCGACTGTTTAGGTTGTTTTAATCTCTCTTCCTGTGCAGCCTTCTTCATGTAAAACTCCATCATGGCTACAGGATCTGCACCTGTCGGTGCACTAGCTTCACCTACAGTGAAAAACATGCAGTAAATACCGGTATTGAAGACTATCAAAAGCCTACTTCAATTGGATGGCATCCCCACACAACACGATAGCAATCAAGCAAAATATACGTATACCCCAAGGTCTAGCTGACACACAAACTATGTATCTAAAAACCTGAAGAAAGCTATTTGATTTTAGGTTAGAATGTGACTATAACATTCTAAAACCCTACAATAAATCTTCATCTAAAACCAAAATCACCACATTTTCCTTACCAATTAAACAGTCAATCACAAACTCCTTGCCACTGGATAAAAAAAGGGGTTTATCATCCAGAATTCAAACTTTTTCAAACTTTTTTTTTTTTGATAAGTAAATCTTACTGCCTTTTCAAACTTTCAAACAAAAAATAAAAAACAATTCAACCTTTTCAAATTTCCAAACAAAAATAATATTAAAAAAACTATATTCTACAATATTTTAACTATATTCAACTTTTTCTCTCCACTAACATTAAAATTATATCGCATTAAATATTAACTCAAACTATCTCACTACTATTCACAAACTATCTTACTACTATTCACAAAATTCTCATCTTATCTCACTCCCCAAGCTTGTCCGAATCCTGTTGCAAACTTTTGCAAAAGAGAGTGGGAGCAAAGAGGGGTTTGCTCAAGAAAGCATGGAATTAATAGTCCTTGGGCAAACAAAGTGAAAAGGAACTAATTCTGAGGACACTAACATCATGAAGAATTGAATGGTCCTAACAATGAAGGGCTCTTGTTTGGTTGAACAGATAAGAGGCCATCACATAAAAACAATCACACTCATACTGTGAAATAACTTATAGTCCTGTTATGACAATTGCTGCACATTCACTTTTACCATTCTTTAAACCCCCCCCCCCCCCAAAAAAAAAAAAACAAAAACAAAAAAAAAAAATCCCGCATCAGCTGAATGTAAGATATCTGCTTTCCTTTTCAATATTTTTCTACAGCATTTAAAATTTTTGTCTGTTTTAATCAAAGTCAAAACATTTAATGCCAACTGCTAAGCTGAGCTAGTACGGTGAGACCGGTATCTAAAATCAGCCAAATACTGAAAATCCTGAACCCATTATAGCAAGGAACCAACTAAAAGTGTTCTTAGAAAACTTGTTTTGATAAATTTTTTTAGAAGACAGAGAAGAAAAATGCCTTTATATCATTACCAAATCTCCCTGCTGATGCTGTTTGAACTCTTGAATCCTCAGCAGTATCATATAAAGCAGAGGCAGGGGTTTGATAGTGCTTCTGAGAAGACCTTTGTGAAGCACTAGTGGATTTAGTAGCTGAAGTACTCGTGCCACCTTAAAAATGGTAAAAATAAGATAAACTACAAAGCAAGAAAGAAAAATAACAATAATTGTGGCAATAGTGGAAGTAACTGATAGTGGTACTTTGCAACAGCAGTAGTAGAAGTAATAGCAACAACGATAATGATAATACTACGTGTATTAATCACAAAAACAGTAAGAGTAGTGGTAACAATGACTATATAATTAAAAAAAACTCTATAACAAGCACAGCCGGCCCTCTTTTTTTTGTTTTCTTGGGGGGGGGGGTGGAGCAATGCCATGACAAACAGACAGATAAAAGCTAATGATTCTTCTCCTAGGATTGTGAACTACTGTTTATACTGATGATGCCCATATTCAAAGGCCATTTGAAGAAGTGTAGTATGCTCCATCGACCTCAGAAAATTTTCATTTTAACAAATGGAAACTTTTCATTCTTAACTTATGTTAAGAAGTTATCCAAAGTACCCTCTCCAACCTTCCTACCTATTATTTGGCTTTATTCCCATACCTGCAGCCGTGGTAAAAAAGATTGAAAAACTCTACCGTGATTTTCTATAGAGTGGATTAGGGGAAGAATTCAAGTTCCACTTAATCAAATGGGACAAAGTGTGCAAGCCAATCTCTTCAGGAGGTTTGGGTTTAAAAAATATAATAACCTTCAATCGGGCTCTTTTTGGTAAATGGTTATTGAGGTTTACTTTGGAACCTGATGCACTATGGAAAAAGGTGGTAGATTGTAAACACGGTAGCCTATGGGGGGGATGGAGTACTAAAGAGGTGTTTGGACCTTATGGAGTGGATTTGTGGAAACATATAAAACAAGGATGGGGGGTTTCACCACTCATACCAAACTGATATTGGGTGATGGAACTAGGATTAAATTTTGGAATGACAATTGGTGTGGGAGTGAAGCCCTAAAAGACACATTTCCTTTGGTGTTTCGGTTAGCTTGTGATCAAGAAGCCTCGGTGGCAGATCTCTTGATTCGATCAAGAGACCAAGTTCAATGGAATGTCACATTCAGTCGAACAGCTCAAGATTGGGAAGCGGACAATTTTGAGATTTTTTTTAGGTACATCTATTCCACTAAGCCAACTGGAAGGAGAGCCAACAAGCTCTGGTGGACATCATCAAACAAGGGTATTTTCTCAGTTCGATCCTTCTATAAGGAGCTAACACTCCCAACGAACACCTACTTTCCTTGGGAAAAAATTTGGAGGAATAAGGCCCCTCCCAAAGCTCAATTCTTTACATGGACAGCCGCCCTGCACAAAATTCTAACAACTGATAACTTGAGAAAGCGCGGGATCATTATCTCAGACTGGTGTTGCATGTGCAAGAACTCAGGCGAATCTGTAGATCACCTATTGCTACACTGCGAATCAGCCAGACACTTGTGGGTTGATGTTTTCAGCCAAATTGAACTGCACTGGGTTATGCCGGCCATGGTAATTGGGTTATTGGCTAGTTGGTTATCTCTGGGAGGTGCTACTCCCATCAAATCAGTATGATAAATGGTCCCAATCTACATTACGTGGTGCATTTGGCAAGAGCGAAATGTCAGAACTTTTGAAGACAAGGAACGGACTAGGGAGGAGCTTCTTTCTCACTTTTATCGCACTTTATTGTTATGGGCTTTAGCTATAGATTTTAATGGTCTTAACCTTCATGATTTCCTTGTATCGAACAATCCACCCACGATATAGATAGGTTTCTTCTATTGTATACCATCTTGTGTACTTGGGCTTTGCCTACTTATATCAATATATTGTTTACTTATCAAAAACTTATGTTAAATTAATTGGTCACTTTTCACTTAATTTACTCCAAAACTACAACTTGGAAAAAGACAAATAAAGTAGCTATACAAAAGATCATACAACTCAATATAACTTTATGATGCCTTTCTATTTTTGTTGTATAAGCTAATAAAGTTTATTAAAAATCCCTTGGTTCAAATCTAACTCACTGTATTTTGTTTCATTAATGAAAAATTAAAGAATATATATTACAGCTTGTAGAATTATTGTAAACTGAAAATTTTACTAAATGCCCATGATTAGGGAGAAGTGAGGATGTGACACCCCAATCCCACACTAGGAAAGGAAATAACTCAGAGAGTAAGTTATAAAGTTAGTTATGGGGGCTAAACGCACATTTGCTGCTTACTATTTGAAACTAGGCTTATAAGTGTTTCTAGGGAATTTCAAATTGACTAGTGTTTTATAGCTTATAAAAAAAATGCGGCTAGCATTTTCCCTGAGTGGTTACATATGGTATTAAAACTACATAATAAGACTAACCACATGAGACTTGAGCAATGTATGACATGAGCTTGATGAGGACATGAGCTTGATGAGGACTTCAAAAGATTTAAGGGAGTTTGAAACACCTTAGTTCCCACAATGGAAAAAGGAATAACTCTTTTTTTCAACTAAAAATTTTATTAAATTACGTAATTAGGCATAGCCCAAATACATAGGAAGTATACAAGAGAAAAACACCTAATTCCAAGCTAAGGCTGAAAAATAGCACAAATGTTTTTTTTTTTTTATAAGTAAAAAAAAAAGGTACAAAAACAGAACCGAAACCCAAAGCAACAAAGTACAAAAAAGGAAAGCTCTAATCCCTTCCACCGATCGTTCTCTATTGTCAAAAGGCAATAACTCACATAGTGTAAAACTCCAGACTCACATTGAAAATATGTAATATGTATATAACCCACAAAGTGAATGGGTTATTAAGATATCTTTAGTCATTGGTGCTAAGTCCTACATTGGCTACCCTTTTTTATGTAAGTCCACATCGGCTAATACCAGTTGACACTCAGCTTTATAAGTGATTCTATGAAAGCTTCAAATTGACTAGGGATATAGAGAAAAGGCTAGCGCTTTGCTGGAGTCGTTACAGAGGATCCCTATACTAAATCCCACCTCCAAATACCCTCATTTGCAAGAATGAGTAAATTGTAATACCACCCAACTTTGAGGAGAATTTCATTACGTAAACTTCATATACAAAAACAACCACATACATTTCGGCTGTGTTTGGATATTGAGGTGATCTCAGATCTGATTTAATCTGTGAATAGTACTTTTAGTGGGTCCCATTTAGATGTGTGTGAATATAAATTCTCAATAGAATGTAACTAGATTTATCTTTTGCATACCCCCTATGTACTTGGGCTTTGCCTAATTGCATTCAATCAATAAAGATTATTACTTATAAAAAAAAAAATGTGTGAATATAAATAGGTTGACATATTTGTTTGAATGAATGAAGTAGGTTGGGATGAATTAATAATCAATACTGAAGTACCAACCATTGTGAGATGTTTGGGGTTCACTGTTCTGTGAAAGAGCCTTTTCCTCTTCAGCAAGTCGATACTCATAATATTTAAAATCTGCACAACTCTCATCAAATAGAAACCTGCAAGATAATATATCACACATTTTTTTGGTCGGTAAACAATTTTAGTTAAAAACAGAATAGGGAATAGCCCAAATACATAGGACATATACAAGTGTCACCATGCAAGATAATCTACTGATACATATAACACCACATCTTAAAGCATTAGAATTTCTTTTTTAGTGGGAAGTTTACAAATGCCAAATAGCCAGATGTTACTAAAATGAGAAAATTATGTATAACCCGAATTTACTTATTATGCTTGACAAATTATATATTAAGATGTTATCAGGATGGGGGAAATGGCCATCCACAGAAACGGCTTATATTGAAAACAACCAAATCAAAAGCCAAGAGACAACCTAATATGTATAAACATCATGAGGTCTTACTTAAAAGGGCTATCTCCAGGGTTCTTCTGACGTGTAATATGCTCAAATTGCCTTCCATTTTTAGCCACAAAACTTGCTAATTTGTCAGCAACTTTCTTCACTGTAGGATCAGTTGGAGAAGGTAGTGCTGCATATCACTTATAAATTGATTAATACTGAGAGCATGAACAACGGAATGCAAATTACTCTTGTAGCAGGATTGCCACATATTCCAAATCTTTCATTGAACATCTCTTTCCACCAATGTTGATAGGTACTAAAGGAATAAGCTGCAGTCATGAGACGAGAAATATTCAAGAATGTTTTGTCCTCTTCATCCATACCAATTCAAGAGTAGAGACGCCCTCTTATGATTTCATCAAGAAAAATTATTCAATGAAAGAGAAGAAAGACTGATATAAAAAATCAAAACAAAGGAGACAACAACATCCAAGACTTTGGAATCAATATTCACCAGACCCATAGCTTTTTTAATTGTTAAAAATAAATAGAAATGTGCAGATGGATAAAAGAGAGAGCAGTAAACTTTAGTTAATCTCCACAAAAATGATTTTCTAGGAGCTCTAAAGAGCGTGATGAGAAGAATGAAAGATGATACATTCATAATCATCAGTCACATGTCATAACAAAGGTACAACATTCTTGAAAAATGTAAACAACTCTGTTCTATAATCATCCACATTTCCCTACTTTTAATATCTCTTTCCCAAGTAACAACCAACAAGAGTGGAAAGGCGGCCATTGGGTGTGAAACATCTGCTGTATTTGAAAACCATAAATTGGCCATAAAGTGCCTTAAAAACTGGTATTAAAATACACATTTTATTAAAGAGAAGAAAAGATTTTGTATAAGAGCAATGCATTCTCAGTAGTTGAGAAATGACAACAACCAGAAATGAGTTAACTGGGAAAAGGAAACATTTGATATTTCATCATGACTTTATATCGTATCACATGAGGGAAGATTATAATCACCAGTAAAATCACAATGATGGCCAATTTAAGGACTAAACCAAAAAAGGAAGGTTATAAAACAAAGGTAAAAAAATATATATATATATCAAAATAAATTGATAAATAAATCAACCATACAAGAAGGGGGAGTGGAGATAGATAAAGATAGAGCAAATGCACATAATAGCTACTTAGACAAAATCAAGTGTGAAAAATTATAATTAATTATAAAAATTAAGTTAACACATAGGTTTCCATATTGCACTCGTGCATGATGTATGCAGTATGAATGATAGAATTAGCATGACATGTTTTTAAAAACATGTACATATCAAGAGCAGCAAAAACAATATAGAGAGAAAAAGATGGCTGAAAGTAGTGGGAATCTTTCCCTAATCTGTTCCTCACTAGATCCAAATACCAACAGATCCGTAGACTGTCCACAGAAACCCAACCAAATAAAAGAAAAATTATATAAGCAGTTATTACCAACATGCCCTTCTCTAGATGAATGCCCAGAGGCATCCACTTGATTTAACTTCTGTCGTTTCATTGGTGCATCAGCTGAAACTTTTCCAGCATCAATTTCATCTTCATCCTCATCTGCACCTAACTTGACAGGAGGCACCACAATCTTCGATTTCTGTTTCAAGCTGAAAGCAAGTTTGCCACCTGAAGCAGACTGGGGGTTCTTGCGTGTATCATTAGTCTTAAACTCTGTACTTGTTTTATTAATGGAAGGATTAGAAGTCAATGACCCTGATTTAATTTTGATTGGTCTAGACACCTCTAGTTTGGCACTGTTCTCCTTTTCATTCTCCTTTACTTGTTGAAGCTGTTGGAACCTCTCCATGAACGAACCATCATTAGCAAAGAGGCTAGGAGGCACCGCTTTATCCATTGGCAAAGAACCAAGTATGCCTAGGCTGTTACAGCCAATAACTGTTTGACAAACAAGCTTCCAAGATATTTAGAAAATGCACAGGAACTTCAGGTCTGATCTTTCTCATTCTTAAGCGAACTGCAGTTCTTAATCAATTAATGGTAATACCAACCAATAGGTAAATGTATGAAGAAGTTAAACATGAACATGAAAAAACCAGCATACAATAAACTTGGTCACCTACAATCACACAGATCTTTAATCACAAATAGTGTAACCCACCTAACAATTCTGAAGTAAATCTTCTACTACAAAAAAGTGACAAAGTTTAAGCCCTTGTTTGAATTCAGGAGTGAGATGAGATCACACTCTGTGTGGTAGAAATCACTTCTTATCCAAATGCTTGCTGAAGAGGGACGTGAGAAAATTTTATGTGTTTTCAAATAAGACAAAAAAGGCCACCTCAAGTGACCGTTGCTGCGAGAAGAAGCCCAGTGCTATTCACTTTTCAGAAAGCTGCATGGGTCAAGTAATGAGAAATTCATCTCATTATTATGAATTATAATAAATGTATACTATTATTATGAACTATATTATAAATAAAAATGGGTATGTAATTTAAAAACTTATATATATAACATTTACAAATATTTTTTTTTTTTTAAATTACAAATACTATGCAATCATTTGTGAGACCCACATCGATTTCCTCTCCAACAACTTCAAACCATCTCATCTCAAACATGCAAAATTTTCAAAAACCATCTCAACTCACAAATCTCACTACCATTCACAAACCAATCCAACTCATTGCATATCATCTCTCAATCCAAATGGGTCTAAATTAAAATTATGGAAACATCGGTGAACAAAATGATGTGGAGGAGTGTCAAGTGTGATAACCAAAATTGATAAGCATATTCAGCTAGCAATCCCACTAAAGAAATCTTCCAAAAACACATCGATGGCTACACCAACTCGTCCATAAAACCAATAAAGATTAAACACACCACACACCACACACCACATCAACTCAGAGTTTGAGGCGGAGGCTGTGCATATCAACTTTACTTCGAATTATGATTTCCACCATGACCCAAAAAAGTAGAAAAGTAAACTCGGTAAAACATCTTTTAAATTAGATTTTTTTTTATAAAAAAAATCAAAATTTGGCATCTTCCAGTCTTATGTAAACAATCAATACGTCTAAACTTTTTTTTTGTTTTTAATAAGTAATAGATCAATTTTATTGATATGAATGAAGTAGGCATAGATAGCCTGTGTACACAGGAGGTATACAAAAGAGTACCTAAATACATTCTAAGAGCGGTAGAATATCAATACGTCTAAACTATTGGATCAAATTAGGTTTGATAAAATTCAAGCCTTTTATTTAATTATTGGAAACCTTAAAATTAATAGTAATCCGTCCTCATTAACCTCCAATCACTGACCCCAGATAGTAAAGCAAATAGCCCAAAAATTCAAAACCCTTGAAGCTTGTACCTAAAGCCACACACAAACTCAAATACGAGCACACGACATGAAAGGAGAAAATACACCCAAAAATTGCAACCCTATCCTCCCCACGAAAACCAAAGCAATCACGAAATCCGAAAATACAAAACCAGAAGAAAGGGTAAAGAATTATTTACCGGAATATGCTCGATAAGAATCTAACTCGAGTGGAAGTCTCCGAACGAACGTCAAGGAAGCAAGATTTTATTGTGCCCTAATATGTGGTATCAAAATAGAGAGAATTTGAGATCGGGAGGACGACACAGGAGAAGCACGACTAGATGATGGTACGTGTATTAGTAGTCTTGGAGGCGTGATTTTCAATTCACATTCACGTTCTAGAAGTATATTTACGTTTTAACTCTAGGTTTATATTTTATGTTTTTTTTTTTAGCAAATAAGCTTATTACTAATTAGCACATAATGTGCGTGAAATTATGCTGTATAGAAGTATATTTACATTTTAACTCTAGATTTATTTTTTATTTTTTTCACAAATAGGCTCTCTTTTTTTTTTTTTTTGGAACAAATAGGCTTATTACTAATTAGCACATAATGAATAAATATTAATATTGCTTATAAAAAAAATTAATATTTGCTTAGAAAAATAATAAAATTTGAAGTTAAAAAATTAACATTCATCACTCGTTATTCTCGTTTGATAGTTGTATCAACGTGATAAGATTTGATTTATTAAAAAATTAATTTTGATAAGATTTTATTTATTAAAATAAATTAATTTTAAGTCATTCAAGTATTATTATGCTTTTTTTTTTTTTTTTGAGAGAATATTATTATGTCAATTAAATAGAATGTATGCCGTGCACACCGATTCCAAATAAAATTTCTCTACGAATTTGTTATTATTTACTAGTTTCGTTTGCAATATCAACCCTTCTCCCCAATAGATAAGAGTAGGAATGGTGATGGGAGGAGGAAGAAGAGGAAGGTGTTACATGGTCTAACAATAAAATGGACGCCTGTAGTTTCAGAACCCTAAATGCCATAAGCCCCCTCCATTTTCATTTCAATTTCCGCTCCAAAGATCCTCTCTTTCGCTCTATCCAATTTGCCCAATTCAAGCACAAGCTCCACCTCTCTCTCCCCTCCTCTCCCTTCTCTCCTCTCTGCTCTCTACGTACTCTCTCTCACTTTTTCTCTCTCCTTACATGCACCCACATATGGTTTATGTCTTTTCATACGTTCTAAACTTAAGTTGGATATTAATATGATGTGTGTAACGTTAGTATGATGTTGCAGCCGAAGGATGCCTGGAGAGTTCTCTGCCCTTGCCTCGCGGTGTGGGCAAGGCGGTGACCGAGGATGTTTCGAGAAGGAAGCTTCTTCAAGTGGTTTTAGTTTCACCTCAGGTACCACTAAAATGCTGGAACTTTTCCCAAGGCCCCCAGCCTTTGTGTTTTTTTTTTTTTTTTTTCCAGTTAGTCTATAAAAACTGCCTTGTTCTTGTTTCTTATTACGTTGGGTAGTTGATAAAGTTAAGACTTTTACCATGGTATATGGTTGAATTGCGTGGAAAGGGAATTAGTCTTCCACAAACTGTTGTGGAATTATCATGTGCGTGTATGTATTTTGTATAAAAAAAAAATCTTTAGGGAGAAAGGAAAGCCTCAAGTGCTTTGAATGGTGAACCTCCCTGTATTGAAACCAAAGTATGATCTTACTGATATTTGATTGATGGGATATGAGTAAAACATCGGATCACAAATGCTTGGCTCTTAAAGTCAGTGCTTTGGTTGTAGTATGAGAAACTTTCAAAGACGCATGCTTATTAGTTAATAGGCATATGTGACTCTTATAATGTCTCTTAAGCTGTCGCATATTTACTTCTTGCCAAGTATAAGGATCTGCTGATGGAATCTTGCTGGCTATTTGGTGATAAATGCCAGTGGAGTACCGAGGAATGGTTCCATGCTTTTTCTGATGAGTACAGGAATTGGTGTGAAGTGAAAACAATATGTTCAAGTTTAATAAAAATGGGTATCAATGCAACCAGGTTTGCACGGTATGCTTTACAAGTAAAAATCAGGTTGAAGTTATTTAAGCTGAATTGGATGCTATTGGCGGCTGAAAATTAATATTTTTTGCTACAATTTGGTCAGAGTGATTAAGAACCTCAACGAAGGTGTATTGATAGCAACTCATTGTTCAGTACGAATTTTTAATATGTGCAGTCTTTTAATTTCTTATCAACTTAGCTGATAGTTGCTTCTGTAGATAGGAGTTCAATGTATGGCAATATTTTACACTATTTTTACATGATAAAGGTTGTAACTGGTAATTCGCTTTATACTTCTCCAAATCCACTACTGATCAATTTCTCCTAATTAGGGAGAATACTTTGGGAATCCCATCATTTGGTCACTCAAAATTATAGTTCATGTTTGGTGATTTTGAAAGCTTGTGTAAATATTTTTTAGATGTGTTTTGTATTAGGCTTTGTAAGAGTAGGTAGATAGGTGCAATGATAATTTGTTTGCATTTCTCATTATTTAGATGTGTTTTGTATTGTCCCTCACAGATTCCTGGCAATACCGGTTGCATTGCCAGAACATGTGCTGCATCAGCTGTTGGACTACATCTAGTTGGGGTATAGATTTCCTATTTGATTCTGATTGTTATTTTATTGTGTTGTTTATACAAACAGGATCATTTAACTGCCGAGTGACCCTTTATTATAAAGTTGCTACTGACAATTGTTGATTAACATGCATCTTTTCTTCTTCAGCCATTAGGATTTCAGGTGGATGATGCAAAATTAAAGCGGGCAGGGTTGGATTACTGGCCGTATCCAAGCATATCTTCCATGAATTTTTTTTTTTATTTCAGTTACTTTTTGTCAGATATAAATATCTACCTTTAGTATTTTATGAACTGATAATTGATATGGGAACGTTCAAAACCAATTTCTTTGCTGCCTCAAGGTTAAAAAATGGTTTTAAGCTCCTTTTGTGCTAAAATCAGACTTAATAGTTTAAACTTCAACTTACGTGATTGGCAGGATTCAATCATGACTCATTGAGACAATTTCTGCCAACTGCCTTTTGTTTTCATGTTGTGTCATTAATGTCCTTGATGCTTGCCTATTTTCAACAATTAACTGTCCTGATAGATATGTGGTTGTTAAAGTTCATAGCTCATGGATGGAGTTTCGAGACTATTTCAGGCGACAGGTTCTTTTTATCTCATAAATTGGAGTTCAGAGACATTTCTTTTGCTTTGTCTTTGACTTCGACTGTTTTCTGTCTTTTGACACAGGGTGGGGAAAAGCGGTTGCTTGCATTCACCAAGAGAGGAACGGCAATTCATTCAGTAAGCCTTGGTCTTTCTAGTTTGCTTTGTACCTATGGTTATTTGTAAATGTGCATTATTTAATTGTGTTATTCAACTTTTATTTTGAATGAGAGAGCTTGAACACCTCGGTTAGAGTTCTTGAAGAGCATGTTCATTTTCATAATGAAAATAGAGAACGTTCGGTGGGAGGGGTTAGAGTCTAGAGATTTTCTCTTGTATACTTCTTGTATACTTGAGCTATGCCCTAATTATGTGGATCAATAAATTCTTCTCACTTACCAAAAAAAATTGGTAATGAAAATTACTTGGAACTCCCAAAGCATTTCTATATATGGATCATTGACATTTGGGTAATGGGTTTTGTGTGTTAAGAAATCATTCATGGTTTGTATGGATTTCATTTTTTACTGCTTTTCATGTGCCTTAGGCCTAATTTGGATAGTGAAACTATCTCAACTCATTTCATCTCATCTAATCATTATAAGTTTTTCAAAATTTCAAACAAAATACAATAAACAATTTAATCTTTTCAAATTTCAAAATAAAAATAATATTAAAAAATAAGATTCTAACAAAATTTATTCAACTTTCATCGCATCTCATCTCATCTCAACTCCAAACCAAGCCTTAGACTTGAGAGATAGAAAACGACAATTATAAAGGCCAATGATCCTTGAACCAAATGGCTTATCTACTCCTGCATAAAAAATGGTGGAAGTTGAGCTGAGGGGGTTTGATCATGATGCATAGCATGACATTTGCCTTATGAAATATAGAAGTGAGTGTTGTGGATTAAAAAAGCATGCAATGCAATTGAATAGCGTGCTGTGTAAATCACAATTACAAGTTTGAAGTACGCATTGCCGTGTACAAGTTGAGGTGTAATTACTGAAATAGGATTACAAAGTGCCAGGGCACTTGAAGCTCGATCAAAGAACAATAAATCCTAAGTAACTAAAGACGAGGTGATAGGTTGTCATTTATAATGAAACTGATAAGGTGTCTCACCTCTCGCTCTCTCTTATAATGTCATCTTTACATCTCTATGAATTTCTAGGTCATGCGTTTTGAAGTTAAAATCTAAAAAATGTTCAGTTATGTACTGTTTCTACATTCTTAGGCAATATGGTTGATAAATTGTTTTCAATTTAACCATCCTTAGTTGTGTTTCTGCAGGACTTTTCTTACAGAAGAGGTGATTATCTCATATTTGGCTCGGAAACTTGCGGCTTACCACCTGAGGCACTGCTGGACTGCAAAAGTGAAACATTTGGAGGTGGAACCATTCGAATTCCAATGGTTGAAACTTATGTTAGGTGTCTTAATCTCTCTGTAAGTGTTGGCATCGCCTTGTATGAAGCTTCCAGACAGCTAGACTATGAACAACTTGAGGCCCCATCTGAAAATTCTGTGGATACAACCGAGCAATCCTTTATTACCGAGGATATTTTCTGTTGATTCAAAGTTAGATGAATTCGTAGTATATTGGCAATTTGATCTTCATTGAGCAGAGAAGAGATGGTGGTTTTGGGAAGTAGCATGAATCTTGGTTTTAGGAAGACGCTCCTTTCGATTAGACGATCCCCTTCTGACTCTTGTATGCTAATATATTTGCATTGAAAAACCTCAAGATATCTGGCAGAATGAGGTTTTGTTGTTGAGAAATGAAGAACCTTAGCACAAAACAGAGTTTTTCCTCTTCCCTTTTATGGGGAGGGAAGTTATTTAGGAGAATGTAACCCGAAGGCTAATGTTCGCTTGTGTAATCTTTTAGTACTGCCATTCTTTTGGCAAAATAATAGTTAAAATAAGCACACACCATGTCTGCAAATAAGATAAAAAGCCTCGTTCTGTACCTGTACCAGAAGACTAATGAGTCCACCGACATATATGAATAGAAACTCGAGGGGACGCATGGGGTTGATGAGAAGAGAGAAGTTTTTGAGCCTTCCACGTGAGGAATTTGAATTGTGTTGTGATGAGGACAAAACAGCTCCCATCTTTTATCAGAGAGATACTTTGGCCTTAATTAAACACCTACCAATGTGTTGGAAGATGGAACTCTTAATATTGTCTCTTCCACCAAACCCCCCCATCTCTATTTCCTGTATTCGTCCTACAAATAATTGGCTATAATTTTTCTTTTGAATTCGTGATTATTAAAGTTCTATGAACTTAGATTGTGAACTTAATTATGAAGTATTACAAAATTCAAGGTAAAGTTAATAATTAAGGGAAACGAAATACAACGAAGGGTCAAGAGATCATAATCAATGATACAGAAGATGAGGAAAAAGAAAAAAAGAAAAAAGAGAGAGAGATTATATAATGATGTAAACAAAATTTGATATTGATG
The DNA here is from genome assembly GCA_036559045.1 of Platycarya longipes. Taxonomy (NCBI): domain Eukaryota; kingdom Viridiplantae; phylum Streptophyta; class Magnoliopsida; order Fagales; family Juglandaceae; genus Platycarya; species Platycarya longipes. The sequence goes on along the minus strand of CM071801.1, from coordinate 40,177,670 downwards.
CAACCCCAATTTATGGATTAATCATTAGATTTGATTACCAGGATCTCTTGCTATCATCGTTTTCACATGGGCACCCATGCATGCAGTTAACTATCTTATTATTATACAATATACAATGGGTCACCATCAATCTATCTTGCTCCCCCCACCATCACATTCAATTCAATTCTATTCTATTGGATTTTTTACATTTTACTTTCCCGTAAGATTCTCAACAGGTAAATTTAGCTAATTATACAAATCCAATTATTATTTTTAATTTATTATCTCATTTTCCTTCCTTATTTTAAAGATATCATGTTTATGTATTTGTTGTATATGATAAATATTTCCTTTAAAATGAAAGCAATTTTTAAGTGAAAAAAAGAAGACCCTTTTTTCTTAAGAGTTTCTCGAGTCGTTCCTGATTTTCTCCTTTGTTTCTTTTCTCTCATTGTGTTTTTTTAGATCTTACTCTTTTTCTCTGATCTTTCCCGTCAAATGTCGTCAGGGATTCGTCCCAAACTTCCATGGGCATGCATTGAATTTACAAATCTACTCAGGGAAAAAGCATTGAGTTGATGAATGTGGTCAGTAATTAATAATTTAACCCCGAGAGTGAAGCCAAGAAGAGCCATTTGTGAATTCTTTCGAGAAGTTGAAACCAATCAAGGGCCAGACTGCCAATAGACAGCCTAATTGATACGGCCAGTTATATATAAAGATATGGACCCACATTAAGCCAATTCCCATGTGTATACAAACATGGCTTGTCTCTGTCTCCATATAATATATATATATATTCGGAAAAAATGCTTAAGAATTTAGAATTCAGATGTATAAACTGTAGTAATGCATATTTCTTGGTCGGTTGGTCCTATCTAATTAATACTCTTCTTTTCCCAACAATACTTACCCAAAACAAAATATTTAAATATATGGTACGTACACTCCCACATATGAGCTGGATATTTAACCAAACATTTGGTAAATTAGTATGTTTAGAAATTAAACACCAAATGGGTTGGGTTTGGGTTAGACTTTAACTCGAGTGCACAGATATTTCAGTGGCTACTAATGAAGATGTCATCGATTTATTATTGTACTAGTGTTAAAGCTCTCCATCCACGTCCCACAAACTATTTTTCTCACTCTTTTTTGCAAAAAAAACGACAAAATTAATCATTCACAATCATCATGTTATTGAATTTTACTTCAAATCTAGGTAGAGAAATTAAGACTTTATTGTAATATTAGTTAAGTCTCGTGCTTGTTCCAGATATTAAAATCTAAAAACGAGCCAGCCAGGCCATCCCTACGTCACCTTCAAATCCTCTTTTTGAGGAACTTAAGAAAATCTCGAAAAAAAAATAAACAAGGAAATCTTTTTACTATTCACTCATTTTCCTATTTTATATATATCTTGTTATATGACAAACGTAGTTGCAATTCAACTAAAACTATTTTAACCAAAAAAAAAAAAAAAATAGCCATATTCCAAATAATTGTATCATTTATTTTAATGAGAGGACATCTCCAAACTTCACAAACAATTGTACCAAAATCTGTTTTTTTTTTTTTTTTTTTTTAAAAGATTGTACTAAATCTCCATATAAATTATTAACCAATCGAATCAACCAATATATATAAATATCAAAATTTTACACACAACATTATGATTATATTTTCATTATGTGATATTTGTTGCTATTAAGTAATCATTTATTAGATACCTTTCTAATTAATAAATATATTACATCTATTTTATTTAATAGGATACAAATAACATGAAAGTATAATTTATAACATTACTCTTGAAATATATATTAAATAATTCAGTATACTTTATTCTCATTCCATTTTTACTTTATTATGTTAAATAATAAGTATTTATTATTATTAAATAATTATTTACTAGATTATTATATATCAACTAATAATAATAAATATGTCACATCTTATATATTTAAATAATAATACGATATATAATATTATTGTTATTTTTTAATATTGGAGGAGGGGGAATTGAACCCTCAATCTCCATTATTTATTTTTTTTTATTTTTTTATTTTTTTAAAATAGGCTTATCATTAAATTCACGATTTCCATTTGAAGGCGTGGGAGTTTGTCATCATCAAGCTACATGTCCTTGGCAATATTACTTATATATATGGTACAAACTATTATCATTTCACTTTCATTCGATTGAATGAGAAAGTCTCTTTCTTTGGGCTCGTTCAAGATCCAAACAGGTTTAAGTTATGATAAAATATGATATATTTATTATTACTAAATAATTATTTATAACAAATTTTTATTACTATTTAATAATAGTAAGTATATCACATTTTATCTAATACGATGATAATAGAATGAGAATTTATCTTCCAATTTATCTAATTAGGGATCGAATTCAAGTGGACGTGAATTTTTCCTCCAACCATCCTTAATCGATAGAATGCAGTGAACCACCCCCACTGCGACTTTTAGTCACAATTTTATAATCTGATTCTCAAATTATTTTATAACTGCTTTTTACGACATTCCATTAATCGAAATTAGTTGTAGTCATATTTGTGATTTTAAAATTATTTTTTACTCTCTTTTTTTATATCTATTATATATTTAACATATTAGAATTATTGTTGAGGACTTCTATTTACTAAATTTGATATTTTTATATCCGTTTATATTATATATATTATACTTGCCTAGAAAAAAAAAAGTGATAATAGAATGAGAATAAAATATATAATCTCAAAAGTGTAATTTTACCCGGTGCACGAAGGGCTGTTTCGTCCTAAAGTGAGTATTTGAAGTTCGCCAAGCTGTCCATACTCCATAGTCCATCCACCAGCCATTCCCTCTCTCCTGCTTCGCGCAGACATGTTAACAGTCATAAACACAGTACTGTCCTTCGTATTTATTTATATCACTTATTATCGTTGCAGAGGACAGACAACCTCAAGTTCCCTCACATTCACGTTCTGAAACCAGAGCAAAGCTCTCGCTCTTTTTCTGCTCTCTTGTTTTTTGAGCTAAAAGATGGGGTGGCTGTTTATATCTTTTACCATGATCTTCGTCGGCGCTCTCTCTGGCGTTACTCCCTGCCCGCCCTCGGACCGCGCCGCTCTCTTGTCCTTCAAGAACGCACTTAACGAACCATACTTGGGCATCTTTGACACTTGGGCAGGCACCGACTGCTGCTCCGGATGGTACGGTATCAGCTGCGACCCGACAACTCAGCGAGTCGCCGACATTAACCTCCGCGGCGAGTCTGAGGACCCCATTTTCGAAAAAGCAGGCCGCACAGGGTACATGACCGGCACGATCTCGCCGGATATCTGCAACCTAGACAGCCTCACCAACCTTATCGTCGCCGACTGGAAGGGAGTCTCCGGTAAGATCCCCAAGTGCATCACATCGATCTCCTCCCTCCGAATCTTCGACTTAACTGGAAACCAGATATCCGGCGATATTCCTGAAGATATCGGAAAACTGCAGCGACTCACGGTCCTCAACCTCGCCGATAATGCTATCTCTGGAAAGATCCCGGCGTCACTCGTGGGACTCTCCAAGTTGATGCACCTAGACCTCAGCAACAACAAGATCTCTGGCGAGATGCCGGCCGATTTTGGAAAGCTCGGCATGCTGAGTCGGGCTCTACTGAGTAGGAACCAGCTAAGCGGCTCAATTCCCGCGTCCATATCCAAAATGTCCCGGCTCGCGGACTTGGATTTGTCCATGAACCGGATCTCGGGTTTGATTCCGGAGCAACTGGGGAAAATGCGGGTACTTTCTACTCTTAATTTGGACTGTAACTCGATTTCGGGACAGATACCACCGGCTCTTTTGAGTAATTCCGGAGTGGGTATACTGAACTTGAGCCGAAACAGTATTGAGGGTAATATTCCGGATGTTTTCGGGTCAAACACATACTTAATGGTGCTGGACTTGTCGCACAACAACTTGAAGGGTCCGATACCAAAGTCGTTATCGTCGGCGAAGTATATCGGGCACTTGAACCTGAGCAACAACCACCTATGCGGGCCGATTCCCATGGGATCGCCATTTGATCACCTTGAAGCCGCCTCCTTTCTCAACAACGATTGCTTGTGTGGCAACCCACTAAGGACTTGTTAATGTTAATGGTTCGTAATTGTTGCCTAATGTTTCGTGATTTTTTTCTTTTTTTTGGGTTCCCTATATCATATTTTATTTTATTTTATTAAGTGTAATATGTTAAGAAGCACTGTCGCAAGGTTCAATTACGATATTATAAGCCAGCGGAGGGGTAAAATCACAGAGATAATTAAAAGGCAGCAGTTGAATGCACGTGAAAAATTAAACATCTTGTTCTCCTCGTCACAAGAGATTCCCAACTCAAGTGAAATTATTGAGCAATTTCATGGGCCATCCATATATTATTTAATTCTAATTAATGCCATGCGCTGTCTAATCTTTATCTTTTTAGAATATAATTTCTCACAGTAGTACTCTTTCAATCAGAGTCGTCCTTTTTATTTTGGATCGAAAATCAATTAGGAAAACACGGGTCTCACTGTTCTCAGCGTCTAAAGCAACTCAACGTTAGTTAAACTGTTTTATGATAAAAAAATATATTAAAATAAAATAAAAAATATGATTAAATAAAAAAATGAAGATTAAAAATATAATAAAAAAATAAAATGAACAAAACATAATAAAAAACACAATAAAAAACACAACAAAAACATAAAAATATAATAAAAAATACAATAAAAAAATAAAATGAAAATGGATTTAAGGGAATTCGGCCATGGAGAAAACGGAGCCACCGCCACCGAGGGCGGCGGGGGCTGCTTTGATGGAGGGAGGCAGCCCGTCTGCCCCCCAGGATTTCTCAATCAATTAATTGCATCGTGATATAAGGGTTAGGGCCGGTTTGAATTAGAGACGAGCTTTTTTTTTTTAATTTTAATATATATTTTTTAAAATTTAAATTTAATTTTTATAAATTTTTAAATAATAATAATATTAAAAAATAAATTAAACTACTCTTAAATTAAACTACTTTTAATTTATCTCATCTTTTGAATACAAAACGAATCTTCAACTCCTCGCTTCTTTTTTGAGTTGGGAAAATGAGAAGGACAATAACTCGAGAGGAGAAAGTTATTTCCGCCTCAAAAGAAGCAAAACGCATTAGTTAGTGAAAAGATAGGAAGCTGATGGGAATGTATCTTATCTCGGGAAATTCTCATTTGCCGACATTGCGACATTGCTCATCTTTTCTCTTATGTGTGCCAACATTGCAATTTTTTTTTTTTTTTTTAATCTTTTAAAACCCAAAAACACCTAGTTTTTTTTTTTTTTTAATTTGAAGTCCAAAAACACCTAGTTATCTTTTCAAAGGCCTTTTTATCTACTTTGTTTTTTCGTTGGTTTTAAATGATCTTAACCCCCAAAAACTAAAAAAGAAATTTTGGGCAGTACTAAGGATTATTGTTATTTTCTTTTATATGTTACATAATATGAAATGCGCATTACGTTCGTGAAATGGAATAAGATAATCACGGGGCACCTGTTGGAAATACTATCCCATTTATTTCACCCCACACGTTGAGCCTACCAAACCGTGTGCATTAAAATGCCCCCAGGCTCATAGCTTGCCATCTATGCCTGCTCACTGCAATTAATTATTACTATATAATTTTATATATATATATATAGCACAGTAGCACTAGCAGTCTAAAAGTCCCCTACAGCAATTAATTCTGACAACCTCTTTTACGGAAATAAGTGTCCGCAAATGATCCACTTCCATGGAAAAGATTTAAAAGATAAAATAAAACAAAACGGTGCCCCACTTCACTGACATCCACGTTTAGATTCTTACTAAAGGAGCAACAAGGCAAAATGGTACCAAACTTTGCAGTAACTTTACTGTCCTGCTGCTATTTAGTCTGGAATCACGTTGAACTAAGGCCAAGAGGCCCAACACACTGGAACCCAACAAGAAATCCAGAGACATATACCTCCACAAATCCTACCATTTGAACCGACTCAAAGACAAATTACACAATCCTACCTTGTTCTTCTTTAATAATTAGAGAGCTGTGTGTGTACCCAGCATAAGATTTCGAAAGACAAAATTGGATAGATAGTTTCTAATTGATTAACCGAATAAGCAGTATACCAACATGATGGTTATCATAATTGATACGCGTGCCTAACATTCTTGCCCAGTATTCGAATCTGATTGCATTGAACACTAGCAACAATTTGAATCTGCATTCCACCATTCACATAGAAAATTTGAATGGCTTAGAAAGGTTAACTTGGAAGTCACTGCAAGATTTTCAGCCCTCACCTGCTTAAAAATTTTAAAAATTCTTTCGTTTTTCAATGTATGATCAAGAAGCCTTATGATATTGCACTGGAAATTTTCATAGTAAAACAATTTGACCACCCTCCACAGAAAGTAGAAGTTTTAAACCTCAAACAATGTACAGAAAACTCTTTAACTGCCCAGTCTAGGAATCAAAGTAATTTCTAAATTATTTGATTCTTTAGTATTGGCTATGCAATACATTTATCTCTTGACTAGTAAAAATTTATTTGAAGAATAGATGAAGTAACCTGGTACAAGGCTGGATGATAAAACAGAATTTATAATAAGAATATGCAGTTGAATGCAACTCAAAGCTTATATGAGACTAAGGGTACATTCTGGTGGATATGCTTGAAGGATCATTTTGGAACTACAGTTGTGTATGGTCCACCTTTTAGGTAGTGTTCATACGGGACCACAAAATAGGAAAAAAATTGAAGATATCAGATTCAAACAATGAAAAAACTTTAGCTCAACAATGCTATGACATTTCAGATTCAAATCCAATATTCCAAAATCCTTCCGGGGTCATAGGAGGAACATACCTATACCGATGCCTAGAAACACCTTCATGATGTTCGCAGCGGAAATTCCCTCGATTACCACCGGTGTTTGATCCCCCATCATTGGGTAGTACAGCATCATAAAACTTCTTACACTGCTTGCATTCAATTCCTTTCAAGTTTTCACGATCAGCTTTCTTTCTTACTGTTTCAACATACTTGAAACCTTTTCTTCCAGCCATTGGAACTTCCATCTGTTGCTTTTGTGGGCAGCATTCAACATTCATATCTTGTGTTTCATCATCAGAGTAGTCGAAATTCCTGTCTTTCTGAATAGGGACTGGAGGATCTTGAACTTGTTCCTTCATGGCTTTGTTCAAGTTTCCTCTGACGTTCTCTAAAGGAGTAGAAAGAAAATCGTCATATGGGGCACCTTGGCATTGACCTGACCTTGTATCTCTCCAATGAGATGCTGGCCTCTTTGAACCAGCTATCGGGGCAGACCTTACATTGGATGGATACTCTGGTGCAACAGGGAAACGGGAAGCTGGAGAGTCAGAGCTCATGGTTTCAACTAATATGGCTCCTTTCTCATCCTCCGAGCTTCCACTAAAACAATTGTCGTACATCACTTTATTTGTGTCACAAGGAGCTACAAAAGGGTCTATAACTTTGTTTGCAGGATCTACAATATTTGCAGGATCTACAATACCGGACAATAGACGCATTTAGAAAGAATGATGCCAGCCATCCTAATATCTACACAATACCAGTCCACATTCAATTTAAGTATCATGTGAAGTGTGCCCATTAGATACTTCTAAGCTACAGTTTAAGGACCAGTAGATCAGAATCAAAATTCAGTAATCATATCTATGCAGCTACATATGCTTGATAATAGGATAAAAGAAGATATTTAGCAAAAAAGCATAAATAGAAGATAAAATTCAGAAGAGAACCAAAAAATTGAAAGGACAAAGGTAAAAGTCTTACCAGGGGAAGTTAATGAACTCTGATTATGCCTCAATGAATCACTTTGGCGGAGCATATTCTCCGTGGTAAGACCAGACCTCGAGAGGAGGAAGTTGTATTGAGATTTCAGCTTTTTGTAGGCATCCGTTCTTTCTGACAACTTGCTGCTTTTTTGTCTAAGATTTACCTGTAACTCATTAATTTTCCCTTCTAAAACAGTTACTTTGGACAAAAGCAGCTTCTTCTCTTTCTCACACTCCTGGAGCTGCTGTTTGTTCTTTGACATTTCTGTGTAATTCAAATCAACTTGTTGAAGTAACTGGTTTTGTAATTTTCTTCCCTCCTCAACTTCACGAGTCTTTTTTTCAAGTTCCTCTTGAAGTTTACTAGCATTACCTTCCAAACATTCCAATTTGCTCATAAGTAATTTTTTCTCTTTTCCACTATCAGTCAGTTTCTGTTCATTAGCCAGAATTTCTGAGCCAAGTGACGCAATCTTTTTTATTAAATTTTCTTGCAACTCCTTTCCCTCTGCTACTTTCTCAGTCTTTCTTCTAAGCTCCTGTTGGAGCTCAACAACTTTTTCCTGAAGCCTAGCCACTTCGGAAAGAAGCTCATTTGTCTTTTCTTCATACTCTTTCAGCTGTTTTCCTACATTTGCAGTAGCAGATGCATTCGATTGAACCAATTGGAGTAATCTATTCTGCAATTCCATTCCCTCATCAATCTCCACAGATGACTTCCTAAGCTTCCGCTCTAGTTCATCAATCTTGAGTTGTTGACTGCTTACTTCGGCGAGTAACTGGTTTGTCTTCCCTTCATGGTCCTTTGATGGCTTTTCCATCTCAAGCTTTAGAGCTCGGTTATCTTCAAGGGCTGCTAGCTTTTCAAGTTGAAGACTTTCTATTTGGAGTTTGAGATTATTTTCTTTCTCTTTGAATTCATCTTCTGCTGCTTTCTTGGCATCGGAATAAATTTTCTGAAGGCTTTTAGATTTTGATTGGAAATTAGGGAAGAGCTGGCTGCAGAAAATGTATTCTATCTGCGAAATCCTGTCTTTTGCTTCCTGAATCGTGGCAACAAGAATGGTACTGAGGCCCGAGACATACTTTGCATCATCACAATCAGTGGGATTCCCCAGGTTGGAAGATTTTCTAAGGTGCCTTTCCATCTCTGGACTAATGAAAAAAATAATTGACAGTACAGCAAAAAATTGAGAGTGAGGTTCGTAAAGCTATCATAAGCATTGGCCTCAGATAGCCAATTATTACCAACCAAAAACAGATCCTCCAAGAGACCGTTAAACAAGCAATATCCCCAGTGAGTTTCATATTTCCCCAATGCTTTAAAATTCTACCTAGTTGTGAGGACTACCTGATAAAAATAAGCTTGTTCTAGAGATAATTTCATCAGAAGCCCTATGTGTCTCCATGCCATTGATTAGATGTGATACCCCATATGAAAAGAAATGGTAGGTGGTATATGGGATTCCACATTACTTGAGAAGGAGAAGTTCTTGCTCTTTATAAGGTTCCAATGGGGCTCCAATTGTATCATTGACTAGTCATTTTGGAATATAAGCTATATGATTTGAGCCTTTCATTGGGGCGTTACAAATGGTATCAGAGCCTATCCCAACCGGAAATGTGGGACTTGAGCCGTGTCACCTATAATAGATAGGTCCGACGAGGACGTCAGGCATTTAAGGGGGGTAGATTGTGATACCCCATATGAAAATGAATGGTAGGTGGTGTATAAGATCCCACATTGCTTGGGAAGGAAAAGTTCTTGCTCTTTATAAGGTTTCAATGGGGCTCCAATTGTATCATTGACTAGTCCTTTTGGAGTATAGACCATGTGGTTTGGACCTTTCATTGGAGCGTTACATTAGAACTCTGTTTAAACAAAATAGTCCAATCGACATACAAAGCTAAAGCCTGACTCGACCTCCAAACCTATCTTAATTAGCTTAATTGTCGTCCTTGATCACGAAGATCTATCCATTTGAAAGAAACTCACTCTTAAATAACCATAACGAAACATTTCCTAAAGTTTTTTGAGTTGTTAGAAAGCCAGATAATTTAATAAATGCGAACTAATAATGCCAGACCTGCACTACCAAACCTATCTTATTTTCTCAATTTCCATCCTTGATCAGGTGGATCTATGTAGTTCAGACAAACTTAACTCTAAAACAGCAACAATGCCCCATTTCTTATCCTTGCAAAATTGAAATATTTGGGATCACTCGATGACAGAGATAACATTCTTTTATGCTATTCAATTTGCGTACCACTCTTCAAACCAAAATTCCCTCGAAAAATCTAACCCTAACCAGTGAACTACATAAACTGAGCAAAGCATAATATCATTGTAAAATTCGGTAAAGTACCTAGAAAACTCAAAGAACAAATTATGGATAATGCCAGAGAAACCTTGTATAACTATCTTTTACATTCCTTTCTAATAGTTTTGGTGCCAAAAAAAGAGAGCAGTCAGCAGAGCTCAAGAAAAAAAAACCATAGTCTTTTAAGTATAGATCTGTTAAACCCGAAACAGAGATACTTAGATTATTCTCAACATGGAAGAGATATATTTCTTTGAGATTCAAAAAGAATTTCATAGAAGTAAAAAACACAAACTGAATTTTTTGTCGTATAAGAATCGATGGCGGAAAGATTGAGACCAATACGTATCGGACTTTATTAGAATTGAACCGACAAATCACATCCTAGCAAAACTCAAAATTGAGATCTATTTAAACCATTATCTTCTTGATTTTCTTATCGTGTCGTAGAGAACCAAACAGGTGGAGGTGGTCAACGAAGCGAAGGAGCGAAGACGGAAAACGAGCAATAATTATAAAAAAAAAAAAAATGCAAAGAAGGGGGGATGAGCAAGAGTAGATACCTTACTGAAGCCGGAAAGACAGTTTGGAAACTGATCTTTGGAAATTTTTCTGGAAATGGGAAGGGAAGGGAAGGGAAGGGAAGGGAAGGGAAAGGAAAGAAACGAGAGAAAGAGTGAGGAAGTGAGAGAGGATGGGAATGGGAGAAACAGTATTTTAGCGGGAAATATTCTTCTTAGAACAAAGCTTCGGAGGGAAGATTTTATTTCCCTGCGGTAAGAGTCAAAAATCAAAATGTTATGTTATTACGTCGAAACTTCCCGTGGTATCTATATTAGTTCGGATTTGAGAAAGGCGATATAGCTCTACGTTATTATTCCATATGGCGGCGTCATTAATACTTCTTCCAGTCACGCTTTTGCAGTCTGCTAGAGCCTAGAGGTGGCAATATATGACACGACTCGTTAATTCGAAACGAACACGACATAATAAAAACAAGTTAGAGTTTAGGCTTAACGGGTTTCGGGTCAAAACGGATCAACCTGTTAAGACACGAATTCTTAGCGGGTCATAACGAGTCAAACCCGTTATGACCCGTTATGACCCGTTAAAAAAATGAAATTATTATTATACCCTCCCAACACAAAAAAACCCTAAAGAGCTAACTTACCTTACAGTCCGCCGCGCCCCTTTTGAAAATTTCCTTTCTCATTTTTCGAATGCATTCGGTTTCGTTTTCGTAGTCTCAGACTCTCAGACTCTCACATTCTTGCTCAGAGGCAGAGCCTCTCAACACTTTCGTCTCTCAGTCTCTCACTCGTTAGTCGTTTACAGACTTCGGCTTTCGGCGTTCAGAGTTCAGTCTCCCATCTCCCTCCCGTCTCACAGTCTCACTCATCTTCAACCTAATCGCGAGCCCTAGAATCGAAAATCAAAATCGCGAACTTACGGGAGGCTCACTCTTCTTCAACCTTCGGTCTCTCCTTCAGCCCCTTTCATTTCTTCACGGCATCGCGGCGCAGGTCAAGCTCATCTTCACGGCGCAGCTCAAGCTCATCTTCACGCCGCCCCATCTTCAAGGTAGCTTCTGTTATGACTGATTCCAAAACACACAAATATTGATCCGAAAATAGACTCTGTTAGAAACTTGGAGTTAGGGTTTGGTTGTTTTATGAGCAAATTTTACTCTTCAATATTTGTATTTAATTTTTCCATGGAAGATATCTTGAGGGAATGGAAGATATCTTGAGCGAATGAAGACTATATATCAATCGGATGTATCAATGGGAACATGTTGTTTGGTCTACGATCTTGAATGTTTAAATATTTTGTCTAATTTGTTCCTATTTTTGTTCTGTTTTCACGGTTCACGATCTTTAGATGTGGATTTATAGTACTCATGAGCACATGGTTTGTCCATAAACATTAAACACAGAGAGCTCGTCCTCTGACTTCTGAGTAAATTAACTTCTATGTGATTTAAGGCTAAGCTTTGTCAGTTACTATTTTTTTTTATTTTTGGCATTCTCCGAGAGCTAGCTTCTTTGTTCTGGGGTGGATTTAAGCATTTCTGCACTCGATTGTTGTTGAAATTGAGATGTATGGGTGATATTTGATAAACATTGAGTTGTTATTCAGTTGAATTGAAATTTATTTAACAGTACAAAACTAGAAATTTCTTTAGTGGTATGAAGTGAATATGAGGAAAAAGTTAATTCTTTTAGGAAAACTTTAATTATTCAGAATACAAGTGTTTGTAACGGACTAAATGTCCATGACTTTCTACTTTCAGTTGTAAAACTCTAGTTAGGTACTTCTCAAGTAAACTTCCTGTCTACTTGGGCTTTGCCTATTATTATGAATAACATTTCTTGATTACCAATAAAAAAAAAAAAAAATTCAAAATACATGTTCAAATGCCCTTCTTTTGTGGTGTAGTATAAGTTTTATTTTGTCAAGCACCATTGTCCATATAGGTTTCGTAGAATTGTCTTCTGATTTTTTAGGCACTGGTTAACTCTGCCGTGCTCAAGAATCAACCATTTCCTATAGCTTTTGTGCTTTAAGAAAATGTCCAGTGGGCCTCATGCTTTTCGATCTTAGCTAGCTTTTCCATAGGAAGATTTGATGGTTCTTATTTCAAATCTTTGAAAGATGTATTCTAGGAGTTATTTCAGATTACATGCATTAAGAATGCTTTTGTGAGGGATCACTATCAACTCTCATAGTATTCTCTCCATTGATGTGTAAATTTTGTTGGAGAGGCCAATGATTGGGAACTGGATCTTTTCTTATTGTTTTTTGATCGGTTGTATGTAAAGATTGTTTCCCCTTGAAGCTTATTTGGAGGAATAAGGCCCTCCCTTTGATGAACTTTGTTTTTTAGACAGTGGCATTTAGAGGATTCTTACACTTGATAATGTGAAGAAGTGGGATATTGTAGTAATTAATAGGTGTTGCTAGTGCTTTATGGAACATGGTTTTTGGCTACTGCAGTTTAAGAGCCATGAATGTGCACTCTGGTGCCAAAAATTGAGACTGGCTGTTTTTATGTTTATTTAAAATGTAAAATAATTTTTTTCTGAATAATTTAAAATATTTTGAAAAATAAGTTCATGTTTTCTTTAAAAAAAAAAAGTAGTGTGTCTGAGTAGTATCATTTACTTATACTATTAATTGATTTTCTAGAATTGATGCTAGCTGGCCGATAAAGAATAATTCTATGACCCTTTGTTCTTATTTGTTGTCAGATGACTGAGGCAGAAGGTGAAAATAATGAGTTTATTGATTTGGACCAGTTTGAAAATGAAGAAGAAAATTTTCAAACTGAATAGGCTAAATCAAAACGAATGAAGCGGTCATATGTGTGGAATGTTTTTGAAATTGTTCCTGATTCTGAGAAACAAAGTGATAAAAAGCCACGAGCCAGGTGCAAGCTGTGTGGAGCTACTTACCTTACATCAAGCAAAAATGGAACCGAAAATTTGAGGCGTCACATTGAGGTGTGCCCTAGGAGAAGTTCACGAGATATTGGTCAGTTGATTTTGGGACAAAATAGTGGATCTATTTCGGTAAGCAACTCTAAATTTAGCCCTGAAGAATATAGACAAATATTGGTAGCTGCTATTGTTAAGCATGACCTGCCTTTTCGGTTTGTTGAATATTCGGGGGTGAGATCTTTATTACAATATTTGCGTCCAGACATTCCAATTATTTCTAGAAATACTACCAATGCAGATTTGGTTAAGATGCATCAGAGGGAAAAAAAATAGGATTAAATGCATGTTAAATGAAATTCCTGGTAGAATTAGTTTGACATCTGACTTGTGGACTTCTATAACCACTTATGGTTATATGTGTATTACAGCACATTTTTTGGATAAGAGATGGACTTTACAGAAAAGGGTTCTGAACTTTTCTTATATGCCACCACCACATAACGGCATATCTTTGTCTGAAAAAATTTATAATTTGTTATGTGAGTAGGGAATTGAACACAAGATTTTCTCATTAATTTTAGACAATACTTCTTCTAATGATGTTTCGGTTGAGTTGTTAAAAACTCAATTGAACATTAAGAAAGCTCTTGTTTGTGATGGTGAGTTCTTTCATCTTCGTTGTTGTGCTCACATTCTAAATTTAGTAGTACAAGATGGGTTAAAAAAGATTGAGGATGCTATCTATAAAGTTCGTGAAAGTGTCAAGTATGTTAAAGGATCACAATCAAGAAAACTAAAATTTTTAGATTCAACAGATCAAATGTCTTTGGATAGCAAGAAAGGGTTGAGACAAGATGTCCCCACTAGATGGAATTCTACTTATCTTATGTTGGAGAGTGCTATTTTCTATCGTCGTGCCTTTGGACATTTGGCATTGACTGATTCCAATTTTAAGCATTGTCTATCTGAGTCTGAGTGGGAAGAAGTGGTGAAGATTAAAAGTTTATTGAGTGTTTTTTATGTAGCCACTTGTGACTTTTCTGGGACCAAATATCCTACAGTCAATCTCTACTTTCCGGCAGTGTTTTTGATTTATTTTAAATTAAAGCAGCATTCTATGGGTGATGACGACTACATGAAGAAGATGTCTAAGAAAATGCTTACTAAGTTTGAGAAATATTGGTCTGAGTTCAATGTGTTGTTGGCTATAGCAGTTATATTGGATCCCTGATACAAGTTGGTTTTTGTTAATTTCTCTTATAAGAAGCTTTACGGGGATTGTTCCTTAGAGTATATGAATGTTCAAACCAATTTGGCATCTCTTTTCATGGAATATAGTTCCTCTAGTGCTCACACTTTTTCTACCATGAGTTCTGATAATACTGTTAGTGGAGCAACAAGTGAGTTAACTGAAAATAAAGAAGTATTTCAGGTAATATCAAATAATATTTTTATTTAATGATTTAAATTATATTGTTATTTCATATCGCATATCATTAAGAAATAATTTTATTTTTTTATTTTTTTTAGGAATTTGATACATTTGAACATGATGATCGTAGTCTCCATTTGCAAAAAAGTCAATTGGATCTTTACTTGAATGAACCTAAGGCAGATAGAAATGCAAAGATCGACATTCTTTCTTTTTGGAAAGGAAATGAATTTCGTTATCCCGATCTTGCCAAAATGGCTCGTGATATTTTGAGTGTACCAATCTCTACTGTCGCATCTGAATCTACTTTTAGTGTTGGTGGACGTATCATTGATCAGTTTAGGAGTGCATTAAAACCAGATGTTGTTGAAGCATTGGTCTGCACAAGAGATTGATTATATGGCGACGAGGAAGGTAAAATTTTGAAATTATATAGTTATTGGTTTTTTTTTATATATAGTTGTTTTTATAGACTGTCTACTAAATATTGATTTTTTTTTAATAGAAATAAAAGAAGATCTTGACTTCGATGAGTTAACGGAAGATGTGATCGAGATGAGCATCAACAAAGGTAGTGACGACGTTATACCTATTTCTGTAAGTTCTAAATTTGTTTAGATGTGTGATTTTATTATTGTAACATTAATATGTTTACAATGTATTGTTTATTATATTCGAGGTGTAATTTTAATACTTTACAATGCAGTCATGAGTTTGCATTATGGTGGTATTATGGTGTATTATCATAAATTGTACTGTATTACTTGTTAGATTGTGAAGTTGTGATTTTAAGATTGTAATTTGTAAATAATTATTTATATTTTTCAATTAGAAATATAATTTGTAATAGAAACTTATGTAAAAGCAGGGAAGTGGGTTATTTCGTTTCAGGCGAAGAGAAGTTTCTGTATTATATTTGCTAGTAGTTAATAGGGTGAAACGTGTCGGGTCGTGTTGGGTGACTAACGGCTTAACGGGTCTTAACGTGTCGTGTCGGATTTGCGGGTTGAAACGTGTCATGTCGGGTCGTGTCATTTTCGTGTATATCCTTAATGAGTCTTAACGAATCGTGTCGTGTTGACACGATATTTTATAGGGTCGTGTTAGGGTTAAGATTTTTTACACGAAATCCTTAACGGGTCGTGTTCGTGTTGACCCTTTAGACGTAATGTATATGTCTTGACACGACACGAACACGACCCGTTGACACGTTTTGACACCCCTACTAGAGCCTAGGGACAATAATTTTAATAGGACTGGTATTGTTTAGCCCTGCTAGGTAGCGTTTAAATTTTGAGAATAGTAGAAATGAGTTTAATTTATTTTTTAATATTATTATTATTTTAAAATTTTAAAAAAATATATTGAAATTTAAAAAAATATATTGAGATTTAGAAAATGTGTATAGAAATTTGTATTTTGTATAAAAAAAATTATAAAAATATAATGATAAAATGAAAATAAAATGAAGATGAGATGAATTTTAAATATAAACAGGACCTTAACTTTTAAAATTTTAAAAATATATAATTTTTTATATTTTGACTAACCACTTAAGTTTCGTTTGGATTTAAATATGAGATTAATTAAAATAAATTTAATTTATTTTTTAATATTATTATTATTTTAAAATTTAAAAAATATGTATTAAAATTTAAAAAATATGTATTGAGATTTTAAAAATCGGTATAGAAATTTATATTTTGTATAAAAAAATTATAAAAGTGTAATGATAAAATGATAATGAGTTGAGATGAATTTTGAATACAAACGAAATCTTAAAGTATAAAGCCTACACTGGATTAGCTATCTCATTTTTTATAATAATAAAATATTAATATTTTTGTTTATTTATATATATATATTTTTTCATAATCCTCAACCACTTTTAATAATCATGTTCATATTTATTTTTTTTATTAGAATATATTAAAATATTTTTTTCATATTTTATAATTATACTAACCATATATATATATATATATATCAACTAATTATTATCACCCGAAATTTTAAACTCCCTGTAGCAACAGCAACTCATCCTCCATGCCAGTGAGTTGCCAAGATGATATAACGGGAATTCACCCGTGCTGGTTCTTGGATTCATTTTTGTCCTATTTGGTTTATGCATTTTTAGTTTGGATTTATGTTTTCACTTTATTTCGAGAGTATTTATATATAAATGGAAAAACAAAAACGTCTTAACAAACAGATGATTAGAAGCATCCTAATTCTTAACAAAAACAGATAAAGATCAAAGAGTCCTTACTTGAAACCAAGACACAATCATGATTAAGATTTAGGATGCAACAAGTCATGATTAAATCATTCTTCAGTCAAATCAGTGGAGAAAACAATTAAACTGAAAGAATTAACAACAATTTTAAAAAAAATTAAAGAAGATGGTAGACAAAACAGTCATATGATCAACTACTCCGACAACCTATATATAACTTTCGAGTAATCAATTATATGAATCTTAGTCGATCGAGCATTATAATTAACGTTGTGTATATAGTCCGTGTTTATCAATCTATACTAAACCATCCATAGATCGACCATCACCAAAAACCCTATAATATAGAGAAATATTTTTGGGTTTGTAAACCCACAAATCAAAACCCAACTTAAAATGCATCCTATGCCGATTTTGGTTACTGAAAACCCTAAACAAAAATCCATCTTCCAACAGCTAAAATCAATCTAACTAGAGTGGAGAAAATGGCAAGACAAAGGTTTTTAACTTCCTTGGAGAGAAAAACCCATTTTTGGAATGAAGAATTTGGGAGAGAAACGCCGGTATTCGAAGTGAAGAATCTGTAGAAACCCTTAAAGACGAAGACGGAACTATCACTGGCGACAAAGAGGAGCTAACGATGAACCCTCACCTGCAACGGGAATGACGGGAGGAACTTTCTATCGAAGGAGACAAAGTTGGAGCAACGCAGAAAGATCTGATTGAGGGAGTGAGAGCAACGCGGGGAAAACTATCGCTGGAGCGCACGAGAAGAAAAATAATAAATTAAATAGATGAAATGGTACAGTAGTTTTTCATATATGAAGAGTGAAATGAATTTACTGTAGATGAAAGTTTGGATGAAATGTTTTATAGCCAATCCAATGCATGAATGTTTTAACAAATATTCTTCAAATTTTAAAGAGCACCGACATTTGGCTAAACCAATACCAATGCTCTAAGGAGAGTCATTTACGAGAGTTGATCTCCAAAGTTGGGTGATGTGATGTCCTGTTACGTCAATCGATAATTTAAAAGAAAAAAGATAAAATTATGTAATGCAGGATAAAGAGAGAAAAACTAATCTCTCATTCAAAATAATCTCCCCGTTTAAAGAGAGAAAAATGCAGAGAGAGATCTCACCGATTTTTGACCATCCCGCATGTGAAGAAATGGATCCCAGAGATTCAGCATCAAATTTGTGTTCGCGAAGAAAGAAACTTATTTTGTGGTTCGATCCCACGTTTAGAGAGAACAAATCAACGAGGCAATCGATTTCCTTCACAACTCATTCCCCATTGCTAGTTTCGATAGCTCGATGAGTCGGTTTTTGTTCCCATCACCAGTTGTAGTAGCTCAAAGAGTCAAATTTATATGAGAAAATCCAATATCGTTGTAATCTCGTAATTTATTTATGAAATATTTTAACTTGCTTGAGAGGAAAAAAAAAAGTCTCAAATGTAAAATATTATCACAACAACTGATAAAAAATACATTAATTTTCTTCCAACTTTAATAGGTACTACAATTAGTATGTAAAAATTTTTGGTGCAGTATATGTATTATGCACGACCTTTTATAATTTTATTTAATTATCTAATGTTTATTTATTATGTTTATTGAAAATTTCTTCAAGCTTCTATAAAAAACAACAAAAGAAAAATGCAATTTTTGTGGCGGTTTCGTTGAAAACTGAAATTGGGAAGGACTCAAGCCCAAGGACCCTCTCTAGTCTCTAGTCCCTAAAGGGGGCCAAAATGGGCTCGAGTTCGTAGAATCGTAATTTATACCGCAGTCTGTTTGCGCGTTACGTCTAGTCTCTCTCCCGTTGCCTTGCCCCCTTCATTCTCAGAAGGCAGAAGCACGCTTAAGGTACCATATGTCTTCATTTTCACTCCCACTTATGGTCAAAACACACCCTTTTCCTTTTCTTGTTCGAATTTCAATTTGTCGATTCCCTTCTTCATCCTTGATTCACTTGGGCTTTCAGGGTTCTTTGGAAAGCTCCTGCTTCTCTCGATTCTGCAAAAGCTAAATAGTAACTGAGCAAACCCCGATTAAGATATGGTAAAGTCTCTCTATTTGTGCCTTTTTTTAGTTTCAGTTTCAGTTTCAGCTTCAGCAACCCAAAGAATATTGTTTTCGTTTTTTACTTTGTTGGAAATTTATTTTCGCTTTTCTGTATTTCTAAATTATGTGCATTTGTGATTCAGTCAGGAAGCAGGAAGGAAACGGTTTTGGACTTGGCAAAGTTCGTGGACAAAGGTGTCCAAGTCAAGCTCACTGGTGGTAGACAAGGTCACTGCTTGCTACTAAAGCTTTCATTTATCTAAAGCTTTCATTTATCTATTCGTTAATACATAATAAATTGGTTGGTGTGTAATGCACAAGCTGAATAACAATTAGCATATAAGTATTGCTTTAGACAGCTCAAATGCAAAGCTAAAAAATGAAAAATGCTTTCACTTATGTACTTTTGGATGAAAACTTTCCCGTATTATTTCCTTTATTTGGGTTTTCAATGCTTTGGAAAGTGGCAATTTTTATATCAAACAGCCATTTTTTGGGTATTTGGTTTTTTTCAACGATCCAATCTGACTATGTATCTCTTTTTTCTTCTGGATTACAGTGACTGGGACTCTAAAAGGATATGACCAATTGCTAAACCTTGTTCTGGACGAAGCCATAGAGTTTACGAGAGGTACTTATTTCATGGCTCACTGTAAATTTTGTAAGACTGTTTCTTTGGTCAGACTAGTAAGCTTTGTGGTTGTAATGCATCTGCTCAAATTGCTCAACTGATATGGTTGCATTATTATCTTTATTTTGCAAGATAATGTTGATAATAATTTCCCTATTGTTATCACTGTTGAGGAGGGCAAATTCACCACGGTCTCCATACACCGCTCTAACAGTGTTATATCTAATTTTCTTTTTATATATATAAACTATTGTAGGCATATATATTTCCAGAGTTTCATACTCTGTGTTTTCACACATAACACTGATATACTTGTTTTTATTTTGTCACTGTGAACTTGTTTTGCTTCACGCAACACCTGATGGTTCAAACTGCAGCATTGCGCCCCCCCCCCCCCGGCAACCAAAAAAAAAATGAAGTTAGCGAAATCAACAAGAAAAAAGGGCACACGTGTCTCAGTTGGTTGTATGGATGTACTGATTTTTAGCTTTCCACCACATTTTAGTCTCTCAACTTTGGGAATTGAGTCAATAGGGAATTCCATATCATAAGAGCTCGGTTTCCAAGCAGATATGTCCACCAGTGATGGGGTTTCGTGCTTTAGCACTTGGATTTCTCCTTTCATAAACTTGAACATGTTTATTCATGAAGTTGTTGTGAATAGCTGATTTTTATGTACAAGAATTGAAAGGTAATAATGCCCCTAGAGGTTCTTAATTGTTACAGAATGTGGCTTAAAATCGTACTATATTGGCTTAACTGTCCTAACATGTTACTGAAGGCAGCAAAGTGCCTCACTTGACACTTATGTGATTTTCTTCCCTCTTTGTTTTGGTTAATAAACAAGAAATGCGGTGAGAGAAGCTTGGGAAGAGATATGCCTAGTTTTCATGGCCCATTTGGAAAAACGGCCATGCTGCATCCTAGGGAAGATTATTAAAATTTTGAACTTATCAAATTGATTACCAAAATTTAGAAGGCTTTTGGAGCATTTTCTCAGGCACACAATATGAGGTTAGACCTAAGGAAACCCATGATTTCCCTTGCTTGGAGGCTTATGCCCATTTTTTATGACATGGAATCTCACTAAGACAGGGCTCTTCAGGGCCACTCCAGGGTGTAAACCTCGGAACACGACTCCACACGCTCGTGTATCAGATAATCCAGGGAAAATCCTAATCAGAATTAAACCTAGTATACTTGACTCTACAGCCCTTTGACCATTAAGTTGCACCTGCGGGTGTACATCTATTGCTTTTGTGCAAATCACAAGTCTGAAAATTATGCAAGGTTGAGACCTTGCAGTTTATTATTATTTTGGCCTTATTATAGAGCTCTAAATATGTCGTCTCCAAACGGTCTTTCTTCAAGTGTAAAGGGAATTTATTATTTTGTCTTTTATTTCACAAATCAGAAAAGAAAAAAGAAAAATGTGTATAGGGCGAAAGGGTTGAAGTGGTCATGTCATTATTGGTTCATGGGCATATCTGCACCCACTTTTAACACAGTATTTGTTCACACTTTGTTCCAACCTAAATCATTTGACAAATGATGACATGGCCTAAATGCAGCGCACCATGGATTTGTATATAGTATTGTTTTTTTAGCACCATGATAATTTGTCTTATCTTTGAAACCAAGCTTTATCCAATACTATCATGTACACACCTTCTGATATAGATTAGACAAATTGTCTCAGAATGTTTGCTCTTTTTCTGCAGATCCTGATGATCCACTGAAGACTACTGATCAGACCAGGCGTCTAGGCCTTATAGTATGTTCTCTTCCACCATACTTAGTTTTTCATGAATATGAATGTCTAGCATATCAGCTTGTAATGAAAAGTATCATCTTGAAATATTGGTGTTGCACGGCACATTCTGTTTGAAGCTTTGGGACCATTTTAGTCCGAAAAGTGCTTGTCCTTTTTTGTTTTCCTTGTGAAAGATTTTAGGTTGGTTGATGACACTGAGATTTTAACTTTCCAAAACCATCAGATCAACCTAATGATGTTATGTCAATCTACTTTTTAATAAGCAAGTTGTGTTAAAGACTATCATTTTCATTGAGGCTTGAAATATTGGATACAACGACAACATAGAAAAAAGCAAGTTACTTATTGTGCATTAATTCTGGCCGTCTTGTCAATATATTTGCTTTCAAAGTTGCCCCTCTGCCTGCATTTTATTTTATTTTTTGTCCTCAATTGTTGCCAACAAGAAAATGTCAGTACTCAATGATATGAATTTTGAATCAACAAGAAAATGTATGTACTCAATTATATGAATTTTGAATCATTAAGAAAGAAAGAAGCTCAATCCAGCATATTTTTTTTGTTTTTTTTTCTATGTTGCATCAGACAAGGAAATGTAACTGTTCAGATTCAATGGCTGATTACTAAAAAAATGGACATATTTTGAAGCTAAGGGGGGGGGGGGGGGGGTGAAGTTAAATATATTGAATGTGGAGAAAGAAACTACTTTGAGGCTTTGAGCCATTATATCCATGAAATGTTAAAAAGATGTGCAGGCAAAAGCTTAAAACAGTCCTGAATGTCTTAATACTTTTTTGCACCCCCTCCCCCCCAAGGTTTGTACTGTCACTTGCATCTATATCTTTTTTGTTTTGTTTTGGCGGGAGGTAATGGATTTGAGGTTATGGTGATATGCAGGTTTGCAGGGGAACCGCTGTAATGCTTGTGTCCCCCACAGATGGTACTGATGAGATTGCCAATCCTTTCGTCCAGCCAGATGGGGCCTAGACAACCCATAACTTTGTTTTAATTTCAACTTTTTTATTTAAATCCGAATGCTCATGTTGCCCCCCATTTTCCAACTTAAATCCTAAGATATATTAACCTCATCTATGACTCTTCTACTTGACACATTTGGATATTGTCCTCTTTGGACCTAAGTTAGTAATTGTGTTGTCTCACTTTGTTTTTCTCTCTAACTGCATTGATGTATCTGCTGCTATATAGCCTGTAGAGGAGCGTTTTCAAACCCCCAAATGTCCCATAGTTTACTCTACTATTGCCACACGGTTTCAAACTTTCAACTCAATCTTGTTTAGAATCCTTGGATAGAAACCTTCACCATAACTTCGTGATTGGTGGGTTGATATAATTAATGGATGCATTTAGGGCCCCAGAATACTAACTCTATTGGAAGCAAATGATTTTATAACATAATAAGAGCAAACTATTGATTTGTAACCATCATGGACTTTGGATTTTTTTATTATTTATTTTTGGTTTTGGGGAGGGTGAGGTGGGTGGAATTAATTTAATTGTCCTGTGTTAGGATGGGCGGATTCCCATCATTGTACAAGCATGCTTCACTTTTATTAGAAAAAAGGAAACGACCATTATTAGCATGGTCCCCTAAATGTTATGTCACTCAACGAAACAAGTATTAAAGATTCTCATATTTTATTTTGGTAACTAATGACTATGCATTCTATTTTTCATTAAATAAAAAATAGTAAGTAATTCGCACCAAGTTATGCATATTAGTTAAGCCTGTTCATGCAGGCTGAGTTTGTCCAAGCCGGTCCTGAAATTTTTTTTAGTTTTTAGTAGTTTTGATACTTTCACTTAAGGGATTCAAGAAAGTTACTGATCTTTCGAATTCGGATTCTCGGATCTAAAATATGGATGAATAGACCTAAAATTATTAGTCTATTAGATGACTTTGCTTATCATCCTAAATGCCTTCTAAGGGACATTATAACAAGGTCACTGAATTCATCTTGTTATAGGTTACACTTACCAGCATCATTTCATGAGTGCAACACCAAAAACTGTATAGATTATTTGTTGATCTAATCATTCATCTTTAGCTTTGCTACACTACTGCAGTTAACACCAAATGTTGCGTGAAACCTAAGGTAGGGTGTACCACTCATGCGCATGTATGTTATATGGACTTATAAATCTTATATAAGATAAATAATATATCTTTCATTTTTTCTTTTAATTTGAGAAAAGGTATTCAATATCTTTTTAGCCTTACTCATTCGTTTAATTCGACAAAAGGTAATTTGAAATTCTAGTAAATCAGCATTAGAAAAAAAAAAAAAAAAAAAAAAGAGAGAGAAGGCACTCACATATCCATTTATAACCACCATACATATGGGTCAAATAAATAACCAAAAAATAAATAAATAAAGTTACACAAAATAAGGGGCAGGCAAGTTGTAAAGGGACCACATTGGCAAAACCTCCTCAAAGCACTTGCAGTCTACGTAAATGAGGATATTAAAAATTTTCAAAATATTATTTGTACATAATTTATATATTTTGTACATATATGTTGTGTATAAATATAATTTTATATATCCTCTAATTTAATTATTAATATTTTTTTATATTTGTTTCTCTTTCATCATATTTTTATTTTTTTTAATATATATTTTTTAAATATTTCGATTAACAGAATATTATTACTATATTACCAATTCTATAATTCTGTAAAAAATACGTAAGATCATGTATCCTAACACTACTCAATTAATTACCTCTGTATTTTGGAAAATTAATTATACATTTTGAGAGAAAAAAATGATGGGCAGAAGCAGTAATTTTACTATTTACATGAATAATATGTAAGGAGCTGGCGCGGAAGCTGGGCTTCCGCCCAGCACGCCTCTTTTGAGAGAGGCCTTTCATGTCACTCGAAGGACACCCAACCAAACAAACTCACTCACGTGGATCCCGCTTTTAAGTTCTTTATTTCTTTGACAAATTAGAGTTGGGTTCATTTTCTGCCTTATCATCATACTATAATAGAATCTTTGATTGTCACATAAATTTTTTTTTTTTTTTAATATAAAAGAGAAGCCCCAATCTTATAATTAATCATAGAGAGAAAGTCATACACGCGGCGATATCCCATTGCTACCATCACACAGTGCTCGTCATATTCAGACTAAACCCACCACCATTTTCTCGTCTTAAATATCACGATAAGTACAATATATGTTGCCCTCCCACGACTTTCTATCCTCCACGACAACCAAATTTACCAGGTCCGACAGTTACCCAAATGACCAAAAGCCCCCAAATCATTCGTCGAATTTGCACACGCTTGCCCCTTGAGCTTGTCTGTCCGTCAGACGAAACAAACAAAAAAAATCCAGATAAAAATGTAAGGAAAAAACAAGGCCATCACCATAAATCTCAAACCACAATAATCTTCCATTTCCAACCAAAAAAATTAAAAAAGCGAAAACACAAGCACCAAATAAAAATAAATAAGATCATCAGAGATTAAACGAGAACACGAACAATCGGAGAGAATTTTAATCTTCTACTACAACAATCCCTCTCTCTCTGTCCCTCTTTTTCTCTCTCTAAGGTTGAGAGAAATTCTCCCATCTCGATGAGATTTCCAATCCTTGACTTTAATTTTAGAGATCTTTTTCTGGAATTCTAAAAATAATCAGACTCTGACAATTTTTGCCGCCTTGACCACGGGATTTTCCCTGGCGATGGCTTCGCGCCCGGCTGCCTTGTAGTCGTAGCTGCAGACATGGCGGTCGGTGTACCGGTGCTCCGAGCAGAAGAGCTCTCCGCAACGGCACCGGAAACCGGTCAACCCGACCTTCCTTCTGCACCCCGAGCACCGGTTCACCTCCGATCTCGGCCGATCCGACGAAGAAAACGCCGTTTTTAACTCCTTGATCATCTCCGCCGATCGCGATGAGCTGGATCTATGAATCTTCTGCGGCAATTTGTTAGACAAAGACGATGAAGACAGCGTCGTAGCTATTGCTGTTGCTGCGGTTGTGGTGGTGGCGGTGGTGGCGGTGAAGCACTTCTGGCACATGTTGTTGGTGGCTGGGTTTCCCGTGACGCCGCAGTTGTTAACGCAGAGAGGTATCGTTTCTGGAACCTTGAACTCCGTCTCTTCCTTCCCTGTTTTCTGAGCCATTTTTCTCCTTTAAGCTGGGTTTTTTTTTTTTTAGATTCTGGAATCCGGTAGGTTTCAGAGAGAGGAAGAGAAGAACGCTAGGAAAAGCTTGGGTTTCGTTTGGTGGGAGAGAGAGAGAGAGAGAAATGGGGGATTTGAAGGGATTGAGAGGTCGGTAATGGCAATGGAATATGGGCCTCATAGAGACGCGTATCAAGCAATTTTTTTGGGTACGTCGAAATTACGGTAATGGCCTCGGCTGTTCCTCGGTTTCTTCTCTCTCTCTGTCGATTGGGTCTGACGTGTAAATCGTCAGTATTCAGTCAGGTGTGGGACCTACTTTCCACCATTTCATATGAAATAAGACTATAGAGTAATTCTGTCTAACCTCCCAACTTTCACACCTTATATTTTTTAATTTATTTTTTAAAATTAAATTAATTTTTTTATTCATTATTTATATATAATATATTTGATAAAATAAAAAAATAAAAAAAAGTTTGGTATATAAGAATTGTATGAATAATAAAAAATCATGTAATTTTTTTTTTTTAAAACTATATCCTCAAATAGATTGCCCCTATTATCCTCATTTCCACGCTTACTTCCCAAATTATTTTCTCTATTATTCGTCCCATTCTTTCCTTTTATTTTTTCTCAAATAAGTGTTTAATTTATTTTTTAAAAAAGTATATAATTATAACCAATATTATGTTCTTCCTATCAGAACAGTTTTCTCATAATTATGGGAGCATGTCAGGTTTAGAGATCATATTGAAGATATTATTATCATTGATGTTAGATTATAATGTGGCCAAATATTGGCTTGTCACTTAGAATACTTTCTGGGGGGGAAAAGTACACATTCTTCATTGATCACATCACAAAAATTTCTGATAATTTAGTTGAGAGAAGTTGAAGGGTTTTAGCTTGATAAGCAAGCAATCTTGTATTGTATTTATTTACCTATTTTCATACCTTTTTTAATTGGAACCAATTATCATCCGTATTAAAAAAATAATAATTGGGATGCCTGTAAAACTTTTTTTCTAAATTTGAAATCTTGTTTGTTTTTAAAAATGAGATTGGATAAAATTTAAATAATAAAATAAAATATTATTAAAATATTTTTTTAATATTAATTTCATTTTAAGATTTAAAATAAAAATATATAATAATAATTTTTTTAAAAAAAAATTAATTTTATCTTTCAAAATAAATCATATCTAAATTTATCCCGTAAAAAAGAAGAAACAAACATTAATCCCTTAAAAAAGAAGAAACAGCAGCAGAAATGAGGGACTGTTCAATGCATCTTCCAACAGAGAGTTGAGATATTTTAATATTTAAACCGGATGTTATTATTCATGAATAGTCGAGCAATAATTTATAATAAAAAATATATATATATATTAAATAAAAGGGAGGCGTAGATAGGAATTTCGCTAAGATTGTTGGTGACCGTGACATAGGGCATTTTCTCATGTCCAGCTTTATAAAGCCGCCCTATCTGACCGCATCCCCGAGGTGAGGACCCCTCCACCTTTCGCTCTCCAAGCAAGTTTCGATCCTCTGTATATTTTTGGGGTTGTCCTGTGGCCATTTGTTTAGAGATGAGGAGCCGAGACTCCGAGTGTACGCATGCACGCGCGCGCGTCAAATGAGTATTGCACGACTCAAAGCGTCTAAATGCCTGATTTGTTTTTTAAATAATATGTGATAAAATATAATTAAATAAAATAAGATAAAAATTAAGAATTAAATAAAATATTATTAAAATATTTTTTATTTTAAAATTAAAAATTTATTTATTTATTTTATTTGGTCTGATAATTTTAAAAAAATTATAATTATTAAAGTCTCGTTTGTATTCGAAGATGAGACGAACTTGTCTCAATTCTTCTCAAATTTATCATTATATTTATTCATATTTTTATATAAAATATAAATTTCAATACAAATTTTTCAAATTTCAATATAGTTTTTTCAATTTTCAAGTTAACTTTTTCGAATCTCAAAACAATAATAATATTAAAAAATAAACTCAATTCATCTCAATTAATTTTGTCTCGTCTTCAAATCTAAATAGGGCCTAAATCAAATAAAATGTGAATGATGGTAAAAATAAACTAGATTTATTGGTTTGAGAAATGAAATGAAATAAGAATTTTGTATATAATAGTAAAATAATTTAAAACTAGTAATGAAATTGTTGGAGTTTGAATATTTTTTACGTTATAAAAAATGAGAGAGGAAAAGTTAAATTATAATATTATTTTTATTTAAAAATTAAAAAAATTATATTATTTTTAATTTGAAATTTGAAATTTTAAGATTGTAATAATTAGTTTGAAAAAATTATAATAATTTATTTTAAATATTTGTATTTAAATTATATTTAAGAAAAATATGAATTAAGGTGAGATAAGAGTTTTAAAAAGAGAGATGTTTCAAACAGACAACAAATTTATACAGAATAATGTAGATTTCTTAAAAAAATGTAGAGGTGTCACATCATAAGTTATTGATTTTTATTCATATAAAAATAAAATTATCTTGTGCTAAAATGATAATCTGAAAATCCAAGACGATGATCAGACGGTTGTGATTAGCCTACTCGCTACTCGTTTGTGGCGGAGGAACACTGTTGTGTTGGATGGAAAATGGCCTTTCGGTGGTCTCACATCATGCCCAGCCGACCACGTAGGTTCGCCCTCATCAGATTGTAATGGTTTTACCTAAGATAAAAAAATGAAAATGAAACTTGTCTTATGGGACAGGTCTTCTGGAAGCAGGCCCAAAAAGAAGAAGAACAAAATCAATAAAAATCTAAAGTTTTCTCGAATACTTGTTCGGGTCGGGTCATTCTTGAACTTGATAGTAATTGAAAACTTCATACATATATACATACATATATAATCACGCATCACGGATTTCTTCAATTATAGCAGGCTCTATCTTTTTATTTTTTTTATATTTTTTTTAATACAGAAGATGAGATTTCCAAATTATTTTTCTATTTGGAGATTCAAACTTATGACATTGACGACTTTCACTTAAGAGTATTTTGAAAGTTGAAATGAAAATCTCGACGCATTTTATTTAATATATCTTGTTATATTTATTGTACTGGTATTTATACTAGATTACAATACAAGTGTAGCAATTTGTACACGTAACTAAAGTTACAATACAAATGTTACACGTAACTTCAATTACAAAGATTAAACTAGAAGACCTTTAATATCTACTTATTTACATTCCAGTACATGAAAAAAATATTAAAACTATTTATTTACAATAATCTCCCTCAAGATGAATGATAAACGTTGTTAACATTCATCTTGGACAACAACGAATGAAAAAGAACAGATTCAAGAGCTTTGTCAATATATTAGCAAGCTGATGAAATGAAGAAACATGTAAAGTCTTCATATTTTCAACTTGTACATTCTCCCTAATGAGATGACAATCTAACTCTATATGTTTTGCTATTTCATGATATATTGGATTGACTATAATGTGTAGGACAGCTTGATTGTCACAAAAAAGTAAGGAAGCTTGTGACTAATTCTGATGAAGATCCAACAGCTAGGAATTAAGTCAAGTAAGCTCACAAATAGCAAGGGCCATAGATCTATAATTAGCTTCTACAGAAGATCTAGGATATTGTTGTTTGCTTCTTGGACTTCTAATAAATAAGATAATCACCAAGAAAAATCATAAAACCAAATATGGATCGTCTGGTGTCAAGGCAACTAGCCTAATCAGAATCGGCAAAGGCCTTTAAATGAATTAGGCTTTGATGTTGGAAAATAAAGACCTTGTCCAGGAGCCATTTTAACATATCATAGAATTCTCAAGGTAGCTTGCATATGAGGAACTTTAGGAGAGTCAAGAAATTGACTTAAAAGATGCACTGAAAAAGTGATATTTGGTCTTGTGTGAATAAGGTAGAGTAATCTACCAATGAGTCTTCTATAACTTGTCACATCTTCAATTAATTCACCTTTAGTTTTTGACAACTTACAATGTGAGTCCATTGGAAAATTCATTGGTTTACTCTCACTCAGCCCAGTGTCCAAAAGTAATTCTAAAACATATTTTCTTTGACATAGAAAAATGTCTTGTTTTGACCTAACAATCTCCATGCCTAAAAAATACTTTGCAAAAGCCAAGTTTTTAAGCTTAAAATAGGAACTTAAGGAAGCTGTGATAGCCTAAATTTCATCCAAATTAGTACTAGTTAAAAGTATATCATTAACATATACTAATAAAGCTATGAATGAATCATCCTTCCTTCTTGTAAACAAGGAATAGTCTAACTTGGATTGAGTAAATTCTAGATCAATCAGTGCAGTGGTAAACTTTGAGTTCCATTAACGAGAAGCCTATTTAAGGCCATAAAGGAATTTGTCTGGTTTACACACCCTCGTGTCCCCCTTTCTAAGATACCCAAGAAATGGATTCATGTAGACATTTTCTTTTAAATCCCCATAAAGAGAAGCATTATTGACATCTAAATGAATTAAATGGAAATTATGTATTGCTGTCAAAGAAAAGAAACATTTAACTATCACCATTTTCATCATAGGAGAGAAAATCTCTAAATAGTCAAGACCCTCCTTTTGAGTATATTCCTTGGCAACTAGTCTTGCCTTATGTCTTTCAATTGAGCTATCAGCATTGAATTTGGTTTTATACACCTATTTACAACCTATTGGAATTGTATTAGGTGGTAGGTTAGTAAGATGCCAAGTATGGTTGGATTCTAGGAAAGCTAACATTAGAGACATAACATCTCTCTAATGAGAATACTTAACAGTTTGATAGTAAAATTCAGGTTCAATATATGAAGAAATAAAGATACTAAATGCATTGTGAGAAAGAGATAAATGCTTATGAGATAAGATATCAGAAATGTTGTATTGTTTACCTGATCTAGAAGAAAAATGTCTTGTAGAAGATGAATGAGAAGGAGCCACAATTGCTATCAAATTACAGTTATAATTTCGAGGTAAAAAGGAGTTTTTCTTGGTCTGGTGGTCCTTCTAAGTGGAGGAAAATGAAGATCATCTTGTAAAGAAGGAATTGACGTAGGAATAACAAGAGTGAAAGTAGGCATAATAGGAGAATGAATGAGTGAATCATTGGCATGACTTGAAGGAAAAACTAAAACTGTAAAGACAAAATCTAAAATCTGAGGTGTAGAATTTGAAATTGGTTTTGGAATAACAATTTCAGATGAGAGAGAGAACTTTGTGGATATGGTTTGAGACTCTTGAAAAACAACATCTCGAGATACAAAAAAAATGTGAGAATTAAGATTAAATAATTTGTAACCTTTCATGCCAAATGGATAACCAACAAAAACATATTTTCTAGCACAAGCTGAGAATTTTGATCTATTATGAGTGAGAGTGGATGCATAACAAAGACAACCGAATGTTTTCAAGTGAGAATAAGAATGACCATCACCATAAAGAAGCTCATATGATGATTTGTCATTAAGAATATAGGAAGGAATGCGATTAATGATATGAGTAGCAGTCAAAATGCATTAACCCAAAAATTTAAAGGAACATTTGATTGAAATTCTAAGGCTTTAGCAATATTAAGAAGATGTTGATACTTCCTTTCAATAATGGAGTTTTGTTGAGGAGTCTTAACACATGATTTTTTTTTATGTAGTATCCCTTTTGAATTGAAAAATTCAGTCATTTTAAATTCTAGACCATTATCCGTTCTTACACATTGAAATTTTTTATTGAATTGTGTAAGAACCATATTGTAAAAGGATATGAAGAGAGATTTCACTCCAGATCTGGATTTCATCAAATAAATTCAAGTGGATCAAGAATGATAATCAAACAATGGTTAAACAATATTTAAAATCATCATGAGTAGTTAATGACAAAGGATCCCAAATGTTATAGTGGACTAAATAAAAAAGAAAGCTTGATTGATAAGAATGAACAGCAAAAGATAAAACATTTCTGTTTTGCCAGTGGTCACACAGTACAATAATGTTTTTGTACATTTTTATTTGAAACAAATTTAGGAATAACCTTGGCAAGAACTATTAGTCTAGATAATGAGGGATGACCTAACCTATTATGCCACATTTTTGAAGTAGAAACAAAAACAAAATTCACAGAGGAAGAAATAACAAGTTTACAATTATCACTGATCGAAGATTGTTGCAAAATGTATAGACCAGTTACTTTTCTACCATTTCCAATCATTTTCTATGGGGTAAGGCCCTGTATAAAACAGACATCAGGTAGAAAAATAAAACAACATCTCATGTCAGTAGTCAATTTAGTCACAGAGAGAAGATTATGTGAAAAACTTGGAACACATAAAACATTTTTCAAAACTAAATTATCTGATAATTGGGTAGTCCCAAGATGCGTGACTGTGACATTTTCTCTATTCGGAAGTTGAACAAATGTGTTTGTGGTTTGCATAATTGTGGTAGGTGTTTGGAAAAAAAAAATAGATGCATTATTTGAGGATAAAAAAGGAGGAGGATTAGATATACCTATTTTACCTGAGCAAGATGGTAAAATAGCAGGAGATGAAATGACATTGGAAGCTTTGATGTGGTACGATGTTGATATCAGATGGTTGAGAACGAATCAAAGCAATTAACTGCTGATACTCTTCTTGAGAGAATCTCATGGAATTATTAATCTCGAAGGGTGTACTCGCAGGTTGAGCCGTGATCTGATTTGCTGAAGAGACCTTTTCCCTTGCCTTAAAGTGTGGAGGATATCTATGGAATTTGTAGCACTTATCTACAGTGTGATTAGTCATGCCACAATGTGTAAAAAGAACCTTATCTCTTTTGTATTGTGTTTTGCTAGAGCTAGGTTTCGACTGATCAACTTTCTTATTCATAAAGGCCACAATATTATCAGCATTAGTACGTTCTATAGAATAATTCCTAAGAGAAACCCTAAGGAATAAACCTTAGTAACTGATGACAGAGGTTCTAGCATTAGAATTTGACCTTTAATATGAGAAAATTCCTCATTCAAGCTGTTGAACTCAAGGTTTCAAGGTTCATGTAAATCTACACATGGATTTTGATGATAACAAATGAATTCAAAGAATAAAGGAGTCTCAAGTTCAAGTTGTCTACACAATACAATCAAGCACATCAAGGAACCAAGCATGAGCAAGAAGGGAATAAGTTCACATTAAAATCATAGAGTAATTTTGTAAATCTCTTAAAAATTCGAAATTAGGATTAAGGCTCAAAATAAATATTTTATCATAAAGCATTAAAATACATTTTCCACATGTGCATGAATATTTTGAAAATTAACTTTGAAAATATTAAGATAATTGAATGTCATCTTTCACATGTGCATGATATGATTAAAGGTTTGAACTTTGAAAATATTAAGATGATTGATTGTCATCTTTCACATGTGCATGTTTTATTTGAATATTTTCAAAAGTGGTGGATGCTTTTCTTGACTTATGCAAAAGGTAGATGTCTTTGTTTGAAAATTTTGAAAAGTAAAGTGTGCTCTTTTTGTCATATGCAAAAAGTAAAATATTAGGTTTGAAATTTTTGAAAAGTAAAGTGTGCTCCTTTTGTCACATGCAAAAAGTAAAAAGATTTGATTTGAAATATTTGAAAAGTGAATGATGATGTCTTGGACATGGGAATCTTTTCAAATTTGAAATTGAAGACTCATTTGCCTATAAATAGCTCACTTGAGTTTTGCAAAAATCACAACAAGAGCTTACACATCTATTGCTAAATTTTGCATCATTCTTTCAAAGCTCTCATTCTCTCTTTTCTAAAGTTTTGAGCCTTAATTCTTGTTCTTGTTGAGAGAGATATAGTTTGTGCTGTATTGTTCTTATTTCACTCATTGAGGAGTGTTTTCTGATAGCCTACCCACTATCAATTCTTGTATCAGTAAGAGGGTGTGTATAACCCTTGTGTGTGTAGAAGGTGTTCTACACGGGGAATAGTTAAATCACCAAGTGTGAGGTGATTGGAAGTAAGAGGGTGCGTATAACCCTTGTGTGTGTAGAAGGTGTTCTACACAGGGAATAGTTGAATCACCAAGTGTGAGGTGATTGGAAGTGTAGAGGGTGTTCTACACGGATTCTTTGGAGCGGTGCTGCTCAAAGGTGTAATAGGTTTCTATCTCCACCTAAAGGAGATTGAATAGTGGATTTGGGAATCCTCAAGGGGTAGCTTGAGGCGAGGACGTAGGCAGTGGGGCTGAACCTCGTAAAAATACTGAGTTTGCTTTCTCTTACCCTACTCTTTATATTTCCTACTGCTTTATATTTTGGTTATATTTTATATTGTATATTTAGTTTATAAGTATTAATTTTATAATATAACCCAATTCACCCCCCCTCTTGTGTTAGTCATCTGGGCAACAATTGGTATCAGAGCTAGAGCTCTGTTATAAGATTAACTATCTTTTGAGTTAAAATCTTATGGCTAACATTGCAACTTCATTTGGTGAAGGACAATCCAGCAGTCGGCCTCCACTCTTTTGTGGAGACAATTACTCATTCTGGAAAGTTAGAATGAGAATATTCCTTCAGGCTCAAGGTCGAGAAATCTGGAAATGCATTGTAAATGGACCTTATATTCCAACAAAAGTGATTGATGGAGTAAAGGTCAAAAAGGAAGAAGAAGAGTTTGATCGTGAAGACGATAGACTTTATACTTTGAATTTAACTGCTATGAATTTATTATATAATGCTCTTAATAGTAATGAGTTTAATAGAGTAATGACTTGCACTACAGCAAAGGAAATTTGGGATAACTTGGAAGTTACTTATGAAGGAACTTCTCAAGTCAAGGAATCAAAAATTTATATTCTTACTCATGAATATGAGATGTTTAAGATGAATGATGATGAATCTATTTCTAGTATGCACACTCGTTTTACTAACATCATAAACAGCTTGACAGCTCTTGGCAAAGTTTATTCCAAAGTGGAGATAGTAAGAAAAATTCTCAACTCTCTACCAAAACGTTGGGAGTCAAAAGTGACAGCGATTCTTGAAGCTAGAGACCTCAAGAAGCTCGAAGTGAATGAACTCATCGGGTCACTTATCACCCATGAGTATACATTGAAAAGAGGAGAAGAAGAAGGAAATTCAAAGAAGAGTTTGGCACTTAAAGCTGTTCCACATGAAAGTGAAAGTGATGAAGATGAGGAAAATGACGACAAAGATGAAGAAGTTGCGATGATAATAAGAAGAATTCAGAGGTTCTTAAAGAAAAATAAAACTCCTCCAAGGAAATCCTTCAATAAGTTTTCCAAGAAAGATTCAGGTAAAAATGACACTTTAATTTGTTATAAATGCAATAAACCTGGTCATATCAAGCCAGATTGTCCTCTGCTAAAGAAAGATCGAAACAAAGGCAAAAAAGCAATGAAAGCTACGTGGAATGATGATTCAAGTAGCTCAGATAGTGAAACAAGCAATGGAGAATCAGCAAATCTTTGTCTTATGGCTAAAGATGACATTGAGGTAACAAATTTTGATAATATTGAAGATCCTTCATATGAAGAATTGCAAAATGTTTTAGAAGAGGTATATGAGGAATTTAAAAAATTGGGTATCAAGTATACTGCTTTGAAAAAGAAAAATTCTTCTTTAACAAACGAAATTGATATTTTAAGAAAAGAAAGTATTGTTTTGAAAGATGAAAATCTTGAGTTGAAGAAAAAGAAAACTGATTTAAAAAATATTATTGAAAACTTTACGAATGGAAAAAGAAATTTTGAAAAACTTCTTGGTAGTCAAAGATGTGTTTTTGACAAGGCAGGCTTGGGATATATGCCAAAACAAAAATACAAATCTTATAAAAACTTCTTTGATAATCCTTCTACATCAAAGTCCAATATTCAAAATTCTTTTCATAAAAATAATTTTGTTAAAAAAGGATACTATTATAATCACTCAAGTTATTCATATATGTCACATGCTATTTGTAATTTTTGTAATAGCAATGGTCATAATTATCATGCTTGTCCTATTAGAAGAAAACATACAATGACTATTAGGGCCATATGGGTACCTAAAAATCTTGTTTATTCTAATACTAATAAATAAAGGACCCAAAGAACTTGGGTACCAAGAATTGTTTTTAATTACTTTTGTAGGTATGCATGAAGTATTCTACATGTAAAAATAAATGGTTTTTAGATAGTGGATGTTCAAGATACATGACGGGAGACGAGACTAAGTTCTTTGATCTTAGATCTAAAGAAGAAGGACACATGACATTTAGAGACAACTCGAAAGGGAAGATCGTGGGAATAGGTAAAATATGTTGAGCAACCTTCAGGTTTTGAAAATCATATTTCTCCAAATCATGTTTTCAAACTCACAAAAGCACTATATGGACTCAAACAAGCTCCTAGAGCGTGGTACGAGAGACTCAGTGGTTTCTTGATTGAAAAAGGCTTTTCAAGAGGAAAAATTGATACAACTCTTTTCATTAAATTAGAAAATGATGATATTCTTTTGATTCAGATTTATGTTCGGTGCTACTAACGAAAATATGTGCCAAGTTTTTGCTAAGACTATGCAGGAAGAATTTGAAATGAGTATGATGGGAGAGCTTACATTCTTTCTCAGATTGCAAATTAAGCAAACAAAAAGTGAAATATTCATCAATCAATCAAAATATATTAAGGAATTGCTGAAGAAGTTTGGGATGGAAGGTGCTAAGGAAACTGGAACACCAATGAGCTCATCCACTAAACTTGATAAAGATGAATCCGGTAAATCAATTGACTCAAAGGTATATCGATGTATGATTGGTAGTTTATTATATTTGATAACTAGTAGACCTGATATTATGTTCAGTATATGTTTATGTGCACGTTTTCAATCATTTCCGAAACAATCTCATTTGATTGCAGTCAAGCAGATTTTTTAGATATTTTGCCAGTACCATTGACTTAGAGTTATGGTATCCTAAACACACTTCTTTCGATCTTATTAGTTATTCAGGTACCGATTATACTGGTTGCAAAGATGATCGAAAAAGTTTTAGTAGAACATGTCTTTTCTTAGGTCCTGCACTTGTTTCATGATTTAGTAAAAAGAAAATTCTATTGCACTATCTACTGCTGAGGCAGAATATGTTGCTGCGAGTAGTTGTTGTGCCCAAGTTCTTTACATGAAGCAACAACTTGAGGATTTTAAACGTATGTACAATCACATTCCAATCAAATGTGATAATACAAGTGCTATAAATCTTTCAAAGAATCCAATACAACAATCTCGGACCAAACATATTGATATTAGATATCATTTTCTTAGAAATCATGTGCAGAAGGGCGATATTGCATTAGAATTCACTAGTACACGATCAATTGGCAGACATTTTTACAAAACCCCTATCAAAAGATAGACTACGCATGCATGCCATGAATATCTGCTAGATACTTTTATTCCATTAACTCAAATGACCTACATAAACTTGAGGTTCTTAGCCTCATGTTTGAGACGCTCATTCTCTTCATACAATATCATGTCCTCCCTATCCATGGGAACTGGCAAGCGGAATGAAGAATCCAATAGTGATTTCAACCGTTTATTCTTCTGTCGAACGATTCCTTCCCTTATGTGAGACTCTTGAACAATTCGTTGAAGTACAACAATTTGTTCTTTAAGCTTTTCAACCTCATGATTTTTGACTTGTAGCCGTTGGGAAAAAGCAACAATAGAGGATGAGTAGCGAGTACCGAGACTCACCAAGTCGTAGATAGCATCGGAGTCTGGCTTATTAGCCAAACTATTGTTCTCTTGCTGCAGCATGGCGCCAATGGTAGCTGCAGAAAGGACATGAGATTGAGATGTAGAATAATGAGCCATTGAGAAAAGAATTGAAAACTTAAAGCGAGAATATTGAAGGAATGCAGATGAGTTATAGAGATGAGAATAAGATTTGATGCAAATCGGATGAACTTTAAAACTGATTTTATAGAGATAGCATAAAGAACAAGACAAACTATTGTCTCTTCAAATCTTATTAGTCAAAAGAAATATAAGATATGTTGGACACACATTGTCAAAAGTTTTCTTACTAGAAAAACGGTTCTCTGCTCCTATCATGGCATTGACGGCCTTAGGAGAGAAGATTGATGGTTGATGCGTCAAGGGTTCCTGATTCAAGTCTGGAACATTAGTGGAAGAGAATTGTTCGGCCATTCTATCGTTATGGAGAAACAGAACTTAGGTCAAGAAGCGATATTTTTTTTGGTATCCGATAGGTGAAAATGATTTTTTTATAGAAACTCAGAGCCTTCAAACCCATTTGTCAACAACATCAGGCGATTGATTTAAATCTGCTTTCGCACCGACTACTAGAGCTAGGCCTCCAACCTTTACAGGTTTTGTCAAATACGCGTGGCTCCGCACCGCATTGCCAGAGCTAAGCCTGCAGCTTTTGCTGTCTTTGTCGGACACGAATAATTTTAATTATTCAACTTCAAATCTCTGGAACATCTAATTCGTCAATAACATCAAGCGGATTTAAATCTTCTTCCGCACCGAGATGATAAAATTCGGCTTCAACCTTTGCAGGTTTTGTCGGACACGGGTGGTTCTAACTTCTACAGTCTCTACTAACGCAGCGTTTTATTTGTCTGTTAGTTATTGTAGGAATATATCTTATTGAGATAATTATGATTCCTTTTTAATGATGCCAAAAGGGGGAGAAGTTTTTAGACTAGAACATTAACATTGTTTAAATTGCTAAACTTGTTATATATACTTGGAATTATGTTTATATTTTTGCTTGAAAAACTAACGCACATTCTCAGGGGGAGCTTAAGTATTCATACAGGTTTCAAGTTCTATCAAGTATTTGTCATCATCAAAAAGGGGGAGATTGTTGAACTCAAGGTTTCAAGGTTCATGTAAATCTACACATGGATTTTGATGATAACAAATGAATTCAAAGAATAAAGGAGTCTCAAGTTCAAGTTGTCTACACAATACAATCAAGCACATCAAGGAACCAAGCATGAGCAAGAAGGGAATAAGTTCACATTAAAATCATAGAGTAATTTTGTAAATCTCTTAAAAATTCGAAATTAGGATTAAGGCTCAAAATAAATATTTTATCATAAAGCATTAAAATACATTTTCCACATGTGCATGAATATTTTGAAAATTAACTTTGAAAATATTAAGATAATTGAATGTCATCTTTCACATGTGCATGATATGATTAAAGGTTTGAACTTTGAAAATATTAAGATGATTGATTGTCATCTTTCACATGTGCATGTTTTATTTGAATATTTTCAAAAGTGGTGGATGCTTTTCTTGACTTATGCAAAAGGTAGATGTCTTTGTTTGAAAATTTTGAAAAGTAAAGTGTGCTCTTTTTGTCATATGCAAAAAGTAAAATATTAGGTTTGAAATTTTTGAAAAGTAAAGTGTGCTCCTTTTGTCACATGCAAAAAGTAAAAAGATTTGATTTGAAATATTTGAAAAGTGAATGATGATGTCTTGGACATGGGAATCTTTTCAAATTTGAAATTGAAGACTCATTTGCCTATAAATAGCTCACTTGAGTTTTGCAAAAATCACAACAAGAGCTTACACATCTATTGCTAAATTTTGCATCATTCTTTCAAAGCTCTCATTCTCTCTTTTCTAAAGTTTTGAGCCTTAATTCTTGTTCTTGTTGAGAGAGATATAGTTTGTGCTGTATTGTTCTTATTTCACTCATTGAGGAGTGTTTTCTGATAGCCTACCCACTATCAATTCTTGTATCAGTAAGAGGGTGTGTATAACCCTTGTGTGTGTAGAAGGTGTTCTACACGGGGAATAGTTAAATCACCAAGTGTGAGGTGATTGGAAGTAAGAGGGTGCGTATAACCCTTGTGTGTGTAGAAGGTGTTCTACACAGGGAATAGTTGAATCACCAAGTGTGAGGTGATTGGAAGTGTAGAGGGTGTTCTACACGGATTCTTTGGAGCGGTGCTGCTCAAAGGTGTAATAGGTTTCTATCTCCACCTAAAGGAGATTGAATAGTGGATTTGGGAATCCTCAAGGGGTAGCTTGAGGCGAGGACGTAGGCAGTGGGGCTGAACCTCGTAAAAATACTGAGTTTGCTTTCTCTTACCCTACTCTTTATATTTCCTACTGCTTTATATTTTGGTTATATTTTATATTGTATATTTAGTTTATAAGTATTAATTTTATAATATAACCCAATTCACCCCCCCTCTTGTGTTAGTCATCTGGGCAACACAAGCCCATAAGAAACAACATTAGATGTTGACACTGCTGATAATCTAAAAACAACTTTACAACACCATAGCTACACTTATTACAAGCACCACATATGCAATTTGGCATTTTTTTATAGTTGAATAATTCATCCTACAAACATTTAAATTTGCAGTAATAAACACTCACTAAGAGTTGATCTTGAGATAAGGTGGATAATTTATTTTGTAATTGAAAATTTTGTGGTCCGTTACCTTAACAAAATTGACTGCGTAGCTCCTTCCACATTTCATGAGTTGTTTTAGCATAAATAATGGTTTCTTCTATTTCTCGTGACATTGAGTTCAAGATCCAGGACAAGACCATGCTTTTACACCTCTCCCATACCATAAACAGAGGACCTAAAGTTTTTGGCTGAGAAATAACTCCATTAAAGAAACCGATC
This sequence comes from Platycarya longipes, assembly GCA_036559045.1. Classification (NCBI taxonomy): domain Eukaryota; kingdom Viridiplantae; phylum Streptophyta; class Magnoliopsida; order Fagales; family Juglandaceae; genus Platycarya; species Platycarya longipes. The sequence continues at coordinate 40,137,077 of CM071801.1, read as the reverse complement.
TTGTTCTTCGCTTTGAGTGCCATTTCCATAGACCGACACTAGCTGTGATAGTTATCCCCCATCAACAAGGCAGAAACCAGGGTAGAACCTGCTGATTCTCAGTTATGCAACTGAAAATGACTCAAATCATCCTTATTTGGCGAAATAAACTCCGAAGAAGGAGGCATATTTCTAAGATTACAAGGTGGTCTTGAAGAAAGAGGAAAGAAATCGAGAAATCGTGCAGCAGAAAGAGAGAAGGGACAAGAGACGAACCTCAAGAGTGTTCGCTCTAATACCATGTGACGACTCTCACTTAAAATATTCTGGAAGTTGAAATGAAACCTCAAGGTATTTTATTCAACCTATCTTATTACATCTATTGTGCTAATATTTATACCATATTACAATACAAATGTAATAAATCAATTTGTACACGTAACTAATGTTATAATACAAATGTAACACGTAACTTTAGTTACAAAGATTAAACTAAAAGGCCTTTAATATCTATTTATTTACATTCCAGTACATGAAAGAAATATTAAAACTATTTATTTACCATAAAACTTATGTCATATCGTCCGAAGCAATCTCAAGAATGACTAAAGAAAGTGGTTTATCTGTAAGTGTCAAACCGAATTGAATATTGATATTGATACATCCGTGGTCCGAACATGCTAATTAATATGAGAGCGGGACTCGTAGTAAGATTCAGTTTTTATTATTTTTCAATTAATATTGACATTCACGTGGATCCATCACCAAGCCCACGAAGTAAGCCCCTAAATAGGAACAAGTGCTGGGTATTGGGTTCTATGGTGGGTGGCCCTGAAAAGTTCAATGTTGCCTACCACCGATGCGCGTGGGCTCCCCTTCCACACAGATCGACACTGTTTTTGTTTTCGGGTTTAAAATGATGGGAAGAAGAAGAATAAGAGACTCCAGTTAAAGTTAGGATGTGAATAGTCACTCCCTATATTTAAAAGTTATTATTTATCTCTTAAATTAATATATATATTATAAAAAATAATTAAAAATATAGAAATAAAATAGTAGAAATAATAATAAAAAATATAGAAAATGATTATTTTAATAAAATAGAGAAATAATAAATAATGAGATAAATGAAGTTTTTTTTATTTTTAAAGATGAGTAAAATTTAAAAGAAAATTATAAGAAGTGTGATTTCTAGCTAAAATTTAGGAAAAATTATAGAAAACTAATGTAAATGTTCTAAACATCTCCAAGTAATCAACAAAAACCAAAAGAGAAGTTTCAATCACAAAAAAATTATATAAATATAATTTTATTAATTAATATAACTTCATGTGATCTATTAAAATTATCTTATAATAAATTTTTTTTATAATTTGATAAACTACATCAAATTATATTAATTATAAAATTATTTTTATATAATCATTTTATGAATTAGATTATTTCACAAATCAAAAAACCAAAAGAGCAGAGTCTTAGGCCTAAATAATATTTGTTTAATATTTTTATAATTAGACAAATTATGAATATTAGAGATTGACTAGGCGTGTATTATGTATTTCCATTTTAGATTAATTTTTTTAAAAATATTTTCAACATTGTCACAACTAATTTACTGAAAATAAAACGAAAACAAAGGGAAATATACCTCTTTTTTTTTTTTTTTGAAAAGAGGGAAATATATCTCATTGGCTGGCAATTACATTCTCAACCAGTCTCCATTGAAGTACAAGAAAGGCAAAACGTTAGCATTAGCCGTAATTACATATTTGCACAGCCTCTGGAAATCCCACCGCAAAACTCCTCCCCGACGCCGACATTCGCAAAGAGTTTACCATTTACTAGAAAACTCATAAATTTAACTCCCAAAAATCATAACCTCCAATTTGGAAAATATTCCCGTTGATATTCTTCGGAATCACCGGTTAGCGTTTTCATCGAATTCTTTCATCTGTTTAAATCGTTTGCTCGTGAGCAACACCTTATTTTGGCAAACTTTCCGGTTGATTTTCCGAGGAAAATCTCACCGTTCCACATATTTTGGCACCGCACCGCATCACTCTCTTTGAGCTCTTCGCTCAGTTTCAGAGTGTCTCATTCCGTTGGGAGATTCATAAACCCGAACCAGGGTTTTTTTTTTTTTTTTTGAGAGATAACTGTAGAGACGGTTAGGATTTTGTTAATTAGGAAAAGTGATTACAGATGGGAACCGTCGATCGGGCCGATGATCGGACATTTAATGCTAATTTTACCAACGATGGAGTGAAGAAGCTGAGGGAGGCAGTGAAGGAGAAGCTGATGGAATTCACAGATTTCAGCGACGACCATCTCGTGGTATGAGCTTGCTTAATTTATCGTCTTTTTGGACTCTATGCGCGTCGAGATACCTTGTATGTGCAATGGCTATCTATACATGCATTAAGTTTTGTGTTTTCAAGGATTGTTCAATTATGGTTGTTGATTTGTCTTGGGGCAAGGGTGTTGGGCGGTTGCTTTTGGGTTACAAATGTTGTCCTTGCATGTTGTTTGATCAGGTTTGATTGATTTGGTTGCTGTTGATGCCATGGACTGGCTTAAGTGAACTGTGACCCACTTTTCTTTTCTAGATAATATTAGAATGCTGTGAAAGAGTCTAGAGCAGGTGAGCGCTACGAAGAGCCTTTAAACCTAAGAGAGCTATAAAAGTTTCCATGTGTTATATTGGTTCTGGTTTTAGAGCACTGGCATTAGACTAGCCAAATGCCAGTGAAGTCCAAAATATAGATAACTTTTATCAAAATGACCTGCATTGGACTCAAAGAACATCTAACTTAAGTTTTGAGCTACAGTAATTCTAAAGTCCTCTCCAAATTTGGAGAGGTCCTATTCATCCATCCACCCATATTTCATTCTCAAATAATCAACAGTTGACGTTAGGAATTATGTATCTGCTGTGCGTATCTACTATTTTGTGAATTTTTGTGAGGAAAAATGTTTCCCTTTTGTACAAAAATACAATAAACATTAGGGAATAAAAAAATTATTATTAAAATATATAATATTATATTATTATTTTAACTTTGGGATGACTAGTCCAATGTGGACTAGTTTCTTCAATGGCTTTGGCTTTAGCCAAAACCTTAATTTTTAGCCAAATTTTAGACTTAGCTTTGGCTAGACCAATGCCAATGTTCTAGAAGATATGAACTCCGCAAGTATGAAACATGAAAAAGCGCTGAAAAATTGCATGCGTTTTTATTCATGTTTAAGAGAGCTATAAAAAATTGCATCTATTTAACATTCGTGTCTTATTTTTTAGACAAACGTTTTGGTATTATATATAAACTATCAACTTACCTGTCAAGGTGCAGCATAGTGGTTAAATGGCAGGCTTAGGATGAGGCCCTTGCCTCGGTGAGGTTCCATGTCATAAAAAAAAAAAACTTGAAACTGCCAACTCAACCTGATTTTCCAATTTTTATTGTCAGGAATACGTGATTGTATTGGTAAAGAATGGAAAGCGCAAGGATGAAGCAAGGAATGAGCTGCGTGTGTTTTTGGACGATGACACTGATTCTTTCATATCTTGGTAAAATTTAGCCCCATTTAATGGGCAAACTTGACTCCAACTTTTTTGAAAAACTTTGCTCTCTGTTATCCCTACTTGTAACGCTATTTATTTTTTATTCATCTTTTATTTTAACAGGCTGTGGGATCATCTAGCTTCAAATTTAAATCTGTATCTACAACCTCAAGAGTCTCATATGGAAGAAGATCCGAAAACAAAACCCACATTAGGTGACCAAGGTGGAAAAAATATTTCTCACCAATCAAATTCTGAACCAGAAAGAGAAAAGCCTAATGTGTCATCTAGAAGTCGGCACAATAGGGAATGGAAAGGACTTGTGAGGGATGCAGCTGAACCCCCTCCTCTTCGGAGCTCTGGTATTGAAAATTTCCATTTAGAAGAGAAGTCTTCTCTCAGAGTCAGTCGTGCAAAGCGGTCTCCTTCTCCCCGACCTTCCATTCAGAGGAAAAGAAATCGGCCTTACGAGCATGAGAATAAGAGGGTTTGTTTGTTTGTTTGTTTTTTTTTTAAATTTATTCCCTGAATGCAATATTTTTTATCTGTAATTCCCTGGATGCAAAATGAACGTCTGTTTCTTTCAAATTCAGGTAAAATAAGTTCACCAGTCTTTGATTGTACGAACTGTAGTTAAGTGGAGTCTTGTTGCGTTTTTTTGTATTACAAACCTAGCAATAACCTTGAGGCACTGTGGATTAGAGTTGTATTGGTCTACATGTTGGCGAAAGTTGTCGACATTTCTATAAGGGACCGCGAGTTTGGATTGTCACCTTTTTCCTACCAAGTGCCACTGTTAATGTACATATGCACTAATATTGCCAAAATTGGAAATCACATAGAAACCAACAACTATAGTTTTTGACGGCTGCCTTCAGTCTGGGTGTCCTGGTGGATCAAACAGTTGATTTCATTGTTCATTGGAACTGAAAAAGGATTTGGTGGTTTTTAATTTCATATGCATGTATATATGCTGGTTCAAGCATGCTTTTTTTGAAAAATAAACAGATTAGAATTTTCACTAGAGAGATGTGACTTTCGGATTAATGTTTTTCTTTTTCATGTTGCTCTTCCATGACATTGCTTTCCAACTTCCTGATCCACTAAAGAATATTTTGGCAGAGGGAGGCAGTTTCTCAACGAAATATTGATGCCCCTAGGCGGCTACTTCAGTTTGCTGTTCGAGATGCAGTGGCAACTTCGAGTCTGTCTACTTTGACAAATGAACCCAAATTGAAGCGTCTTCGTTCAGTGGTTTCAACATCCACTGGTGACGTATCAGTTGCCAGTCATCATCAGCGGATTAAGTCTGTTGCCAGAGTACCAAATCCCATGGCTACTGTAATTAGAGCTGTTGCAGAAGCCGCAGAGGACGTAATAAAAGTTAAACCATCTGGAAGTGTGTTTGACCGACTTGGTCGTGGTATAGATGCATCAGAAGCCAGTGGGCAAGATGCAGAATTTAGAGAAGCTGATGTTGAGGATGGAGAGTATGGAGATTTTGATCAAATTCAGGAGCAAACACATCAAAGAAGCAACTACAGTGGACGTTATGATGGTAACACGGCTATGTTGGATAGTGAAACTGGTTTGGCATCTGATTCTACATCTGACAACGAGGGGTACAATGGTGTCAATGTTGTGGGCCATAACGTAATGGATGTTTCTCAGAGTGCTACATCTGCTGGAAAAATGGTTGACGAGTCACCAATGCAGTATAGTGTAGTTAAAAATACTGATGATGTCAAACCACGCAACAAGGATCAGGATCAACCTGTGGTGGCATCTAAAACTTCTCGTAGTAAGATAGTAAACATCTCTGTGAATGTAAATACTTGGGAGCCACCTCACTATCAGGAGCATAGGGAGATTGTGGATACTGATAATCAGAAATCTCTACATGAGAGTAATATGGGATCTGGCAATACTGGTTTGCGACTGATGAAGGAGATTAGCAATCCTGTCACAGTTGGTAATGGAAATGTAAGATGTTCTGGTATATTTACGTAATCATGCCTGCATATGTATGCATAGAAATAGAGTACATATATTTGAAGTCAAATATATATGTGTGAGGTTGTTTTGCTTATGTCTTGATTATGTGTTGTTTTTCTAATTAACTGTTGCTAGCATTGAAATTGCCCTTTTGATGATACGCAGGCAAAACCTGCTGCGGATGCTCAGAAAGAATCCCTGAAGACACCATCATTTGCTCCTGGTGAGTTGCAAACTCTCAAAATATATGGAGCCTTCTTTGTCACTAAAGTGAAATATATTAAAGTAAAACCTGGCTAATGGTTTCTGTTATTTCCTTCCCTTTTATTTGGTGTGTCAAGATTGTTAGCTGATTTTGCTTGTCTCTTCTGTCTGTTGTGATATAATGTTATACCTTTACCAAACTCATCTTTATAAACGTTGTTTTATGTGGTATTCTGTAGGTGTACATGCTGCTGGTCGTCCCTTAGAGGATGCTGATTCTCGAACAATTTTCGTCAGCAATGTAATAACTCGTATGTGTGTCTTTCTGTATATGGAAGCATGCCTCTGTTCCTGACATCTTTTGTTCTTGACAGGTTCATTTTGCTGCTACCAAGGACAGTCTTTCTCGGCATTTTAATAAATTTGGAGAAGTGCTAAAAGTGGTCATACTTACTGATGCAGCAACAGGGCAGCCAAAAGGGTAAGATATTTCAAATTTTTTCCTTTCTGATTAATATGTCCTAGTCTTTCCTTCTATTCTTGGTAAAAACATTTTTTTATTAAAAGCATTTTGATAAGAGATGTTATTTGAGCAGGTCAGCTTATGTAGAGTTCATGAGAAAAGAGGCAGCAGACAATGCTCTATCTCTTGATGGAATCTCCTTCATGTCACGGATTCTCAAGGTATCACTTCCAGAAGCTGGATCTCAAGTATAGAACCCGATTTCTTTAGTTTCTATAAATGATAATGTTCTTGCTTTTCCGCTGATTTGTTTGTGGCATGAGTGGATAATGAAGTATATATTGAAGTATATTGGTTCCCTAGATAGCTTAAGCTGCTTAGAAGTTATAGCATATTATACAAAGGGCAGATCTAATGGATAATGAAGCTAACAAGTGCATCATGTGAGCCAAGTTGTGGCAGAATAGATGTGTGGTTATGACGGTTATGTTTTGAGAATTCAAGTATTGGACAATGATGTGACATCCATGATGTTCTTGGTTGTGGCTTAGCTATGTAGTTACTGAAGAAGCTCTGCCAATTGTTTCCTAATTGCAGGTTGTGAGGAGTAGTGCTCATCAAGAAGCTGCCCCAATCATGACATGGCCTCCTCGCATTGCCCGGGGCTCTCCATTTGGTGCTGCTAGGTTTGGCAGGGTTCCTTTTCCAAGAGGCATAGCTGGTGCATTCAGGGGTCGCCCGCCCATCAAAGCCGGCGCCAGGAGCTTGCAATGGAAGCGGGATGCTCAGGCCACTCAACCTGAAAATGCTGCTCCTGTCTCTGGAAATTCTGTTCTTTCAACTGCTCCCCGTAGTCTAACATATGTCAGAGCAGGGTCAAAGCCAGATGGGAATCCTGGTACAACCTAGCTCAGCGAATTCTTCTGCGAACTCTCAATTACAATCCTCCTGTTATCAGAATATGATTCCTTCTCTACTTGCACATTTTGAAGGCAGAGGAAGGTCTGAAGAAGAGTTGTAATTTTTCCCGGGCTGAATAAGGTTTTATTTTTTGTTTATTTTTGGGAGGTGGGGTTGCAAAAGAGTTGTGGATCTGAGATGGGATGAAGTCATTTTTCGTGGTTGAAATTTGTGCATAGGAATATTTTCACTTGTTTTGTTTTTCTTATTATGATTTTGTTAATAAAATTAAAAAAGAGAAGGAAAAACCAATGGACAATGCTTAGTGGCAGCCCCCCTCGTGCATTTGATTTTTTTTTTTCTATCATTTTCTTTAAAATATTCATTAATAGCCATTTTTTTAACAGTTAAAAATAAAAATAAAAATTAAAATCTTGAACAAATTTGAACGGTAACTAGGAGTCAAACTATCATTTTTCATGCTGTCAAATGCTATGATTCACACTAAATCACCCATTAATCAAAAGAAAATGCTAACTGGTAGCACTATTCATAATCAAATACTATGTCAAATTGCAAGTTACGAATGCACCCAATAACTCAACGTTAAGATCTGAGCCTTTATAGTATTAATACATAACAAGTTTTGACAATCATATATATATTAATAAAGTCACCCGTTGGACTAGTTCTTGTAAAAAGAACACTCATGGTTTGGTTATTTTTATAGAATCCCCTCAAGGAAAATCAAACTGCATCTTTAAGGGAAATCCATTAATTGTCCAATCTACGTCAATGAAACTTTTGGAACAAAGACAGTTCATCTCGACGGCAGAATGACCAAAAATCCAATTGACAAGCCTACAATACAAATGTAAGAGACCCCGCGTAGTCGGACGAACAAAATATTCAAATTCTTCGCGATCTGCAGAGTCAGAGTCAAAATCTGCAATCTGCCTTGTTCTTCCATCTTCTTAAAGAAGTACATTGGCTTCAATGCTTTCCGCAACATGAATGCCAACGACAATGGAAAAATAACTGCCCCCGCGCTTTGAATTGAAATCTCAGCAAAAGGTGAAGACTTGGTAATGTAAGAAATCCAAGCTCCAAGGCCAAGATGAAACATACCCAGAAGAGCCGCCACTTTACTCAAACTGTCGATTGTCTTCATCATTCCTTCTAGAACTTCTCTGGTTTCATTGCCCAAAGCCGAGAGATCCCGCTCCACGGTTGGTCCCTCAATTTCTTGATGTTTGAAATCGGGGTTTTGGCTAGGGTATTGACTAGGGTTTTGGGGTTTCTCGGATTCTGAGGATGAATAAAATCTGGGTTTTCCTCCATAAAACCAGTCAAGACCAAAAATTTGGCATTTGGTACCGATGGGATTTGGGCCAGACACAGCTCGATGCTTAGAAAAGTGAGGGTATTGAGAACTGGTACTAGAGATTGAGCATAATCTAACGGAAGCAAGAAGAAAAGTTTTGGGTTTTGGGTATCGTGTGTCCTGAAATTCAGTAATAGTGATTGAGTTTGTGGAAGCTGAAGTTGTGGAATTGAAGAGAACGATATCCGGGTTTGAGAGTGTTTTTGATGGGAGCTGCGAAGGAGTAAAATTGAAGTGTTGAGGGGTGCGGTATGAGAAGGGTTCACTCATGGGGTTTCGAAGAATAGGGGAGATAATGAAGGAGGTGGAGGATGATCGGAATATATGAGAGGGATTTGGAAGTTTCGAGCAGAGCTTGCGTAAGATCATGGCGGCCATTTCAATTTGTGTTGTGTGCGCCTCTTGTGAGAGAGAAGAAAGACAAGCGGCTTCGGAACGACTTATAGCAAAATCGACCTATGATGCAAACGACCAGTAGCACATAACTTTTTATTTTTTGGTTTTGTGTCCCATGGTTCTTGAAAGAGAAAAAGTTTATGTTGATGAGATTTCTTGAGGTCTTCTCCGGTGATCAAAGTTAAAATATTAATAATGGGTAATGCTACATACAGTCGTAGAGTTGCAAACGACGTGCAGTCGCTTTAGAAAAAAAATTAACTTTTTCACGTGGGTCCCATATATATTCACTTTTTTCCAAAACGACTGCACGCCGCTTGCAACTTCATGACTGCATCTATCATTTCTCTTAATAATAGCGCTCTAATCTGGTTCTCTACAATTTTTTTTTTTAAATTTTAATTAACAATTTCATTTCTTATAATTTTTTTCTAAATTTTAATTATTTTTAAACAATCTTTCACATCTCATTTCCTATATTTTTTCTTATTTATTAAAATAATAATATTCTATTATTTTTTATTACTTTTTACACTATTTTCTCACATAATAATACTATTCACAAAAAAATATATTAAAATTTAAATTTAGTCATAAATAGTGCTCTCCCAATAAAATATATTTGGGAGAATACTATTCATGATATCAAATCTAGTTTTATTATAGGAGATCGAATGTGAGTTCTTTAATTGAGATTAAAAAAGATGAAAAATTTGGTTATGAGTGATCTGTATATCTATTCAATGTGATTGGTTAGAAAGTCCAAATTTAATAAAAATGATACGAATTTAAATTTTGAATATGAAGACATTATCATTGATATGTGGATCAGTCAGTCTGCAAATTCGCTTATACATAACAAAACTCTAAAGAAAAAAAATAGGATGTGCTCAAATCTATCGTGCATGCCCGATTTGAATTGAGAGATGAGAAGAGTTTAATTTATTTTTAATATTATTATTGTTTTGAAATTTAAAAAAGTTGAATTAAAATTTGAAAAATGTGTATTGAGATTTGAAAAAATTATATTGAGATTTATGTTTTGAGAAATCCTGGGGGGCTGACGGGCTGCCCCCTACATAGAGCAGCCCCCGCCGCCGCCGGTGGTGGTGGGCGACACCACCCCCGCCATCGGGACCGGCGGACTCAGGCGACCTCACCCCTACGACGGCGAGTTCCGGTGTGCCCCTGGCAGCTTTAAACCCGTTTCGGACCCGTACTGAGTCCACCGGTCCCGATGGCGGGGGCGGTGTAGCCCACCGCCACCGGCGGCGGCTCCTTTCGCTCCATGGCTGAATCCCCTTAAATTCATCTTCATTTTATTTTTTTATTGTGTTTTTTATTATATTTTTATATTTTTATTATGTTTTTTATTGTGTTTTTCATTATGTTTTGTTCATTTTATTTTTTTATTTAATCATATTTTTAATTTTATTTTAATGTGTTTTTCATCATCAAGCAGCCTAACTAACGTTGGGCTGCTTTAGACGCTGGGGACAGCCGGATCGGTCCCCAGCGTCTCCCTTATGTTTTATATGAAAATTTAAAAAATATAATAAAGAATTTAAAATGAGTTGAGACGAATTCGTCTTGTTTACAAGTTCAAATCGGTCAAATAAAAAAAAGAAAAAAAAGAAGAAGAACAGTTTGAAACAAAACATATAATAAACTAATAAGATGCACCAAAATGCTCTTTTATTTCCTTCGTACCATATGGTTCACATAGGACATGAAAAGACACATACAAGAATTCTAGGTAAAAGTAAAAATCCAATTAGAACAGAACAGAAGAGAGGAATTAAGAAAGGATAAATCTGAATATTGGAAGTTGAAGCTCCCACTGTCTTGAATGTCTTGGTAAATGATCTAATGCAAGTAGTAAGCCAAGAGAGACACCAGAGAAGCGCCAACCATAGAACCAACAACAGGGAAGCCAGCTGAGGCTCCGCTGCTGGGCCCAGGTGCGGGAGCTGGGGAGTGCTCATCTGCCAACACTGCACTCATTGAGGCGGCAGCGACGAGGACTGCACAGGCAATCTTCTTCATCTCCATTGCAGCAGTTGGGCGTGATTTATCGGCAAATAAATCTCAAAAACAAAAGAGAGTTTTTCACCGATTACGCCAATGGAATTTGCAGCCTGTCGATTGAGTTTGGGGTCGGGTGGCATTTATAGGACAGCTTTGAGCTTATTTTTATTATTATTATTTATTTGGAAATACAGGTCAGCTTCCTTTTTATTTTTTATTTTTAATATCTTCTTCCTATTTTTAACGTGTTGTATTGGAACTTGGTAGGACTACATTAATTTACGCGCTTTAATTGGTTTCGCATATATCATATATATGGAAATTTGAGATTCTTGGTTTAAACGTGTTTTGTGGGGAAATTGGAAGGAGAAAATTCGGGTCACAAACAATTATTAGTCTTGGGTCTTGACGCAACGGTTGGACAGCCTCAATTTCGTTTCAGCATTAACACTTTGAAGTTGGAACTGGTTGTATTTACTATTTATAAGTTTGTCTACACGGCTGGCTGGCTTCATTTTAATGGATTTGAATATTAATTGATATGTGAGAATGTATTATCTTTACTTTTCAGTTTGGAATTTTATTAGGGATTTTGACAAATTCGCTCTCTCCCTTATCAACTCCATCCACAATCTTCTAATTATAAATAAATAAATAAATAAATAAATATTTATACTTGACATACCATATTATATTATGCCTTTAATTTCTTCCCACATGAATGGGATATTTTGGGATCATGCCAAGAGTCCCCACCCACATAACCCGATCCACCATTTTAAAAAAAGAAAATAAAGAAAACTGCTCTCTAAATTACTCATCTCAACTGCTCTATTACCGAGTCATTAATATTTATTCTTTCATCATAATCTATAGGTTTTGCATTTGAATGGGTTAAATCCTTGATAATTCAAATGAAGGCTCGGTCAAGTACTCGTTGGTGAATGATCAAATGCAAAGGATCACAAGCTTAATTGCTTGATCATGTATATCTGATCAACATTAATATGTATGGGTTATCTTCTGATGTAACATCCTGGCCAGTGGCCTGCATCCATCCTCTTTCATATACAACTTTGATAAATGTATAATATTGGATACAGCATAAAATATATAAATATTATATAATTATTTTAAAAAAGGATATAATTTATTATTTAAAAAAATATAATTTTTTTTATATGAATTATATATTTATTCACTTTTAAAAAAAATATAAAATAATTATATAATATTTGTACATTCACAACTATAACTATTATTTCTAATAATAAAATAATAGAAGACGGCATTGTGCTAGAACCAAGGTCACCAACTCGATTGCAAAACTATCTTAAACAGTAGTACTGCATGTTTATATGCCAAGTACCACATTTCTTTTTGAAGAAGCTCAGCAAATCATAATCAACCAAGAGTACAGACTTTTGCGTAAGAATTACGTAATAGTAATGCTAAAGATCAAGGGGAAAACGTGAGGTGTACCTAAGCAGTAATAAAAATAAATATATAAAGAAAGCAGCCGACGGAGAGGGCATGAGTTTACTTGGACGCAAAGAAGTAGTCTCGGCATAACTGTCTTCACCTAAAGAAGAAGAAACGCGCCCACATTGTTCACTCCTTGCCAACCAAACCAACCATAGAACATTCGTAATTTTTTCTTAATTTTCCACGTTAAAACTCTCTCTCTCAACGTGGCATGTTCCAGTTGCCACCTGTCCACATTTTCCTTGGGACCCACACGCCTTCCCCACCGCCATACACCTATTATATATATGGTGTCATCCTATCGTATCTTCCAACGCACGAAGTACTACTTCCTCAATCTCATTCATTTTTCAAGTCTTTTTGAGTCTTTATAATTTACTCTGTGCTGCCCCTTTTGGTAACAATGGCCCTAAGATTCAGCCCGTTGGCCTTGGCTACTCTCTTTGCTGTGGTGGCGATCATGTTCTCTACCTTTGCTCCATGCAGCGTCTTGGCTCAAGAGTTTGCTCCCGCACCAGCACCATCATCGGACACAGGAGCTGCTGCCTTTTCTGCTCCTCTCTCTGGGGCTGTCCTATCGGCCTCTCTGTTTATGTCCCTACTTGCTCTTTTGATCAAGCACTAGAAGAACTATATATATATATATTGATTATGGGATTCGATTTATTGGATTCTTGATTTGTGCTTGTAGAGGGATGGATTGGATGGGCTGTGAGGGTATTTCATATCTTATTTATTTGTTGTAGCGCTATGTATAGAGATGAGAGAATCAAATAAAAGAGATGATGACACATATGATTCATCATATGGTTATTGTAATCATGTATACGTATGGTAATTTTCTTTATGCGGGTTTGTGATTATAGTTAATTATTAATATTTGATATATCATACATTATATATTTTTTTCATTGAATATATTGTTTACATATATACACGAGTTTCATTTTATTTAATTTGGATTCGTTTTTCTTGTGTTGGAGATTATGAGTACTACGCTAGGGATATTTAATGTTGTCGATCATAATTGTACGCGTTCATATTATGGCTACTAATTCAAATTGGATGGTTTTCTTTTTAAACACTGATAATTTGGTTTAAGTTTTTACAAAATAGCCAACATGATCATTCAAACTTGCTTTAATTATTCACTGATCATAACTAGGTAGCTAGCATGGCACTATGAATTTGGCATGCATGCCATTATATATTATATACACCCACACACACATATATATATATATATATATATATATGCATCTAATTAACATATATATATATATATATTCATTTTAAAATACTTCTAGATATCATTACTCAATCAGATCAGTCCAACAAAAATAAATACAAGATAAATATAGAGGTATAGTTTGTACAACGCCGGTTCGATTCCTTGATCTAGCTGGAAAGGAAACGAATTTTTCAGTAAATATAAGAGAAGTCAGGTGCTTGTACAGGAGTCTGGGTCAGATCCAAAAGTTCATTCTTGATCCATTAAAAAGAAATCGATATGTATATGATGGAGTCTACATCGTATGTAGAGCGCCCAAACGCTTGTCCCCTTGCCCTTGAACGATAGAAGAACTACCTATCTTCTCTTAGATAGCGGTCGATCCGTTCATCTATTTCAAACAACACTTTGAAGAATAATAAATACAGACTTTATGCTTAAAAGCTCAACCAATCGAATTATATAAGTTGGAATTATATGTTCCTTGCAAAATATAATGTCTCACAATGCCAATGGGTTCCCGAATCTTTTTACCGGTAGTAGCTAGGGGCATCAGGTTTTGAATTATTATTACTATTATTATTATTTTATATTATCCTTTTTGTACACCTTGATAAATGAGGAGATTACAAATTCATGATCTGATCCAATATTTAAAGTCAGTCAGTCAGTCGGCCCATTTCCAACTACCAGTAAAACAACTCCATCTGCTTCCATTCTATATCCTCTTTAAATTTCCTGAACTTCCAGTACTCTCCCATTAAACTGTCTTTCACAACCTTCTCTCTCTCTCTCAGACTAGTAACTCATATCCAGAATCCCTCTGTTACATATATATCCCAAGTTCAGTACATGATTGTCACTCTGAATAGCTTTGATGGTGCCTTATTTGTTCTTGACGCTGGCTTTCTCTGCTGTACCTCTAATTCTCTATGTTCCTCCTGTTAGAAACGTTAACCTCTTTGTAGAGGCCATGGAAGATATAATGAGGGAATTAAGACCATATATCAATAGGACGTATCGATGGGCACGTATTGTTTGGTCTAGGCTCTTGGATTGTGTGCTGGTTTTCATCAGCAATACGAGGTAGATGATCATTTTGATTCTTCTCAAGCATGGTCCTAGTAAATAATTGTCTAATTTGTTCCTATTTTTGTTCTGTTTTCACGGTTCATTAGTTTTTTATTTTCTTTCATCGTACGTCTTGTGACTTGGGATTGTTATAAATTGTGTGAGAACTGAGAATTAGTTGTTTCTTTTTTTGTCTTGTGACTTGGATTGTTATAATTGTTGTGACTTGATTTGTCTCCTGTCTCTTCGTATTGATACGATAATTCCCGCGGTTCTCTTTTGATCAACTTCGTTACTGGAAACCGTGTTTGCAGAATAATTTGCATATGCCAGTAAATAGAAATGGCTACTTGTGAGAGAGAATGCAACTGACAACTTCTTTCACTACAATCTCCAGATAATAACACTCCATAAAATGGGAGATGTAAAAACACACCAATTTATTCATTGATGGGGTATTGAAATTGGATTCAATTATCGAGTGAGTGTTTAATTACAGCTTCCTTTGTCAACAACAAATGAATCGAGGAGATGAGAGAGTGAAAACAATCGTGATAGGCGCTATAGTTACACAAAAGAATGAAAATAAAAAAAGAATTTTAATCTTTTACTCGATTTTCAACCATTAATTGGACAGCGTGCATGGCTTGAGGAACCAAAATATATCCAAGGTTCTTGCTTCTCTTGCATCCACAATATACACACTTTGGCATCTTTCTGCTGATTCTTCTCTTGCTACCTCCTTATTTTGCTCCATTTCTTTAAGTACTTCCTCACTCGCCTGTGCACCCATAAAAAATAAATCCATTAGGAAAGTTGGTAATTGTTAGCAAAACAAAACCACTAGAATAAAATCCGTTCTGCAATCATGCTCTGCAAGTATCCTTTCCTTTATACTTGATTAAAGCATCGAGTCAACATGCAAACATATCAGTGAGAAGAAGTATGCGATGATAATATTAATATCATTGCATACTACTTTTATAAAAAAAGAAGTATTGCTCATGTATTGGGAAAGAGAGTCGCTAAACAAACAAGTGTGCCCGTTGGTTGTTCTGCAAGGGATGTCAACAGAGAAGAGAACAACTGTTTGAAAATGATTTTTTTATATCCATAAACAAAGCGAATGATAAGATGTCTGACTAGCCTGATTATGTCACAATCTACATAATTGAATTCAAATTTAAGCTCAACCTAGATTAACATGTAGTAACTGCTTGGCAAAAGTATGTTCTATTTGAGGATTATTTAGCTGTTGAGAGAGAATACAATGCAACTAAACACTAGTTCTGTTCTTCGAGTTATTAATTGTCATCTTTGTTTCCTCTAATTCAAGGACT
This sequence comes from Platycarya longipes, assembly GCA_036559045.1. Lineage (NCBI taxonomy): Eukaryota > Viridiplantae > Streptophyta > Magnoliopsida > Fagales > Juglandaceae > Platycarya > Platycarya longipes. Next base: position 40,121,039 of record CM071801.1, on the reverse strand, counting down.
ATGGTGCAAAAAGAGAAGCATACAACTAGTTACATACCATCAGCCTGGATTTGGCAGCCTTAGATGCAGTGATTTTGTTCCATCCACGAGTGGCAGAAAAACATTGAGGGGAAGGAGGATTTGTTCGAATTTGCCGCAGGGTCTCATCCCTTTTACACCGTACACTATCCAAATCCAGAGAAATTGGAACATTCTCTGCCTCATCAGCTCTTCTGCACGGATGGTTATCAAAATTTAGTCACTCGTGATCATAATAGCAAAGTCTAGAATGGTAACAATCTCCTAATCATATTACAACCACTGCATCTCCATCTTTTCTTTTTAATGGATCCCAACTTCCATCATTTGATAAGTTGATTTTTAGCCTAAAAGTTCTTAAAATAACTACTTCATCCATGTGGCATACTCCTGTGATTAGTCAAGTGAATACAAAGTTAGTGCAGAACAAATAAGAATCCAAAACTTCCAACAATAAAGTAAATATCATGTGTTTGGGCCAAATATTCCATTTTGAATATATCTGTCAATGTTATGAATTCAGCAACCAACTAGTTTCAACACTTAGACGGTAATGCTCCCTCGATTAGTTGTCATAAACTATGAGGGTAAAACAAAGGGCTTCTACGCTCGATATCAAGCACATTAGGTCATTCATAATACCAAACCAACCACCACGATTAAGATCATTCCCCTCATTGCAAAACACACACATGGGCTCAGTGATACATTCATACATGCAGGCATAGAGCAGGATTCACATAGAACTGACACACGGAAACCACATGCCCAGATACACACAAGCACAGATACATGCATATCTATTAGATGCCCAAGTCTAGAAAGAGAGAGAATAGAGAAAACAACAAACTTACTTCTTCCTCCTCTGCTTCTCCTTAACACTGCTTTCCCCCGTTCCTATAGATTCCTCTTTCCTCAATTCGAGCAATGGCTTCCTCTCTTTATCCCTCCCATTCACCTCCCCCAAAACCTCACAAAACCTCTCTTTCATCTCCTTTTCCTCAACAACCACTTCGCTCTTCTCCACATTTAGCCCGTCCACTTCCTCTCTCTCCCTCATCCTTGTAGCCATTCTCTTTAATTCACTACACAACACTGTAACCTGATTCATTATGTCCCGCCCTGCAAACAAGTTCCTTGCCGAGAGAGTGCTTTTCAACCTTGGCACCTCATTGTTCTGTAACATGTCACAGGTCATTTCCTTCTTCTCTACGCTGGATTTGATTGCTGCTTTCGTGGACTTGGCTTGATGAATCGGAGGAGTTGACTTATTCGGGTTCTGATTTTCGCTATCTTCATTGAATTTGGGATTGCTATTCGAAGAAATTGAAGATTGAGTAAGCCCTCTTCTCTTCAGTTTTGCAACTCTAAATAAAAGAAAAATAAGATAAAAGTATTCATTTAGATGATTATATGGAAACTAACAACCAATTGGAATATTATGAAGAGAGTTTTTGCGAGTACCGTCTATTCTGATCATGGAGTGGAAGAGATTCAGAAAGATTAGCTGAGCTGGTGAGCTTCACCAAAATCAAAAGGAAGAAACAGAAAAGAAAGAAGAAATCAGACAACAGTACAGGATTGAACTTCTGGTTGGTTACTCAGGATTAGGAAAAAAAAAACGAAGTGAAATCTTGTGTTCTTTATTGAGAAGGTTCCAAAGAAGATTTCGAATCTCTTCAATCAACCTCACAAGCGAAGTGAAGGCCAATCCTTCTTTATCAGGACCCCACATAAAGAATCATCGAAGATCAAGATTTTAATAGTCTACTTTCTTTTCCTACATTTTCTACAACCAACCAGCATTTAAGCATTCAATAAAGGGGGAAAAGACTAATGAACCTTAGAAGGAGTTGACTTGAGAAAATCTTCAGCTGTCTTCGGGTGCTTGCAATCTGTAACATCAAAGATGAAATGATAAACATTTCTGCTCTGAGCTAAAACCACCAGCCATGTTTCCGAAATGTATATGACACTACCATAAACACGAAGAGAGCTTGTAGCCTTCTGCTGTAATTTTGTGTTAAAGTGCAAAACTTTTGGAACAAGTCTTATTCATTTAGCTGTATTCGGGAAAATGTGAGGAGAAAATGGTAATATGGGGAGAAGGAAGGAAGGAGAGCTTACTGGGTGTGCAAAACCAGGCCTCGGCATCGACAGGGTTTTCGGGAGCCAAGAAATCGACCCATTTGGGTGCGTTTATGCGCTCGTACAGCTCGTCCTCTACAAATATGGACTCCGTTTTCTTCCAATCAATTTTTGCTGGTTCCATTATCCGAACACAGAGAGAGAGAGAGAGAGAGTTTGGGGTTTAGGAGAACGTGGGGAACGTAACGGTCAGTAGAACGAGGGCGAGAGTGAGCGTTAAAATGGGGTCTCAGTTTCACCATCTCTGGAATTTCTGACCGTTGGAATTTATGTTTTAATTATTTTCAATTAATAACAGTGGGGAAGTCGAGCTGTTATCGACCACTCGTGTCTGTCTGCCTGTCTGTATAGTACAAGGCACCCAGTGGCCATCCTTTTGCCCTACCTAGCACTGTTAAAGCTCGGTTTGGACTTTAGATTCTACGCTCATCTTAATTTATTTATATTTTATCATTATATTTTTTTAATTTTCTATACAAAATATAAATTTTTTTTTTATATATTTTTCAAATTTTAATACACATTTTTTAAATTTCAAAATAATAATAATATTAAAAAATAAACTAAACTCATCTCAACTCATCTCAACTTCAAATCCAAACTAAATCTTCACATAAGTGTACTTGGTAGCGACCGCTGTCCGCCTTCATTTGAATATTCACCTATTTTTCTATTGAAAAATACTTTATCTATAAAAACTATATAAAAGTAAATTTACAAATTAATATAACATGATAGGTTAATTTATAAAATTATTTTGTTATAAAATAGATTTAAAAATTTTATAAAATTACATTAATTTATAAATTTTTTTTTTGTATAATCCTTTTTATTTGTAATAGTTCTCTTTTTCATAAACATAACCCCACCAAGGAGAGAGAGAGAGAGAGAGAGAGTAGCAACAAAAGAAAAATGAAAGAGAATTTGGGATTGGCAACCCAACCCAAGTTACCCAACGACCATGCGATTCATATTGAAAAATTACCCATTTGGTTCCAAAATATATGAGGTAAATCTCGAATCAATTGGTTCATACGAAACTGAAAACAAAAAAAAAATCCATAACAGTCTATACTCATATGGCATCCAGTATCAGGTAATCAGACATGCACAATGCATCTACCTTTTCAATCCATCATTGGCTGTGCAGCTGCCTGACCAATCATGATCATCTATTGTTGAAATTGGCACGCACAATCTCATGGAACTAAGCTCACAAGCAAAGAAGATCGGACCAAATGTCAAGTCCCAACAACTAAATTTGAGACTAGTAATTCAAATGGCAATCCTCCACTACTTAAAATTATTGTTACAAACTCTAAAGTAATCCATTTGAAGTAAGCCGAAGCTACTATATTCCTTAACAAGCCCATGTAGTATACACCTCCCCCCTCTCTGCCCCCCACAAACTTGAAAAAAACAAAAACATAAACTAGTAACAATGGGAAAAAATATATATATGAAATGATGGAGCAGAGAACAACACTGAGTTCTTTCATCCATTTTGTTGGTTGATGCGTTAACGCCTTGATTCATCGCCAAATACCTCTGTGTTGCAAATTGGGCATATCTGGCAAATACACGGTAGTTAAAGATCAGCCAAGGGCATGAGTATTGCAAGTCTAGAATTCTGAAAAACAAACAGCTTTAATGAAATCATTTACTGACCTTGTTAATGCTAAGCCATTTGCTGATGCATTCACTATGGTAAACATGCTTGCAAGGCAATTTTATTTGCCGGTCACCTCTTTTGTACCTCATCTGGCATATAACACATCTGCACCCAAGCAATGCCATTATGAGCAGTTGAACGGCTATAAAAATAATACTAGGTTGGGGAAAAAGCCAATTGAAAAAGAAAATGTGCATCCAGTAACTACATTCTGAAGTTGCAGAACAACCTCTAATAACTACAAAAAGTAGAAAATGGATGAGCTGAAAGCAAGTCCACATGGGAGGAGCTTAAGGACGATATTAAGGTCAAAGTTTCTATGGAAATCAGATTTAGCTTCTTGCAATAAATAGATGGCATCACCTGATCCTTGCCTCTCTTAGAAAGAAGGTAATCCCTACTCACTATTGTAATCTCAAATAATTTTCTAATGTAGTTACTTCTGAAATAGGTACTCATCATGATACCCCATAATGAGTAGTGAGTGTATGTGGTGTATGGGATTTCACATTCTTTGGGAGGGAGAAGGTCCTGCTCTTTACAATGGTTCTAACGAGATTCCAATTATACCATTAACTAATCTTTTTGAATTATAGGTCTAGATGTGGCTTGGGCTTCCCTTGGAGCATTACACTATCCTCCACAATACACTTTTGACGCAATTTCACAAAAATGTGCTTCCCAACACTTTGTAGCAAACTTACCATTAAAAACAGCCCGAGTATAAATCCATTTGTTTGGCCATGTAATAAACAATTTTTACAGAAAATTGTTTTCATCAATGATTCTCTAACGTAAGAAGCTTGAGTAGCTGGACACTTAGTTACTGTTGCTTCTGGAAAATCAAAACCATGAGATGCAAGTTTAATACGAACAGGGGCACAACTATGAGATGCAGCTGATGACACCGGCACCGATATAGCCCCCTAATCAAACAAATTTGCTGATGCTGAACCCGTGGATGCATGGCATGGCATAAGAATGACCTACTGTACTTCACATGTTAAACCAGTAAAATTCCTAGTGGAAAAAAAAAAGTTCACACCATGTTACCATCGTGGCACCAGATACCAGACTGGTCAAGCAGAACGTCAAGTTCTATGATGCGGTTAATATCAAGTCTAAAAATAATTCGCTGTCCATGGACTATTACAAAAATTTCTCAAACAATTGCTTCCAACATAATTTTCTTTTTGGCAAGAAAAGAAGCCTTATTTTGGATTACAAGAAATCTGTTTCCTAACAATGTAAACTCACATATAAAATAGAAACATGACTTCCTGGAACTTCTGGTTAGAAACATTCAAATGCAGATAGTATTTTTGTTGCCCAGAGAGGGAGAAAACAAATATTTACTTTAAATATGAAGACAACTAAAAGAAATGGAGAGATGGGTCACACTTGCAAGTTTATTGCTACAGGTGAACAAAAATTGCCATTATTGAGCAAAGCATCTTTCGACCAGAATTACCTCTCTCTTGATTTCTTTGTTGAGAAGAAGTTTTTGAATTTGTACTTTGAAGTTGGAAGCAAACTAATAAGTTCACGTGAAAGGCCTCGACTTTGAGTTCCAACCGCATCACCTAAGTCAAGTAGCTCCTGCAGAACAGAGCACAATTAATGTGCTCCCATTATGATTCCCTAATAATTATCCTACTAAAGAAACATCAACATCCAAAGCACTGACCAAGTTTCAAATCTAATTACATGAACTCAGTTTAAACTTATTCCAGGTTTTCAATCATAAATCATATATTTGTTAGGGCATCAGCCAACCTTTAAAAGCCTGCCAATGCTCCTAAGTCTTGAAACCAATCCATTGGATTGAAACAAGTAGCTCCTTATCATATATATCAGAGTTTTGTGTAATGATGGGTGATTGAACAAGTAGCTCTTTATCATGCATTCCATATGCAGGGTTTGAGCTACAAAATGATAGCTCAAGAAAGTTATAATGAGGACAACTGAAGAAGCTGATTGAATATCTTAACACAGGCTCAAGGGAATGAAAAACAATTAATTCATTTCTTGGTTATTGCAAAATAGTTTTCTAGCCCCCAATGTGCTTTGTTGATATTAGTCAAGTGTGACTGCTGTGTAAGTATCAATATTACCAGTCGCTTTTTGTCTTCTTGATATCTGGAAGTTCTCCATTCAATACCATCCTGGTTATCACACTTTCACCCCTTCATTGGCTTGTATAAAAGGAGAGAGAGAACTTTTTTTGTGGAACACCCAAATTAGTTTAATGCTGAAACTTTCACTTGTTTGGTGTCTCTGTGTGTGCATAGGTAGTGGGCTCTGGGCAGGGAAGAAATTCTAGTTATCTGGCGCCCCCACCCCCCCCCCCCCCCCCCCCCCCCCCCCCCCCCCCCCAAAAAAAAAGAGGTTACATTATTTGCTCAAGAAAATATGCAAAACTGCCACATTGTAACTATAATGAGAGGACAATTTATGGCAACCTCGTAAGTCATGTTATCAGGATCAACGTTGTCTTGCCATGTGACCTGCAACAATATACATGGAAGATAAAAGAAATTTTAGCTTTTGGCATCAGGACTGTGAAGATTCTACCCCTAAAGTAGCAGTTGGGATTGAAAGTAAATAAGTACATAAGATTCCAATATAAATGACAGAAATTTATAGAAATGTAATTATTAGTGTGATAATTCCAATGACAAAGTTAGGAAAAGAAGTTGCTGTGAAACTTGGGATGAATGTGAATGATGCTGCTGCAAGTAGAGAGGGACTTCGTTAGCGATATTAGCTTGTATTTGCTTTGAGAGCTTTAAGAAGGGTATTTGGATGATCCAGAACCCCGACCACTAAAGGCTAATTGCTCCTTATGGGCTACACTACTGCACTCCCCATCAACTGTAATTCCATCTACTTTTAGACCCAAAACCCAACTATTTTTAATGAACCTACTACAGGCCAGACTTCGGACCGGGAAAAAGCAGGGAATTTGAGCTTGTTTTGGAAGCAACTCCATGCATTAAGACATAATGATTTCAATTTCTTTTTTGGATTGCCTAATGCACAATATATTTTTAGTATTCTGCATGTGTGACTCTGTACATATGCATGGAGATGTGTGAAACTTCTCAAACCCAGATGTAATACATTAGCATAAACTGGCAAACCGGGGGAGGGGGGGGGGGGGTTTGTAGAATAAGCAAGCAAGGGTCCAACCTGAGAGCTATTGTTATTATGATGAGTTGGACTGCCTGTAAAAATAAAGATTAATTGAGTATTAGATTATGAAAGTAACTATCATAATTTATGATCAATGCTTATAAAATGAACACAATATCTACTCTCAAATGAATAAAGACGGGCTTCTCTTGAACTAACATTCTCCAGGAATAGAATGCACACCCATGACTGCATCTCCTTCAGACTGTGAGTCTGTAGATGCATGCTCTTGATTCATTGTCGAAGGGTATTCCCAGGCACCCCTGCTGACCTCCATTCTTGGTAAGTGATCACTTGCCTCATAATGACCATAATAGGTACTCCCCGGAGCAGAAAATCCAAATTTGTAAGAGTTCATATTCATTGACCAGTATGCACTTTCCTGAACAGACAGAATATACGAAAATAACATTTCATAATATCGCAGAAATTTAATTTCAATGAGGAAAACACTTACGGTATACTATTCATAATGAAATTTGCATTCACACTGAAGTAAGTCTATCGATAGCGTTCTTCAACACATTTAGAAAAGAACCTCAAATCAAACTTTTCAGAAAACAATAAAGAGAAATGGAGCCATGTGGTTGATTTAAGATAAGCGACCTTCAATAGCACGTTATACCATATGACCATCATCTTTCATTAATTTCAGTGACGCCCTTACTGCATCAACTTTCGTGGACTTGTGCAAAGAAAAACTCTTTTTTCATTTTCTTTCTCTAAACAATCGTATACTGCCATCCTCACCTATTAATCCTGAGTTAAACAATTTATTTCTCAACGAAAAGGAGAATAAATGCATCAGCATGACAACCTACGCCCTCCGTCTATTCAAGAGTAGATTGGGATAGCCGCCACACAGCTAATTACTACCAAGCGCATGAACAACCTGGGCATAACTGTCGAGACTGGAAAATAAAAATAAAAAACGAAAAAAATACCTGATCATGCGTCGGTAAGGTATGACCATAATTGATCGGTACATGTGTGAGGCCTTCAAAGAAGTTCATAAAACTTTCCGTAACCGTGTAAGGAAAACCAGTGTTTATGTAATGAACCTCCATTTGGCCATTCCCATTCATGTTTAACCACTATACAGATTCCAATTCACAAAACAAGCTGCAAAATACCATAAAATACAAACATGTCAACTGTATAATTAGTCACGTAAAGCTCACAATAATAATAATAATAATAATAATAATAATAATAATAATAAGGAAACAAATTAAATCGGGGAATTTAAAAGAAAAAAAGAAAAAAACCCTATCCTACATGATTAGGCTCTCGGATTTGAAGATGTATAATAAACAGGTATAAATATTAGTGGATCTATCTAATTCTTGAGGTTCCACATGGAAATTTGCAGAAATGCAGCATCTTTAACAGCTTTCTTCAGTTCCCTACATAACTTAATATACAAAAAAAAAAGAACCTTTTTGTCCTTAAATCTGCTATTGGTCTCTGAGAAAATGCAGGAAAGGAAAGGGAAACCGAACCAACACTAAATGCAGCACAAAATTCATAATTTTCCGTTCAGTTTTCACCGCAACCAAACAGAAGGTAACAGAAACATTTCGAAAACGGTTTCCTTCACCAAAACTTCTCAGCAAAGTTGCCATGGTAGAATTTCATCATTCATTTACAAAAAAACAAATATATATATATATATAAAATATAAACTCGGCATGTTTTTTGCGATTCTTTCTCGCATTTCCTCCAGTTTTCTCAGCAAGCATTCTCTTGGAGAAGAAATGTTAGAATCGCAGAAAAGAAACAACAAATGAACACAAGTTGGAAATTCAGGGAACTCTTCTGCAATCAGAACCATCAAATTTCAGCTGTGAAAATTACAAACAAGAAATGAAACGCATTCGCAGAGAGAAAGAGAGCCAGAGAGAGAGAGAGCGGACATTTCTTAGTAATGGAGCTAGAAAACCGGCAATGCAGAGGTCTCCCGTGTGAATCAGAGAGTGTGTATGTGTGTGTAATGTGTGAAAATGAAAGGAAATGGCCCAAATGGGTTTTTTCAGTTTCTCCCTGTTTCACTCTCTCATCTCATTTTCTCTCTCTCCCCCTGACATGCCACAAGTTATAAGGAAAGCCCACATTTATCAGCTTTTACCAAAACGGCGACGTTTGGTAACCAACAAACTTCCTTTTTTTTTTTTTTTTCTTAAAGCAAGCATATTATAGATAAGTTAAACAATTAGAAGGATACAAGGTTCAATAAAGTAAAAGTCTCCAACAATTATCTCAAAATAATAAAAACAGAACAAATATCAAAATAAAAAATGATTTCAGAATCAAAGTGTGACTCCCACTAATTTTATTAAATAAATTTTATATAAATCAATTTTAAAATAATCTGATAATTTTTACTGTGACAAAAAATAGCAGCAAGAGGAAGTGCACTATATCCACAAACTTTGAATCATTTGTGAATTGCTGAACCTTATATATATATATATATATAGCAAATTTTTAGTAGGAGAGTAACTACTGAAAAACAAAATAAATCCATATTTTTTAACTCGGTATTTTAAACTATGATGAATCATTTGAAGGAACATATATTTTATTAATAAATTAATGGAGTATATAAAATTTTCAGATGATAAATATGGATAATATTGACTTAGATCTCTTAAATAAGTAAATATTTGTATAGAGGGAGGGGGGAGATCTATGGCAGGGGCAGCCGCATTTACAATAACTTTTGTCTTTATGCACAATCCCTCAGGTACAGGCTGTATAAGCTTCAAGATTTATGATCCCTACAAATTGCTCACCTAAAACATCCAAAAAGAGAACAACCATAACACTACAGCTTTAAAGCAAAACAACAAGATAAGGTACTTAATTAATGAAAAAAGTTAGACATTTTGGGTTGTTTCAAAATTCCAACTTCTTATGTAATTCACATTCTATATATATATATATATATATTATGTTCTATATTCATGATATTTTTCAAAACCTTGGATCCTTGATGTTGTGTTGTTGGGGGGGAAAATAATGGCACGAGGACAGTATTAATTGCTGCCTTCACATTTTTTAAGCATGCCATCCGAAGTAGGTTTTCCTTTTTCCTGTAGTGCATACTGCATATATATATATATATATATAATCAATTATAGTTGAAGATGGATAACCAGAACCAACTGACTTTTGATGATTGCAGTTGAGCTTAGTTGAGAACTAGAAGTGACTTAGTCAATGCAAAGGTCTTTTAGGATCCAAATTAGGTAATCCTCAATTGGGTGAAGCAATTTGCTGGAGGACTCACTTTTATAGAGTGGTTGGACACAACTTCCATGCACCTATATATGTCTTTGAAACCCCATGGAAACTCGTGGCCTTCCTACACTTGTTTTACCAACTTGAATATATGATATGGATCTCACGAGAATATCGTGACATTGTCCTTCGACCTGATCTCGATCCAATTCTTTCTTTCTTCTTCTGTTTACTTTTGTCCTGATTGATGAAAAATACCCCAGAAAATTTAAAAAAAAAAAAAAAAAGTTATCATGTCACTATACGTAGTAGAATTCAGGAATAAAGATGAATTAGGAGTGATAAAGCTGTAGATGAATGCTAAGGTCATGAGTTACATGGGACCAAAGTAGACCTTGTTTGCAAGCAAGGAATTCTTCTTTCCCAACCTAATTATGTTCCATGTACACATGTATTATTCAGTAGAGAGAGAGAGAGAGAGAGAGAGAGAGAGATGACGTGGAACTTTAAAAAGCTGGTCAAAAATTAACGAAAAGAAGGGAATAGGCATCTTGTGGATGCAAGGTGGTGTGGAGTTGGAGCAGCAATTATTCCAAAGAGAGATTTGTTCTGAGTCAACTTCTTAAAGTGGGATTAATGAAATCATACTGATCCTGTGTTGGCAGGGTGAGTGCTTGAGCACCGCCAGTTTTTCATGGATTGCAACCATGATCTTGAGAAGGTGGGGGGATCCAGCTATACCGTCGGATTAGTAGACCTCGTCTTCTGATTAGTCGTGTTGGTGCAGCAATCTAATAAAGATATTCTATTCGAGACAAGATCCAAGAAGGAAACATGAGGGTCCATTAATATTTGAACATAGAAAAGGTAACAGAAGGGGGAATACAATAAGATCGATTTTACTTTACGAGCGAACCCAGCCTAATTAGTTAAGTTTGGCTTCTTTTACCCATGGTTTCCTAAGAGACCAAACAAAGAACAAGACTTTAGTTGGACAACTTGAAGTACAGGTTTTTGAAAATCATCATGATGCTGTTAATATAATCTCTCAATCTTCTTAAGGACATCATATATATCTATATATATATATATATATATATATATATATATATATCTATATATATATATATGTCCATAGCATATAGATATCTAGATTGACCACAAATTCACTTCTATCTCAATGCACGAACGTAGACCTTTTTCATTTGTTATCATGGGACTTACTAACTCTTTGATAAGCTACTTAGCATTTTTTAACGAAACTCTTGTTTTTCTTTCGAAGGAGGTGACCAAAATATAAAGCATCTCTCCTTGAAATTTTTGAGTTCCAACTCAATCATTACTCTCCCCCTGAACAGGCTACAAGGGGAAGGAGCAGGGATGAACTTCACCAGAAAGCTAATGAAGGGCCGGCTGACCAAAACAGTTACTGTGGTGGCTGGGACATTTTCGACTGTCCCGACCATGCATTCGCATCTTCCAGCATGAACACAAGGACCTCTCAAGCCATCGCTAATATAAAACTGAACCACAGCATTCCCCAGCAGTAATCAACGTTGATCCACAAAAGCAGCAAGTTTGCTCATGATTTCCGTCCTAAATTCAAGGAATCATACAACCACTACGTATGACATCGAGGTCACCCCAAGACCCATCGCCAGGGAAGAAGCACGAACCATTCATAGAAAGTGCATAATAAGCACTATAGATAGTGCAAAATAAGCACTTTCCAAGAGCAGATACCAAGAGCTCCCAAACTTCCGAAGATTCAATGGATATTTTGAATATATCAAAATTTCACCATTGTTTTAGGCGAAAGAGACGGCTACAGCAATGAAGAAAATTCTCATTCTCCAAAAATACCAATACAAATATAAAATTATCCTTAAATGATAAAACTGTAACTCCAACAAGTAACAGGGGCATTAATAGCCACCCCGATAAATCAGGTTATGTAGGATCAAAATCCATCCAAAACTAAAATTGGGTTTGGGATTCTTTCACTACCTTCAAATCTGAATTATTTGAACAAAACTTTGCCGGAATAAGTTATTGGAACTCCAAAAGATTTTCATCACCATCTAAAGCTAAACAGCATGGGCAGTTAAGTATACCCTTTGATTAACCGCCACCAGATCCATATTTCTTTCCGAACATAATCAGCTGTAACTTGTCATAACCAGCAAGGACACCAGCACCGGCAACGGCGCGGAGGATGTTTGCACCAGCACCCTTGAAGAGAGACTTGGCACCCTCATTCTTCAGGATCTGACTAAAAGCATCCAGTGAGCTCTTGTACTTGACAGCTTCACCGGAGGTCATCATCATTCTTCTACGAACAGTGTCAATAGGATAGGATGCAAGACCAGCACCATTGGTGATGAGCCAACCGAGGGCAAAGCTAGCAAAGAAGCTATCCTGTAATCACAAAAAAAGGAGAGCAATGTCATGAGAAAAAGGGGGGGAAAAAAAAAAACTCCTGAACCTCATCATTCCAGTAGTTCAGAGTCAAGTGAGGTCCAACACTTGAACAAAAACATTGTTCATGGACTGTCCTTCCAAAAGAAAACAAAGAAACATCTTCCTTCACAATCAAAGCTTATCTGGATTTTTTGTAGCAAGAGGCTCAAAGCAATTTCCAATTAAACCCATAAAGTTCATGCAACATTGCAGTAATACTAACACAACTTCATTAATCAGATAACAAGTACATAGAAAAAAGCATCATTAAATGGCCCATACAAATAATAATTAAATTCCAATGAGGTGATGTTAAAGAACAAAGAAATATGCCAACCTGCAAACCTCCAGTAAGGACAACAGGCTTCAATGAATCATACATCCCGAAGTAAAGACCACGGTACACAATGATACCAACACATGAAATGTTGAATCCACGGTAGAGACCAGCAAGCCCATCAGTTTTCAATGTCTTTTTGTAGACATCAACCAGCCCATTAAATTGCCTTTCTCCTCCCTTTTTCGCTGCCTTTGCATCATTGGCCAGACGGGTTCGAGCATAGTCCAGGGAGTAAACAAAGAGAAGGGATGACGCACCGGCAGCACCACCTGATCCCAAGTTACCGGCAAACCATTTCCAGTAACCATCCTTGTCTTTCTTGAAGTTGAAAAGCCTCTTGAAGTAATCCTTGAATGCAAAGTTCAAGGCCTGGTGCCAGTAGAGTGAAATCTATCATTACAAGCTTGAAAAACAGAACTTTATTGAACTTCAAGTAAAAGAGAATAAAACCACTAACCTGAGTAGGGAAGTAACGGATGACATTAGCAGTGTTACCTCTCCATAATGATCCAAAACCCTCCTCTTTAATTGTTCGACTGAAACAATCACCAATACCCTTGTATGGTTCAGACAGCCTCCCAGTTTTTATCATCTCATCCTGGTTCTGGATCAGAAGTTTAACACGCTCAATTGGAGCAGCAGCTGTTTTGGATACAGCAGCAGAGACTCCACCCATAAGGAAATCAATGAGAAAGTTTCCTTTCGGTTTCTCTGAAGCAGCTGGGACAAAAATTGGGGAAGCAACAGATAGATCAGTGGTAGCTCTACATGCTGGCATTGTGGGATACTGAAATGCTGCATTAGAGTAGTTCCCGAATGTGGCATGCCTTTGGTACAGAGCTGACCGATGGAAACCACCATTATAACCCCGAACATCTGTGGAAAGGTCAGCACAAAGCCGGAGCTGGCCAGCGGCCTTCTGAAAAACTGTGGGCTGTTGAACCCGATCAACCATTTTTACTAAATCTGCAAGGATAAACACTTCAACTGTTACAATGAATAGCTAAGGCTAACTTTAAATAGCACTGGTGCACCATAAAATAAAAAATCAATAATAACACAAACTGAAATCACCACCCAAACAGAAGGCACTAAAACTATACTTACGAATTCAATCAATAAATAACAAGAAAAATATTTGCAAGAGAATGCCAGAATAAGATAGCAGCAACCATGCACCATGCGGGGACAAAAAAATAAAAAATTCTTACTTCCCTTTTCAGTTACACATACGGACAAAAAAGGCACAATATGCAATAAAAAAAGACAGAAAATGAATCATCACCAATATAATGTCTTTTGAAGAAAGGATTGTTAAAAGCAAAAAGTGCATGATTTTTTATTAAAAAAATACAGCTAAGATACGCAATAAAAAGGGACAAAAAGAAAAAACAAAGTGAATCATCAATATAAAGATAGCATTATAGCCTTTCGAACAAAGGAAGGTGAAAAGGGAAAAACTGAATGGAAAGTAAAAATATTTACACTGCGGCAATATTAGCTATGCAGTCTTGCTATCAATCAATTCATTTGGAAACTCCAAAACATTTAGGCATTCCTAGAAGACCACACTTGAATAATCAAGTCCAAAGACTATTTTGGTGAAATTGTCCTGACTCCAGCTAAAACTGTAGAAAGGAGTGCAGGGTATGATAAGTAGTGTAATACATTGACTATACACAATCGTATAGCGCAGTCCATTCTTTAGTTGGAAAGATATGTCCCCAAAGGATAAGATTAAGCGGAACAGAATTTGCTGGGTCATGCCATAACCATTTCACAATACACAAGTATAAGCTTGAACACATCAATCCAATGAACGTTAACTACAACCAAAATTGAAGTCACTACACCTCTAAGATGTCTAACATGACAGAATAACGCAAAAAAGCAAATGATCCACTGATAAATTTCTGTTTCATCCAACAATAATTAACGAGTTGCTTATAAGAGGCTAAAACCAGTAGTTATACCTATCAAAGAAAGAAAAACAGCAGTTATCTTTGGCATACATTTCCCATATCCAAAGTTCAAAAGACAAACAGATTTGCCAAGATCAATAATAATCTAGAAAGTTTAGAAAAGAAATTTGGGTGGCCTCAACAAAATCCAAAGCATTTCCCTAGAAAACTGCATTTTCGGTCAACTTCATTGCTACAAAAATAAAATTGTTTAAAATATATAGATGGCGCATCAAACTATTCAAAATAATACTTCAGCGAAATTGTGAAGTTGAACTAAATATAGATAAAACACCATATTATGCAAAGTACACTAAAACCAGTACAGATCTGACCTATTAAGGTCGAGTACAATGATAATAAAATCAAAATGAATTGCGAGATATAAAAAATAATCAGCCACTCGAACAAAACCAAGAAAACAAACAGATCTACGAATCCAGAGGCCCAGACAAGTATTTCATCGCAAAGAGCCAAAAAAAAAACCACAAACAAATCAGATCTAACGCGCGGATCATAAAAAGGATCTACCTTCGTAGTCCGGATGAAATCTAAGCCACAAATGAAATTAAAAAAAAAAATAGCACAAACAAACAGATCTTTAAGAAATATTCAGGATACATCCGATGTGAAAATAAACATAAAAAAAACAATTCCTTGGATTTTTTTAATATACCTTTTAAGAGGAGTCTCCTCCTTTCGCTGTGCAGAGAAAGAGAGCGTCGGTATGCGAAAGGATGGGAGAGACGACCCAAGAAATGGTAAGAGAGGGTTTGTGTTTTGTGTGGTGGAGAGAGCGAGGCTTCCGAAAGTGCGTTAAGGAGATGTCACCTTTTATTGGCTCTTTGTGGGTGGGGCCCCGTATTGGTTGCGCATGTCAGTTCATTGTTCGTGGCCGGCCGCCGTTACCGGCCCAGCTTTTTTTTGGACCCCTTCTTCGCCATTATCGGGCTATGAAGGAAAATCCATGTCTGTCTTAATGAGCCTCCATGCTATTTCTCGTGTGCAGGATTTAACGGGCCATGTCTCAAGAACAAGTACATGGCCACCAATTCTTATGGGCCTTTGCCTCGAGTGTAGCATTGGTTCGCGAAAGTACAGATCACCGCCTGGATATCAAGGATTTATATGAGCAGGACCTTATGCTGTGGGCTTTGTGTCTCACCCATTTTTCTTATTGAGCTCCACAGTCCTTCGGTACATGAGCAGGGCCTTTTGGATCCTGTGTCCCCACATCACACAAGAAAACTTACCATTTTCAATAGAAAAAAATGATATTTGTAAGAAAATTTGTGTGCAGGGATTATATAAAAAATAGATTGTAGTTTATTTTTAATTATATTTTACATTTAAGCTTTCTTAATTTTTAGTTTTATTTATTTTGGACACATAGTTATTTTTTTTTATTATTTTTTTTAATTTAATATAAAATTTTTAATTTGTTCATGTGCAATTCTTACGCAAAATTTTCTGTATTATAGGAAAACTCTTTTCAATGTCGTGTCAGATTTACCAGTTGTGCACTATATGTAGATAAGTAACCATTTAGACATCTATGTATGCTAGAATGTGTGAGGTTCGTGTTTTCTTTAGTTTCTTCCTATTGTAGAAGATTTCAATCATCCTCTTGTACTTCATTTCTCTCTTCCTCCCAACCTTTTCACAGTTTTGGATGGGGATTTAAAGGTCATTGAATTGGTTAGATGAAAAGGTTGTGGCAAAAGTGTAGCAAAAGATATCACAACACCACTACCTACTTCGGTTCCCCTTATCAAACTGGTCGATGGATCATCATCAGTTGATCCAACTAAATATAGGAGAGTTATTAGGGCGCTACAATATTTGCCGCTATAACTAGACCAGATATAAGTTTTGTAATGAATAAACTTTCACAGTTTATGCATTGCCCAACCATAACTCACTGGGCAGCTATTAAAAGATTGCTGTGTCATTTGAAGAACACACTTTTTTCAAGGCATAAAAATCACAAAATCCGTACATCCAGCCATCATATGTTTCTTGGATGTTGATTGGACAGGTAACTTGGATGATAGAAAATCGAGTTCAGCCTATCTTATTCTTCTTGGCACAACCCCAATTTCGTGAAGCTCAAAAAAACAATGTAGCATTGCTAGATCTTCAACAGAAGTTGAATATCATGCTCTAACAACAGTAGTAGCCGAATCTATGTGGCTCCTTTCCCTATTCCAAGAGCTGAAATTCTCATTATCCAAGCCTTCATTACTGTTATGTGACAATTTGGATGCCACTCATTTAAGTTTTAATCTAGTTCAGCACTCAATATTGAAACACATCCAAATTGACATTCATTTTGTACGAGACTTGGTTGAAAAAATCATTCTTCATGTTCATCATGTTCACACAAATGATCAACTTGCAGATCTATTGACAAAGCCTCTCTCACGTCAACGTACAGATTATTTTAGAAACAAGTCAGACTCATTGATAGTCGTCCGTTCTTGCAGGAGCATATTAAGGAAAGTGCAGAAAATCAACAATAATAAAATCAGCTTCAATAATTAAGCCAGAATCTATGCACACGTTACTCTAGAAACAATTTTTATTCTATGTATTCATTGCCTTAATTTTGTTGTAAAGATTCTTCATATGTTACACTGACACAATTCTTTGTAATTTTTACTTAGGTTACTTGGCTTGTATATAAATACTGTCAGTAATGAAATTTTTTGTGTCATTCAAAATTACAAACTCGATCCATTCATTTAGTTATATATATAAATGTAACTAAATGTAAAGAAGTTGAAGTTGAAATTGTATCAGATTACTTGGCAGAAGTTGAAGTTGAAATGTAAAGAAGTTGAAGTCAAAATTACTTGGCTTGTATATTCTTGATCCATTCATTTAGTTATATATATAAATGTAAAGAAGTTGAAGCCGACATGAAAGCCTTTTTCCAAACCAAATACTTCAGCTACAGTAGTCCCTCCATTGTTTGTATTAATTAGTGAGATGACTTCACAAAGAAATATGAATAAAAATTTGGACTTCGGATGCAAAGGTCAAATTGCAGACAAAGGAATCTTATTTTAGTATTCTCTGCTATGATCTATTCCTTCTAATTAAGGGCCGATAAATTAAAAAGAAAGAGGTAGTAGATAATGTATAAATCCAATATTTGATATCAGAGTGATGGGTTGTGTGGCCCATTAATTGCCATAATTGACCATTCAATTCATGAAGGCACGATGGCAGCAGCTTGTTTTTTAGCGTTTGTTATTTGAGTTTGGTTCATTATCATCAGCTTATCTCTACAGAGAAGGTCCATTCCGCACTGGATTTGCGGGATTTTGCCTGCTTGTGGCTTTAAAGTTAGAAGAGAATTAGCATTAATTTCCTGTAGTACTGTATTTTGCTCAATGGCTTTAGTAATCCGTTTGCTTTTGAGTTGAAAATCATGATGGCCTTTGTGCTACGTACTCGTGCTGCAACCAAGCATTAATGCATGCAAATTAAGCTCATGAGTCTTTTTCCCAAATGTTGTTGTTAATATATTGATCGATAGTGCTACATCATGAACACATTATAAAAAAATTATTTATTTACAATTAGTTAATTAATTTAGTGAAATATTGACTATTTATAACTAAAATGAGCCATAAATAACTTTTTTATCGTAAATAATTAATCACAAAAATTTATTTTTCTTAGAATGACGTAACGCATGCAATAGTATAGTGAGAGTTACGTGGAACCCTTTAGTACTACACCTGCTTTCCATCTTTGCTTTATTATTATTATTATTGTTATTTGCTGCTTGTTACAGTAGTTTGTATGATAATGTGGTAACAAAGTGATCCAGTGGCTTTGCACCCCATGAGGAAGCTGTCTCTATCATCTAATTTGCAATATTGGTTATGGTTGAAAGGTCCATTTTTTGCCACAGCATCCGTACATTCGCTAACCCTAGAATTAGAATACTTTCTGTATACAATATGCTGGTTTTCGAGACTGCGGTCACTGTACGTACCCATCATGTCATTAATTTGGAGACTAGGGTTCTTTACTTGCAGCAGTGAGAAGTAATTGATTTCTTGACCATATTATATGTATCCATTGATTGGTTAAACGCTGATGATCCTTTGGCAAACTGATATCAGTTCCCCCGGTAAAATCTTTTTGTTTGCTAATCCTGAAAATACTGCTTAATTAATAATTATTCAATAAAAATTTTTTAAACAGATATAACTAATCTGATACATTTAAAAAGAAAAAAAATGATCAAATTGTATCAGATTAATTATATTTAATTATTTTTTTTTGTAGTGGTTGTCATGTAATTAATCAGACTGTAGTTCATGCCGTGGTAGACCTGCTATGTGCTGATCCATTATTAATATATACTCTTTGAGAAATAACTTCCACCGTCTGATCTATTAATGTTACTTTCGTATTAATTAATTCTTGAAACTTTTGCTTCCCTACAGAAACCTTCATGACTTAAGTAATGGACTAGCTAGATCTAGTCTTTTGAGAAAAAATGATTCAGACAGACAGCTGATCTGCGGAAAGATACTCAGGAAGTACTTCATGAGGGACCTTTGAAATTTAAAAAAAAAAAAAAAAAACTTAACTCGATCAGATTAAATTAATAAATAATTAGTCAAATATTGTAAATATCCATTTTCCTCAATTATAATATATATCCAAGTTAGGGTTTTCATGAAGCTTCTGCGGATAGTGTTGAGTGGGTAACACAACCCATTAACCACAGATATGCCCATCAATCCCTTTCATCACAGTTAGCAACAGACAGATAAATGCGCAATCCTTTCGCAATAGCAGCGTCATACTTGAATGTGAACAGTGAGTTCCAATAATGAATCTTATATTAACATTGCATGCAGGTATCCATGAATGATCAAAGACTCATGGTCTGCCGCCCTCACATGATGTACTTCCTACTAACAGCTAGCAACTTGTGATAATATCATCATCAGTTCTGGCTACTTTGTACACTGGGAGTTATTCTCCTGCCGATTTCTTGACCAATCCCTATATATTTCAGGAAACAAATTAATTAAGCCCTTAAAAAAAAAAAAAAAAAAAAAAAGGTGTTTGGTTCTACAGTCGACTGACTTAAATAATTTATTAATTAACCGATTGATGATGACATGGTTGCAGATCTTTGACAAGTTTGTATCGAAGTGGCCGGGGCAGTACTCATCAATTGAAAAGTACTACTTCAGACGCAGAGACCATTCATTCAACATTAATATAATATATATTTAGTATAAACTAATCGGGTAACACTTGCATAACATCAGAACTAGTACTACTTATTAACTATAAAAATTTTAAAAATTTACAAATCAAACATTAATTAATTATGCAGCCTCCAAAACACATGTCTGTCATGTAGTGATGTTTTGTGATTATTGGTACCGTTGGTGGTGTTACAAGTTGTATCACAGCTACTCATACACTAAGTTTTAAATTAATTGATCAAAGACATGATCATCATGATTAATGATTGATATACATGAGATAATTGGCAACAGGTTTAACTATGTATATACGATCATGTCTAATCTACGTATAATAATGTACGTACATCTCATGTATATACGATCATGTATACAACTCATGTAGCTGTGTACATGAGCAGCTACATGAGTTGTAATATATTATCAATTACTGAATTGAGCTCATGTCTGGCCCCTTTTCAGAATGGTCGGAGATTTATAGATTAGAGCGAGTTTGTGTCGGCCATGCGGAGATGAACATGATCATGCGATCGATGATCATGAGGCGCGAGTACTGCAGAAAGATCATCAACTAGCTTTCCTGCCAGCCTGCCAGGCATATATGGTGATCGATCATTTGTTCACAATTATTTAATCAGTCATCCTAAAAAGGAATTGATTTAAACATAGTAAGGGACGTTGCATTTTTTGGAGTACTTTTTAAATTTTAATTGGCAAGGGAATTATATATATAAGGATGCAGGTTTAATTATATTTATATCTCGAATTTGTAATTAACCTGCATGATGATCATCATGCATGTATAACTTCTGTTAATGTACGTTAATGACGTGCCATTAATTTTAGTTGTTTAGGTATAAAAGTACAATATGGAGAAACATATATATCGGAAGTACAAATTGAGTAACTTTGGTCGGGGCTTCGTGGGGTTCGATGATGCATTAAGGAGGCAAACTTGTTTCTGGAAATTCTAAAAGTTGCCTTGGACGTGGAGATGATCACTCATGAAAACCCTCATAATTCTCAGTTTTCAAGCACACACTCGTGCAGCCTTGGAAACATTAAAGTATAAGCTTGGGCTGATCATGTTGTCAAAAGGAAATAGTACAACTAGACTGATCTATCGAGACTTTTAATTAATTAGAGAAAAAAAAATATTATCTTATGCCTTCAATAATTAAAAATATTATCTTATGACTTTTAATCAATATATATTATATTAAGATAAATATATTGATATAAAAGTAAGGCAAAACTAGTAATTATTTATTAATATGAATCACTAATTAGATCCATATATTATATACTTAATGGGCCGGACACCCACCATGCAGCATGCATGGCGTAACTACAGGTAGCAGTACAATATAAATTGTACTTACGTTCTGAGAAGTGATCATATATATATATATATATATACACACACACACACATTACACATATATATTGATAATATATGATCTATCGGTCGATCGTGAGAATTTAAACCACCTTGATTTTCTAGATCACTATTGATTTGGTAAGGTGCCAAGCGTTGTGATCAGGTTCAATTATAAGAAAAATAGATTTTTATAATTAATTAATTGTGATACAAGATTATTTATGTTTAATTTTAATTGTAAATAATCATTTTATTATAATTAATTGACAGTAAATAAATAATATTAACATTAATTATGCATGAGTACTTATACTTACTAGAACAAACAGAGCTTTTTGTCGCGATGACTTTTACCACAATAAGTATTAAAAATTGCAGTAAATAACCATTACTGACAAAACTTCATGGCCACACGTTTGCAGTTAATAAAATGCCAATTTAATACTTAATTCGGCAAAAGTCTAAGTTGTCAGAATAAATCTACTTATTGTGGCAACTCCTATCGTTGCTAAAAAGAAAATAATTTGTCAAAAAAACCTCTATCAAGTCATTAGATGTCGTATGAGAAAATTAATTGCCACAAAATATGTTGTCACAAAATAGTTTTTGTATCAAGAAATTCTGCCAATATTTCTTTTCTATTACAAATAGTAATCGCTACAATATATATTTTTTCTGTGAAGAGATATCATAAAAAAAAAAAAGAGTTTAACAGATATGAAAATATTTTTATTGACAAATTGATGCTGGAACTAAAAAAATTTTGTGACAATAACTTTGGTGGATAATTCTTTTCCTCTACAAATAATTTCACCAAAAATAGTCTATTATGGTAAAAAAAAAGAAAAAAAGTATTTACGGCAACATGTTGTTGCCGCAAATAGAAAAAAAAAATAGACTTCAAAATCGATTAACTAAGAATGAGTACAATAATAAAAAAAGAATAGCATATAATAAGCCTAAACACATAAATATGAAAGCAATGAAGATCCAAATTCAACAAAATATCATATAACAATCTCAAACAAATATGTACAAATTGTGCTACCAATTTTTTTTTCAAAATAAACTGTGCTACTAATTTCACCAACTCAATGTCTCAAAACAACTCTAGTCCATATAAAAAAGATAACTTTGAAACAACAACTAACCTAAGATGAACTTCTCAGATAGTAAATATTTCTACATTTTGACATGGCATGTATTAAAGAATTTTGACAACAAACTAGAGTTTAAATATATGATACTTTTCATTTATAAAAGAGACAAACTATAGTCCAAATATATATTAGAGACAAACCAGAGTTGAGATATATATTAGAGAGAACTTCTACTTAAACCATGACAAATAGTAAAAACTTTATCAAGTATCTAACCAAAAGCACTTTTACAACATGATAAACCAAAAGATGTAAAACTATAAACTCTTACAAGTGCATATAGAAATTTATATTCATGTATGCTACTTCCCTTTCCTGCAACCAAATAAGAATGAACCAAAATAAAACCACATCACTCAAATCTTAAAAAAAAAAGTTCAAAATGATTCAACACTTACACAATTAAGATGTTATAAACAATTGCAGTATCAGTGAGTAGGTATCTATATCCTAACATGTAAATTATTAGCCTTAATCCTCTCTCTAAAAAAATGAACATTTAAAAGTCATTGAACATGTCCCATCTAATATAGTAAAATCACCTCACTGCCAAGATAAGCTAGTTATATTACAAAAATGTTAGCCAAAGTGCTAAATGAAAAATCTGAATCACTCAAAGGTCATTGACCTCTAAATATATCTGGCCTTAACTAATAAATTAACATCATAAAAAGATTCTTTTTGGAAAGTTAGAAAATAACTACATGTCTAGTGGAAACTACCTTTACTCAATTAATATCCTCTACATAAGTATCCTCTACATATGAATATAAATATCTACAACTTATGACACAAATTAAAGAAAGATATGAAAATCAATTTAACTAAAATGAGAAGCTCAAATAACAAAAATCTTGGCAGCATATAAATTTCTAGCACTAGCAACTACTAGTAACAAAAAGAAAACACTAGACTGTTAAAATATATAAATTATGCTAAAAGATATAATCGATGACATAATTTAATAGC
This sequence comes from Platycarya longipes, assembly GCA_036559045.1. Taxonomy (NCBI): domain Eukaryota; kingdom Viridiplantae; phylum Streptophyta; class Magnoliopsida; order Fagales; family Juglandaceae; genus Platycarya; species Platycarya longipes. Next base: position 40,097,246 of record CM071801.1, on the reverse strand, counting down.
AAAAAATAATGAAAGATATAACAGCCCTAGGAGACTAATGAATGCCTCCCTATTGGTAAGGCATAGATCTACCCCTCAATGTCACTAAATTTCAACTAGGTGAGTGAACATGGGTTTTTTTTTTTGGGTAGGGGGGATCATCGAACTACTTAAAATCAACCCAGCCTATTCTTCTACAAAGCACATACTTCTAGTGTTCCATGATATAAATGGTGAGATCTTTAAACCTTTGAAATCTTAGATGCTTCAAGATCCCATGATGTCAATCTCATGAACTAAATGAAGCAACAAAATTTAGAAGGGGAAAAAAAAGGAACACCTCCCATGATTTCCTCAGCAATAATTTTGAGGTCAAACAAGCATTTTGTGCGCCTCACCTCCCAACTTCTTTTATCATTATATCAAACTCACAGTAAGCTTGATATCCTTTGATCTCAACCTCATTTAATATTGATCTAGATTGGAATATGTTCCAATTTCAAAAATCTCAAATTATTGCATGAAACTATTATTAAAATAAAAAATTATTTGTCAGAGAATGAGTAACATTTGATGCAACAAGCCTAGTAAGAAAACATAAGTAAAGAGGGTCTAAAAGCTAGTTAAGACAGATTGCGTCAAATTTTACTCTCAATTGTTGTCAATTATTTCATTCAATAAGAGGTGGATTCTTCATCACTTTCGTAAACATAAAGCCATTCTACATGACCACGCACTGCAGAACTGATTAAGAATCAAGTCAAAGATCTGGAAACCACCACCAGCAATGGCAACTACAGCCTTTTGTAGTCTTAGGAAAAAAAAATCACTTTTCTTCGAGAAACAGAGTTAACATCTCCAACACCCAGTTTAAATAGAATATTTCTTAGTGAAGATTTTTCCACAAAAAATCAACAGTGAAGTATTTATTCTTTTTTCCTTCAAATACATATAACTAAAACTTTATAGGATTTGCATTTATTAAAAAAAAAATACAAATCACTTAAGTTGCATAAAAACAACATTAAAAATAAATTGTATTCAATATATGTACTACGCTAGAAAGAGATTAACCAAAGGAAACCGAACTTTATGAAAGCAAAGGCAACAACTTTACCTACTAGTGGACTGGAGCTGCCCTCTGAACTCCTTGAACTTGAGGTTTCTCATGTTCTTGAAAGAGAACACGTAAACACCTCTGAAGCCATTCAACTGCCATATTACCAAATCTGAGAATTGATTTTGTTCTTGCACGACATAGTAAATGGTTTAAATCAGCATCTATAAGCTAAATACAAAGAATGACAAAGAATCACACATACAAAATATTATCTTTACCGTGACTTCCACTGAAGTGGCCATTAAATATTTTACAATTTTTTCTGTAACAGACTTATCAAATTCAACACCCTCATTTACCGTTTACATTCAATAGCTTTAAATTCTTAATATCCTAAATTTATGTCGAAGGACTCCACATATATGAAAGTCAGCAAATGTGACAAAGTAAATCCCCTGGAACCTAAAATGTCCATCAAGGACTTTGGTTTTGCTATTCCATATCCAACAAAGAAAAGTAAACAAAAAATAAAACCATTTCCCTTATTCAATATATAATAGACCAGTGTAGCCATTTCCAAAAAAATGTGCAAATTCACAATTCTTAAAATCGTAATAAGACCAAGAAAAGAAAACTGTAAAGAAATAAAGACAACACACACACAGAGGGTGATTTATTATTGCCTAATCAAAGTTAAACGTTGATATAAAGAAAAGGTGCCTGTGAATCATATATTGACAGAAAATAGAATGAACTTTATCACAGGAATCAGAAAAAAAAAGGAACCTTACAACTTCATGGTTCCCATTAGAAAAATAAAAAAACTAAAGAGTTTACAACCAAAATCAACAGCATTATATTATTCATATCATCTCACATCAGTATCATAATATAATTACCCCATTAAATGGAAAAAAATTGAAAAGTCCATCATCCAAAACAGAGAAAAAAAAAAAGCATAGAGACTGATCAATCCCCAGATGAATCAAAGTAGTACCTTAAATGACAATTGTTGATATCATCCACAAGAGCTAGACTGCACTTCCAAGGATTCTGTATTTCTTGGGGTTGTTCAAAAAGATATAAAGGGCATTGGGGGCTGGAGTACAATGTCTTTGCTTGAAGTGCAAGTATGACTATTAGTGACAGCTAAAACCAAATTCAGCCATCGCACCGACCACTTCAGTAGATACAACCTTTTTTGTTAAATAAATTGAAATTTGCAGAATACAGGAGCAAAAAGGTTTAAAAAAAAGCATTGGAGGCTAGAGAACTTCTAAAAGCAAGAATTCATTTACATACGCGATATAATGAAGAACAAAAGTATTACATATTATGTTCTATTCTTAATAAGTTAGTGCAATCCTACCATTAATCCCTTAGATCATCATATGAGTTTAACAAACTGAACTATATAATTAGGGTAAAGTTATCATTTTTATTCACTTTTTTTTTTAAACTTTAAATTCGAAGACAAACCACTTGAGTGCAAGACACAACAATCAAAGAAACAAACAATTAGAAGATAGGCATAAATATAGACATTCATTTTCATTTGTTCTGAAATCATTATATATATAACCTGGGAGGGTTCAGATGGTAACACTTGTACAACTCATGACCATCAAGGGCATAGCTCATCAGATGTTTAACCCAAAGATCACCCTACATGACAATTATATACAATCTGACTACACAAATTTATTATTGAATTTGTCAACTTAACCATTCATCTATTTATGCATGTATATCAAACCAAAATTGGGAGGGTGGTTGGGGGAAGAGAGAAAATCTCTCCCCTGAAAAACTTAATCCAAATCACTATAGTCAAAATCTAACCATATCAGGATTGGCGATCAAAAGCATGCTAGTGATTAATGACCTGATGAGTGCGCGAAAGTGCACTCTAAATATCCTAATATTCGATTAAATTGCAAAGAATGAAAATAGAAATGATTGGATTTCACTTATTTTATTTAATTATATTTCTATTTACATTGAGATGTTTTTAAGCATTATTTGTATTTTATTTTATTTTATTTTATTTTATTTTATTTTATTTATTTTTAGATGAAGAGGGAGAAAAGCACAAGAAATTTAATTCATCACAAAGGCTTTCAATTGGAGTCCAAGAGCAGCACGGCAACTAATATATATATATATATATATATATATATATGTTTGTACGTAAACGAAAAAGGAGGAGATTTAAGGTCGCATAACACTTGATTGGATACGTAAACGAAAAAGGAGGAGATTTAACGAAAAGGAAGGAACGTGAAGAAGCAGGAGGCCTAATAAGTAATAACATTCAGCGCATATATATATATATATATATATATGTATCGGTACGTGTGGGGACGCCGCGAGACGCAGGAAGAATTGAAGCCGCCAGACGCATGTGCAACGAAAGCAGAACGTACGAACGTCAACGCAGATGATGATTTTCTTCTTGAAATTTTTGTTGTCTATTTTATTTATGGATAACTAAATTCTCAAGTAGGGTTAGGGATGAACTTGCACACTAGATAGTATTTTTAATTTATTTTTAATTCATGTATTTGATTTTCACTTATTAAAATTCTTTGTTTTATCATTCTCAAAATATTGTTAGTGTTCTCTTCTCCGAATAATTTTGGAATTTATTTCATTTATAGATTCAGTCATGCTTTTTCTATTGAATGGATTTGTTCTTTGATTATTTTTGGATCCATTGATTATTTATATTGATTTAATTCTCTGCTGCAATATCGCTCCCTGTGTATGTTGTCGTCGTTGGATTTTCCCAATGTGAATAACAATTTGTGTGATTTAAAGTGATGAGTGATTTCTCAAAAAAATTACATTTGATTTAATTTTTGGTTTATAATTTTACATCTTCCGATTGAGAATTACGGAATTGAATTCTCAATTGAGTTATCAGTGAATTGAAAATAATTAAAATACCGGATATGTGCAAGGGATTCCCGACACTCTACTGTTCGTCAATTTTGATTACTTTTTCATTATTTACTTTGTTTAATTTTAATTTTCATTTAAAATCAATTTTTCTTTTCTCATAAATCATTTAATTTTTTTAGTTTCTTTGCTATTTTACTTTTCTTTTAATTGTCTCTCTGTGGAATCGACACCCCAAAGCTGAACTACAATTACCGCGTTATTCTTTGGGCGTTATCAAATTTTGGCGCCGTTGCCGGGGAAACAGTAGAAGAATTGTTGGATAGTTTTTTTTTTTCCCTTTTCAGCAGTTTGTAAAGGCGGTAACTTCGTTCCCTCTTTTTACTTGCTGCATTATTATTATTATTATTTTTTTTTTTTTTGCATGCATAATAGGTATAGAGACACATTAGGTCGATTTGCTTGTAGGCCTGTGATAGAATCAAATTCAGTGTCTAATTTTTCTAATCCTTTGTTTGATACTTCTTCTGTTTCTGAAAATATGAGTGAACACGAGGATCAACCGACTAAGACCCTTCAGGATTACCTCCACCCTACACGTACAGCCACACCATCATGCATAATGTTTCCACCCAATATGCGTCAACTTGATGTTAAAACGGGAGTGATACAGCTACTCCCCACTTTTCATGGGTTGGAAAATGAAAATCCATATGTGCATATTAGGGAATTTGAGGAGGTAGTTGCGACTTTTCATAGTCAAAATGCAACTGATGACATTGTGAGACTTAAGTTCTTTCCTTTTTCTTTGAAGGATAGAGCTAAGAGTTGGTTATACTCGCTGAGACCACGATCCATTGGGTCGTGGAATGAGATGACTCAAGTTTTTTTTAATAAATATTTTCCCCAACATAAGACCAATGCTTTAAAAAGACAGATCTCCACCTTTGCACAAAAGGACAGTGAGACTTTATATATGTCTTGGGAGAGATTTAAGGAGCTATTGAGTATGTGCCCTCACCATGGGTATGAGAGTTGGCGTCTGGTGAGTTACTTCTATGAGGGGCTTACACCTAGAGAGCGTCAATTTGTGGAGATGATGTGTAATGGTGAGTTCTTGCAGAAAAATCCTGATGAGGCCATAGAGTACCTTAATGAGCTCGCTGAAAAAGCTCACACTTGGACTGGACCTAGTGCGACTGAGAGCACAAATAGGTCACGACCTATAGGGAACCCAAATGGTGGTGGAATTTACCATCTTAGGGAGGAAGACAACTTGAAGGTTAAGGTTGATGTGCTTACTAGGGAGCTAGAATTGCTAAAGGCCAAGGACTTGAAGCCAGCACACTTGGCTAATCATGCAGAGTCTTCTGGGCCATGTTTTGTGTGTGGAGGGGTAGATCACCTCGTCCAAGAGTGTCCCACATTTGCTGAGATGAGAGGGTTGTATGAGGAACAATGTAATGCCTTAGGCATGTACAAGAAGCCTTTTACACCTTTCTCTGAGACTTACAATCCGGGGTGGCGTAATCACCCCAATTTTAGCTGGAAGTCCGAAAACCAGCCACTTGCACCACCTGCACAACCTGCACAACCCACTAGATCATATCCTGCACCATATCATGCACCTACATCGTCTAGGAGTCCTTTAGAAGACACTTTACATGCTTTTATTGAAGCACAGGGTAAGACTAACCAAAAGTTTGAATCTTTGATTACGCAGGTTGTGGAAGAAAATAAAGAGATAAAGAATCAAGTGTCAAAACTGATGAGCTCCTTGAGTGTGACTGAGCGAGGTAAGTTTCCTTCTCAAGCTCAGTCCACTCCCCATGGTCAACACATGGCACAAGAGAATTTGAAGGATATGAATGCCATTGTGACTCGTAGTGGTAACTCATCACACATCCCAACAACGGATAAATCAGAGGATGTGGAGAAGGATCAAGATAGTAGTGCTCCCGAGCTACCCAAGGAACCAGAGGTGACAAAGAGCCATGTTAAGGTACCATTCCCTCAAGCTCTGAAATCAAGCAAGCTAACTATGGATCCTAACAATGAAATCCTGGAGAATCTCAAACAGGTAAAAGTCAATCTCCCTCTTTTGCATGTAATTAAACAAGTTCCTACTTACGCAAAAGTTCTCAAGGATTTGTGTACAGTCAAGAGGAGACACCACGTGAAGAAGACAGCGTTCTTGACAGAGCAAGTTAGTGCTCTGATTGAGCAACGGATTCCTCCCAAGTACAAGGATCCCGGGTGCCCAACCATCGCATGCAGCATCGGAAATCAGGAGTTTGGACAAGCTTTGCTAGATTTAGGAGCCAGTGTGAATCTTATGCCTTATTCTATTTATTTGCAGCTGGGGCTAGGAGAAATCAAACCAACCACTGTGGTATTGCAATTGGCTGACCGTTCAGTCAAAGTACCCCGGGGGGTGGTAGAGGATGTTTTAATTCAAATTGATAAATTTTATTATCCTGTTGATTTCTTGATTTTAGATACTACCTCTGTTGTTGATACTACCTCTAAAATTCCTCTAATTTTAGGTAGGCCTTTCCTTGCCACTGCTAATGCTCTTATCAATTGCAGGAATGGGCTCATGAAGCTATCTTTTGGAAACATGACTCTGGAAGTGAATGTCTTCCATATTGCAAAACAACCGGAGGAGGATCATGAGTGCCACCAGACATATATGATTGATTCACTGATGGATAGGGGAGTTTTGGAAACTCATGATTTTGATCCCCTTGAGCATTTTCTGGTTAATTCTGAGTTTGATTCCATTACTGATTCATCTGATATGGTTGATATTTGTTCTATTTTCAACAGAACTCAAGATTACGGCACACAAAAATGGCAACCGAAGTTCGAGGAGTTGCCGGAGAAGAGTGAAAGACAGATTCCTTCAAGCATGGAAGCACCCAAAGTTGAATTGAAGCCTTTGCCTAAGGGTTTGAAGCATGTTTTCCTTGGTCCAGGTGATACCTTTCCTGTTATTATCTCATCTGAATTGTCTGAGTCTCAAGGTGAGAAATTAATTCGGGTTCTCAGTGAGCATAAGTCAGCTTTAGGTTGGAGCATTGCTGATATAAAAGGTATTAGTCCCTTGATTTGTTCACATAAAATTAATTTGGAGGAAGGAGCTAGCCCTCGTAGAGACCCACAACGTAGGCTTAATCCCACTATGAAAGAAGTGGTGAAAAATGAAGTATTAAAACTGTTAGACGCAGGAATCATATACCCTATTGCTGATAGTAAATGGGTTAGTCCGACACAGGTTGTTCCTAAAAAGTCTGGTGTTACTATAGTGAAGAATGACCTGGGAGAGTTAGTCCCCACCAAGCTTGTGACTGGGTGGCGGATGTGCATTGATTATAGAAAATTGAATGCCGCCACCCGGAAAGACCATTTTCCTCTCCCTTTTGTTGATCAGATTCTTGAGCGTGTGGCTGGTCATCCTTTCTACTGTTTCTTGGATGGTTATTCTGGCTATTATCAAATTGAAATTGCATTAGAAGATCAGGATAAAACTACTTTTACTTGTCCTTTTGGTACTTATGCTTTTCGTAGAATGCCATTTGGATTGTGTAATGCACCTGCCACTTTTCAACGTTGCATGATGAGTATCTTTAGTGACATGATTGAAAATAGCATGGAAGTTTTTATGGATGACTTGACTGTTTTTGGATCCTCTTTTGATGCATGTTTATTGAATCTAGAGAAAGTGTTGACTCGTTGTGAGGAGAAGGAACTGGTTTTAAATTGGGAAAAATGCCACTTTATGGTACATTCAGGTATTGTTTTAGGGCATATTATTTCTTCCAGAGGGATAGAGGTTGATCAATCCAAGATTGAATTAATTTCTAAACTGCCTACGCCTAAGACAGTAAAGGATGTGAGATCATTTCTTGGTCATGCGGGCTTTTATAGGAGGTTCATACAGAATTTCTCCACTATATCCAGACCACTATGTGACCTCCTAGCTAAAGATGCCCCATTTGAGTGGACACAAGCTTGTCAAGAGGCATTTAAAATGCTAATTGGCAAGCTTACCTCAGCACCTATAATGCAGCCACCGGATTGGACCTTGCCTTTTGAGATTATGTGTGATGCTAGTGATTATGCTGTAGGTGCTGTTCTTGGACAGCGAAGGGAGGGGAAGCCCTTTGTTATTTACTATGCTAGTAGGACTCTAAATAGTGCTCAGATGAATTACTCAACCACTGAAAAAGAGTTGCTAGCTGTAGTGTTTGCTTTGGATAAATTTCGCTCTTATTTGATTGGTTCTCCTATTATTATTTTCACAGATCATGCAGCCCTTAAGTACCTTCTCACAAAGAAGGATGCTAAGGCACGACTAATACGGTGGATTTTACTTTTGCAGGAATTTGACATCACCATCAAAGACAAGAAAGGAGTGGAGAACGTAGTGGCCGACCATCTCTCGAGACTCACATTTGAGGAAACCTCTGACCATCTGCCAATCAGGGATGATTTTCCCGATGAGCATTTACTTTCTATTACTTCTCTACCATGGTTTGCTCATATTGTGAATTATTTGGCTACAGGTGAGATACCGGTGGATTGGAACGCTCAGGATAAGAGGAAATTCATGACTGAGGTACGTAATTTCTATTGGGATGACCCTTTTCTTTTTAAATACTGCCCTGACCAAATTTTGAGGCGTTGCATTCCTGATGAAGAGATTGCTAGCGTCTTGGAATTTTGTCACTCCCAAGCTTGTGGAGGCCACTTTTCAATGAAGAAAACCGCTGCAAAAATTTTGCAGTGTGGATTTTATTGGCCCACATTGTTTAAGGATGCAAACATCTATTGTCGTTCATGTGAAAGGTGTCAAAAATTAGGAGCCATGTCCCATCGTAATATGATGCCTTTGAACCCAATTTTAGTGATTGAAATTTTTGATTGTTGGGGTATTGATTTTATGGGACCATTTCCTCCTTCTTTTGGATATCAATATATTATTGTGGCAGTGGATTATGTGTCGAAATGGGTTGAAGCAGCAGCTTGCAGGAACAATGATAATAAGACGGTAATTAAATTTCTTAAAGAGAATGTGTTATCTCGGTTTGGTACACCACGTGCTATTATTAGTGACCGGGGTACACATTTTTGCAACCGTTCCTTTGAGGCTTTGATGAAAAAATATGGGGTAGTACATAAAATTTCTACTGCATACCACCCCCAGACAAGTGGACAAGTAGAACTTGCAAACAGGGAAATTAAGCAAATTTTAGAAAAAACGGTAAACTCGGATCGCAAAGATTGGTCTTTGAGACTAGTTGATGCACTTTGGGCCTACCGTACAGCTTTTAAAACTCCCTTAGGCATGTCACCTTATAGACTTGTTTTTGGAAAGCCTTGCCATTTACCTGTGGAGCTCGAGCATCGAGCCTATTGGGCTATCAAGCATTTCAATTTTGACATAGGAGAAGCAGGTAAATTCAGAAAATTTCAATTGACCGAGTTAGAGGAGTTGAGGAATGATGCCTATGAGAACTCTAAAATTTATAAGGCTAAAATGAAAGCGTTTCATGATAAAAATATTTTGAGAAAAACATTTAAGCCCAATGATCGAGTGTTTTTATATGACTCTAGACTCCATAAGCACCCAGGAAAACTTCGGTCTAGGTGGACCGGCCCTTTTCTAGTGAAGAATGTTTTTGAAAATGGGGCGGTAGAAATAGAGGATCCTAAAGATGGTAGGATTTTTAAAGTAAATGGTCAGCGCCTTAAAATATTAATTGATAGAGAAGTTCCGGAAGTGGAAGAGATTCCATTTGCGGACCCGGTCTATCAACCTTGACCACACCACGCAGGTATGTTTTCTTTTTATTTGTTCTGTTTGTTTTTGTTTTTTTCGTTTATTTTTTTTTTCCCTTTTCTTTTTATTTTTGGTTGCTGTTGGTTTTCTTTGTTTTTGTTTGCAGGTCAGTGTCAGTTTGTCATTTCAGTTTGTCATCTCTAGTGCTTAGCGAGTCATCCCATGTCCTACACCAGGTGTATTCTACCCTTTTCAGTACCCTCTATTTAGTTTTAATTGTTAAACATTGAGGACAATGTTTCATTTAAGTTGGGGGGTGAGAACGATGTTTGTTGGAACTCTGTGGCGTATTTTCATATTCTAAAAAAAAAAAAAAAGTATCACACAGGCACCTTTTTACATGTGTATTCATGCTCATTCATGACTATCTTGGTGAATTCATCAAACCCATCTTAATCATTTTGCTAAGGCATTCACAGAATTTTTAATGCACGTATCCAAACTTTGTGGTAAGATGGTGGTTTGACATATGTAGCCAGAGAACTCTTTTGTTTAAGTATTCTTGTGAATTTTGGGAGAGGTTGAGAGCCTACAAATGCAGAAAATTGTGGTAAGCGTTTATTGATCTGTTGAATTGGACACTTCTTTTGAGAATATCATTACATGGTTGGTGGTAAGATGGTGGATATACTTGGGATATGACGAACGTCAACTTAGGATTAACGTTTGAGCCTTTCAAGCTAACCCTTCTCATCATAGACTCTTAGTAGCCAATTTTGAGCCAACAAACACATGTAGACTTTTTCTTTTCATATGCCCACATCATTCATACCTCTCCACATTGGAGTATAGCCTATACACTAATTTTTCCTACCCTTATTGCTTCCAAGTGTGTGCTAAGTGTGGAATTTGCATATTTTCTTTTATTGAAAATAAATAAATAAATAAATAGAGAGCGACTGAAAAAAAAAGAAAAAAAAAAAAGAGAAAAGAAAAAGAAAGCAAAAGAAAAATGGAAGAGTACAAGTGCAAAATGTTCAATTGATTGAGTTTGAAAAAAAAAAAAAAAAAAACAGAGAAGTTGAAGAAGAAGAAAAAGTATTATTTGATGATCTGAAAAGTAGACGAGTGCATCAGGTGAGAAGTGTAGTCTATTGAGATATTTAATAAGATTCCTGTGGTATGTACTTGGAAGTTTTTGAATCCATTTTATCATTTTCTTCATTTAGCCCCTAACCCGAGCCACGCTACAACCTTTTGTGTTGATCGTTCTGATCCTAGGTATGCTTGTGGAATGAGTGGTGGAAATTCTCAATTGTTAGTGTTCCTATCATAAGATCAATGTTTGCTTATTGCTTATACATGATTGCCTAATTCCCTATGAGAGTGTGTGTACACCCTTTGTCAACTCCATATAGAGAACCCCTATACGAAACACTGTTATACCCGTGAGTTATGGAGTTGAAACTTTTGCTTGAGATGTTCTTGATGTTGCATGTGTTACGGTTTGTGGTTGGATGGATATAGTTTGGATCACACACACACTCTGTGGATTGCTATATGTGGATTAATTGTGATTGGGTTATTGGATTTCTAAAATTGTTTTGATATGTGATTTTGAAAAGTGTGACTTGGTGACTTCTGTGTGTGATCTTCTTTGGTCTCTTTCATCATTCTTGCATGGAAATTGCTAGGGACTAGCAATGAGTAAGTTGGGGGGTGTGATGAGTGCGCGAAAGTGCACTCTAAATATCCTAATATTCGATTAAATTGCAAAGAATGAAAATAGAAATGATTGGATTTCACTTATTTTATTTAATTAGATTTCTATTTACATTGAGATGTTTTTAAGCATTATTTGTATTTTATTTTATTTTATTTTATTTTATTTATTTTTAGATGAAGAGGGAGAAAAGCACAAGAAATTTAATTCATCACAAAGGCTTTCAATTGGAGTCCAAGAGCAGCACGGCAACTAATATATATATATATATATATATGTTTGTACGTAAACGAAAAAGGAGGAGATTTAAGGCCGCATAACACTTGATTGGATACGTAAACGAAAAAGGAGGAGATTTAACGAAAAGGAAGGAACGTGAAGAAGCAGGAGGCCTAATAAGTAATAACATTCAGCGCATATATATATATATGTATCGGTACGTGTGGGGACGCCGCGAGACGCAGGAAGAATTGAAGCCGCCAGACGCATGTGCAACGAAAGCAGAACGTACGAACGTCAACGCAGATGATGATTTTCTTCTTGAAATTTTTGTTGTCTATTTTATTTATGGATAACTAAATTCTCAAGTAGGGTTAGGGATGAACTTGCACACTAGATAGTATTTTTAATTTATTTTTAATTCATGTATTTGATTTTCACTTATTAAAATTATTTGTTTTATCATTCTCAAAATATTGTTAGTGTTCTCTTCTCCGAATAATTTTGGAATTTATTTCATTTATAGATTCAGTCATGCTTTTTCTATTGAATGGATTTGTTCTTTGATTATTTTTGGATCCATTGATTATTTATATTGATTTAATTCTCTGCTGCAATATCGCTCCCTGGGTATGTTGTCGTCGTTGGATTTTCCCAATGTGAATAACAATTTGTGTGATTTAAAGTGATGAATGATTTCTCAAAAAAATTACATTTGATTTAATTTTTGGTTTATAATTTTACATCTTCCGATTGAGAATTACGGAATTGAATTCTCAATTGAGTTATCAGTGAATTGAAAATAATTAAAATACCGGATATGTGCAAGGGATTCCCGACACTCTACTGTTCGTCAATTTTGATTACTTTTTCATTATTTACTTTGTTTAATTTTAATTTTCATTTAAAATCAATTTTTCTTTTCTCATAAATCATTTAATTTTTTTAGTTTCTTTGCTATTTTACTTTTCTTTTAATTGTCTCTCTGTGGAATCGACACCCCAAAGCTGAACTACAATTACCGCGTTATTCTTTGGGCGTTATCATGACCCATCAATTTTAGGAAGAAAATATAACAGCCCACATGCTAAAACAGTCCCAACTTTAGCATCATATTAATATAAAACACCACTAATTATGTTAAGAGGACAAATAATGCCAAGCAATGAATCTACACCACCACTATGAATCTACTGGATTTTAATAAAGCAATCCACCCATGCACTTCCATAGAAACTATCAAAACTTCTCACGATCAGAGAATAATACCCCACCATGAAAGTCTAAATAGAGCATCAAAAGTCATGAACAAAGACCTTGTCTAACAGAGAACCCAAAAAAAAGGCCAAAAAAAAATAAAATGATTGGATAATAAAGGAATAGACAAGATGGCTCAATAGTGCAACAAAAAATGCAATCCATTCATCATTGGACATAAGATATAACTCCCCTGATTATTTATAAAGGAAGCATTTATGCAATATGCATATTTGCTTTTTTTGGAGTTTTTCTTTCTTCAAATATCCTGTGAAGATTTCTTGTTGCAATCAAATATTTTTCAAGATGTAATAAGCAATCATATTGAGATGACTAGATAAGTAATCATGTGAAGCTATGAAGGGTTTTTGAGATGACCTGATAAATAATCATTCAAATTTTAAAGAATAAATATGACACTGCCAATATAGAGAAAACATTGGAGGAAAATGAAGATTAAATTTGAGTTGAAAATCTAGAAATATCTTGCGGACATCATAAATATCAATATTGCCAACATAATATTATGACACAACTTCAAGTTAGACTCCTTAAAAAACCTTTTCAATCCAAATATATGTTCCAACAGGCCAAAACCAACAATCAAACTAAATATATATATTCAATGCACCGTCAATTATCTTGGGGCTAATAATAATATCTATCAAAAGATCTTGTTGCAAGTAGCCTTCTACATATCCAGTTTTAATGTTTGACCCAAATCCAGTATAGGTATGAACCATGATGTTCCTTAGTGTTTGTCTTTACTGTCTTAATGTATCATTTATGTGGGTTAAAAAACCCAAAAGGAATCAGCACCTTGACCATCAATATGCTCCCAACATTCATTACTACTTAAAAAGATTTGGAAACATGATTTAAGAAAACATTACCAAACTCACAAGAGGCATTATCAAATAGAAACGTGTACAAAATAACCATTATAAGATTTTCTAAAAGAAAGCATTAGATCCAAACTCCCGAACGAATGAAATAGCATCAGATATTACCCATCATAAAAATAGAATATACACAACTTTTTTTTTTTTTGATACATTGGGGGAGGGGGAATCAAACCCATGATCTCCAACTTGGAGATGGGGGACTTATGCCATCAGGCCACAGGCCCTTGGCAAATATACACATCTATACGGGTCAAAGTTGTTACTAATTTGATTGGAAACCTTCCCCCCCAATTTGGTTGGAAACCACCTATTTGAATTGAACATATATGATAAACAACACCCTCACTACAAGAAAAAATCCAACCGTCCTCAACAATATTGTAAAATGTAAACTCTTATGTCACGGTCTTCAATTTAAAGAAGATAAAAAATTGTGCTCTAGCTTTTCTTCACAAATGTCACATTTCTTGACAACATTTTCTTGTGCTATTCTTAGGGAGTAATACTTAATCATATTCCACCATTCCACTTTGTATCAAACTATGTTGAGTCAATATAGACCACTGATACTTATCCCTACTCTCAAGAATAAGCTAATGGGTGATAATATAGAAAATTGTAAGTAAGAGTTTGAGAATTGTAATAAATCAGGTAGAAAGGGTCCGAGAACTGTAACACTGCATTAAGGGTCAGAGTTATCAATTGGAATCTAGAGAAATTTAACACTACATTAAGGGTCTGAGGTTTCATATTAACTTTTTCTTCTACAACTCATAACTAATAAAAAAAAGATTTAGTTTGTGTGGGTGTTATTTTTATTTTTTGGTCGTGAGAGAAAACTATCCAATACCAAAAGCATAATCATGTCTGATCCAATGCTTATTTTTTATCAAATTGAAATCATCATCCAGTCGCATGCACTGGTTCAATATCTTCTCACTTGCCCTTAATCCAATATGAAAGCATTCCAAGAGATATGCTTCTATGATTTTATATTATATACTACTATCTAATTTTTTATTTTATCCTTCTATTTAAATATATATGTTTAAATAAAAGAATACAAATGAAAAATTGAAAGAGCTTCATTCTCAAGATATGCACATTCCTAATAAAATAAAAGAAAGTGCGAAATCAATAAAGGCGGAGTCTTTCGCCAACCATAATACAAATACAACGGCCTCCAATTTGAGTGACAACCGCTAATCTTACCTCTATTTTTGGTCCATTGATATCTTCTTTCTCAAACACACACATCCCAACAGTATCACCATTAATAATGGCGATAGGCTCAAAATTTTTTCATTTTCTCCTTCTATCGTCATTAGTTGACTCCCTTTTTAACTCCTGAAACCCCCCAAAAAAATGCGCTAAAATCTAAAACATTCCAGGAAAAGAGAGATGAATATATCATAAATTAATTATTTTATTTTACACTAAAGTCTAAAACATACGAGGCAGAAAGGCCAGAAATATGCGAGACCCATTATTGCCAGATCCAATAACACATGAAAAACAAAAAGAATCACAGATCCAATAATCAGAAAAATTGCTACATAAATTCAACCAACCTAAAACAATAAATTACCGCTGGAAGGAAATGTTTTTAGTCAAATATGGTTCATACAATCAAATTCCAACTGACAATAGGAGATTTCAGCATACGAAATCATAAATAGCTGTCATAAAATTGCAAACCCTAGAGATGGATCTTAGTGATGAGGAAATATCAATAAGAAATATCGATGGGGGAAATCTAGTGCTTCATAAGAACCCTAGGTACAGTAAATCCAATCTTCCAACAAAACACAACTTAGAAAGATTTTTGTTGCATCACAAAAACACTTATTGAAAATCCGACGATGACAGAGAAAGTCGACAGTAGAAATACGAGGTTGTTGGGAGGTGGCGAAAGGAGTAGCATGGTGGTGGGGAGTTCATGGGCAAATTCATTTCAGGAAGGGCTCGTGAGGGAATGAGGTGGGCTGTTGTGAGTGATTGTGGTGGATGGGGTATGGTCGCCAAGGTGATGGGAGTTGATGGTGGCCGACGGTGAGGTTAGGGCTGACGACAATGGTATGAAGGTAGGGAACCCGTGAGTCGAGAGAGAGAACTCAAGAGGGAGAAGAGTCGAGAGAGAGCCGAATAAGAAAACCCGTGGGCCGTGTTGCTAGATTCTAGAATGTAGAAGGGCATTACCTTTTCATTACTGTGGACCAAAAGCATTTGTGAATATATTATTGTGAACCAAAAGTAGTCGTAATAACTCCAGACGTCTGTCGAGAATACCACATATTTGTCAATATCATTTACTGCGGTAGAATGTTGCCACCATTGAATACATATTTTGATGATCTCATTCCTTATTTCTGAAAATTTCAATGTCGTGAAAAAAAATGCCATATTTTTTTTGCCAGAAAAGATATGGTGGCAAATGTCACGTTTTGTTACTCATAACATAGTTTAATTTATTAGCTACTAGTATAATATAATTAAATTAGTTTTTTTATTTACTCATAACATGCAAACCGGTTTCGAGATAAACTAAAAATATTTATTTTGAAAAACCAAAATTAGTAGTGCTTTGTTTTTAATCATGGTTGATGGTCAAAGACTCAAAGCACATGTAGCTAGAATTAATCTCAAGCTAGCTGCTACTAGCTAGGTCTCAATTCCCTAGAGTTCGAGTGTAATTAGTTTCAATGAATAGAATTAATTAGACTTGGGAATTTTATCTCAGAGATAAACATACAGAACGCAAATTGATCATTTATGATTGCAAATAGACTAGTCCAGAGATAAACATCGATGTTTGCGTCCATTTTACCTCTTGGCCGCAGATTTGAATGGGAAAGGGAAAAGTTGAACTCTTTCAACAATTCGAAGGATCCCACACTCTAGACTATCTCAAAACATTCAATTACGTACAGTAGTCAGTAGGTATAACATCATTGCCTCAACTTCTAGGTGGTGGTGATCAACACCATCGGATCAAATTTGACTCGGCACTAGTACTACTTTTTTTTTTTTTCTCAAAGGCACGGGCACTAGTACGTACTTTGAATGTGTAGTTATTTTTTCCTTGCAATATATATATAGAAAACAGAATAATTCAAATTGTTCGAAGTCGATCCATGATCTCCTTCATCTTCTTCTCCGGCGATTAAACAGGCCGGAGCGAGCTAGCTAGCTAATTATGATATCTGTCTGATCGATCCGTATTAGGAATAATCAAAAGACCATAAGGCTATAGGTTTCTGAACTTCTTTGAGATCGGGTATATATGATGTTCCTAATCCGTTTATTTGGCCAAGATCACGACTACTTCCATCTTAATGAAACGTCATATATCTAGCTTTTGTGTCCTGTGGCTGTAGTACCAGTACGTACGTACGATCCTTGCCGGCTTCAATATTACAGATCTATGAGATGGTGCTAGTACTTTTTTCCGGCCACAAGCTAGCTTTACATTTGCCAATCACTTTCACGCCATAGTACCACCGACAAGCATGACATTGTTCTTGATTTTGATGGATATAATCAGCTACAGGTGTCCAAATCGCGTCAGTTGCTAGCAAGCTCATGCAAACTTTGGTCATTGGATCGATTCTCCGGTTCGTTGAGTTACGTCTTTCACTAAGTGCAAAGTACTTAAACCTCAAGAAATTAGCTGGAATGGACACTAGTACTACTGGACATGAATGTAAAGGTGTACATGTCATTGTCTGCAAGTTGGAGTTCACTGATGATCAGTACATGATTCTGTCAAGTATTTCGCAATGTTTAATAGAAGAAGAAATTAAATTACTAAGTAAAGTTTTATATATGTACCTTTAAATTGTATTTATCTTTTGAAAGTGAAAATTAAATACAATAACTTAGTGTGTAGCTAACTTAATTTGCTAAGCAAACAAATTCAGTAATTAGTATTAATTGCATGCCTCTCATCATGATGTACATGTGTTTTTACTTGAAAGTCCACGCATGCATGTCATCTATATATAATATAAGATTATGCTTCAAGGGGAATTCCTCACGCTTTTAGAGAAGTGACCCAAGTTACTGCCAAACTAGGAGTACTTAAAAGGAGTCATGACTCTATCGCGGGCAGGCAATAAGAGGAGTAGAAGGAGTAGTTTCTGCGAGAAATTATAGGAGATTTGTTGGCAGCGCAATAAATAGAGCAAGTTTATCACTCACATATATATATATATATGTTCACATCCCAAATTTACTCTACTACTTACTATAAAAAAAATTACTGTATTTTTATTAGTCATAAATAATTAATTTTAGTCGTTAATAATCTATTTTAATTATTAATAATTGTTTTTGTTGTTAATATTAAGTTACTATTATCAATTTTTTTTTTTTTTTTGTAGTGACTGCGCTTTGATTCTTATATAATTATATATATTTGACAGTACTGGCGCAAGGGAAAAGAGGGCTAGCTTGCACACTAGACCCGCCAACTGAAGCAAATGTCGGATGGTGCCTGCAGATTAAATATATAATTACATGTTGCTTGAGAGAGAGAGAGAGAGAGAGAGGAATGAGGAAGAGGGAGTGAGAGAGAGAGAGAATGTTCCCATAGGCTCTCTTTTCTTGGGAGACAACGGCCAAGTCTAATCTCTGACTATTGCACGCATTGGCTTTTTTCTCTGTTTCTCCTTTCCTCATCTACTCGCCTTGTTCTTTATCTTCTTGGTCTGCAGGGGGTAATTTCTTGACTTTCTACTTGATTTCAGCTTTTCTCTTTTACTTTAAGATTACCCCCATGCACCCTTTCTCTCTCTCACATTAATATTTATATATTCTGGTTGCTAAGTACCAAACATCCACCTCTGTATTCTTCCTATCCAAGCTTTAACCATGACAGACCCCCACTCATATTTCTGCACAGAACGGCTCAATTTCATGCCTGATCTCCATCCTCAATTTTCTTCTTTACCTTCTTATTACTCCAACCCTAGTTTGAATTCCTATCCTTTTTATTCCCATTCAGACAACATGATCATAAAGCACAGATCTTCCATTCAATGCCAACCCTCTATTCCCTCATCACCTTCCTCACCTCCTCTCAAGGAAGCTCTTCCTCTAATAAACAGCTTAAGCCATACCAGACATGAAGAACACGAGTCCTCAAGTAGTGCAATGGAAGAGGATGAGGACAAGAACAAGGTTGATGGAGATGAAACTTTTGCCGTAGCCCTACATATAGGCCTCCCTAGCCCTAGTTCACATTCGGGCTCTACGTTGATATCTCCTTCAGCAGATGTACTGACGGATAAGGAAGGGGGAGTACTTAACGTGATGTCAGGATACCCCTCGGACAGACCCAACCAGAGTCAGTATTGGATTCCAACCGCTTCACAGATTCTCATTGGTCCTACTCAGTTCAACTGTCCAGTTTGCTCCAAGACCTTTAATAGATACAATAATCTCCAGGTACGCCTCCATTGCATGAATAAAATCCCCTAAGGCTAATTAGCTTTTCTTTCTTCGATCTTCTCCATTTTATTCACTCACCTTCCTCTCTCTTTTCAGCTCTCCATGAGTTAGATCTTGTTGTCCTTCTTTGAGCTAGATTAAGGTTTTCCCTGTATTCATGTGTTATATATATATATATATATTATATTATCTGTCATCATGTGTATATAGACATACTAGCTCAAGTTCTTTTCTTTGTCTTATTTTACCGTTCATGAAAACGTTCCCTTGCTGTTGGCACTTTGAAGATTGTGCAGCACGTGAGAAAAGAAAATAGCATTGATAAGATCTAGTATATGCATGCTTCAGAAGTTCTTATCGGCCTCTTGTTGATCAAGATCCTGAGCTCACAGCCTGAAGTCTGAACCCTCCAGTCTGTTCAATGTAGTAGTACTTAAGTAGCAGTGAAATTTTGAAAAGACATATCTTATGTATGCCGGTTAAAACAAATTCCTGAGATTCAGATGCACCTATACCAAGAGGGAGGGTAGGAGACAACTAAAACCATATGGCATTGGGCCGTGGGCGTCTCCTTTACATGAGAAGAATTGAAAAGTAGTCTTAAAACAATTTTCAGCCTAGAAATACCGTACATCAATAACTTCTTGTTCAAAAGTACAGAAGTCGGTAAAATGTCTGCTTCCAAGTCTCACAGACACGTTACTGAGTCCACAATAGTGAGAGAAAAATAGTTCTATTTTGGACTGATAATTCAGATAACAGTACGTGTCTTTGTTACTTTTACGTATACGACTATTCTGGGTCCTTGACAGGTTGGAGATTTTAGATTGACAGCATTAATGGTGGAAGTTTGTAAAGCTCTATTGTCTTGGTTGTTTTCACGTATTACGGACCTCCGTAATAAGTGAAGATTCTTCAATAAATTTGGCGAGAGATTACTATTGAACATGTAAACTAAACTTTTTGTAAAAAAAAAAAAAAGTTTCTCATCAAATATCTTTAGGTGAACGAAGAAAGAAAAAAAAAAGAGGCGAATCTATAGTTTGAAAAAAGGTGTCTAGCTTCAAATCTGAAAAAAGGAAGAAAAAAGGAAAAGAAAGGCGAATTCAAATTTAATATAACAAGCTAAGGGAAACTAAATGGATGATAGTGAACAGTGAAGTAAGAGTACTGTAAGATGTGGTGAGTGCATGTATATGTTAATTTTTTTGGGTAAAAGTGCGGGTCTCTCTTCGCCATCAAAAGTTTGTAACCAGGTTTTAAATGCAGTGATTGTCCCATGTGATTTTCAGGCCAGGCTCTCTCTTTCTAACAGTAAATTACGCGCTTCCTTTCAAAAAAAAAAAAAAAAAAACAGTAAACATGCTTTTTTCTTGGCACTACAGATGCATATGTGGGGACATGGATCTCAATACAGGAAAGGACCACACTCTCTGAAGGGAACTCAGCCGACAGCCATGCTAAGACTCGCATGCTATTGCTGTGCACCAGGATGCAAGCACAATATAGAGCACCCAAGAGCGAGGCCTCTTAAAGATTTTAGAACCCTCCAAACACATTACAAGAGAAAGCATGGGACCAAATCTTTCATGTGCAGAAAATGTGGCAAGGCATTTGCAGTTAAAGGTGATTGGAGAACCCATGAGAAGAACTGTGGCAAGGTTTGGTATTGCATTTGTGGGTCGGACTTCAAGCATAAGAGATCTCTAAAAGACCACGTCAAGGCTTTTGGCGTCGGTCACGGAGCTTTTGGTATCGATTGCTTTCGAGAAGATCAGGATCATGATCAACTTGCAATATCAGATAATGAACTTGATTGTGAGTCCTCGATGTGAAATTAATTATCATGAAATCAAGCCTAATTCTCTGATCATCACTTCATGAACATGTCATTTAATAATTATATGGCTCAAGATTGATGCAGCTTGAAGAATGAATTCACTCATGTGGATACGTGATATATAATTAGTTGTACGTGGGGTAAGTAATTATTAATGTTCAAGAAAAACTAGCCTTAAATAAGTCATAAGATAATTATTATGAAAATTGCTACAAATATAAAGAGATTATGCAAAAAAAAAAAAAAAAATTACAAATTGAAATGACTTCATAAAATTCATTAAATCTATTTTATAATAAAATAATTTTACAATTTGACATATATACCACATCATGTCTCATTAATTTGTAAATTTATTTTTATGTAATTCTTTTATAGTTAAAGCATTTTCCAATCATTACATATATATATATATATATATATATAGAAATTCTCTCTAAACTAAGATTATAAACATGAGCCATGATGGAACCTAGCTAGCTGCTAACAAAAATATGATCCTTAGACAATATCATCTGTTCTAATGTTGAGATATCATGTCGATGGATCGACGTATATATATACGTAGACATCGATCAGGCTTTCACATCAAGATCAACAAAGAATGGCCTGATTAATGGCGTTGATGTAGGTGATGTGTTAATTATTCGATCTAGATGATCTACTAGCTGCTTGTTAATCTAATCATTAATTACGCGATTACATCTCACAAATGATCTGTAAGTACATTTGAGAAAAAAGCTGGTAGCATGCAAGAATATATGAGACCTATAATAAATATTCTCATGGGAAAAGTATAAATAACTAGGAAGTGTTCGCTAAAACATTATCTATATAGTTCATGTGGTACTGATCATTAATCATAGGAATATATATAATATATATGCTATTGGTCTAGGCTTTATTTAATTTTAAAATAATAGTAGTTATAATCCATTGTATTGATCATCGTGATCAAATCATCAATGAGTTAGTTGTCAATTTAATATATTTTCTGATCATTTGGAAAGTTTAAGGAACATTAATTAATTCGATTATATATATAAAATAATGAACGCATAACTATCTATTAATTATGTGGATTATTAATGACTGCATATATGATATTATAATTTTCCTTGGATCAAAATAACCTTAATGCAGGTTTTCTAGCTTTTCTCATCCTCATCACGGCCATTTTATCAGTACTATATATAAATACAGATACGTATATACTCATGATCATATTCCTTATATATATTATGCAGAAGAAATAAAAATAAATATACATCATGATAAGAAGATCATGACCATGTACTACTTATACGCACGTATTATATTATATACGTATGTTTATTTAATCTAATAATAATTAAATATTCCATTTTCCCCGCGGTCCCTTTAATGGATTTAATTTTAATATATATTAATTTAAAACTATATATCAACATCAGTGATGGAAATAAAGAAAATTTAAAAAATATATATAAACTAAAACCTGCGAGAAATGTAGGTCCAATATAATGGATTATAACATCGAACGATCGTCATGTACTTCCTAGTAGTACCGTTATAAACTTATATATACCACCAAGCCATGCAATGCAGGGTCTAGAATCTAGATCTAATTAAGGCCATGAAGTTATTATTTTTGCCAATACTACCCACAAGAAAAATAAATTTTTGTGATTATTTAATTACCATTAAATTAATATTTACGATCAAAATTAATTGTAAATTAAATAATTTTTTTATAGTATAATTCCACAACTCTGACCACAAGCAACAAGCGGGCTTCTCGCCATTGTACGTCCAAGCCCAAAGTTCATGGGGCTGCGTATATATATAGAAACCCAAACTTTTAACTAGTATATAAGCTTTCAATCTTTCTCAACTGGGGTACAGATAATTAACACGTACGTTCATGCTTCGAGATAGATGTTGCGCACTACAAGAAATTGAGCTATTTGGAGCGCTTTTAATTTTGCTGCAAAAGATTCCTTATTTGCAACAATCTTCAATTCATTGCTAAATTCCAGCGTAAAGTTGGCAAATGCTAGATTGAATTGATTATAAGATCTTTTACGGCAATTTTAATGACTGTTGTGATAGTTTTTGTCGTCGTAATAAATTTTTTTGTTATAATGGCGACTTTTTTTTCGTTGCGAGGATAATTTGCAACACAATATCTTTTTTATGTGGCGATTGTTTGTCACTATAATAAAAGTAACAATATTACTAATAATAGCCTCTTAGAAAGTTAAAAATACCCCCTCTCCAAAGTTTCTATTTTTCCTTAGCCCTAATCTCCTTCTCTTTTGTATTCTGGCTCGCTCTCTCATGCCGTGCCCCTTCTCACGCTATGTTGCTACCACTACAACAGATGCCACTATTCCCGGCGCTTACTTTCGCCGCTAATATACATATAAATCGCCACTAATATGTATTAATAGCGATTACCATACGCTGGTCATTCTCTACTATCGAAAAACCCAAATTATATATTTGCAACGGAATCACTAAGTCGCTGCTAATAAACACTTATTTGCAGCAAAACTTTTCGCCGCAATAGGAGACTCTTTGCGCCACCATTGAATCCCACATGCAGATTTGGAAACGCTGCGAATTAATATTTGTAGTGAATTTTTACTCTGCGTATACTTTATAATTCGCCAAAAATATTAACATCCAAATATTTTCTGTTTGAATATTGTGGCGATTCGTGTCGCCGTATAGAATTTGCAGCGATTTTAGTCGCCGGTATTTGTGCGTTTGCAGGCGCATATTCATGTTCGCAGCGATTTTTTTCGTCGGGAATGATATGGTTTACTAGCAAATTAAACTGGTCTGATGCACTGGAACTCCTAGGCAAATTAACCTGTTTCATGCACTTGAACTCCTAGGCAAATTAAAAAGCGTCGAAAGCCACAAATTCATTCCAGCTATTATATAAATTGCTCCATGGGTCATTAAGCCTAAAATACTTCCATTTTTGCATAATCCTAATACAAAAAACTAGCCATCCAATAACTTTTCATCCAATTTCATATATATATATATTGGATGATCAATATCCAATATCAATGATCACCTAGTATTTGATAGTTATATATCGAACTAGTCATTCAGTTTCATACATACATATATATATATATATATATATATATAACCATAATTAGTCATCTAATATGGTTTATTAGCCTTGGTTCATAAATCAAGGCAATCAATTAAATATTACATCAAGTCACATTAGTAGTGTTTCATATAATTAGAACTTCATTTATCTTCTGAGCCTGCCATTGTAGCAATGCCTCTAGATTCTGCACATAGGTCATGTAATATGTACTGCAGCACATCTTTTATGTCCAACATTGATCAACTCTGCATCAATATTCGAAAAATACATAAGCCAAATCCAACCAGGCATATTATAAAGTACTGAACATTTAAAAAGGCAATATAGCATATACACTCATATGAAATAGTAGAATCAAATTTAACCTCCCCCTAGTAAGAAGGTCACAAACGAAAGAGAAAGTTACCATCTCCATCATATTCCTTGGCGATTCTGATGGCTCGACAAGAAGCAACTTCACAATGAATATGCGGCTGGTACTATAACTAGTAGAATGGCATCGTTGTGCTCTGCGTTTTCACTAACCTATACAAGTATCATTTAGAACATTTTTTTTATAAGTAATAAACCTCTTTGTATTAATGAGAAGTTATAAGGCATAGTCTGAGTATAGGATCATTCTGAACATTATCAATCAAATTGCACAGTTTCCAATAATAATTCAAGTGCACCAAAACTATCGCAAGAAAATTCATTGAGAACCTATTTGTAAAAAGTAAAAAGTAAAAAGTATCAATGAACTGAAACCATCGGAGTCTATTGCAAGAATGATCAACACTTAGGCCTAGGCCACCTATGCCTTGATAAGCAAAAGGTCTAGATGTACTTTAGACCACTTACGAGTAAGTCATGCATGATCCGTTGATCCAGCCCAGGTAAATCAATCAACTTCATGAAGGTGCTGAGAAAAAAATCGTCAGATAGAATTTAAAATCAAAGGAACCAATAAATCAAAGAATACATGCATGACAACAGGAGATCAAATGATACATGCACCAACATCTTGGAGATGTCAGTATAATATGCAGTGAACTTTATAAAAAATTTACTGCAGATCATAAGAACATTAAACAAATGCACCCAAATTTCAAGATGTGCATTCTACACATATAACAATCTATGACTAATCCCAAACAGATATTTGGCACTATTGTAATGTGAAATGGCTTGTCAATGACCCATCTACTTCAATTTTTTGCATCTATAGTGGAAAAAGAGAACAAAAGGACTCTCTTCAATTTTACGCATCTATAGTGGAAAAAGAGAACAAAATCACTGATCTCAAACTTTATTAACTTATAATGTCTCAAATAGTCAAATAAGACTTACTTATTTGATTGTTCATAGACACCCCCAACACCCCCCCCCCCCCCAAAAAAATATATATATATATATAATATTATTTTGGACTCTCTACAATTTTGAATGACCAAAATGAGAGCCTAAGAGATACCTATGAAGAAACAATTAAAATGATGTGGTTAGGATGAACCAACTTACAACATGCCATCATTGGGAATTTATCATACATCTTCAGTTTAAATAGTTAGTTATAGTACTCATTCCTATTTGCAACATCCAATTCATACATCCTTTTCTAGTCCTTTAACCTTTTGTAGTTTAAGCTTAATTGAAGTTGTATGCCCTTATTCAAGGTTGGTGGAAAAATGACATACCATGAAAAGAAACAACACAAAAACAAAAACAGAAGATGTACTTACACAAGCTCCAAAGTTAATCTACCAACCAGAAAGTGCAACATGTGTTGAAGTAGACCATCCTTGTCTGACACTTAAATCCAAATAGGAATTGAGAGCCACCTGCATGAGCGTCATCAGCACAAAAAATTAGTTCATCATACTACAAAACTTATTCCTCACACTCAATACCAGAAAAGTTAGAGTACGACAGAAAAAACTATTGCTGAGTTGGATCCTTACATGTCTGATATTACCATTGTTGCTCCCTCAAAATATATATTTGATTAAGCCTCTCAAAATATATCAAAATATAATCACAAAAAATACACCCAAAGACCAGTCAAAAAATTATTTCAAAAGTTTGATTTAACTCAAAAACCCAGCTCATTGCGTCTCTTGACGAGACGTAACGATGGACCCACGCTGCCTTAGCAACTCGCGCATAAGTCGATCAGTTTCCTCCTGTCTTTGTTCAAGAGCAGCCAGCTTTGCCTTCACAGCCTGCAACTCATTAGTAGAAGCTTCAGCCTGTTGCTTATGCTTCTAAATCGAAACAAGGTATTCTCTCTTCCGTGCCTGGTCACGCTGTCTTTTAACCTCTGGGATTACCATCTCCCCTAGTCCTCTTGAGTAACCTGGTGACAATAGTAATGAATATTAATATATATATATATATATAGATAGATAGATATAGATATATATAGAACTATCATGAAGAGATATTAGAAGTAGTAAAGTATGTCAGATAATGGGGAAGCATAGTAATTATTATTTTTAGCTTTTTTGGTGAGAATTAGATTTTCTAATTAGATATGGTTTCTACATATGTAATTTGCTTTTTCTTCTTTAAATCTTTCCCTATTTGCCCAAGAGTAAAGAGATTTATTTCCTTATTTTGATTTTAGTGTTTATGATAAAAAAAATCAAGAATATGAGGGGTTTTGATCTTTAGTACTATAGGACCCATTTCGTATGTGTATATCTTTCTCACTCAAGACTTAAAGGTTTTTTTTAATACAATTTTTATTATCTAAGAAATGATATTTAAAGTTATAGAGTGTGTATATACAATATAAATTTCGTAAAAAAAATGAGTAAATACATTAATTAAATATTTTTTTTTATATATTATATGATACCATATCATGTATTTTCTATATATATTATATAGCATATAGTATCATGTATTTTCTATCACGCTCTAGAGTTCAGGTAGGACAAAAAGAAAGATATCCAAAATGGTGTGCAAGTAGCAACAAATGGCAATAACTTTTCATGGTACCTTTCTTATCACTTTGTTGTTGTCTTTATCCCTACTTGTAATAACTTATAAGTACTAGGGCCCCAATTTTGTCGTGATTTACAAACATAGAAATTGTTACCTTGTAAATAAGGCAAATTTGCATGTAAAAGACCAAATAAGCAATACACATGCAGAAGGAGAAAGAGAGATGATAAAAAAAAAGGCTAAAAAGCTGGAAGATGAAGCACGGAATATTTTTTCTGGCTTTAGCTTGTTCAGAGTTTAAAAAAAAATATTTTTTCTACCTAGCTAGCCACCAAAATTAGTTTTTCCTAGTCCACAACTAGCTAGTACCCTAAAGACAAATTTAAATGATAAAGAGTTTTAATTGGTTACTTTACGATTTTTAACTGTAGTGAAACCTACCAACTATAGCTAAAAACTATTTTTCAACAAGTTTTGGAAATCTCAATAAATCAATATTTTTTTTAAACCTTCTCTAATTTGTTATTGTACTTATAAAACAACCAAATATACTTATTTGTATATTTTTTGACTTTCCTTTTCTTTTCAACTTCTCATTTATAAGCTTGGTTCCCAGGAGTTATTTGTGTCTTCTACTTTTCTTGGTAGTTAAAGTATAAAATTTTCTATATCCATAAAATCCCTTGACTGCAGTCATATGGGGAGAACCATGAGGTCAGACAAACCTAAACCAAAAGATCCTCTAAATATGGGGACTTATCCTGGTCTGTTACCTATAGGAGTTTGACACAAGCATTTAAACATATACATATGTTGAGTCAATCCAACCAGAAATCAAATTGCACATATGTTGCCAATATATAACATAAAGCAAGCAAGAGTCATACGCAAATCATGTGAAATAGAAACTTAAATTGATGTATAGTACTAGATATTGAACACTTACGTACCACTGAGTGTATCGACAATAACGCGTGCAATCCCTAGCTACGAGAAATCCCCTTCAGCCTGCAGCAAAATAGAGGATAATACATAGGAAATTGTAAGACTCAAACGGCAAACCAGATGAAATGATTTGTCCCTAAAACAGAGAAACTCAGAAAAAATTATTTCGCCATATTCGAGAAATGCCAAAACTCACGAAGCTGGAAATTGCCGCAGGTGAAGGCGCGAGC
This sequence comes from Platycarya longipes, assembly GCA_036559045.1. Classification (NCBI taxonomy): domain Eukaryota; kingdom Viridiplantae; phylum Streptophyta; class Magnoliopsida; order Fagales; family Juglandaceae; genus Platycarya; species Platycarya longipes. The sequence goes on along the minus strand of CM071801.1, from coordinate 40,068,911 downwards.
TCGTGCACGACGTGGCTGCTCTCGGCGGAGCAGGTGACCAGAGCTCTTGGGAGTGGCGAACGATGGCCAGAGAAAGGGCTTTCGACGTGGTGAACAGGGTGTTGATGGCTACGATGGGTTTTTGGCGTGGTGAGGGTAGCGAAGGAGCAAGGGTTTTTAGCGAAACCAACGATGGCCAGAGCTCGTAGACGAACAGGCCGGTGCCGATCGAGGGTTTTCGAGCTGATCTGGTGAAGTTATGGGTAATATTTGGGGGGAAAGTCAGATATAGTGTTTGGGGGGAAAATAATCGAGGTGCCGGTGCATCCGCGCGTTTATTAAAATGCATTTATGACGAAAATACTCGCCTCAACACCACATAAAATAGTCCAGACATATTGCGGCGATTTAAATCGCTGCTATTATTAAAAAATCGCTGCAAAAAGATCCGGCGTTGCAATTCATTACTTCCTGTGCGGCGAAAATTATTTCACTGAGAATACTTTTATACACGGCGAATTTAATAGCGGGGAAGTTAATTTCGCCGGAAAAGGCCCCATTTCTTGTAGTGTACAACGTTGTCGTCGAAGTGAGTGTCTCTCCTTCTCTCTATCTCTCTCTTTCTCTCTCTCTCATCTCTCTTCATGCACTCTCTCTTTTTCTCTCCGTTTGTCTCGCTTTCCCTTTCTTTGTTCATCTCTCTATTTAGTTTTGGTCCTTTTTAATTTGCTTACAAGTGAATTCTTGTATTTATCTGTTTGATTTTATACAATCAAAATGCTCATACATTGACTATCGATCGTTTTTAGCATGAGTGGGACATTTTTTCTATTAGAGCTTCATGGAAACAAATAATTAGGGTTTCTCATGATTTGTGATTCTCATGATTTGCACCTATACATGTGTGTGGGTTGTAGGAAAATATCTTAGATTTCTTGGTTGTATGCGTTTCATGGAGAAGCAAGGCTTTTCCTCTTCTCAAATTCATGTCGATTTTTTTTTGCAGCGCCTAAAAGGAAGCACAAGCTTCCATCTGCTTATAGCCGATTCATGAAGTAAGTAGAAGTCTTTTTCTAACTGATTATTTGACCACTACTACTTCTAGCTGCTAACAAGTACTACTTATGAATTTCAATATAATTAGTGCTTTTTGAGTTTGAGTTACTACTGTACTTAATATTAATATCGATATAGTTACTAGTTTTATTGTACTATGAAAGAATTAAACAAGAGTACAATAGCTACAGAGTATTGTTTCTATATATCTCTCGATTCTCTTACCAAAAACTAAGCTTCTCTGTTCCTTCCAAATGCATCTCATGTGCTGTTTTATTTTTAGATTATCTTTGCATAATAAACTATCTTCCGTCCTAACATGCTTTTTGTATTTATTCTTCTTCTTGTTGTAACATGCTTCGTGTTCTTTTATGTTCTTGAGTAGATCAATGAATTGACTATCTAACTATATGTGAAAATGAATGCATCTAAATATTCCAAGATGCATTGAATTTGAGTGTGATGTAATATTGACTATATGTGATGAATTTGTTGTAATGGTTGCGTCTAAATATTCCAAGATGCATTTAAAATTATCGATTGATGGGAATGAGGAATGAGGATGTCCTTCTTACCTTTGGCTATGCTTATCTTCTACTCTTCCCAATAAGCTATTTCACGGTGGTTGTTTGCTTAGCTTATCTTCTAGTCTTCCTATATCACAGCCAGATTTGGTCGTCTAAAATAAAAACATGGCTGAGATTGTCTTGCCTTTGGTTGTTTGTCACTCCTTGGGAGTATTGATTATAGGTAGTAAAAGTTTAAAACTTTTTGCTAGTAGACAAAATTAGGTCTGATCTACCTTACTATTCATGTCATCTGTCTATATATAGAGGCTTGCTTACTTTTAGCTATATTTTGGACTGTTTTTGGCCAACCAATCTATGGACTACTTTGACAGAATTTTCCACTTGATGTTACTAAAATGCCTTATTTGCAAAGAATATAACTTTTAACATGGGCATAATTGAAGTAGTAGTGGGACTTCATAATGAACACTAAAGTTTATCTTCTTTTGTTCTTGACTCATGAATCTATTGATCTCTCACCTCTATCCCATGTGCTTATGACTCATTGTGTTTTCCTATAATCTAGTCCACCACTTGAAATTTTTAATGGTTGTTATAGCAGTATCAAACTGCTCTACTACCAACAAGGACATGGCTGTGATTTCGGATGCTTAGATGTGTTGAGCTGACAAGAAGGTATGAAACTCATACCATATAACTTTCTCCCATTAGGGCATTTTTCTTGCTAAGATCTTCCCTGCATTTAATGTTATTGTTCTATTTTGTTGCTTATGTGACGTTCATAGCTTAACTATTCCCTCGACTACATAATGATGTTTCTCTCTTTTATATCATTAGACATGTATACACTGTTGCTCACTATAAAAGGCCCATAAATGAGGTTTCAATGACTTTCCTAAACTCGCGATTTCATACTTGAAAATCTAATACTGCTACCAATTATTTTTTATTAGAAACTCATACCATTTCATTAGAAAGACAATGTATCATTGAGATATGAAACGATCAAGAACAAAAAATCGATGCTTTCTTGATTATTGCTCAGTTTTCTTGGTACCAAACAGGGGTTAATAATGATACAATATTAGTGGATTGATGCTTTCTTGATTACTGCTCAATTTTCTTGGTACCAAATAGGGGTTAATAAAGAAACAGTATTGGTGGACTAATGCTTTCTTAATTATTGCTTAGTTTTCTTGGCACCAAACATGGGTCAATAATGATGCAGTATTGGTGGACTGATGCTTTATTTTCTCTTTAATTGATATGTGTGAAATATATTGTGTAATCCTTGAGAATTCATATATTATGTGTAATCCTCAGAATAGCCAATCTCTATTTCTATCTAGTTTTCACCATCTTATTCAGAAATTGGCTGGAAATAAAAGAACAAAAACTTTTTGTGAAAGCAAAAGGAAATAAAAAAAAGACATTATATTGAATGTAAACTCTATTCCATTGCAAGTACTATAATCAATGTGTTGACAATGATGCATTATTGCAGGTACTGCTTTTATTAAATTCATTCTCCCAATACATGTTTTGTATATTGTTTGCTTTTATTTTCTATAAAATATCAACATATACTACTTGCATCATCTGTTAACTACTAGTGTGCACAAAAAATTAGGAAGTTATCCCAACATGGTACTGAATTATATTTTAGTTTATAATACTACCTGCATTATCCCAACAGATACTACTTGCATCATCAGTTACATGTTTTTTTTTCTAAGCTTGTTGTGCAGTTGTATAATATAAATTAAATTCTATCTTTGTAATATGAAATTTTCATTATCTTATTGCTATGTATTGGAATAAATTGTATTACTTTTGCCATGCGGAGGACAAGTATAAAGTGTACAATCTATTAGTGACCACCTGTTATTTAGAAATAAAACCTGGTTTAGGATTCGTTGATCAGTTGCAAAGAATTAGTTGTGAAAATAAATGTTTTGTTTAGTAACCTTTTAACCTCTGAATTATTGATACATGTTTTAGATTTAGATTTATTCATCTCTCTTGGACTCACCTCCTCCAAGATGGGTTCGTTTCGCCTCCAGATTTGCTACTCTAAGATACTCTTTCATGCAATATTTCCCTGAGATTATTTATTTTGCTTTCATGGTTATAATAATTCTTTGTCATTGATGATATCTGGTTTGATTATATTGATTGTTGGATGTTAGTAGTATTGATGTTTGATTTTCTTGATCTAGCTATTTCACCAATACCTTTGTTCTTCCATCTATCAATGGATCAACTGAGGGCCTCACGCTGATTTATTTGAGGCATTTTTCACAGCTATTGTAGGTATGCTTCTATGTTTTTTACTAAGTTATGTGCTTTATGTGCATACAAATAAAAGTTTTTACTAAAACTTTTAAATCGCGATTTTCTTTGTGGATTTCTATTGTAGGATCGATTAGCATTATATATTAATGGTCTGTTTGCATGCCTTGAGGTTGACAGAAAAATCAATGTTTATTAAAGGCTCGTAGGAATCTACAATGTCTTTGTGTTGTCTTTAGTGTAGTCAACTAGCATGAAGCAGGAACTGTAAGGCCCGCAGCCCGCAACCCAGGCCCATTCCAGTGTATCAAGAACCCGGCCCAGCTCACCAAAACGCCGCCGTTTCACCCAGGTATCAGACTCTTCCGCCCCTTCTTCTTTCTTTTCTTTCCTTTTCTTTCCTTTCTCTCCTTCGGCACCCGACGGTTCTAACCACCCCTGCCTTTCCTCGATTTCTTCCGATTTTCACTCACATGTTGCCATGCCCAGCAGTTGCATCAAATGGAGTTCCCTCCTCCTCGCGGTCAGTTTCACTTTCACCGGTCTCTCTCTCTCTCTCTCTCTCTCTCTCTCTCTTTACTTCAATACCCCTGTTTTTGGGTTTTCTCTCTGCCGCCGATCTCCTCTGTTGCGGCCACTCACTCATCTCCTCGGTAAGTTGATCTAAACCTCTCAACTTTTCTGGAATTTCATCTAAATTAAAGGGTTCGGTTTGGGGGTTTTAGTCACTGATAATCTAGCTATTTCCTGTTGGTGGCAGCTGAGCATTTGGGGAAGCGAGAATTTCATCTTCTAAGCTTCGGTTTCTTGTGGTTTGTTCTTCATTGTTAGGTAAGGTTCAAGACTCTTTGGATAGATTTTCTGTTAAGGGAATTATCTAGCGTAAAACGTTAATTGCCGAACCAAATTTTTACATAGGGAATTCTGAGGGATGTTGTTAAATTTTCAGTGACAGTTTGGTTGTTGTTTTCCCTTGTACCACTCCAGTTATTGATTGAGAATGTTTTAAGTTAATACATGCTAGTTGGGGTTGATGATTAATGGTTGGTTTTGTTGGGAAATTCTGGATCCTTGTGGCTGTTGTTTGGCTGGTTGGTTTTAATCGAGTAAAAACGTTGTGTGGCTAGCTAGACCGATTGGTGGTGTTGAGGTCAATAATTTTGTTGCTAAATGATTTTTTTTTTGGGTGACTGGTCTCATTGGGTTGTAAGCTGGAAAGTTAGGAATATATGTTCATGTGAGCGTGGGATAACAACCCGGATGTTGGGGCTGGTCAGCATGTTATATGGGTGTTGTTTGACTTGATATTTGTAGTAAATTGTAATGTTTTAAGCTAGTGTAGTTTGAAGAAAGGAGTTTTGCAAAATTTTTCAGATTAGGAGTATTAGATTATCATTTTTGTATATACATAGATTGGGTTTGCTGGCCGTTAATGTTGAGTATTTTTTTTATAAATAGGCGACGAGAATCTTAGAGATCGGACTCGAAATTTTGATAATTCGCTACAGGAGTCAGGTAAGCGGGGCTTCTATCCTAGATTTACATAAATAGAAAATTGGCTTGAGGTTGGTTTTATAAAATGTGCATGTTCTGTTTTTTTAAAGAAAAATGTGAAAAAACAACCTCAGTATACGTTTTATGCATTCGCTCATGAAAATTTATACGATAGAGAAAATTCTCTTTTGATATGAAATGTGTAGACATGAGCAATATTTGACATGTTTCTGAACTATGCATAAGAGCGAACATTAATTTTGATACTATCTTGTGCATGTAAAATAATATGTTTTGTTGTGTTTTTGGCTTGTATGGAAATGGATAAGAAAGTGAAAAACAAGTGGCTTAATATGATATGTTTACAGAAAAACCTTTGGCATACTTATCTGTTTGTCTTTATTTCTGAATATGGTTAAGACATGATTATATGGATTCACGTGATATGGTTGGTACCTCTATGATATAATATGATAGGAGTGCAATCACTTTGGAAACAAAGTGATCCTTTTTATGTGTTTTTTTCCTATGTGCACACTCGGGACTCCGAGAACAAATGAGGGAAAGTCTCATAATATGATACTGCCTGGTTTGGCCATCGGGGATAGCACAACCCTACCACGGGGGTTAAACATGGTATATGTTTTGGAAATGGATGAGATGTTACAGTTATTTTTGCCAAAGTGTTTTGAGTATAAAAAAGTTAGTTTTGTGTATACTTTATGAAAAAATAAAGGTTCGCTCAGCTTTTGGTTGGTTTATAAATTTTGGAGTTGTTTCCTTTGAATAAAAGTTTTTCCGTTACATGCTTAAGAATTTTATTAAAAATGTTCATGATTTACATACTAGTATAGGTGTTTTGCTTACTGAGTTGTGGATGAACTCACCTCCTTTATCTATATACATTTCAGATGATGTGGAGGTCTCGACTGAGGACCAAGGTTAATATGTCGGGACCAGGATAGGCGGTCATCTTTGGGGTTGAAGTGAAGACGACATTTATTATTTTGTTGTTACGTTATTTAGCATGACTAGATCAAAGTGTTAGTAGGATATTTTGATGGGGAGTTTGTGAACCCTATATGATGACATTATTTTGTTTAATGTATGAACTTTATGGATATTTAGGATTTAATTGTTTTTAAAATTTGGAGATGAGGAATTATTTGTGGATTATTGATCAGATATATTTTTAGATAGTATTTGTAGATGAAAACAGGTCCAAGTCAAACAGGTTGATTTTCAGGACCCCTACAGGTACGGGGTGTCACAGGAACTACTAGAATGTGGATGTATATAGTTCCAGCTCCCATCCTTTTGATAGATTAATAACATCTTTGATCTTTTGGAATTTGGGTTGACTATTGATGCTTCTAGAATATGAAATAAATCAAAATGATAACTAAACTCATAGATTGTTATTGATTTAATTTTTTAAAACAATCCTTTATATATTATACCTTTATATTTTTCCAGATTATTCCACAAGCAGTGTGTTCATATTAGAAGATGATATTTGCAATTATTCTGATTATTTATCCAAGAGTTTAATGAAGTTTATCATTAAATTATGTTTGTTGTCATTATTGGATTTGCCAACATTAGTGAATGATGTGCATGCGTAATTAAGGAGTTTAAGCCCATTAAGTATGTTAGGCCGTGTACTTTGTTCATATCTATTGACTCCTTTTTTTGATAGGTAATCATAATTGAGAAGTTGATCATAGATATAATGTTTTTGATGAAACGCCATTCAGGTCAATGTTGCTGGCTATCAACACTCAAATGTAATTTTTTTTTTTTTAATTTCATAAAGGGTCATTGTCGGCGATTTTTATAGCCAAAAATATTTTTTTTGCACTATAACACTATTTGCGACGAGATTGATTCGCCGCAAAAAGTTTTACCATGGTTAAATTGTTGAATTCGGCCCGTGCTTGTAGTTTTTGCTGCAAAATGGAATTGTCGGAAAAGACCATTGTTTTGCAGCAATTTTTGAATTTCGATGGAATTGCATATTCTAATAAATACTTTCTCAACCGTCATGCGTCAATTTTATTGCAAAAAAACTTATTTTCTTGTAGTATGGAAATGCAGCAGTCTATCTGGTTCACATGATAACAAAACAATATTATATAGAATAACAAAGAGCTAATGCTAAAGAAAAAGTTGCAATTAGGGGTGTAAATGATCCGGTCCGAAAAAAATTGGGACCGGTTCTATTCGGTCCAAAAATTTTCTCACCCTGGACCGAATCGAATAGGATTCGGTCCATATTGGTCTGATCCAATTTAGTCTAAGGGCGGTTCGGTTTGGTCCAAGGGTACCTCATATGATTTAATGGGCTAAATTTGATCCAAAATCGTACAATAATTAAATATACTTTTTTTTGCCTAAGTTTATAAATTATTAAATATATACTAGTACTATTTTCATAAAAAAATAATCACCTTTGCCAATTGTCAATTTTTAATCTCACCTAAATATTAAACAAAATATATAGTTATAACTTATAGTATATAGACTTAATACTTATACTATAAATTATAACTAATATTTTATATTATATATAGCCCATAGGTAGATTAGTTAATTTAATTCTCATAAGTTATATTAATTAATCAATTATATTAATAATCGTTGATCATACTTTATATATAGTTAAAAACAACATTAAAAATTAATATTTATAATTGCTACATGTAATCATAAGAAGAGTAATTATTAATTAATTAATAGTGATTTAGTGATACATCATAAATTGGTTAACTATAACTAATAACACTATTACATAATTTACATTAATATATTATAAATTTATATGTTAGTGAATAGTAATAAATTAGTAATAATATATTAAATAATAATAACACACTTATTACTTATAAGTTATTATTAATACTTTATATAAATATACTATAATTTATACTTTTATATTACAATTATTATAAATTATAATATATTAATATTATAAGAGTATATATTATATATTAATATGTTATAGTACCATTTTTAATATATATTAATATTAATATTAAAAGTTATATACTATTAAAAGTTCTATATTATTCGATCCGGTCTACCGATCCAATTTGATCTTTTTCCAACCTTAGTTGCAACTTCAAATACAACGTCTTTTCAGCTTTCAAGTACTTCTTCTGGGAAAATGTCTATAGGTATCCTCTTGTGTCACAAATTCAAAATCATAAATCCATCATCATCGTTTGTTAAATTCTACATCTTTTGGTGCTGCTCACTCTGGCTCCTGTTGATGATGACGTCATGCTCAATTGTAAATCATGTGCTTTGTCTCCACCACAGCAAGGAGTTGAATTGGTGGAGATCAGTGGAGTTGTACTTTTTGATAATTTCTTCTGGCTTCTCGTCCAACAATTACTCACTTCAATAACAAATTGAACTCTAATCTTTACAGGAAGCACTTTAAGAAAAATAGTGCATATTTTCTGCATACGATCGAGCCTGTAAATTTGATAATTTCTTACAATTATCCAAAACCACCAATTATATATATATATATATATATATATCCACATCACAGTACTAGTGCTTCACAGACCCAGTACCCAACTACAGGGTCGCCCATTCGGATCCATCTTCAATTACCCTAATCAATTCAATTATTCATCCTGTGTTTTCCTCTCTTAATTGCAGTCCTCGATCCGAATCATTTGAACCGAAGTAAACCAAAAACGCAAGCAAAATGAAAGTTCAGCAACAAAACTAATTATCATACAATAGAATTAGTATCTCAATTAATTGGCACACGTACGATAACAAATTTGACCTTACATCAATAAACAAAACTCCCCTCTGTCAACCACCCTCGAAGTACACTAAAACGATTCATTAATAGTCTTGAAAGACTCATGAACATGCTTCAACATGTCACGGTCCTTATTCCACTCTGGCGTAGGCGCATTAACAAAATGTGCATAAAGCTTATTCTTTGCACAAGTTACCGAGATCAAACTGTGCGCACCCACCCCATCAATCTCGTACACATAGTATACCTGGCCATTGTTGTCCTTCTTCTCCTCGGAAGTAACATTATTGGCGCTGGCTATCAGGTCCTGCAAATTCACGTCCGATAACGCCAAGTTGTTGAGCACCGCGTCCTTAGGCGCTAGCTGACGAAACCCAGAAAGGAACGTCAGGTACTCTCGCTCCGACCTCTTCTTTGGGTTGTAGAACTCGCTGTCGGTACCATTTGTTCCCTTCTCGACCTTTGAGACCAAGCGCTCCTTCCAACCTTCCGGCACGTCGTAGATGTACTCGGCCGAGTCTTTCTTGCTCGAGTTACCGCCGTAGCCTCCGTAGTTGGCTGCGCTGGCGGCAGTGCCGTAATACAGGTTGTATGTTGCGGCGGGGGAGTCAGCTAGTGAAGGAGGAGGGCTGCTTAGGAGTGTAGTGGCAAGGGCTGTGGCGGTGAGTGCGGTGGTTAAGGTGGTTAGGGGTGGTTTGGAGGGTGGGAGAGGAACTTGGTTCTTGTTTACATAAGGTTTTGTGATTGGGGGTGTGCTGGTGGCGGCGGAGGAGGAGGAGGAGGAGAGGGCAGAGGGGGAGAATATGGTGGCCATAGAATTGGATATGTGCTTGTGGTTGTGGTTTATTTGTGTTATCCACAGTGAGGTTTTGAAAGATTTTCCTTATCTATTGTGGAATAGATCTTTCGTTAGCCAAATGTCAATATTCTTCATATAGAAAATTCATTAAATCGAGTTCATATAGATTTAGTTAAATTATTTTCATTTTAATAATTAGTTACAGTAATTTCATCCAATACTTCATATATGAAAAGTATTGTAGCTTCTTCAAATAAATATTTTATTATTTTTCATCTCCTTTTTCTCATGCCCTTATCCCCTGCCCTATGTTCATTTCTTTTTCAAGAACAAAGAATAGTAAAACTTTGTAAGAGAACATAAAAGAAACACGGATAAAAATAAAAATAAAATTAAAAGAAAGATTAAAAATCAAATTATAAAAAGTCATTTCCTTCACAGAGGTTGCCCTTTGAGACAAATATAAATAAAAATGAATGTGAAAATAAATACAAATATAAAATATTGGTCACCAAACAGATTGGGAATTATGAAAATAAATATAAAAGTATTTAAAAAATAAGAATTAATAAAAAAAATAATAATAAATAATAATATTTTATTATTATAAAAAATGTGATGACTAATCTAATATAGACTTTAAATTTTGAATGATTAGCTAAAAATAAAAAAAGTCATATATTTTTAAAATTTTGTATATTAGAATGACCAATCCAATACTAATGCTCTAATTAACGGTTGTCTGGAGACAATAGAGGTATAAGGAAAATTCAAAAAATCGAACTGGATTGATCCAAACTGATAAATTCGATCCGATTTTGAATCGATACCAATCCAAAATTGGTTCTTGTAATTTCAAAACCGGTGGATGCCGGCCTGGTTCTTAGTTTCTTAGGATCGAATCGGCACGACTTGATCGGTTTAATCTAATATATATTAATTTTTTTTTTTGGTATTATATGTAATATAAAATAATATTTTATATAAAATAAAATATTTTATATATTAGTATATAATGTAAATTAGTTGCAATTTACAAAACAAAACAAATAGTTATAATTTACATTTTATGGCCTAACACTAATAGTTTAATTCTATATTACTATTAGTAATACTCTTTAAGTTTATATATAAATTATTATATTAAATAATCACATATGAAATAATTATATAATAATACTAATACTATTAGTATTAGTATATTAATACTATCGTTATCAATAATATAGTTATAAAAGAATTAGACTTATTATATCAAATATTAATATATAATTAAACTAATCACTATAACTAATATTAATATATATTCTAATAGTATAATAGAATAATTTAAAACCGAAATTGGTATTATTGATTTTGGAGGACAATTGGTGTGTAATCGATTTTAAAAAATGCAAAATCGGTGGTACCGATTCGATTTTAGATTTTGTCCAAAACTAGATCGAACCGGATCAATTACACTCCTAGAGGGCAATGACTCTAGCTAGTCTACTACCTAGTCAGTAGATTAAAAAAAAATAACAAAAAAACAAAAATAATATTTGATCGTTAGGAATGAGAAAAATTGGTAAATTGATAGATCAAATCGGACCAAATCGATGGTTCGCAATTAGATTTGGTCGGGTGTGGTATCGAATTTGGTTCGATCTGATACTGGTTTCAAATTTATTAATACCGATCGATCCATCCATTTCAATTTTTCCTAACACCGAATTGTACCGATTTATAGATATGTATTTTTAATAATTTTATAGTATATAAAATATTTTTATATGCTGTTTTGTATTGTATATAATTTATATATAATATATAATTATATATAAAATACCTTGTATCATATGAAAAATTATTAACTAATATAATATTAATATTTTAAAAATTCTATATAAATAATTATATCATTACCATAATATATTATATTAGTAGTTATGAGTTTTGTTATAGTAGAAATATAAACTGAGCGATTAATAAATTTACCGACTGTGGGCCAAAATCCAATGTTCATAACAGTTTTACTAAAGCAAATAATTAAGAGCATTCTTATCCTTTAAAAAGTATAATTTTACACATATAAAAAAAAATATTATCTTATTTCTTCAAAAAGTAGGGAGATAAAAGTGAAAAAATATGCAAAAAGTATATCTTTCCTTCAAAAGTAAATAGTGATTTTTCAAATTTGAAAGATTATTTCTCATTTTTGAAGGGAATATATATTTTTATTCCATTCTTTCACTTTCTTCTCCCTACTTTTTGAAGAAATAAGACAAATTTTTTTTGATATGTGTGTAAAATTGTACTTTTTAAAAGATAGAAATGTCTAATCCAATGAGAATGCTCTAATCTGAAATAAAAGTAGGTCCATTCACTAGGCTCACGACCAGCCCAATCTTCATAGTTCATTTCGCTTGCGTTACCCACAAGTACGCACACGACTACCTTCACTCCACGACTCAGAAACCCTTCCCCCTTTTTCTTCGCACGAACTCCTCAATCTCTTCTACTGGCTAAAGTGTTACAGTTTATGTTAAGCACATGCAAGTAGAACCAAGAAATAGCATAGGGAAGAAGATAACAATGGTGGCTCATGCCTTGGGAGTTCGACTCCCCAATTCCTCCAAATTCAAGTAAGCCAAAAAAAGTTCAAGTGTTTAGATACCCCACTCATCACCAACACGTGAGTATATAACAAACTACAATTGAAATGGCCAAACTAACTTTCGGTAAAAATATAAAGTAAAATAAAAAGGGTGTTATTAAGTATATTCTAATTTTTTGAACTCCTTTACCATCTAAAATAAAAAATAGATAAAAAAAATCTTCACTTATCATGCATTTAGACCAAAACACCCTTAAATATATGAAAATTTTTGGGGATCGATCCATCCAATCTTCTCCCAAAAAATAGCCTAAAAATAGTAGCTAATAAATTGATGACACGTACAAAAAACACAACAAAGAAATAAAATGAAGTTCATTTCACGCGTGTTGCACTCCCAACCCATTGGAGTTTGGCTTTAGCCCAGACAGAGCCTCTGTTGGCCACTGGGGATGTCACTGCCTCTACCACCGGAACCGCCTCCTTCCGACGACCTCACCCCTGCGACGGCGACCCCACACGGCCTTCCGCCTTTCCCACGCAGCCTTAAATCCGAAATGAACTGGAGGCGATTTTGGTGGTAGGGGCGGTGACATCCCCAATGGCCAGCGAAAGCTCCATTTGGGGTGAGGCCGAACGACGAGCATACCCATTTCGAGAGGCCGCGTGGGATCGCTGTCGTAGGGGTGAGGTTGCTGGAGGGAGGCGGTTCCAATGGTAGGGGCGGTGATATCTCCAGTGGTAGACGACAGTGTGGGCTGTTATTCTCAAGCGGAACAGATCGTCCATTTAGCAGCGTCATCCTTAAAATATTACAGTTTGACAATTTTAGTCTCCCGTCCTTGTACGTTTGCAAGAGTGAAACTCAAATGAATTAATGGGGGTCCGCACAAATGGTTGAGCATGTGGTTTAATTTGATGCAAAATGAAAAATCTTATCAGGGCTTGACATGACGCGAACCCTCTTGAAAAAAAGAGGGGTGCTTTCGGGAACGCGGACGTGGGGCTGTGCATCAACTCCTCACCTCTTCAACTATGCTGTTTGAAACGACGAAACATGGTAAGAAATAGAGGAGGTTTTCATCTAAAGAATTTGGAGAAATGGTGATGTGGAGAGTGAGGGAGGTGGGTGAGAGATTAGGGTACAAACTCCAAGAAGGGAAAGGTGGGTATAGCGTAAGGTTGGAGAAAGGGAAGGTAGCTTTGTTTGTTAGGGTGTCGGCAATCATGCCGGAGTTGATGTTGACGGAGGTTAAGATGATGGAAGGTGGGGTGGAGTTTTAGGAGCTTAATAGTGGGGAGATTTGGAGGCTAGGCTCCAAGACATTGTGGAGATGTTTAATAAATTTGCAGCGAGTGGATTTTAATTTCATGAGTTTGAGCTATATCATGATGATGAGGAGGATATATAAGGCGAACAAGGGTGTGATCTATCATCTATGTGCATATGACTATTCAGTTAGAATTCTAGGCGTTGGAATTGGAATGATCAAAAGCTCTAAGTTTGTCTCTTGAAAACATTTGTACATGATGAAAATAATATTAATATATATGTTTTCTCTTGGTTTTATTTATCCTGCTATTTTTTTCTTTTTTTGGTTAATGTTGAAGGTCCTCTTTCCTTTCCAATTAAACAAAAATCCATCATCCATGCATTTGCAAAGATCCTGATTATCGTGGCGGTGACAAAAAAAGAAAAAGGGATTTCCCCAAGGATTTATGCCTTGTAATTCTTTCACTTTGTGAAAATATTATTGCAAAAAGTTTCAAATCTCTAAAATTATTGGATTTGCGAAACTCAGAGTTGACCACTGTGAACCTTCCTCGTCCATACAACAATCACCCAGATATCAGAAGATGACTAGTTTCTGTATTTATTTAGGAAATTCCATTATGTTTCATGAAATTCACAAGATGATGACTGTTTCAAGATCCTCACAGAGGCATTGCTTTAGTTGGTGCAAATTGAAACCCAACACGCTGCATTTCATTTACTTAATGAAACGACTGCATTTTAGTTGGCCTGCATTGCAGTCCATATTTTGTGGACTAAATTATTCAAAACGAGAAGAAAGTAATAATGAAATTATACCGTTTAACACTTCATACTAAAGCTATCTATAAACGTTGTCGTTTGGAACTCAGCATCAATGCACGGCTTGAAGTAAACAAAACGACGTCGCTTATCCTCCCTTCAAACGGTGCGTTTATTAAGCTGGTGCCCCAAATCCCCCAATTCCTGCGTTCTTGCCTTCAATTCCAGATTCTTCTCTTACTTCTTTCTCTCTCTTCTACCTAAAGGAGCGATTTTTACCTCTTCAACTCTCCATCAAGGCCGCCGTCTATCAGTTTACAAGGAAATGGCATTCGCTGCTCGCATCAGATCGGGTCTCCCTCTCCTGAAAAAGGCTCTCCATTCCGCTCCCCTCCCTGTTCCGAGATCCGCGCTTGCTCTCTCCAACTCTGAGGTGATCCTCAAAAACTAAAATATAAATTAAGATAAATGCAAATCGATTTTATTTTTTTTTTTCTTTTTACCTTGTTTGAGTCTGATCTTCGTTGATGAATTGCTGTGAATGAATTCTATTTGGTTTGACCTAGTTATACGTTGTTTGGTTCCCAAGAAATTCTGGGATTTTGAGAACTACAAAAATGATCATTTATCTTATTCTCATTTTCGTTTGTTTATTTTTGGCTATTTTGAATGCTGAAAGTCTCAGTCTTGAACCAAACACAAGCCGATTAATTATTTTTAGTGTTTTGTTCCATGTGTTTGTTTGCGTTGTGGATAGGGTTAGAGTAGTGACTTCAATCTTTCATGGTTGCAATTGAGTTTTCTGCTTCGGCACTTCCAGAAAGTGATTACTTCATGCACATTTACAAAGTTCTGCTTAATCAATTATTTGCCTTTGTTAGGGAGAAGAAGTTTTTATCCTCTTGTTGTGTGCTGTCTGATTTTGGCCATTTTCTGGTTGCAGTTCTCAAGGAATTATGCCACTACTACTGGGCAAAAGGAAAAGAAAGTTAGGGTAAGTGAAGTTGTCGGTTCTATGAATTGACTTGCATCGAACATTTAAGTTAATAGAGATAAAATATGCACTGTACTCTCTCAGCCATATCATTCCCATGTTTATTTCTGTTTGACTTAACCTTATATTCTGATTTGGGTAATGGCAGTTGGCAGAGTATGCTGACTAAATTTATACTTTTTTCTCTGTTTAAGTATGTTATAAAACATGTAATTAGTATAACCTGTGAGGGTATAAATATCTATTATATGTAGTGTATATATATATAGTAATAAGTCAATGAATAAAGTAAGAAATACTTTTACCCATGTGCTTTGACATGGTATCAGAGCTTCCTGTCGGATTGTGGTGAGTGCCGAGTGGGCCCAGTGCTGAGTCACTGTTGTGAGCTCATTGGTGTGTTTTCCGGTAGAGTATCTGACTGTTGTGGTCGGATATAAGCTTCCCAGTGTCGGATCTAAGCTCTCCAGTGTCGGTTCTAAGCTCGTCGTCGTCTTCCGCACGTTCCGGTGGCTTCTCGTCATGGTCGGCGCTGCGTAGGTCACTGAGGAGCTGTTTCCGGTGTCGTATCCGGTAGTGGGAACCAGGGGTGAAGTCGTCGGAGGTTTCTGTGGTCGCTGGAAGGTTCTCATCGTCATCGGCCGCCAGCAAAGGCCTTTGTCGCTGGCGATAGTTGATGTCCCGAAGTGTTTGGTTGCACGTATAGGCTATCCTATCCTCAAGTGTGAACATTCCAAACCTGGAATAAGAATCTATTCCTATCTGGAATAGGAATTGTTTGGTAGTGCGGATAATCGAGTCTTATTCGCGGTTAGGATAAACTAATCCGGGTTTGACAGCTAAGTTCTGGTACGATCCAAACCCGATACCGGTACGATCCGATACAGACCAGTTCCGAGCAAGTCCGTGTCTACTTCGACTGAATCAGTTCGATACAGAGCCAAAATTTGGCTATTCAGGTTGATTTTTTGGGGTATTTGAGCTGGATTTCAATTTTTTAGATCATATTTCCCATTTTTTTCCATACATATTTCGAATTGTGTGAAATTTTTATCTCGTAAGTGGAATTGTGATATTTATTTGCATCTATGACAACTAAGTTTGAGTCACTATCGCTTGGATCAAGCTTCAATCTTATTAATCGTATGCCTTCATCAGTTCTCGACGGTTCATCTCCTTTCTCCATCTTGTTTCCTTCATCTCCATCGTTTATCCTTCCTCCAAAAATCTTTAGGTGTGTTTGCTATGTTCATAACCTTGGCCCGGGTTGTGATAAGCTTGATCCTCATTCTACCAAGTGTTTTTTTGTTGGTTATTCTCGAAATCAAAAAGGATATCGTTGTTATAGTCCTATTCTTAGACGCTACTTCATTAGTGCCGATGTTACATTCTTTGAGTCCATACTCTATTTCTCTGACACTACCTTGAGTGTTGAGTGTGATCCTCTACCATTACCTACTCTTACTCTTTCTCCTCCCGTCACCGGTCCTCCACCTCCACCTCCACCTCCACCTCCACCTCCACCTCCACCTCCACCTCCATCCCCTCCCTCCGTTTCTTTACAGGTTTACTCATGTCGCTTGAGGTTGCCCGTTTCCATGCCCACACCAGCTGTGTCTCCATCTTCAGATCCCGAGTTGCCTAGTACTTCAGACTTTTTACCTATTGCCCTCCGCAAAGGTACTCGTTCTTGTGTTACTCAACATCCAATTAGTCAATTTGTTTCCTATCATGTCTTATCTCTTTCACTCTCATGTTTTACATCTCAACTTTCAAAACTTTATGTTCCTAAGACAATTCAGGATGCTTTATTTGATCCAGGATGGAGGACAACTATGAAAAATGACATGGACGCCCTTCATCATAACGGAACATGGGATCTTGTTCCACTACCATCTGGTAAACAACTCGTTGGCTATAAATGGGTATATACAATCAAATTCCATCCTAATGGTTTTGTGGGGCGTCTGAAAGCACGCTTGGTTGCATAATGCTACACACAAACATATGGCATTGATTATGAGGAGACCTTCTCTCCCGTTGCCAAAATCTCTTCTGTTTGAGTGTTGATCTCTCTTGCTGCTAATTTAGACTGGTCTTTATTTTAGCTAGATGTTAAAAATGCATTTCTACATGGTGACTTGCATGAGGAGGTTTATATGGAGCAACCACCTGGGTTTGTTGCTTAGGGGGAGTATCGAGATACTGTATTTAAGTTAAAGAAGGCATTGTATGGTTTGAAACAATCTCCCTGAGCATGGTTTGGGAGGTTCTCTGATGCTGTATTGGCATTTGGTCTTCACAGATGCCAAACAAATCATTCGGTATTTCACTTACATAGTGATGCAGGTCACATTTTATTGGTAGTATATGTGGATGACATTGTAATTACTGGGAGTGACTCTGTTGGGATTGCGTGACTTAAACAGTTTTTACGTGATCAGTTTCAAACAAAAGACTTGGGCAAGCTTAGATATTTCCTTGGAATTGAAGTCAGTAGATCTAAAAAGGGTATCAACTTGTCTCAGAGGAAATATGGGCTTGATCTTCAAGAAGAAATTGGCATGTTGGGTGCACGACCTATTGACACTTCTATGGATCCAAATCATAAGTTCTTGAAAGAGGAAGGGGAGTTGTTTAGAGATCCAGGTAGGTATCGAAGACTTGTTGAAAAATTAAATTATCTCACTATCACTAGATCAGACATCTCTTATGCAGTGAGTGTACTAAGTCAGTTTTTACAAATGCATCGGGTCGTACCTTGGGATGCTGTAATTCATATTCTTCGTTATTTTAAGCGAGCTATTGGCCTTGGATTGTTGTATCGACCAAATGGACATCTCAGAGTGGAAGCCTTTTCAGATGTTGATTGGGTAGGATCACTTTCAGATAGAAGATCTACTACTATATATTGTACCTTGTGGGAGGTAACTTGGTGCCATGGAAGAGTAAGAATCAAGCAATAGTAGCTCGATCTCGTGCAGAAGCCGAATACAGAGCAATGACTCACACTACTAGTGAACTGACGTGGCTGCAACATTTCCTCCAGGAGGTTGGGTTTCCAGCTCCTATTCCTCTTCAACTATTTTGTGATAATCAAGCTGCAGTGCATATTGCCTCTAATCCTGTGTTCCATGAGAGGACTAAACACATAGAGATTGATTGTTACTTCATTCGCGATAAGATTCTAAGTGGTGACATTTCTACACCTTTTGTGAAGTCTGCTGATCAACTCGCATATATTTTCACTAAGTCTTTGTGTTGTAATCGTTTAAAGCTTATTTGTTTCAAGTTGGGCTTATATGATATATATGCCCTAACTTGAGGGGAAGTGTTAGAAAGCATGTAATTAGTATAACCTGTGAGGGTATAAATGTCTATTGTATCTAGTGTATATATATAGTGATAAGTCAATGAATAAAGTAAGAAATACTTTTACCCATGTGCTTTGACAAAGTATAATCATGGATGTATTCGAAAACCAAGTGCAGGGTCTCACCGCTGGACTTATAGTGAATTAGTGCCTCATCCCCCTTCATTAAGGGGTTGATCTTGGCTTAACCAATGAGAGGGGAGGGATTAAGGAGGGTAAAGGGCGTAAAGACTACTGGGACTTATAAAAAAAAGGGCCTAAAGACTACCGTATATGGTTGCCTTAAGTTATTGTTTGGTCCCAAAAAGAGAAGTTTGGAGGTTTCAATAGTCAACATTTCTCTCGTAGATGTAACTCAATATGTTGCAGCCTACAATGAAATTCATTCTCTTAATTGAAATCTGTTTATCAATTTGTTATTTCACTCATCAGATACCTTCTCATCAAGTTTTTTTTTTTTTTTTGTTTCTTTTCCATGGAATCATAGGTGCCTCTAGCTTTATATGGGGGCTCTGGAAACTATGCATCTGCATTGTACCTTGCGGGATTTAAAGAAAATTGTTTGGACAAGGTTGAGACTGAGCTGCTTGACCTTGTTGGGGCTTTAAAGAAAAGTCCTACCTTTTATCAGTTCACAAAGGACCTCACAGTCCCAGCAGATGTCAGAGTGAAGGCTATCCAGGAAATTGCAAATGAAGCTAAATTTTCAGAGGTGACAAAGCGTTTCTTGGGTATGATATGTAGCTCTTATTATTCATCATTATTCTTCACTTCATGTCTCTTGTGAAGTATTTGGTGTGAGAGAAATAGCCATTTAGTGTAGGGTGTGAAAATATTCCTGCAATATGATTGTTTTTCACTATTTAGTTGTGACGTTTGCTTCATCTAGACCTATTGTTAACATGTATTTATTTGGTTTTTTGGTTGTTTCTAGCTTTTGGTTTCTACCATTTCCGTGTTTTTTATTGAGTAGTTCTTTTTTTAGTAAGTATTTCCTTTCTTAGTTTGTTTCTTTAATAAGGCCTGGTTTGGATAATGAAAGCCCCCATCTCATCTCTTCATATCTTAGTATCCTAACACTACAAACACAAACACT
This sequence comes from Platycarya longipes, assembly GCA_036559045.1. NCBI lineage: Eukaryota > Viridiplantae > Streptophyta > Magnoliopsida > Fagales > Juglandaceae > Platycarya > Platycarya longipes. The sequence continues at coordinate 40,048,883 of CM071801.1, read as the reverse complement.
TTTCAATTTCAAATCTTCAACTTTTTCATCTAATCACTACTTAATCATTACAAATTTGTAAACGTCAAAACAAAACACAATAAATAATTTAACTTTTTCAAATTCCGAAAATAAAAATAAATTTTTTATTCAAATTTCTTCTCTTTCATTTCCAAAGACCCATAAAATATTTTAATTCAAATAATCTCAACTCATTTCAACTCAACTATCTCACTTCACAAACCATCTCAACTCACTATTCAAACCAGCCTCAAGTATTTCCTTTCTTTTTTTGTCCCCGTCTCTCCCCCTCCTTCCTTGCAGTTTTCCCCTCCAGATCCTGTGTACTAGAGTTGTGCACATTTCGCCTTGCTTAATTTTACACGCCTAGAAAATGTAGGTCAGTTACCGAATTTCAGAATGACAGGTTTACTGTTTTCATTTAGTGAGTGAACTCTATGCCCTCAATTTTACGTTTCCTCAAGCCATGTGCTCTGCTTGTTTGTAAAAGAGACTGTCTACGCCACTGCTTTTGCTCTGATCAATTTCACAGATGGACCAAATTAAGACTTTTCCATGCTTAATTTGCATACTGGGGAGCTTGAGAATGCAATACAGTCAAAATGCTTGTTGTAATATGGTATGGTGTTTGTCTTTGAAGGTTTGCCTCAATGAACTTGATGTGAAATTAATTTTCTTGTTAGCATCCTGGGAGGTTTTTAATATTGCAGGTCTCTCACCGTGAGCTAAATGGGTAAAAGTTTTGGTCTTAGCAAGATAGAAAGGAAGCTTATGTTAAGAAATTGCTTCAAATTGGGAAGAGAAGTCTGGATATTGTTTCCAGGTTCATCGTTCATCATTCATCGTTTGTTATAATCCTATCCTAGCAAGAGAGGATTCTGGTCAAATGTAGGAGATGATGGTGATTCAGTTGATTATTTTTGGTATAAACATAGTGCATTAGCTTCTATAAACAAAAACAGGGTCATTTCTACTAAGATGTTTTTTCCCTTTTCCCCATTTTATTTTTTGTTTTTTTTTTTTGGGGGGGGGGTGGTTTTGTGGCAAACACATTTAGTTTTGACGTACGTTCATAACTTGTTCGGGGTTGTCTGGGAATGTCACCTTCTCTTAGTCGTCTTTGTGCCAGTGTTATTGATTGGTGTCTAAAAGTAGCATTTACTTGGTACCTCAAGTGAAATGTGGTACTGTGGATTTACTTATAAAAATATATATATATTGTACTTTGGATTCGCTTCTGCAGCTTGAATTTCTTGCTTTCTAGAGTGTAGTAGGTATTTCCTTTATATACATCCTATGTACTTGCATTGTGCCTATTTTTAGTAATAAAATTTCTTATTTATGATCGAGAAAAAGTTATTGTATGGAAAAGGTGCTAGTGTTCTCAATTTTTGGTTGAACTTAAGAATTATACTGGTTCTGTTCATTATGCCAATACACCACTTTAGTGCATATGCTTGCAGTAATCTTACTTAGACATACTACAATGTATCCTCTTCTCTCATGATTGGAGGGGTTCATCATATTCAATTTTATGTTCATCTCATGTATTTTCTTGATATTGCTGCTCAGTTTTATTTTTTTCTCTTTAATTGGGAATTAATTGATATATTGTGTGTGATTATTCCTTCATAAATTCTTGTAGTTGTGTTGGCTGGCAATGGGAGGCTAAGATATATTGACAGCATCACTAAGAGATTTTTGGAGCTGACCATGGCACATAGGGGAGAAGTGAAAGCTGTAGTGACCACTGTCATTGTATGTTCTTACTCAGAGCATGTGGCATACTGTTTTATTACTTACATAATCAGTTTTAGGATTTTTTTTCTTCTCTTGTATAAAAACAAATGTCAAAGTCTTCGTAAAAAGGCTTTTGTAGTATGTCTCCTGGGTTTGGTGGTGTACCATAGTTGGTCTATGTTTTATCCCTAATGACTACCATTGCTTATAAAGCTAGTTACACGTAAATGCAGAAGAGTTGAGTGCTAAAAGACCAATTACTCTCTCCTCTATTCCAGGCTATGTGAGCTAGTGTTCACTGCTTGATTGGAAGTTCATTGATCTTGGTTGCGATAACGTATGTTTGGATATATGACTTGTTTTCTGCATTTCCTGAGATTTACTTTATAATCACCTGTTATAAGACTTCAGATTAGATGGATGGATGGATGTACACTTAGTTTACTGATGTTCGTTCTGGCAAATGACTTAGGTGAGCCTAGAAATATGAAAGAACCAAAATAGATTGGTGGTGGGGGTGAGAAAATAAAAAGCCAAAAATCCCTTGTGAGTGTCAAAACTGCTTAAGGGGATATGTTTAATAGTCCTATACAACTATCTCTCATAGTAGTTGAGAATTCTTCTGCGATCTAATTGTTGTTATTTCCTAACTAGCCCCTTCCACCGGATGAGGAGAAAGAACTGAAGGAAACCCTTCAAGAGATTCTCGGACACGGCAAGAAAGTTAAACTTGAACAGAAGGTATGTAATTAAGCATATTTTCTTGCACTAGTTATTTTATTCTAGACCCAAATTATCTTTTTATTTTTATTTTATTTTATTATCCTAGACCGAAAATAATAATAATATTTGTCTGCCAGATTGATCCCAGAATTCTTGGTGGCCTGGTGGTTGATTTTGGACAAAAGGTCTTCGATATGTCCATCAAGACCAGGGCGCGGCAGATGGAGAGGTTCTTGAGGGAGCCCGTAGATTTTGACAGCCTGTGAAATGTGGTCACACTTGTTTCAGTGGATGTTTAATGAAAAAGTGTTTTTCCTTATAAAAGAAGGCTTTTAAGGAAAATGTTTATTCCGGTTTGATTTGGGTTCTCTCGTAAACTCATTTATGTAATATGGTAGAATGCCATACATTTGCAAATAAGAAGCTACAAATTTTATTCACATTTGTCAGAGCAATCGATGGTTGAGCTTTTAATTTCCTTTGTATGATTTTGTGAGTAGAGAGGGCCAATCTGAGAGCAAGCTGCACATATATTGGCTTGGTCTTTTTCTATCCCTAATAATTGTGTTATCCAATCTGTAATAAAAAATTGCAGAATGAAGACCCTCGTGGTCACTCATTGGTTAGGGTTGTTCACGGACTCTACGAAGGTCGGTTTTGGCTTGTGATGGTGTTCTGATGAGGAAAAGACCGTGGCCGAGAATTGTTCATTTGAAGCTGTTAGCTTGGTGTGACTGAACGCATCCTCGACCATCGTGCCTCATGGCCGGCTATAAGTGTTTTATTAGTCTTAAAAGTTTTTTAAATATAAAAAAATTAAGTTGTTTTGAGTATAGTATATATGTATATATTAAAATTTTTAATTTCAAATAAGTTAAAATGTATGTTTAAATAAAATCATCATTTTAGATAACGTACGACGTAATTCGAATTTTATAAAATTGTCAATGAATGAATCATATGATTTTAAGATAATTACAACTTTCAACTGCAACGAACAGTTTATCAGTTGAGCAGCTGAAAGATATGGCCATAATTTAAGAAAAAAAATTTAAGTAATCGTCATATCTATCTCAAAAAATATATATATATAATTTTAATTTGTTTTCAAATAATTATCATAACGATTTTAAAAGTTTTATAAACATATGATTAATAAATAATAAATAACTTTTTAATTGCAAAATTTATTACTTTAAATTATAAATTATAAATTATAAATTATATTTCTCTTAAACATTCATCAAATTTTAACATTGAATTTGTTGCTGTTTCTGGACTAAGCGTCCTCAAATTTTTAAAATTGAACTTAAGCAAATCAAAAGATACAGAAGTTAATCTCTCTTTCTGTTTTATTTTTTTAAAAGAGAAAAAAAATATTAACAGGCTTCATTTATATTGAGCTTCGTATATAAGTTGCCAAGCTTGGGAAAGAAGTCATAGGTTCAATGGCGCAAAAGCAGGTAAAAATATACAAGATATTAATGCATTAGGTGCACGATGAATGAGGATTTTCTATAAAAAAAAAAAAAAAAAAAAAAAACGCATGAACGAGGATCTCGTGAAAATACATGATCTCATGTACTAAAATATCCCATGAAGTCACTGGTTTGGCTTTGGTTGCTTTGCCCTTCCGGCCCCATCTTTTCTTTTTGACAGATTCACTCTCACATTGCTAGCTTTTTGTTAGAAAAACTTTCAAGCCTCGATCACTTCTTCCACGAATTTTATTTTTTAGTTTATTTTTCTTCAGCACTACGTTTACTTTTTTAACCTCGATCGGAGTTTGTCGAATCACAGCTAATTAACCTGGCCATGAACTTTGAGACTTGCTCTTGATTCCAAATTGGTAGTACATTTTATTGAATTGAATAATAATAATAATAACAATAATAATAATAATAATAATAATATATAATAATAGGAGTCATAATGATGAGTTGGTTTTTTCTTGTCTTTGTAACCAAGTAGCGTGTTGCTTGGAACAGCCTCTTTAACATGTTGTTATATATATAGATATTTCCGAGGACAGCTAGCTAGCTGTATCAGATTGACATGAATTCATGAGGACGATGCTTTTGACACATTTCAGTAGCTCTACAGATTTCCACTACACTTTTATCCTTCAAAACTGCGCCGACGTACTCATCATGTCCCTATTGGTTCATAGAAACAAAGATTAATTTGAACAACTGAATTCCCCTTCAAATTTACTTGAATATTTGACTAATTAGACTCCCTCGAAAAAGCTGCTTTCGAGCTTCGACAATGACTCAGGAATATTGCATAGGCCGGGTGTTTTTCATGACACATAGGACCATCGATCCGAGGTTTGACAGATAACAAATGATCTTTATAAGCATGCAGGGAGATCATGCGGATTTGGTAAAGATCAAATTAAGAGTATATATTCTTCAAGCTGAAGATTAATTAGCAAGACATGAGAGCACGTACAAGATAGGGAAAGACGTTGTAAGGTATATTATATTACAATATTGTTGCTTATACTCTGAATTAATGAGTTAATTATTCAGCTTGATGCATGTCTTTCTAAGCGACCCGCCTGGCTCCTTATCTTTCCCAGAAAACCTTTTCTTTTTGGCAACATGCAGAGATCGCCAATACATGATTAATTGTTGTTCTTATAATTCCAGTAATTGATTTGATCTGCAAGTTAAAAGGGGTTGTAGACCAAATATTGAAATTAACATATTCATGTAGACCAGATTCATGCAGAAATCTGAGGTTTTTTACCCTTTTTTTTCCCCAACAAATCGTCTACGAGAAAAAAAAAAAAAAAAAAAACCCAAAGAAAAATGGGCCAAGTTAAGATATTACGGAAGTTTAAGATCTGATGGTAATGGAATAAATCGAGGTTTATAAATTTGTAGGTAGATGTCAAAATAATTTAGAACTATAATTTATAATCTAAAGCCATTTAATTCATCTCAATGACAGGTGGCGGTCGACCCTAATTGTATATGGATAAGTACGTGAATCCTTTAAAAACAAGTAATTCAGCAGATCAGATTCTTACCAGAGATTGAAGGAAAACTATTATTACCTATGTAGACATCAGACCTACTAATTTCCTGCCGCCACACAATTATCTACAAATATATAGAATAATGAATTTTGATAAATTTAGATGTTAACATCTCATGCCTTGCACATGACTTTGCAATAGAAGAATATACAGAATATGCGTACTCATATTATATGATTGCACAGAAATTTTAACCATATCTAGCTCTCATCTCTTGCTTACTAGTTTTTTTACCCAGATAAGTAATTTGGAGAGACCCAGATCAAGAGCTAGAAAACGAAGTTGCAACTAATTCTTAGGTGAAATTCTTGCAGTGATAGACCATGGGTTCACGCAATTTCCGCGCTTTGGTTCATGTTCGCACGATTAAGGGGCATGCAAGAATTAATTTTTGTTAAAAAAAAAAAAAATCTGCAACGTTTTATACGAAAAAAGTGCAGACTTTTGCCGCAGCAAGTATTGTTCCTGAAGTACTTTTTGTACCTCTCTGATCTCGTCTTTTTTATGCTCTAGGGTTATACTTCAAACTCACGTGTGAGTGAGAGAGAGAGAGAGAGAGAGAGATTATTATGTGAAGTGGAAGCAAAAATGTAGGTTTCTCATAGTCGACAAAGATGATGATTACCTTGTGAGTGAAGAAAAATGCATCGAAAAGGACAAGAAGAGTCAAAGACAAGAAGACCAACCATCCCTCTCTGCTTTCTTAAATTTCTATCCCAAGGAGGTCCCCCTCCAATCCGTTTTCCACTCCACCTATCAACCAACAAACATAATCCTTCTCTCTTTCCCCTCTCTATCTCCATCATACTTCATATTCATATTCTAAGCAAACCCCACAGCCATCGCCATCATCATCACCATTACCACCCCATAAAGTCTTCTTTCTTGTTCGTACAAACATAATGTCCATATATATATATATATATATATCCTTCTTCTCGGATCTCCATCAAAACCACTGACAAAAAGAAGAAAGAAAGATCACTAGCAATGAGGAAGCCAGATCAGATGACAAAAGATAAACTAAGCAATAATAATAACAAGAGCAAGCTAAGGAAGGGATTGTGGTCACCAGAGGAGGACGAGAAGCTCATGCGCTACATGTTAACCAACGGACAAGGATGTTGGAGTGATATTGCTCGGAATGCGGGTCTCCAAAGGTGTGGGAAAAGTTGTCGCCTTCGTTGGATCAATTACTTGAGACCTGATCTCAAGCGCGGTGCATTCTCGCCACGGGAGGAAGAACTTATTGTCCATTTGCACTCAATTCTTGGCAACAGGTCCTCTCTCAATCCCTCTCTCGCTCTCGCTATCTGATCTTGATCAAAATTACCATATATATTGTACACGACCATTCCCATATTCGGGTGTTTTTAGAAGACCAAGAAACGTACAAATTGAAAGTGGTTCTCATGCATGGGCTCTTCTTCCCCTCATATGGCAATCATAAAAAGGTTGAATTTTATGAATAAAATGGATTAATAGTACGTATACTATCCTATATATAATCTCACCATCACATATGTGTGAGTATATAAATCTGCTCATGTATTTGCGTAATGCCCTTGAGAAACTAGCGAGATGAATAATTTCCTCTTCCGATATTTCAAGAATATAGGCCGTAGCAGCTAATAGATAACAGAGTTTGCGGAAGATACTTCTTGGATTTTACCTCTCATTATTCATTAAGGACTGGGGATGAGTTTAGTATAGATTTTATATAGGTTCGTAATGCGCCAATTAAGCCAATTAGAAAAGGAAAAAAGATTATAAGCCACTACTTCTAAACGGCTCAAATCTTGAAGTCATCTTGAATGTACTGACTAATTTATTCTCTGAACGAGAATCACTATTTAATTAATACACAGCCAAATTAATTTGATCCCACTACGGCTCTCTATGATAACCATATGCATGTACTGTGTGTAATATTACATTGTGGATTCTCCTCCCTTTTTCGTAGGTTTTTTTTTTTTTTTTTTTTTTTTTTTTGGGGGGGGGGGGGGGGGGGGGTTTTTTTTTTTTTTTTTCTTTTTTAATTGGCCTCTAGCTAGCTATGCACGTATTTAACTGTTACACTAATGCTTTAAGCTACGTTTGAGTAGTGATCAGAGATCTGTGAAATGAAAAGTATATTGAAGTAATGATAAAATTTAATAAATCCAGTACCCAAACACAGCCTTAAGCATATTATATATAGTCTATAGGCATCTTTCCCGCCTTGAAATCCATGCATCTTAAAGCAGTAATTAAGGCCATTTTCTCTTGCAGTGCCCTAGCTAGCTATATTTTGCGCATGCAGTAGAAATATTATTTTCTCAAGCATTTTTCTCTTTTCCAAATAATACTATATTCAGGTGGTCTCAGATTGCGGCACGTCTTCCAGGAAGGACGGACAACGAGATTAAGAACTTTTGGAATTCGACATTGAAGAAAAGGTTGAGAAATAACAATATTTCCACACCGGACAGCGACATTTCAGAGCCTAGAGATCATGTCATATCCGGAGGTCGTCATGTATTAATGGCTCCCATGCATGAACATGACATCATGAATATGTGCATGGAAACATTTTCCTCCTCATCATCATCCTCCATATGCATGAACACTTTGGTCTCAAGCAGCCAGCAGTTTGATCCGTTTTCTATGATTGATAACCGCTATCATGATGACATGATTGGTGCAGCAGGGTTATTCAACATGCAGCCTACAATTAATACTTTGGCACAATTTGGTACTGGGAGTGGGAATCATGGACTTTATGGATCGGATTATTATGGGATCTTGGAGCCTAATAGTATGGGGTTAGAAAGGGACCTTTCACTTCCTCCACTAGAGAGTAGATCAAGCAATATTGAAGAAAATAATGCTGAGGTAGATGAGAAAAGCAGTAACAACCACTTCAATAATGGTTGCTTCAACAATACTGAGAGCTTTAAAATAGAAAACATGTGTGGGTTTGGAACTCATGGGCAAGGAGAAAACTTAAAGATGGGGGAATGGGATTTTGAAGGTTTAATGCAAGACTTATCCTCCTTAATATCCTTTCCTTGATTGATTTCCAACTAGTGGAATAAAAGCCCGGCCGGCCTTCAGCCTTCGCTACCTCTCTCTCTCTCTCGCTCTCTCTACTAGTGATCTCTCAGCAACTTCCTCCCACACATAAAGCAACCCAAAGCCATACCCTAGCCAGTAAATTTTGGGGCAAATATTATTTCTCTCAAAACCATCATTTTAAACACGCATAAACCTCGATCTGGTCTTGCTATATTCCTTTTGTTCCAATATGATCAATACCTGTTAATAATGTTTCTTTTAGCTTATGAGAAAAATGTGAGTATCCATCACCAAATGCTCCCATATATGCTGCATATGCATGGTCCCGTATACCTAATAAGGCTAGGTCGATCGATCGGTCTGCAATAAGATCGTTTGCAATATAGAGATTAGGATGAGCGTACTACTTCATGATTGGCGCGCGGGGACAGATTGGTGCAATAATCATCGTCCCAATGAAGAGAAATGTGAATAGCAGCTACCAGATCATTGTAATTAGGAAATAAAGAGTACTAGCAAGTCGGCAAATTGTAGTTTTTATGTACAAAAGAAATAATTTGGATCGGAGGTACGTAGATGACGTAATTGCTATGAATTACCAGTGCCTATATGGGAGAAAAAAACATGTACAACACCAGTCACCAATCATGTAAGCTTACGTCAATATATAAGAAACGAAATTGAAGGAACGTTATATTATTGTTTTTTTGTACGTATATATATACACATTCATTTGTGATTCGTGCACGTGTTTTTGTAAACTTGCAAATAAAAATTAGCCAACTTTCTTCTTCTAATCCGGCAAGCACAAAGGTACGTACCTACACAAATCAATACACGACTTATGTACGTATTAGTATATATAATAAATTATACGCATCATTATATAATCTCTCAGATAAACTTCAACATAATACGTACTATATTATATATATATGGGCTTTTTGTGATGATCAAAATCTTTCTGGAAGCTGTACTAATATATAGGAGGTGGTTTGAGGAGTACTCCAATTAATATCCCTAGCCATGTCCTTAATTCATCATGACCTTCATGAATATTGCACATAATAATTTTTAGTGGAACTTTTTAACTTTTCACAGTTCCATAAAAAAAATAAAAAACGTGAACGTCGCCTGAGAGATTCGAACTCTCGCGGGGAAACCCCATGTACTTAGCAGGCACACGCCTTAACCACTCGGCCAAAGCGACGGTTTGTTCTAGGTTCGTTACTAAATTTATATCAACCAATTGTATTGCCCAATACCCGACCTAATTCATATGTTGTAGCACGTGATCCTTAATATTCGGTAGAGGATGTAATGAACGAATTCTTTTCAATAATTTCGAATATATAATTGTATAAATCAATCTATTATCAATATTACCTTTTTTTTTTTTTTTTTTTTATAATTCCAGCTTATATTTAATATTTACAATAGGATTGATTACATTAAGGGACGGAACATGATTTTGTGTTTGTGGGGTGATTGATAAAGTATGTGCTATATGTAAATTTTAAAAATATGCTCATTAGTGATAGAACTATTACATTCTATCGTTATCGAGCTCTCTAAATGTATTATCCTTCGAATTATTCACGTCTTTTTTTTAAAGAATCATTTATTCTTGATTTACTCATAATTTTTTTTATGATTTAAGAAAAATTTATAGATCAAGAATAAACGTAAGAAACCTCTAATAACTATGAGAAATTTATAGTCAAACTGTAGAATTAGACTGTTAAAATAATTATAAAACTAGATGAGTTAAAATTTAGATTTCAGTAAAGCTAAAAATTAAATAAAATTATATGTATATTGAAATTTGGGAGAATAATTTTAATAAAAATTTGGGGGCTAATTTTTTTATATTTTTTTATAATTTGAGGGATAATTTAATATTATATATATGTAAATATATATACTTAAATATAGTAAATGATTTTTTTGGAGAATTTTGGGCTATCACATCGTTATAAATGTCTATATTATACTACCATCTTTAATTGTAAGGCTATAATAATTACCATAATCGTTTTATCATTATAAACTCTTGACACACACACACACACATACATATATATATATATATATATATATATATATAGATTAATAAAAATTGCAAGTGTATCCATTCAATTGAGTAGTGCTATAATATTTTGAAGGCATTTTACTATAAAAAAAAAAATTAGTATCTGTAAAACACTACAAGATTTTCGGGTTTTAGCCACGAACAATAGTTGTGGCAAAAAATAAGATTTTCATGGATAAAATATTTTTTTCACCAATTTGACTCGTGGGACGTCCGTGACATATAATTCGCGGTAAAAGAGCATTTGCCACGGACCATACAATTCTGTGGCAAATAGATACTTTTCCCCATTATATTTGTTGTGGTAATAGCCAATTTTACTCGCAGGAATAAAATTTAAAAATACTATAACCCTATGACTATTATTCTTTTGCTACAAAATCTTGTCGTGGCTAATAAGTTTGCACTATGAAACAATCGTTGTAAAAAAAAGTTTACCACCAGACTATCTCTTTTCTACTTGTAATAAATGTTCTTTTACCACCAAGTCTAATCGTATGCCCTTCTATACGCCCACAGAGAAGTTTCATAGCAAAAAATAACCTTTTGTGGGCAAAAGTATTTGCCACAAGTTTTGTTCACGGCAAATACTAAAATATTTTAGAAAAAAAAATATAAAAATAATTGTAGAAATCATAAAACAGAATCTGAATAATGAAATGAATATAGAAGATTTAAACATAATCAATTAGAAGAAATGATAGAGCTAAATCTACAACATAAAATTATAACAGAACCCAAATTACCTAAACTAAAACATAGCAGAATTCTATTCGTTTTGTTAGAAAATAATTGGTCATAAATAAATAATTTTTTTGTAATGTTTATACTGTTTAGATGATATAATCTAATTTGTAAGATTCAAATTTTAAAATTATCTTTCAAAGTAAAGTATGCCCCATATAAAATGTGCAGAAAAATTTTTAATTAACAGAATTATTTTCAACCCCGGCCCGACTCCGTTAATGATCTTATACGTTTTTCTTTTTGGCACCGAAGAGGGGGCCAGGATTATTGTACTAATTAAGGACAACACTAATTATAAGCAAATATATAAATATATATATATATATATATATATAATATCCTGCCTGATTTGACAGCTTATAAATTAGTATTCCACTCCCATAAACTGGTCCCTAACTTTCCATTTCACTTAATTGCTTTTCCTTCTTTATCATAATTATAATATGCTGCTTTTTGTATTTTTCTTAATTTATGTTAAAAAGTATTTTAATTATAAAGTAATTAGATAAAAATAATTTTATAAATTAATATATTTTGATATTATCTGTCAAATTATAAAGTCATGTACTTTTACTAAAATGCAATTTGATAAATAACATAAAATTATGTCAAATTATAAAATTATTTTTATATAATCTTTGTGTAGCATTCCTCATTTATATATCCACAAACTTTCCCTTTTAATTTGTCGTATAAACTACAGATCAATCCTATAAGAAGGTTACAAATAAATAGTCCAAAACGGTACTATTAAAGGCCATCTTCCTTTAGTGATAATTACCTATCATTTTCCTTTTTAATAATAGAAATATTTTGGGATCCCATCTATAGTTCATCATTTGATCTCATATAACCATTTTAATTATTAGGAGGAATTAATTAAAGAATATAATAAAATCTTTCATATACTACTAACTCTTGAATTAATCTTTGAAAAGCTTGATGGAGAGTCCCCAAATTGATCATCAGGTTGAAATTTCCTGCACGTCCCTGCAATATGCATATATACTCATGAATGAAAGGTACTCTTGCGTACAGAGTCATGCTTCTAATTTGCAACATGTTTAATTGCAGCTTGTAGTGCGTACGTACTAGGTCTCAATGCAAGGACTCGTGTGTATGTATAAGATTCAGTCACTACAAGAAAAATGAATTTTTATAATTAATTAATTACGAGAAAAAAATTATTTGTGATTAATTTTAAATGTAAATAATAATTTCTTTAAAAGAAATTGATTGTAAATAAATAATTTTCTTATAGTAAATAGTACTAGTTCGGATCAAGTTCGGAGTAGAAAAAGCTAGGAAACGTATTTGGTATTTAGTGATGATGGTAGCCAGTGACAGGTGCAATTCATAATGTTTCTTGGCATAAAAGCGAAAGCCATATACACACTACTACTACTATATATTTGATTATTTCTCAATGTTGAGATTAATTATTATATATTACCTTTAATCATGAAGATGTATGGTCATATCGATCATGTCGACCCTTGTATTTCAATCCATCACCTGATCTCTTCAAAAGCACGCCAAGTGTATTAATAATGAATTTCATGCTCTTTAATTATAAACTAAAAAACCAAATTGCCCTATGCGTTACCGATGATCAATACATGAGCCAGCCTGGCTAGCTAACAAAAGCCAGGCCCACATCAAGCTGTATTTTAAGCATGCCATTAATTAATTAATTTGGCGTAATGGCATCAAATGCCACAAAAAACCCATCAATCAGCTATAGCTAACTAGCTAGAATGTAAAAAGTAACTAATTAAATCAGTTATCCCACTCTCGTAAAGACATGAATTTGGTGCATTAATTAATTCCCAGCTTGAGGGCATTTCGAGAAATAATCATGACCGCGGGACGATCAGACCGATCGAAGGAAAATTAATTAAGAAGGGTGCATCAGCATGAGCGCCATTGAGCATGGACTAGCACATGACTTCATACATGTGCTAGCTGTTTCCAAATTATAAATATTGTACCTTTTTGGCTTAAGGAAGATGCTACATACCCCCACAAATGTACCCCGATCCCCACCCCGATTTCATTTCTTTTTATGTGATTTTTATGTAAGTGTTTTTAAATAATATTGTGATTTTTTTATATTTTTAAAAAATATTTTAATATGTTAAGAAAATCATGTCAAATAAATATATTTATTTGAATTTTTTTTTAAATCATGTCTACCCCGATCCCTATCCCGATTTCAATTTTTTTTTAAGTTTTTTTTTACGTAATTTTTAAGTAAGTATTTTTAAATAATGTTGTAATTTTTTTATATTTTTTAAAAATATTTTAATATGTTAAAAAAATGATGTGAAACCAACTTTTAGAATGAAAAGAAATCAAAAGATCATGAATTAGCTAGGGATCAAAGGAATATTTGATCATAAAAGCGTGCTTACTTTGCTATCATTCCTCAGATGTTAAAAAGACAGACAATTCGGTGTAAAGTATATGCTAGCCGCTGATCTAACTATGCTATAAAGGCTAGCCGTAATTGTCGGATTAGATTCTTTACTCCAAACTAATTAATCTGCTAACGTTACAACTCATCCATTATTCTAATTTAATATTTTTCTTACATTACCTTTCCCTGTGCAAGCAATTTTTGATTACCCTCGATCTTTTTACATATTAATTGATACAACATGCATGTTAAAAGACTCATAGTTTGGGTAATCTTCTAACACAATCTATTAAATATTGAGTGTTGCAATTACAAAGAGATTACATAAAAATTCATTCTATAAATATTGTGTTACTTCACGTGATTCGTTAAATCATTTAATTTATAATAAAAATAATTGTATAATCTAACAAATCACATAATCAAATGATATCAATTTATGTATTTATTTTTATATAATCACTTTATAATTAGAATATTTCTCCTAAATATTGGTGATCATATTTAAACCGGTTTGAACAAACTCCAGCCCCACCTGGTCTAGGTACGTGGTTTGGTCTGATCCCTTACAAAGACTCTAATTTTCTGTAATTTAGTCTTATTAATTACGCAGAAGCAAGATCTAGTGCTAAAGGCCCACCAAAGTCTCAGAGCCAAGCCAACCTTCCCCTTGATCTCGATCAGAAAAAGAAACCTCTTCATCCACTTTAAAAACCCTACCAAAGTACTCCTTCCCTATGTCAGAGAAATCATCTCTTTCTCTCACTCTCTCACAGTCTCACTCACTCACTCACTCACTCAATTTTGAATCTCAGAATGGATGGTGTGGAGGATCAAGAAGCAGTACTATTTCATACCTACCCTTGTGCATACTACGTCCAAAGTCCTTCCACTCTCTCTCACGCCAACAGTGCTGATGTTCGAAACAACAACGACTCCACATTCCATTCTCCACTCCGCTCTGAAACCTTTCTCACCAATACAGCAAACCACAACCATGAAGCCTCACGCTTCACTCTCTCCCGCTACTCTTCTTCTCGTGGATCGAACAACTCCTTTATGCATGAAAAGAAGGTTGCTAATTATGATGCTCGAAGTACCGAGAATGGTGAGAACCGTTTGATCATTGTTGATGGTGGACTAGTGCATGGCGACGATGAGGAGGAAGAGAATGAGGATGGTCATGATCAGAAAGAATACTATCAAAGAAGAAGAGGGCGTTGGAGAAGGTACTGCACTTACCGTAATTCTGATCCATGTGTTTGGATTTGCTTACAAATAAGTTGGAGGGCAATGGTTAGCTTGGGAGTTGCTCTCCTAGTCTTTTACCTTGCTACAAAGCCCCCACCACCCGAGCTCTCTGTTAAGGTACTATGAATCTCTCTCTCGATCTCTCCTTTTCTCCATTCTTCTTTGTTTTTGGGATGAAACTAATCCACTAAGAATGATGCCATTATGGTATCTCACTTTATTTTCTCTTCTCTGCATTTTGACCATTCATATATTTAAATTTGTTACTATTAATATACTGATATATATTTTTTATTTTAAAAATATTTAAACATATTTAAAAATTATTTAAAATAAAAAAAGAAAAAAAAATGTAATTTGCACTAAAGAAAATACTAAATAAACAAATTAAAAATGCATAATAGCACTGCTAATCCACTAATTAGGCACTGATCTAGGCTAGCTTCCCTAGCTTTCGACTCCAATTGGGCTAAAATGATATCCTTTAAATTGGAGCCCAAATGCTATCTTTTAAATATCACGTTGACCAATACAAGGAAATTAGGCCCATAATCCAAGACCCATGATCTCTTTAAATATCAACATGGCCATTAGAAGAAAAAGAGCTAGTAGCATTAATCCAAAGACCCACGATTGAAGTCCATAGGATGCACGCAGCATGCAGATGTCCAAGGATATAGAACCCAAATTATTACGTAGTTTAGGCCTATGCTATAACACGCTAGCTAGCTACACTAATTAAGCTACAATTTATGTCCGCTTCTCCTTAAATTAAAAAGAAAAAAGGAAAGATGTTGCAGATAACGAGCGTTGGGCAATTTGTTCTGGGGGAAGGAGTGGATGCCTCGGGTGTAGTAACAAAGATCCTCACCTGCAATTGTTCGTTGGACTTGGTGACGGAGAACAAGTCCAAGCTCTTCGGTCTTCACATTTACCCTCCAATAATCGATATGTTATTTGGTCGCCTCCCTTTCGCCATGTCATATGTAAGTACTAATTAAAAGTTTTCTTTTCCTTCGATTGATTTCATGATATATATATATATGTGTGTGTGTGTGTGTGTGTGTGTGTGTGTGTATCCATTTTTGAATAAACGTATAACATACATGCATGGAACGATTCATTATCATCCAATCATGATAAATATGCAGGCATATGATCTTATATAATATATAGGATGAAAATAAGATATATAGGAGTATGGAATAATATAGTACTATTAGTACTCATTAATTGTTAAATAATGTACGAACGTAGGGTCCAAAGCTATATGCTGAAAGTGGGAGAACAGTGTACAAGTTATCAGTGGGAACAATGAATAAGGCGTTGTATGGAGCTGGAAGAAGTATGGAGGACAGGCTGGAGTCTGGAAAGGGACTGCCACTTGTTGTTCAAATGAGGTTGAGCTCAAATTTCCGAGTAGTGTGGAAGCTTGTGA
This sequence comes from Platycarya longipes, assembly GCA_036559045.1. Classification (NCBI taxonomy): domain Eukaryota; kingdom Viridiplantae; phylum Streptophyta; class Magnoliopsida; order Fagales; family Juglandaceae; genus Platycarya; species Platycarya longipes. Next base: position 40,032,370 of record CM071801.1, on the reverse strand, counting down.
CGCCTAAATTCCATCATCAAGTTGAATGTCTGTTACTCCTTAGAAGAGCATATGATAAGAAGCATCGAACCCAAGTATTTAATAGCACCTGCGCAGTTACTTCTTCTTAATTATTAGAACCAAAACAAGTTAATTAAATGGAAAATTATCTGCATCAAGTACTATATATATATATATATATATCTTGAAGTACTGCACCCACTATAAGAAAAATAAATTTTTGTAGCTCTTTAATTATAACTAAATGCTTATTTATAATCAATTTTAAGTATAAATAGTCATTTGGCGTGACTATTATAGTTATGTTTTATTTCTTGCATATATGCCAATCATGTTTGGCAAATACAAGTATAGATCATGATATATAAATGTTCAAACATATAGAAAGTATTATAAGAAAAATGAGTATTTTGTGACGAATTATACATGATGAGAATGATTATTTGTGATATATATATATTTTTTTTATAGAAAATAGTGATCTTTTTGCGGACCACATGAACTAAACAATTTTCTTGTAACAAAAATAATAGACTATATATATATAGTATATCGGTTGCCTGGCCAATGAAATTCGATCGGATGAATCTATATCATGTCCAAAATGTACTGATTATTAATTAGGATTGAAGAGTACTTGAAGGTACGTATATATGATTTTTATCTTTATTTACTTTGAATATTGGATGAGATAATTAGGCCATTAATTACCGAAATTAATTGGGTACGTAAACAGCGCCGCTAGCTAGCATCTATAAATATATATAGGAATCCCTTGCTGCTTATTCGTGAATATCAGAGCCACGTACGTACCAGCTAAATTAAACCAAACTTAATTAGTACTAAATATTAATTAATTAAGATCAGATCGAAGACAGAAAGTCATGATGAGCTTAAATATTTCTAGTCCTTTTTTCACGTGAAGTGACCAATAATTGTATAGGGATAATCATCTATCGGCCTGCATGGATCATCATCATGATGTGTCGCAATTAATTAATTAATTAGAATCATCAAATTAATTGCAGTCCACCGGCAAACATAACATAAATATATTGGCGTGCCGCAACTCTGGCGGCCTGCATACAATGATATCCCACTCACGATCGATCTATCGAGGGCTTGCTAGCTAGCTAGCTGGATTACAAATCATGTATGGATGGTGTTGTGATGACGTGATAATTATGATGAATATATAAAATAATTATAAAAAAATAAGAAAAAAATTATACATAAAAATTTATGTAGTTTGATAATATACTTATATTTATAAGAGTGGCAGGATCGACTTAATAAATTAGGAAACTTTAGATAAAAAATTTGATTGAGATTTTTTTATTAAAATAAAATAAAATAAAATAATTTTAATTTTTACAATACATTTTTGTTCAAAAATAATACTTGTCGTTTGTCAAGTAAAATTACTAATGAAGATTTATACTATATTTTCAACTAATAACTAACTAATCTTTATTAAAAAATCGATTTAAAAAATATTTTATCAAATCTTGTTTTATAAGATGTGTTCTTGAGTTTTAAGAGTTGTTTAGGAACACAACTATTTTTATATATTCTCACATATTTTCAAATCAACTTCTTTTTTTCTAACTCAAAATTCAATAAAACATTTTAATTCAAACTATTTCATTACCATACTAGATATTTAGAGGGATTCTATATTTAATATCTAAAATGGACTTAGAAATACTTATAATAATCATCATAAATAAAGTTTTATAAAAAAGTGGTCATTTGCCTCTTCAAAAGATCATACAATTTTTTTTTATGAATATTCAAAAATTACATTTTGTTATTTATATTTTTGACATTATATATTAAACTAAAAATGATAAAAGAGAAATATATTCTTATAAAGAGAGTACTTGAAATAATTATTATATGGAATACTTCTAAAACTAATAATGACATATAATATCTATTTAATAGTTTTGTTCTTTTATTAAGTTAATTAATTTTTTAATTTTTTTAAAATTATATTTTAGACTTTTTAAAAATGGGCCTTTTACCCCTAGGGGCCTTAAGCAATTGCCTAACTTGCATAAAGCAAGAGTCGGTCCTGAGGAGTGAGCAGCGGTAATTTCACTATCATCCAAAGTAGGATTACATCATATATATTTATACTAACCCTAATTGTATAGACATATTTAAGAAAATTTCCAAAAATATTCATGTTGCTCGCACACTCACTTTGCCATTTGTCACTTGTGACTGTATACTCATCAGATATGAGTCACATACTCCAATATATGGGTCACCCAAATATTGTATCCATAAATTAATAAGCTGTATGTTGAAGATGGAATCCATTAATGTACTACTAGCAAATTCGATCCACGCCAATATTGCGGACCATGGCTAGAAATAATGTGTATATTGTGCCAAAACTGAAAATTTAGCTGGAAATATATAGTATGCTCCATGTACTCCTCTGGCAATAATTAACGTGGACCATAGCTGAAAATTTGATATAACACACATGATGATGATGAATACGATCGAGCTAGCTGCGATCATGGAGCATATTCTGTATATTGTGCCAAAACTAAAATATATTATATATTACGCTGATCAGGTTTATATATTTGAAAATTAATTATTGGGGTTTGAATGACCAAAGCACATACGCCAGCCCCCTGAATATTGATGTATCTTTATTTATTTATTTCTATCTTTAGAATGCTGGTTTGGATCGATTTTAGATCCTGAATTTATTACAAGGATATTAAACTCAGTTTAATGAAAAAAAATTATTTATTTACAATCAATGATTACAAATAGTCTATTTTAATCATTAATAATTTATTTTAATCGTAAATAATTATTTTAATCACAAATATGTTGTCACAAATGCTTATTTTTTTATAGTGAGTATTATATATATATATATATATATATATATATATCTTCCACATTTGATATTATAATACCCCCGCACAGTCATGACTGATCCCCAATTAGTTTAATATAGTTCTATTCAATTATGAATGTTAATGGTCTTGTTCCAATATGCCACAATTCAGAACCCAAATAATAAATATTTAATGCAATTAAAACTACTTCTAATTTATTAAACTGTCAGTGATCACGATCAACATACAACATGACAACCAAAAAAGAAAAAGGAAAATCCAGTTGATTGTAGCTCAGCATATTTTTAGGTAGTCATTTATATATATATAGGGCTCTCGTTGGGTGGGGGCAGAAGTACTTAGAATAAGGAACTAATGATCCATGACATTCTTTCCAATAAGGATAGAATGTGGGCATAATATATATCGTGGCCTTCACAACACATTAATGGATTCTATCTTCGACATACAGCTTATAAGAGGTGCAAAAGAAAGCATTATATAGTTATATGCGCTCACAAAGCATGCAGCCGCTTGCTAGTTGAGGGACTCGGCCATATTTTGAAAGAAGTTGGCCTGTACGACCCTGCGTATCGATCGTGGCTTCCACACGAAGGTGAATTTAATTATCTCATTGAATAATGGCAAGGCACTATGAGAACGTGGCTTCCACACGAAAGTGAAGTACTCCACCATCATATTATATTATATCTTACATTTTTGGTCGCTCAACTATATATGGATCATATCTTTTTCCCTATATTAAAAAAAGAAGAAGCTTATATGGATATCTTTTGTGATTTCTCCCTTTTAATACATGAAGAGATTAATGTAGCTAGCTAGCTAGCTTTTCCTAAGCCCATATGATCTACAAAGTTGAAGATCATATATATAATTAACGTAGTTCTAATAACGTATCGTAATTGAATAATGCAGACGCGATCAGCATCATGCATGGCGTACACAGTAGCTCCATTATTGTTAATTAATATATTAGTACTCTTTTGGTTTTCTTTAGGACACAGAAAATTAGTACAAACATGAATTAATGGTTGGTTTAGGTCGTCACAGAAAAGCTGCATGCCCACCGTATCATTATATTTTGCATAGTAATTGACTTCATGAACATGATGATATCTCTAGCTATCTTATATATATCTTAAGTTTTAATTTTATAAATACGATAATTAATTTATATTCGGGGTGACATATATACCCTTTTCGACATTTAATTAATAGGCGCTAGCTAGTAATTTACACCTCAAATTAGAAAGAATTAATATATAATGCACCATTTTTTCTCTAAGAAATTATAAAAATAAACAAGCAGTACTACTATTTTCTTGAGGTAGCAATTTGCATGCTAAAAAATTGTGCTGCCTATTAAAATGAGTATTCGTGACGAATTATTTACTATAAAAATATACTAATATTAGCAAAAAGTAATTATTTTAAATGGAAATAGTTGTCCACAGATAAACAAATATTTTCTTATAATAAAGATTATTGTTTTACTCATGATGAAGATAGAGATCATGGCATATAGATGATGAGACATATTATCCCATGAGGAATAGAATTATTAGACGCCCCCTCCCCTTCCTTTGTGGTCCTGGCCGGCAGGCATATATAATTGGAATCGCGACATGATAATTATTAATTCAGACTATCTTCCACGCAAAATAAAGTGGAGAAGTACTAGTAGTAGTACTAGTAGTACTCCGCCTTTATCTTCGATTCTTATATAGTTATAGATAATTTATATCATGATTATATTCTATATATATATATATATATATAACAACGTTGGATGGGCATGAATTAAGAATATCATTTATATAATATATTAATCATGTGCGTGGCTGCTTGCACACGTACGTGGACACCTAATTTTCTTATCTTGACCATCCTAGCTATTCATTCCGTTTGTTAATGAAAACCTAATATCATAATTTAAAGTGATCTCGACCAGATTTTAATTTTTCCAAATTTATTATCGTACATATATACAGAAGATTTCAATTCATGATCAGGTTCATCTTTTGCTTTTTCTCCGATCATAAAGCACCAATATGGATTGGATTTCTAAGGTTAAAAAACCTTAAAAAGCATATATATACATTAATAATGCATGTATATATATAAGAATTTATAAAATCTGTTCGTACAGTTATAAATTTATAAGAAACGTACGTAAACATATAGCTAACAAATGTTTTAATCTGTAAAGTTAATTTGTTGGGACTATTAATATCAGAATTACCAGCCTCTCAAGTTCCTCCTAAAGTTCGCCCTCCTGCAGTACCACCAGACAAATAGCTAGTGGGCATCTAAGCTGGTTATTTGTAAATATTCCATTTATTCATTTTATTTGTTTTACCGTTTATTTTAATTCATTTTGTATCTATAAATAGAGGACTGCACTGTACATTTGAGATACGAAAATAACAAATTACTAATTCCTTTTCTCTTTTCTGTTACTCTGCTTTTCTGCTTTCTGTTACTGCATCTGTTACTACATTTTCTCATGTCCATAAGCAATTCCATTATGGTATCATGAGTCAATCCGATTCTGAAAGCCAGAACGAGACAGAGCCTCCAATTCTCCCTGAGCCACAAACCAACTCCAACATGGCCTCCAATCCTGAATCCAATCCCCATCATCCTTCTAGTCCTTATTTTATTCAGCCAGGTGAAGGTGCGTCTTCTTCCCTGGTACCTGAACTCTTGACTACCGAGAACTACGTCACCTGGTCTCGCACCATATGGCATGTTCTTAACATCAAAAATAAAGTGGGTTTCATCAATGGTACACTTTCCAAGCCATCTGAGTCTGCTGATCCTCTTCTAATTCCATGGGGACGTTGCAACGACATTGTCATTGCATGGATCCAGCACTCTGTTTCTCCTGAACATCGGCCTACCATCGCTCATGCTGAAACAGCCATCGACATCTGGAACGACTTACAGGAGATGTTCTCTATCCAAAACACTCATCGTATTTTTCAACTTACTAAAGTTGTTTTTTCTTTAAATCAAATTGATGACTCTGTTAGTCAATATTAAAATAAGCTTAAGGGTTATTAAGATGAATTGGAGATTTATGAACCAATGCCTTCATGCACATGTGGTGCTGCTAAGATCTTAGCTGACTACCATCATCGCCACAAAGTGATGCAGTTTTTAATGGGATTACCAGAATCCTATGATGCAATCCGAGCTCAAATACTATTCTATGAGCCTCTATCTGCTGTCAACCGAATCTTCTCTCTTATTTAACAAAAGGAGAGTCGTCGCCAACTCAATAATTCCTCAAATCCGATAACAATGGCCACACGAGGACCTAACCAAAAGATTTCACCCAGCTCTCGCAAGGATCGTCTGTTTTGTACCCACTGCAATGTACCAGGCCACTCCTTGGAACGCTGCTTCAAGGCCAATCCAAATCTCCCGGTTTTCTCTCACTGTCGCATCCCTGGTCATACCAAAGACAAGCGCTACCGATTGAATGGTTTTCCTCCGAGCCATAAAAACAATACCAAGCATAAATTCATTGCTAACAGTGCTTCTATTGAGCAGAAACAAGATCACAATGACCCACCTATTACTCAGGAGCAATATAGGAAGTTGCTTGCCTTACTTTAAGATTCATCCCTTGACACTCATCAAGCTTCCGCAAATCAAGTCCAGCTCCACAATCCTGCTCTTACCTCAGCCACAATGTCTGGTAAATTTATTTGTTCAGCTTCAGACACTCACCAGGTTAACCCTTGGATCATCGACAATGGTGCTACAGACCATATGGTCTATAGCTCCTCCCTTCTCACACATAACATCTCTCGAGCCACACACAATGTTAAATTACCAAATGGTACCACCACTTGGTCTGTAGCACCAAGTGGTTCTTAAACATGTTGGTTCTTAAACATGTTGGTGATATTCAACTTTTCTCTCAATTGGTTCTTAAACATGTTCTCTGTGTCCCTGATTTTTCCTTTAATTTGATCTCTGCCAAATCTTTAGCAAAACACTCTAATTGTTGTCTTATATTCTTTTCGGATTCGTGTTTTCTTCAGGACCTTTCATCCTGGATGACAATTGGACAGGGTAACGTGCAGCATGGCCTCTATCACCTTCAACTTCAATCACCCCCCCACCGACTACTTTTACATCTTTTTTTCCTACTATGTTTCCTTCAAATTATGTCAATGTTGCTATTGTTTCTCAATTTGATAATTTCTCTTTATGGCATTATCGACTTGGGCACAGTTCAATGACCAAGCATGTTCTCAATGATATTGGTTTATCTTATGATCCATCTACCATCAAAATATGTCTTCCTAGTAGCATTTGCTTCTTGGCCAAACAACATAAATTGCCCTTTTCTCCAACTCTGACTCATGCACTAAAACCTTTTGATCTAATTGCTGTTGACATATGGGGTCCAAATGCAACACAAGCCTATGATGGCTCCAAATATTTCCTCTCCATTGTTGACCAATTTACTAGATGCACATGGATCTATCTCTTAAAATCTAAATCTGAAGCACGCCTATGTCTCCAGAATTTTGGTTCACTCATCACAACTCAATTCGAGACCAATGTAAAAATCATTCAGACTGACAATGATGCCGAATTCAACATGCCCGACTTCTATCATACTAAAGGAATTGTCCACCAACTCACTTGTGTCGAAACACCGCAACAAAATGCTTTAGTCGAACGCAAGCACCAACACATTTTAAATATTGCACGGGCCCTTAAATTCCAATCCGGACTTCCCAACAAATACTGGAATGACTTTGTCCTCACAACCGTGTATTTAATTAACCGGACTCTCACACCCTTCCTGCATTACAAATCTCCGTTTGAAACACTTTACAAAACCAAGCCTTCCTATTCACACTTACGTGTTTGTGGAAGTCTGTGTTATGCATCAACTCTCAGTCAATCCCGCACCAAGTTTGATGCTCGTGCTCGCAAATGCCTTCTCTTTGGCTATCCATATAGCACTAAAGGCTATAAACTACTCGACCTCACCTCTCATCAAGTTTTTATCTCCCGTGACATTATTTTTCATGAAAATGTTTTCCTACTAAAACATACCTCTGCTAATTATGTCCCTCAACACACACACGAGCCATCCTTCTCCCTTCAAACTCCTTCCATTAATCCTCCTCTCACCTTACAGCCCATCCAAACTTCATCACATCATTTCTTCGAGCCCATCATACCAGCCTCTCTAGTTCACACCGACACCATATCAGCTCCCAAATCTCCCACCAGACAATCTTCCTTCAATGATCCACCTGTTCCTCCACGAAGATCAACCAGAACCAGACGTACTCCCACCTATTTACGAGACTTTCATTACCAACATGCTGCTGCACTTACCTCTTCAAAGTCATTGTCCAAACTGGAAGTAAAGTCACTTTCAGACTCTGCCCCTCCTGTACAGGTTAATTTTCCCTTATCTTCATATCTTAGTTACAGCTCTCTTTCACCTCAGTTTCAAGCTTTTACCATTGTCATATCCCTTTACACCGAGCCTACTTCTTACACCATCAAAGGATCTCGTTTGGCGTAAGGCAATGCTAGAAGAACTTAATGCTCTTAAGCTTAATGAGACATGATCCATCGTGAACTTACCTTGTGATAAGAAAATAGTGGACTGCAAATGGATTTATAAATACAAGTTTCGAGCAGATGGAACAATTGAACAAGCTAAAGCTCGATTGGTGGCAAAGGGCTTTACACAGCGAGAATGTATTGATTTTTATGACACTTTTTCCTCCATGGTTAAACATGTTTCTATTCGGTGTCTTCTAGCAGTGGCAGCCATCAAAGGTTGGCAGTTTCAGCAACTCCACATTAATAATGCATTTCTCTATGACAAGCTAAATGAGGAAATTTACATGAAGCCACCTCAGGGACACCCCGCAGCAAAAACCAATCAGCTCTATTGCTTGAAGAAAAGTCTTTATGGACTGCGTCAGGCCTCGTAGCAATGGAATGCCAAACTCACGGCTTCTCTCATTGAGTTTGGGTTTATTCAATCCAAAAGTGACTACAACCTATTCAGCAAGCAAACGTCAACTTCATTTACAGCTTTACTTGTTTACGTGGATGATATTATTTTGCTTAGTTTAGACACCACTTCAAATGCTACTGTAAAGCAGTTTCTAGAGAGCAAGTTTAAGATAAAGGACTTGGGGGATTTGAAATACTTCCTTGGCATGGAAGTAGCTAGATCAAAACGAGGAATACAATTGTGCCAGCGCAAGTATGCACTGGACATTTTAGCCGAGACTGGTCTACTTGCCTCCAAGCCATCCTTGCTATCAATGGAGCCCAATCAAAAACTAAGTAAAGCAGAATGGGAGATATTTAATGATCCAGCTTTATACCATCGACTAGTTGGGAAGCTACTTTATTTAACAAACACAAGACCTAATCTCAGTCAAAGTGTTCATTTACTAAGCCAGTTCATGGAGAAACCACTCATTCCCCATTATCATGCCGTGCTTAAAGTCATCCGCTATGTCAAAGGTACACCGGGATGGGGACTTTTCTTCCCTGCTGATTCTGAAATGACTCTTACAACATTCTCTGATGTAAGCTGGGCAGACTGTCTGGATACAAGACGATCCACAATCGGATTTTGTGTCATTCTCGGCAAGTCCTTGATTTCGTGGAAATAAAAAAAAGCAGACCACCATTTCAAGATCTTCTGCAGAGTCCGAATACAGGGCAATGGCCTCAGCCGTTTGTGAATTAATGTGGTTCCGATATTTGTTTACTGACTTGCGCATCAACATTCCAGAACCTGCAACTTTGTATTGTGACAATTTGGCTGCCATCCACATTACTGCAAATCCCATATTTCATGAACAAACTAAGCATATCGAATTAGACTGTCATCTAGTTTGAGAAAAAATCACAGCAGGCCATGTCAAGACTGCACTTGTTCCCTCACAGCTTCAAGTTGCAGACCTACTCACAAAGCCCCTGAACTCTCCATCATTCAATAGGCTTCTATCCAAGATAGGAGTAATCAATATTTACTCTCCATATTGCGAGGGGATATCAGAATTACCAGCCTCTCAAGTTCCTCCTACAGTTCTCCCTCCTGCAGTACCACCAGACAAATAGCTAGTGGGCATTTAAGTTGGTTATTTGTAAATATTCCATTTATTCATTTTATTTGTTTTACCGTTTATTTTAATTCATTTTGTATCTATAAATAGAGGACTGCACTGTACATTCGAGATACAAAAATAACAGATTACTCATTCCTTTCCTCCTTTCTGTTACTCTGCTTTTCTGCTTTCTGTTATTGCATCTGTAGCTGCATTTTCTCATGTCCATTATAAGCAATTCCATTAATTAATATGAACTGGCCTTTTCTGATCCTTACATGTTGTATTATCTACAATTTTATCAGACTCTCATTTCATTAATATTTAGTTTCTTCCAGTACTTACTAGGAAAGTTTTCAGCTTGTCGCGCGATATGGTATATATTATGTATATAACAAATTAAGGTACGTAAATTGTATCGCCGCACAGCAAATTAAGTAATTATATATTAGTATTAATAATGGTGGGGAATATGTCATTATCGACTAATTAAGAGATTGACAAAACTTTGACGATAGATTTACAGCAACTAGTGTTCTCATGCATGCAGCACATGCATCCACCAATTCTCTCTCTTTGTCTCTCTCTCTCTCTCTCTCTCTCTCTCTCTCTCTCTATATATATATATATATAATTGGCTGATCTGCAGTAGGAAATTAAACAAAGATAAAGTGGCATGGCTAGGCTCGTCCGCTAGCTACACTAATTAGGTCAAGAAATTAAACTGCATTTTGCGGGCATGGCCTGTTGGGAATCCTACGTAGCCCACCTTTACAAAAGTATGATTGCTACCTACTTAAACCACTTCAACTTGTAGCACAATGCAGAACAAATTAAATCTTGTATATGTTATATCTTATAATGTGTTCGTGGATGTCCACCTTTCCAAAATATGATAAAAATAACAAGGGAATCCATAGATTTTCATGCAACCATGGCAGAGATTGCTGTCGTGGCAGTGAAAGATTGGCAACTTCTTTGATTGCAGTGATTAAATGATCTTCCCATCTGTCGATTTTCCAGCGGCCCATTTAAGGACTGGAAACAAATGCTCATGTGCATATCTCTCAGCTTCCTCAAGCACTCATGACAATATAAATGCAGAACTAATTTTGATATGGTAATAAGTGCATGATGATGTACGTGTTGAGAGTACTGGGGCCGAAAGGGTACTTATAAAAAAAGACCAAGATGATCAGTAGGTTGATATATAAATTTGGCGTATATATGATCAGCAAAGAGAAGTTGGTGTGTATTTAAAAGAGGTTTGCATTGTGTTGTTTCTTGGAGGGATCAGTAAATGCAAAGGTACGCCAATTTCCTTAATATTTCATCATAATTAGCTCCTAATTCCACTATTAACATTTCTAAATTGAGGGGACTTGTTATTTATTATATATATAAGTTTTTAGCTAGCTCTTCAATATTTCTCCGCATTCCATGCATGCATCATGTACGTTTTCAGAAGCATGCAGCCAAATAATTGTATATGTTAATAGGTATATACTGATCTATTTATAGGCACTCTTAATTCTGATCTTTCTTAGACAGTATATATATATATATATATATATATATATATGTATGTATGTATGTGGATGCATGTGTATATATACAATCTAATTTGCTATGTCTCTGTCATTAATTACAATATCCATGTATATGCATTAGTTCATAATCATATATAGTCACATTATTAGTTGGACACAAACGTCAACTGAAAAAGGGAATAAATTGTGTTAATATCGATAAGAATCAGGTTATATATATATATATTGTAGTCGATCACTGATCTGTATATGTTGATTCGTTTCACATGGAGCGGCCATTTGAAACATCTTCATATATAGATTTTTGTGAAAAAATATTATTTATTATATAATATTATCTATTTATTTTTTATTAATTTTTTATATAAAAATAATCTATTTAAAACTTAGGGTTAATATTACTTTATTATATATATTGTAAGTATACACGTCATGAGGTCCAACTTTCGATCGAGCTTTGAATTGCCATTTTGCCGTTTTGAGTTATGGTAAATGAGTTATGGTAAATGATATTTTGCCGTTTTGGGTAAACGTTATATAATTATTTTTATGAATAAAATATAAGATTTAATATATAAAATAATTTATAATAAATTTATTATTTTTTAAAATATTTATGCGATATTTATAGTGGAGAACATCCGTACAGGGCCAAGTTGGCCGTCAACTCAAATCAGACAGATTACCCAACCAAGTCATGGTGGCCGAATGCAGTACTAGAGTTTGTGTGGAAAAACGTTGTCATGAGCATCGACCAAGGTGCAGAAACGTGACTCTCATTGTGATAAATGAAAAAGTATAATTCTATCTGAATTAGCGAGTTTTAGAGAATGGATAGTCATGAGTCGGTTTTGATTTAAAATAATTTTTTTTTAATTTTATTTTTATGAATTTAATAAGTTTTATTAGTTTGTTTCTTATATAAAAATTGAAAACAAAATTAAAAATAAGATAAATTTTTTAAAAATTAAAATGAACTTCCCATCAACTCTCTAAAACTTACTCTATGTAAAATTATTCAATAATAGAATCGTTTAATTATTAGCACCCGGAACCAGAAAGATACATCCCCAGTTAGTATTCATTCCTATGACGGCCTAATATATTTATTTATTTCGTGTTTATATATAATTCGATCACTCCACGTAGTACTGCACATACAAGTACGTACATAAAATAAAATATATTCGACCGATATATGTGACCAATATAATTTAATAAAGAATAATGGTACTATATATGCATGCTTCTTTAGTTTGATCATCGGCCGCTGATGTACTAATTAACTTTTTTTTTTTTAAAAAAAAAAAATTATTTCACTTATTGATTCAGAAAGTGATGGTTAATATATTGGTATTTTTTTATATATATATTATTTAGAAATATTAAAAAATATTAAAAAAATATGAATAGAAAATTAAAAAAAAAAAATGAATAAGGAAATTTGACTTAGGGGCACGCCCCATGGCCAGCAGTCAATATTGTTGGGCGGCACTCTTGCACTACTAGTCTATAATAAAATTCAAAGGCGAAATGCCGCGTGGTACCATATATATAAATAGTTCTTTGTTGAAAATTAAGGACAAACTAGTACATGATTTGAGTCAAAAAAGAATAATTTTTAAGGTTTCATGTGGCCTTTAATTTATTTATAAATTCCAATAGCTTAAAGTAAATCACCCTGATATTAATGCACGAGATCATATATAACAATCCGATCAGTTGAGCTATCCCAAAGCAAGGTTCGACGTTGGACGTTAATAGATATTTTCTTATTTATAAATTATTTTAATTTATTTTATCTCATTTTACTATATATTCAAACAGACCTTTAAGAGACTTTATCGCGAGTTTCTAATTTACTTAATATTACTAATTTCTTATATATTATATATAAATATTCACGTCCAACTTTCGATCGACCTCCAGATTGCAGTTTTGCCGTTCTGAGTCATATATTATAGAGGGTGGTGCTAGAACATCCGTACAGGGCCACGTTGGCCGTCAACATAAATCGGAAAGATTACTTAACCTAATCATAATGACCGAATGCGCGCAGTACTAGAGTTTCGGTGGGAAAACGTTGTCAGCATCGACGAAGGTGCATAAACGTGACGTCGTGACTCATGACCTTATAAATTAGAATCGTTTAATTATTAGCACCGAACCAGAAAACTGAAAAATACATCCCCGGCTACTGTTCTTTCCTGGCCTTCACCTTCTATATTTATTTATTTCGTGATTACTCTCCACCTACTGTACATATAAGTAAGTACGTAACATATACGAGTGATATAGGTGACCATTTAATATAGTTTGTCTAATTTTACGTAATATACGAGCGATATACGTAACACATACGACCGATCGATATAGTCTAGCTCCACCTACTGTAATAAAGAATAATATTATTATGTCTCTTTATTTTGTCTAATTTTGACTGTTTATGTATTTAATTTTTTTTTATTTTAGTACTTATTGATTAAGAAATTAATTATTAATATCTTGATTTTTTTTATATTTTTAAAAATATTTAAAAATATTAAGAAATATAAATAGAAAAAAATAAGACAAAGAATTTGGCCTAAGATCACGCCCAGTAATCAATTCTGGGTGGGTCCCAAATATCACTCTATAATAAAATTCAAAGGAAACATTCTGGGTGGGTCCCAAATATCACTCTATAATAAAATTCAAAGGAAACATGCCGCGTGATACCCCAGACACACACACAGACACACACACACACACACACACACACACACACACACACACACACATATATACCATATACAAAGAACTAATTCTTTGTTGAAAATGAAGGACAAAGTACGTAGTACATGATTTCATCGGTCAAAGAAGGTTTCACTTTTTGTGGCCTTCAAATTATTTAATTCCAATACCTTAAACGTAAGGTTAGGTTTAGAAAGAAAGCATTTTCAAACAGTTATTATTATTATTTATTATTTTATTATTTTATTATTTTATTATTATTATTATTATATTATTATCATTTAATATATTATTATTATTATTTATTATTATTTACAAATATTCTCAACATTCAAATAGAACCTAAATCACCCTGATATTATATATATAATAACGATCCGTTCATTTGAGCTAGCCCAAGCAAGGTACACTAGTAACACGATAGTATGATGTTAGCTGCATGGTGCATGGGGAATTAGCTAGTGGTGTGTACATTTGGTTGGTTAGAAAATGTCCGACTGAAAAATATAATTCAGTATTGGAAATAAATAAATTAGGGGATCGATTAACCAGATCAGGCCGCCAGAAAGTACTACTGCAGATTGTGAGGCAATAAGTTGTTTCTAAAATCATCTGATTATCTCATTTCATCTCATTTTAATTAATAATAATAATATTATTATTCATAAATTATCAAAATTTATTTTATCTCATCTCATTAAACCTTTTAAGACTAGAGACCACTTGATAGATATAAGCTGCTGCGAGTAATTTCTTAGATACTTATAATTTCTATGCTACTACTAATTATAATTTGTTAATTTATCCTTATAAAGTTGCCGTCCAATCATTTCTGTAAAAAATAGGGCCGGATTGGTACTCCCTAGTCTTTCTCCCCAATATAATATTTGGCAATAATCTTATTGCTATGGCACGAAATATATAAATATAAAAGGTGATGTAGATCAAGCAAAATAAACGTCCGAAGTTTCGCAGTATTTCGAGGTTCAACTAACAGTACTTCATTTTAGGAGATGCGGTCAAAAAAGCCAGTCCTGATGTTTCCTTTCATTTTCCACTCTTTGTTGCATTAATATTATTTTTTATGGTGCAAAAAGCAATCCGGGTCCATATAAAGTACTCCATATATAGTTTAATCATTATTTGTGGTTCACCTGAGGATGGACGCACGGGTCGAATCTTGTTGCACGATTAAAAAAAAAAAAATGCAGATAAACATATAATATGGACAGAGTTGCCGTTCATCTCTCTCTTCTGAGATTATTCTGATTTATTTTTTTATGAGATTTGCTTTTGGTCGTAAACGCTACCTAGCTAGCTAGCTAGCTATCTGGAACATGTGGAACTGAGGAAGGTTCAACTTCATGCACGCATTCCGGTCCCAATTAGTCTCCGTTTGGTAACATCTCTAGTCTGAGTCTTAACACCTTTCATTGTTAATTAATGCATTCAAATTACAGAAAGGCAAACGACGTAATGCTCTAATTTGTACATACGTTCACCTAAATTCCGTGCTGATTAATGTACCATACTGAGGAAGGTTCAACTTTGATAATAAGGATCAACGTATAATGTCTTCTTCTGATCGATCAGAGAAGTCATGAAAAAACAGCTTGAATAAAAGCCGAGGGAGGTTTCAACTGTCACCGACTTACAGATTTTTTACTTTAAATTCATTCACTTAACTTCCTCTTCGAGTACTTATGTGCCTTCGTGTCATAAGCCTAAGCTGGCTGTTAGTACTTCTTAGGCCGTGACACTTGGCTTTCCGATAATTGTTAAGTGTTCGTTTTCGTTTCAAATTCTTTAGTCGAGACTCATCAGTCATCAACCACTGCATATATTATGGTATAGAATCACATGTAATGTATAGAATCTCTGTTATAATATTCGAGTATAACCAGGTATTAAATTATATATCTTGCACCGATCTGCAGATTATATATATAGCCTGCAGGCATCGCGCTTATAGTATTCTCAAGTACTGAAGCAACTGCATCAGAAACACGTTTACTTCCAACCAGCTTGGAGTTAGAAATTTAACATTCAATTAGTTGCTTGGCACTTAATAACATGGCTGATCAGGACAGTAGTTTACGTTCAGCTGAGAGAAAGGACTGGAAGAGGATGCCAATCTTTGTTTTCTTTAGAGATGCAAGGTACGATTTCATCAATGCGCTTCATTTTCAAATATGTTTCTGCAGGCCAGCATGTAGACGTCGGAAATCCAAGATGCTGCATGCTAGCTAATGAATTTATATAAAGTGTGTTGATTAGACGATTAATATCCTAATGCTTGGTTAATTTCACGAATGTGATTGATTCTGCAGATTGGTTTTCAAGTTTGATACTCTTGGTTGGGAGATACTGGGCATAGCAGTACCTGCTGCCCTCGCCGTGGCTGCTGATCCCATTGCTTCTCTCATCGACACTGCATTTATTGGTCATATAGGTACGTATATACATATGTACTAGTTTCATATATATATATATATATATATATATATATATATACACACACACACACACACACACACACACACACATACATACATATATACTAGTTTCACGTGCTTTAGTCGCTATTAGTTGTTTTGATCGTAAATTTTTCATCATTAATACCCATTTGTCTTGTAGTGTATTGAGAATAAGTGGCCTCATTTATAATATATATAATGATGCCGAAGCATTTCTTCTTCTTCTTCTTCTTCTTGTGTACAGGACCAGTCGAACTTGCAGCAGCAGGAGTCTCTATTGCGTTGTATAATCAAGCTTCGAGGATTACCATATTCCCACTAGTCAGCATTACAACTTCTTTTGTTGCTGAGGAGGATACTGTTGCAAGGATCGGCCTCAAAGAAGCAGATAATGACTCTGTTAATAAGTACAGTAGTGAAACAAAGGAGTGCACACCCGAAGTTGACGATATGCTTGAGGATATGGAGAAAGGTGAAGCTGAAAAAAATGAACATCGTCAGAACTTGGAAAACAGTGAAATGAAAGAAGAGTTTATGCCGGAGGCTCTTAAGCTCGACTTGAAAAAAGGTTCGACCAAACAAAATGTCGACAACGCTGAAAGCAGTAATACTTCAGCCCAAGAGAGTCAAAACAAAGAATTAATATTGCAGCCAAGTTCTACGCTTGCGGATCATGATGTTGACAAAGGTGCATCAAAAAAATCAGAAACTGGTACTGTCACATGAATCAATCATATTACTCATGGAGTACTACATAAAAAAAAATAAAAAAATACAATGTTGGTGTATTACAATGTGTTCATTTAATTTATGAGCACTAACGTACACAAACAATGAATGATATATTACTCATTCGATCGACATGTTAATTAGTCCTTGTGAATTGTTAAATTTTTTTAGATTTCGAAACAACTGCAAAGAGCAAATTTGGTATTTGCTGCAGCAGCAAAATGCTGAAGACCAAAACCAAAATGGAGAAGCGACATATTGCTTCAGCATCTACAGCACTACTTTTTGGTTCTGTTCTTGGTATCTTTCAAGCTGTAGTGCTTTTTTTTGGGGCCAAACCTCTCTTGCATGTGATGGGTGTGAAATCCGTAAGTGTTCATTAATTA
The DNA here is from genome assembly GCA_036559045.1 of Platycarya longipes. NCBI lineage: Eukaryota > Viridiplantae > Streptophyta > Magnoliopsida > Fagales > Juglandaceae > Platycarya > Platycarya longipes. The sequence goes on along the minus strand of CM071801.1, from coordinate 40,014,486 downwards.
CCATTTAATTTGATCAAACCTATCTATATATTGAGTATATATGTAAACAAATTTGTCTCTTATTTTCCTCTTTTTTAAGTAACCTTTCTCTGAACCTGCAGAATTCACCTATGCTGGCCCCAGCCCTGAAGTACTTGAAATTAAGATCACTGGGTTCTCCTGCAGTTCTTCTATCGTTGGCAATGCAAGGGATATTTCGAGGGTTTAAGGATACAAAAACCCCTCTTTATGTCATTGGTAGGCTCAGTTTTTTCTATCACCTTTTAGCTTAGACATGAAATTATTAGCTAGAGCTAGCTCTAGCTTGAGATTAACGGACAAGTCCGCTGATTCTAGTTCATGTCTTTATTTGTTCTTAAATGTAGTTGTGGGAAATACAACAAACATCATTTTGGACCCATTACTTATCTTTGTCTTGCGTATGGGCATCAGTGGTGCAGCAATTGCACATGTTCTTTCTCAGTAAGTACTAGCAATTATTTTTTCTTTCTTTCAAAAATATTCAAATAATAGAAAAACTTAATCATGCATCCATTTTCCAAGGGATCTGCAGTAGTACTCATGCTTTACATTATTATCTGATGGCCGATGGTCGAAATTGTAGGTACTTAATTTTGTCAATCCTCTTGTGCTTGTTGATGAGAAAAGTTATTCTCTTACCCCCAAGTCTTAAGCAATTGCAGTTTGGTCGATTTCTCAAAAATGGTAAGAGGCCTAATTCCTACGATAAATGATACTTATTGTCATAAGTGTACAATTTTCGTACAATCACTTAAATATAAATATAAAAAAATCTAGGACTAATATAAATATATATATATATATATATAAGGTTAGTTTTTTAGCAGTGACCCCTCTCTTTTTTAAAGGAACTGCAAGACATTTGTACATTCTACGATTATAAGTAGCATTACTCAATTTCTTCACATCTTTTTAAGTATGAGAATGAAGAATAATTTGTTCATATATTTTCGTGGACGCAGGTGGTCTGCTATTGTTAAGAGTTGTGGCTGTGACATTCTGTGTGACGTTGGCAGCCTCATTGGCTGCACGGTTGGGTCCAACCCCTATGGCTGCATTCCAGACATGCTTGCAGATCTGGTTGACATCATCCCTTCTCTCAGATGGCTTGGCTGTTGCTGGACAGGTAATTAATTACCTTTTTATTGTTCTCTTCTCGCTCAATCTCTGTCGATCATCAATGGCTATATATTGTGAGCAATCAGTACTAAATCATTCTTATCTTTTTCCTGTTAACCTGCTTCTAGACAATTCTAGCCTGTGCATTTGCTGGGAAAGACTTGAAGAAAGCAACTGCTGCTGCAAACAGAGTATTACAGGTCCGAATTTTTCTACCATAGGCCATACATGCCATATCTAGCACACCTTTTTGAATAATTAAACTTATTATTTCCAATTAGCTATATTATATGCTAGGCTGTGTATATGTAAATGATAATTACTTAATTAGTCACAAATGGATCACACATATATTATCTTACAATTGATGTGATTTTATATGATTCATCAGATTGTAAAATTATTTTTATTGTAAAGTAGATCTAACGGATCACATGAAATCACGTCAGTTTGTGAGATTACTTTTGAGTAATCTCTTTGTGGATATAGCAGCACTTGCTCATGATCGGCTCTCTTAATTTGTGAGGAATTTTGTCGTGCAGATGAGTTTTGTTCTAGGGGTGGTGCTTGCTCTTCTTGTCGGAATTGGTCTCTACTTTGGAGCAGGGATCTTCTCCAGAGATGTCAACGTTCTACACCTCATAAAAATAGGACTCCCCGTACGTACTACTCCAACCTAAAGATCAAAATTAAAACTTGTTATAATTTTCAGAAACTTGATTGGATTTTGTCTCTCATTCGATTCCACCCATGTATATACCAGTTTGTTGCTGCTACACAACCTATCAACTCGTTAGCTTTTGTCTTTGATGGAGTGAACTTTGGAGCGTCTGATTTTGCCTATTCTGCCTACTCTTTGGCAAGTTCATAATACAGAGTTTGATATTATGTAACTTACTGCCTTGCAATTTGATCTTTCATGACATGTTAATTCCTTGTCCAGGTTCTTGTGGCCGCTGCAAGCATTACAAGCTTGTTCATTCTTTACAAAAGTAACGGATTTATAGGAATCTGGATTGCTTTAACCATCTACATGTTTCTGCGCACATTTGTTGGTATTTGGAGGTAATAATATATTCCCGTTATTTAATTACTTTCTAAGTAGAGTTTCATAATATATATGTTGTGATTGTACGGTAATTATGATGAATAATACGGAATTAATTAAACGAGAAAATTAGAGAAAAATTACACAGAGATTTATATGGTTTGACGGTGTGCCTACATCCACGAGAACGAACGACGAAAATTTCATTATTATCAAAAGTAGGGTTACATCATATGTATTTTTACAAATCCTAAGTAAATGACGTATCTAAGAAAACTTACAAAAATACCCCAGCCATCTGCCGTCGCTCGCCCTCTCGCTCCACCAACTGTCATCTTCTTGTTGTACACGCATCACATCAACAATATACATTAAGCTAACACAATTTAGAGCAATCAAAAGTTGAAAACATGCTAAAAAAATATACTTGATTTGAATTAGTATAACTTCTATGCATGCTTTGAATTAGATGATTAATGAAAGGCTGTAAATTTGCAGGATGGGCACTGGTACAGGACCTTGGAGCTTTCTGAGGACTCGATCGTTCTGGTCCTAGCCAGGCATTCCAACGACCTCCATGGATGCCTATACTCAACCAACATCTTTACGTTGCTCTTTATCTTTATCTTTTATTCTTCTCATGCTATGTAATTGGTACTCAGACCCTAATATTTCTTTGCATTTTTCGCACTACTACTTAATTATTTGTATCAGTTTTGGACCCTATATATTAATATATGTTATTGTGGTTCTTTGCATTTTATCAATTATAACTATTAATCTCGGTTTAATCTACTAATTAATTAATATGAAACTGAAGTCTCAAGCAGGGGATGGTTTACTTAAAAAATTTTCCCCACATAAGATAAATTAAATATAATGAAGTCCTTTTATTTCACATTTATTTCTTTATTTGAAATCATTTTATCGAAAATTTTCAGCCCAAAAGGTAGTCTGAAGTTTGAACAACTACCCAATTAGCACTTTCCCAACCACTAAAGCCGAATGTTTATGTTGGAGTCTGGTAATTCGTCCACATGAGGTCGATGATGATGTTCGCGCACGGTTACCGGTACTACCTGTTTGGACTTTGGAGGCAATGTTCCTTATGATCCATATCGTTTGCTGTTTACAATTATAAGTGATCCTTGACTCCTTGACGCATCCTCGAGAAGAGAAAAGATAAAAATAGAGGAAGCACAGAAGGAAACTTGAGATAATTGATATGTCTCTAATTTAATATTTGGCAACGTGAACCATTAAGCGTTACAAGAGGAGTATTTAAACTAGGTAATGCAATGAAGATGTAAATCAAAAAATAATCCCATAAAATTTGCTACAAACGATACTCAGATTTGTAGTTGGCATTATCCTCCAATATTCTACAATTAGAGTTGATCTTCAGATAGGGAATCTTTGGATAGAATTTTTTGCAGTCATATATTTTAGATTCACTTGTTATTGACAGCTCTACATTAGGATTTTTCATATCAGCCAAAATTGTTAATCTTCATGTTAATCTGATTCTTTCTAATTTTTAGGACTCGTTGGATCATCATTTTAGTTTAAACTTGTTGCCGTTAGAGCTCCAATACCCCTCAACGTCTCTTCACTGATTTTAGTAATATTGCGATTCTTTCCCATTTTTTCTCTAAAAATCTCGCGCATTCTTATTGTTCCATTGACTCTCACTAATGTTGATTGTGTCAAGCTGTTGTTTGTTGCTAATACTTCAGAGGCAAAATGCATCCATCCATCAAAGTTTATAATCCTCAAGAATGTTATCTGCCACCTCAAGTACACTTACATAAAATGAGACACTATTGGACCACTTTTACCTTAAAAATTTTATTATTGTTCAAAATATCATTATCTCATCTCATTTTATTTCAACTGAATAATAAGATTTCGTTTGAATGTTAAGACGAGTTAAGATAATTTGAATTATTTATGAATAATAGTCAGTTAAAGTGAATTTAGATATATTTATATAAAATTAAAAGAGGATATATAACTATACATCCCACATGGTAAAAATGTATTGAATAGAAAAAAATGTATTAAATTTAAAAAGATTTTAAATTTAAGATTTTAAATTGAGTGATTTCAAGTGACATGAAAATTATATGTTTGAATAAACTGAAATCATTTGTTAAAAAATAAATTAAAAGCTAACTTATCTCCTTTCTAAACGATTTATCTTTTGGATTCAGTTACAATGAAATATATATTATTTCCTAGCAAGTCTATGCTTGGAATTGTAAGAATAACATATGCCGTAAGTTCTGCAACGTGAATCATGTTGCTGTTAACAGGTCCGTATGGTGTTTGATTTCAAAGAACGAAAAAACAAAATCCATAATGCCTTGTCTTTGAAACTGGAAACTATCTGGAAGAAGCATAACGTGTGACACCCATTGAGGTTTCTTTAACTTTTTGCAAATGCCGGTTGCTACAATTGGCTCCCTCTTGCGCTCAGAAGACATTGCCTATTATGCTGTGGTACGAGGGCGGGTCTCTCAAGTTTTTATGGAAAATGTGGAAACATATAATACCGTCTTTAAAAAATTAAAAATTAAAAAAAAAAACCCACCCAAAAAATACTAAATGCTGTGAGGCTTCATGTTTCTAATTCTCACTGGAATTCCCGTTACCACTCCACTTCTTCCATGGCTAGGGGGCAAGATGAACTTAAAAAAGCGTACAAAATTTTGGACCTTTGGTAGATGCTGCTTTGAAACCCACAAAAGATGCAAACAAAAGTCGGTGAAATCATCAAAATGATAATGAAGCATTGGACCCAGCGGAACCAAACTGATGATGGTAATGGTGATGATGATGATACAAAGAGCTAAACCGTCAAGACTTGGAAACCAAGCATCAAAATTCTCAACCAACCATTAAAAGCAATACCACAAAAGTCCTACCACAAGCCCCACAAATCACTATACAAATTCGAAAGTGTTGCATAAGACTATTTACTTTACTAATCCAATGCCATAAATACCCAACAACCACGCTGATGGGCATCAATCAAAGGTCCATGATACCCCACATCTTGAACTACTCATCTATATTTCTTATTCTAGAAAATCTGTATTCTGGATCTCCAGAACGATTTACAGAATCCAAAAATATATCCACTCAACCAATCCCCATCCACTGGTAGGGCACCTTTTTAGGTGTAATTTAACGGGTAGGACCTACCACGGCAGGATTCTCAACACTTTCTCAAATAAATCAATCTTACATACTAAAATAATGGGAGAGAGGGAGAGGAAAAGAGAGACGGAGGACATCCATTACTGGGGAACAAAAAATAAAGGTATCGGTATCATAACAACTTTAGTCAGTTTTTCATCATCTAATAAACATATTGCCTCCCTCTTTTCTGTCACACTACCCAACCACCCACAAAATAATGAATTTCCATCCCCTCCCCAATCTTTCTTGGTTCAATCCAAAGAAAATATCGGAGGAGGAGACATGAAAAAGATACCAAGCGAACGACCCCGTTGCAATTTAACATGCTTCCCTTAAGGTGAATATGAGGTTCAAGAATAACACTAAGCCTAGAAACAGATATATTTAGAGAGAGACCTAGCCTGGACTATATTTCTTTAATATTAGCCCAGAGTAAGCTTCTTTCTCTTCAGAAATTTGCAGTAAAGAACAAATTGTGAAAAATAAAAATAAAAAATAGAATCATATCCTCACTTTATCCAGTCATTCTTCACTCTTATGCCTTAATCACCAATTTCCATCTTTCCTACCGTTAACTTCTCCACTTTGACCTTCACCTCCGGTAAAAAGTAACCCACAAAAAATTTTATGTACCCACCGATTTCTTTTAACCAATCTCAACGAGCAAAAGAATTTACCTTCATCATACTACGAGTTGATCAAGCTGCATCTGCTCAAGCCAAGCTCCTAACACAGAATGATCAATGGATTCACTTTGGGAATTAGAATTCAAACCTTCACCAGATGATGCCGCCCTTGAGGCTGAAACTGCCAACTTCTCTTTCATCAACTCTGTCGGTGATTCCTTAACTAGAGACTGAACCCATGACAAGTCAGGCTCCTCCCCATTGTTAGCAAGCTCAAATGATGATGATCTACATAGTCTCCCCATGTCATCTCCATTAACTAACAAATCCAATTTGCCATTTGGTGATCCCCATTTTGACCAAGAATTTACAGGAGAACAATCAATGGAGGCTCGATTGTTGATTCCAAGATCCCGCGAGCTGAGGCTGCGCAGCTGTTGATGCTGTTTCTCACGCTGAGCGAATGCAGCAAGTCGAGAGCCAAATGGGGAAATTGGCTCCACACTTCTAGGTGACATTCTTCCAGGGGATTGGATACCAAATGAAGCCTGCAATAAAGGGTGATCGACATTTTTGGGGGAGAATACATTTGTGTTAATGGGTGATAACATGCTCTGCTGCTGTTGGAATTGATTAAGAACAGCAGATTTGTGAGCAGGGGAATAAACAGCAGAAGCTGCTGCATCAGAATACCGGGGAGATGAAGAGATCTCCGCACAAAATAGCTCTTCAAGGTTTGAAGGTGTTAGCGTCTTCGACCGACCAGGATGGTTAGCAGGGACATTATTGGACCATGACTGTGAAAAACAAGTCAAGTCATTAAGATGTTGCTGGGCATCAAAATCCCGCATCACACTCAAATGCTCAGGCGGGATGTCTCGGGCGCTAAGGGATGATCTCAAGCGACTGGACTGAAGATTGCTTCCAGGAAGACTAAGGGTTGGTACATTTGGCTGGGGCCATGCAACGGATGACTGTGACATGCCATTATTTGTGGATGGAGACATGGGTTGAGCGAATGGAGAAGCAGAGATTGATGAGGGAGACCCAGGTAATAAGCTCATTGCAGCAGCCATGTCCATGACACTATGAGAAGTGGCAGATGCACGAGGTGATGGGACAGCAGAGCCGGTAGATAGATACAAGGGACGGAGCTCCTCAGGTGTGTGAGCAAAAAAACAGACCCGTCTATTGCAGCTTGTACCATCCTTGCAGAGCCGAGTCCGGTATTGAGCCGGGTGGAGCCAGCACTCAAAAACCCCATGAGCATATTCACACATATCACCACGCCTACAAGCCCCCTTTCGGAATTCAGGGCAAGGCACACAGCTGTAATGGTACTTCCTTGGGTCTCTTCTGCGAGCATTTTCTCCAGGGTGCACAAAAGGGCACTCGGTCCAATCGTGGGAATACGCTCGAGAACAAGGCCGAACTTTGAATGAGAACATGCGGAACTCATCTGTTGAGTAGATACTGTTCTTAATGTCAGGGAGGGAGGGATCAACAGGGTACTCTTTCTTCTCCAATGCATAACTGACAGGTATATCATTAAACTTTGAAGCCAATAGAGAAGATACCAACTCTGAAGGAGAAGATGGCAATCCATTTTCTGGGGATGAGGAAAGGGTTGGTGAGTCTGAACAAGAGGAACTAATGGATACACGCAGATGGTGCTCACTAAATGAGCTGTCAGAAGCATTGTTTGACAGAAGCTCTTCAACAGCCACTCTCATGCTTTGCATCTTTGGAGGAACAACAAGAACATCAATGGGGCGAAGACCATTGGCATCAGTACGGTTTGGATCAGCACCCATTAATAAAAGCAGCTTAAGAACATCAGCTGCGTTAACTGATCCACCAGAAGTGGCGCAGTGAAGAGCAGTGGTTTTATCTTGGCCACACGAAAAATTTACATCCACCCCAGAATGAGAGAGTATAAATTTAAGAACATCAACACTTCCATAGGTTGCAGCAACCATTAATGGAGTTCTATGCTCAAGAACAATTTGTTTTGAGCCTTTCTGGCGAACATACCAGAGTCCAACCTCATCAATTAAAGAAGCATCCTTCTCTGCAGATCGCTTAAAGCCTGCAACATCATTGTTAGCGGCAAGATCGAGTAAGCTGGAAAAATAACCTTCGGCTTGAACATTTGGGTTATTCATGTATTTGGTGTTAGATGTGGTTTCTACAGTTGACACAGATGGAGTCGATGACAATTCTCGTTCTGGAACACTGCACATGCTTCAATTGGCTGAAACGGACAAACAAATAGAAAAACCTGTATTAGTATTTAGAATTTCTACAAGAACCCAACCCACTTAAGTATTTTGTTAATAACTAAAAAGGACAAAGCTAAGGTCAATTACCCTGGAGAAAAACATTTGGAAAACGGCTACATGTCCATTAAACTAAAAACCATACACGTCTATCAATATAGAGTAGACTAGCAGTAGATTGTCAGGCCTTCTAACTGAACTGAAAAAGCAAATATACCCAATTAACTGACAGGATGGTTCCTCATTTCTAGGGATTAAGCATACAGCCACGGTAAGTAAAAAGAAACGTGGACAGCTACTAATCGATTCTGGGATTTCACAAACTCGCAAGGATGTAAAGTAGAAAATTTTGGAAATTAGATTTTACAAAACTCATACAAGAACTAGCAAATAGCCAATGGATCATACCGAATTCAAACACATCAACGTGCGCAGTAAATTTAGCAAAGCAACAAGAATTCACAAAACCATATTCCCTACACTCGAAAAAAGATTGCCCGTGCAAAAAGCATGAACCCGAGAAACATAATCTTATAGCTCGGGTCAAATATCAGATCTGCTGTTAATCTGCAATCATCTATAGTAAAATCCATTACAGCTAATGTTCCTTTGAAAAAGGAAATAACGCAGAATCGTAATTATTCTTCTCGAACGAAAAAAAGTACGATCTTCCTAATATTACGAATAAGAATAAAACAGAAGGATGGAAACTTATTCCTTTAAGAAAAAAAAAATATTTCTCCACAGGCAGACTTTAAAGAAATAAATAACTTTGAAAGGTGAACTCACATGCTAAAATACGAAAGCTAGAGAAGAATAAATAAAATTTTATTCATTCCGCATAAAAACTAAAATATAAATTACACACTTTCTCGCTTTCCAATCAAGTGGACTTAAAACAATAATTTCTAGTATAGTCGTCCAAAACAATAATACTAATCATCCCATATAGTTTTTACTTTTGCCTCTATTATTTCCCTTCATTCTTCTCCACCTTTCCCAGCAAACAAACAGTGAGGAAAGTAATTAAAGATCAGATCACGAAACACAATCGCACAATAACCAAAAAAAACATAGAATTCAAAACCAAAGACCACAACATCATATCAAAAAATTGAGCTTTACCAGCTCAAAAAATCAAACACCATTATTAAAGAGGATGGAGATAACTCACAGTTGGTATCTATGCGAAACACTTCATTTTTCGAAAATATATATATCCAGTCTAAAGTAAATTACACGATTTCAACAAGATCTACCCACCTCTATATCATCATCTGGATCAAATTTCAGCAAGCGATCTAGAGGGAAAAGGGAGTTACAAGCACTCACGATCAGGCAGCGAAAGAGCCACGGCGAGAGCAACACAATAACAACGAACAAGATGAAAAAATAATAACAAAAGGTCGAAGCTTCTACTTCTACAATAGATGGTACCGAGGAAACAGAATCAGAGCGAGAAAATGACGTCAGGAAAAGTGAACGGGAAATTGTAATGAAATGAACGAAATTTGGGATGAATTTAATTTCATTCCCAGAGATAAAGGAGAGGAGGAGTAATGAAATGAAATGGCATTGAAATGCACGAGAAATGTAGTCCTGAGTTTGAAAGTTTGAAGTTTGGGAGGGTGACCGGTTGGGCCGGTGGGAGGGAAACTCATACGCGGGTTTAGTGGGGGGGAGAGTGGATGACTGGTGGAGCAGGTGGATATTGGAGAAAAGTGGATTGTGATTTGGAATCCGCCAATGAGAAGCTGCAGCGTGTACATCGTACGTGGCGACTCACGTTGGCGCCTACTCCAAGCCGAAGGTAAGGGCATTGAACACCATTAGATGAAGGGGTAGGGAGAGTCGGAGACACACATCATGCTTGTTGTGTGTGGTGTTTATTTATTTATTTATTTGTTTATTTATTTTGAAAAATAAGTTTACCTTATTGAAACTATTGATAAGAAGGTTATAAATACAATCAATAAACTAATAAAATATTGGATCTGTTTGTTTTTGTAATTTATTTCAATTTATCTCAATTTATTTTATTTTATTATTATATTTTTATAATTTTTTATACATAATACAAATTCTTATACACATTTTTCAAATCTCAATATACATTTTTTAAATTCCAATATATATTTTTTAAATATAAAAATAATAATAATCTTAAAAAATAAACTAAACTCATATCAACCCATCTCATCTCCGAATCTAAACAAGGCCTTAATGTATAAAACAACTAAAATTTGTTGGGACGTAGCTTTTATCTCTTTTTAGACATAATATTTGAGAGATTATTTTCTACTAATAGGCAGAGAATTATTATTTCTTTCTCAAAAAAGAAAAGTATTAAAATTCTACGGACCTAAGTTTGAGAGACTGTTTCTTTTATATATATATATATATATAATTTTTCTATACAAACGAAAACAAAACACAATAAGAAAAACAAACAAAAACAACATCCCAAAAAGGTCATATGTGGTAACACATGAACATTACGCGCTACACTAGGAGTGAACAACTAGAGGACGGAGGAGCCCTGATACTCCAAATCTACTCTAAACCACCACTGGCGAGAAAGATCCACCAAAAGTGAGGCACGTTGAAACTTTCGTTTAAATTAGACCTCACGCGTTAGGAGCGTGCGTCACTTCATTCGACAAAAAAAGCCAGACAACTATACGATCAGTGAACGGGGAAACGACGGCACAGCGTGTGGTGGGTTTAGAGCTTTTGTCTCCTTCGTACCTGCAAACAAGCCATCAAAATTCAAAACACCAAAAAAATCACCATCACCTCTATAAAAACCACAGTGGCCGAGAAAATAAAAGAAAAAATAAAGGAAATGAAAAATAAAGGATCGGAAGAGGAATGGAACCGAAGTTCTGCTCCCCTCACAAACGTAAAAGGCTTTTGTGAAACTCTAGCAAATAGAGAGATGTTTTCGCGAGAGTGTGAAAGGACCTTCTTTGACCATCGTCCCTCATGTTGTGTTTTATTTGGGTTGAGAAAGCTAGGATGGTGAAATTAGATAAAATAATTTTAGATTAAAGTTAAATAATAATTTTTTTCACAATTTATATTTATGGATTGTATTATAAATCTAAAATTTTCTTATTTTATGCATAAACAAAATGAATTTTTCAGATTTTGAAATTTTTTTATTTATAAATAAGAGTATTTTAATCAAATTTATTCTAAAACGAGTCTTTTTATATTTTCATTGTTTGGACTATAAAGCAATTCAATTTTATAGAATATATGTAGCGCTATCCAAAGTTAAAAATTTTATAAAATATTTATAAAAATAATAATTATTATTACTTTAAACTTTTAAAAATTTGAATTGAAATTTTTTTAAAAATAAATTATTTATTATATTTTATGTAGAAAATTTAAGCAATCTATGATAATGAGGTGCGCCGATAGAATGGTTTCTTAATTCAAGCATAATCATATGAATAATTCTACTTATTATCTCTATATACTATATATCACATTTATTTCAACTTATTTTTTATTTTTTTATATAATGATAAATAGAATAATTTAATTAGTTTAATAACAATAAAATAAAAATAAAAATAATATATAAAATATGTGGTGTAAAATAAGAATAATATAAAGGTGTCACATCATATATGATATTGATTTTTATTAATATAAAATAAAATTATCATGTATTTGTATTTCAAATATAATCTAATAGTCGTTGACAATTGAACCTCATAGACGACTCTATAAGATATTAGCATAAAATGAACCTTAAACCCAATCAAACTTATATGTGGGTATTGCTGTAAAATAAATTGATAAACTAGAAATTTGGATTGAACCAGCCTAGACCGGAGGATTTGTCCAGTTTTGGACTGATCTAGTCTGAAATTGGTTTTTTTTTTTTTTTTTTCCTTTCAAAAACCAATCAAATCAGGTTCGAATTCGGTTTTACATTTTTTTAGACTAGATTAGACCGGTTTACATATTTATATAAATTTTTAATTAATTTTTTAATATTATATAATACCTTTTATGTTATATATAATTATATGTTTAATATAAATTATTATTATACATAAAATAAAATAATGTTGTATTATAGTTTATAATATAAAATTTTAATCTTAAACATATAAATTTATTTGATGATATATTTTAAATATAAAACATATATAATATAATTAATTATATTTTTAAGCCAAGTATATTCTCAACATATTTATATTGATAAATTGGCTCTTTATTAAAACTAAAAAAATTGGACTGAAATCAATAGAATTAGAATACCAATTTAGGAAGATAATCGATGTGGGATTAATTTTTAAAAATATAAAATTGATATATACTAATCCAATCTCAAAATTAATATAAAATCAGACTAAATCGAATCAGTTAAACTCTTATATGTGCACACAAAGACTAGTGGTCGTGGCCATGGTCAAAGATTGACCCAAGCTTGTGCTCACGGGTATGGTCCTACTCAAATGGTTAAGGAATGAGATATCTAATAGGAAAATGGGGAGAAATTACTTAAATTGTAAATTCATATTTGAATTGATTTTTCCTCAAAACAGTTCAAATGTCGAATCCATGACTAGCTTATTATTTTATTACGTAGTTGTAAACAAGATATCATACAGCGGTCATTTTATCCTTTCTCGTTCTATAATGCAAAGATCTTCATAATTTGCTTATAATAGAAATAATGTAGCAGATAACGTTTGAAAAAACAAAAAATAATGGAAAAGAGGCAATTTGTTATTTGGGGCAATATATTGTAAACGTTTTAAATCATTACTTCACAAGGTGTTATTCGGACAATTTGTTATAAAGAAATTAGCTACCTAGCTACTTGTTTACGGTGGATCAGTAATGTCAAACGGTTAAAAGGTCAAGAAAATAGGCAAGAGATCGACCTTGGGATTGATTAATATTATAATTATTTGATCTTAACCGGTCTAGTTTCCACTTTCTATTTGTTTATAACTAGATTACCTTCTATTTGTTTTCCTATTAGATAAAATTATGTTATGTTCTTATTAATTAATTGCACTTTATTTTATGTTGAAGGATCTTATGTCGAGTTCGGGTGGTGATGAAATTGAGATACTAATGAGTAGAAATCGTTATCAATTGAAAGTCACAATATTGAGAGTGAATGTATGGAAGAGGAATGTGATTTGAATGTAGGGGATGGTGTGAATGTGGTAACTGGTAGGTGGATCAAACGTGGGAGTTGGTGGGAATGTCGAAGATAGAGATGCAGCCATTGTGAATTTAACTGTGGACATTCTAAATCATTTGTTGGGAAGGAATTTGACGAAGTCGAAAGTGCCCAAACATAAGGCGTGTTCAAGGCGAAAAGGTTTTGCAATTAGTATCAACCATACAAAGTTATCAAAAGAGGACAGAAAATTAATTGGAGTGGACTATGTTTGCACAAGGGAAATATTTAAGCATGAAAGTCTCAAATAAAAAGAACTAGAAATCTTGAATTTATTAAAACCAAGACTAGATGTAAAGTAACAATGTGCATAAAAAATGATGGTGAACAGTGAATAATATGGAGGTTCATGCCTGAATATAATCATGAGTTACTCACATTGAAAAGTGCTAGTTTGTTCCATGGACATAGAGGAATGACAAAGGTTCAAAAAAACTCATAATGACTTTGAGTGAGTCCGATGTACCTACATGAAAATAATGTCGATGTTGAGCAAAGATGCAGGTGTCGATTTTAATATTGGCTATATTGGCAAGGACATAGAAAATTTCTTGAAGAATAAAAGAAGAAAATTGTTTGAAGAGGGAGTGCACAAATGTTGTATGCCTACTTTGTTGATCGACAGCTTAAAGGACCTGAGTTTGTGTACTCCGTACATGTTGATAAGACTGTGTGTATGGGAAGCTATTTTTGAACAGATGCAAGATCAAGATCTGCATATCAGTATTTTGGATATGTGATTACATTTAATGCGACATACCTTACAAATATTTATAAGATGTTATTCGTGCCTTTCCCAAGAGTTATTAATCATCATCAAACCATAATTTTTGGTTATACATTGTTAGTCAATGAAACTGTTGAATCCTATACGTGATTGTTTATGAGAAGATGGTAGGAAACGATACTTAGGCATGCCCCTTTTATCACTATTACTGATGATGGCAAAGTCATGGCTAAGGCAGTTACAAAGGTACTCCAAAATATCACTCATGAGAAAGGCATGAATTCATTTGGCCACAAAAATTATTGAAATAAATTATAAAACAAAATTCGTTAAATAAGAATTGAGATGCAGCATCAAATCATCAATCTTATTCAATCCAATTGTCGATTGAGTGGGGGTTTGGAGGGTTCAATTGAGGAATCGATGAGTGAGAGAGGGAGGTTTACGACAAAGGATTTTAGGGGGGGATTTTATAGAGCAACCAAAAATAGTGTAGGTTAGGGTTAAGTTGTGGTGGGTCGAAGACTATGATTCGATGGCCTGAGACTAATTGGTGGTTTGCTGATGTCAGTGGCCGGAGAATAATCGATGTTGGCCTGATGTTGGAATGCGTAAAAGATTTCTAAGCTATTCATCGAGTACAAGTATAGAGAGAGAGAGAGAAAAATATATATTTTGCTTCTAAAGTGTTTACATATCACTTTATATTGACGATGAAGTTAATGTTGTTGGAGAGATGCTTTCAGCTTCACATGATTTGCAGCCTAACTCATTGTTTCATTTACACTAATTTACCGAGTACAGAGGCAATTAAGGCATCCTAATTACATTACCACCGATGCTGGATTCAAAGTTTTTTATGAGATTTCACTACAACCATTTAACACGGAAAGATATTGATAGAGCAAGAGATTGTTTCGACTGAGAAATAATCTCAATTTATCTCATAATCTCATTTCATCATTATAATTTTTAGAAATATAATAAATAATTCAACTTTCTTAAATTTTAAAATAATAATAATAATAATAAATAATATTCTAATAATATTTTATTCAACTAATTTTAACTTTTAACTATATTTAAAATCATCTCATCTCATCTCACTATTTAAACAATCTCAATTTTTTTTTTCCTCTTCTTGGACTAGATGCTAGCTTAATTAAACCATAATGAAAACAAAAAATAGGTAATCTTTCATACTTGAATTTGATCCAAAACCTTTTATCACCAATGTTCAAGTATCTTCCCTCTTTCTAAGGGCTTCGATAGATTAATTAGGACTTGAACTCTTAAGAACTTGCCCCATGGCCCGTGCAATACCTTCCTCATTGGTATTAACCAATAACACTTGGCCTATGGTAGATCCCAGGTTCAAACCAGTGTGCCTATTCATCCCAGCAAAAGTCATATCATGGAATTGTATTCATATTGGTTCATGATAAAATGGAATATCATGGCCAGGAGCAATACTACCTTCGCACTCAGCCAAACTAACCAAGAATTTCTCAAAACTCCATGGCCTGCCCAATAAAATTCTCCTGTTCTCAACCTCTTCTTTGAATTCAATAAGGAAACAATTCCATCCAATTTCTTTAAAAAGCCAATTCTTCCTTCCAACTGCCACAACTTCATCATGGTTGACTTGAAAGCACATCTATCCATCTATCTATCCGAGATAATTAGAGCAATCAAACATCTCTTGCTTTTCTCCATGGACAACCCTATCTCCTCCTCAAGCACTGCAACTTTCTGCCTCTCGTCATCAGTCAACTTTAGGCCCTCACATAATCTACTAATCGCATTCTCCATGATCACACACACACACACACACACTATCTTTAGAATAAAATCCAAGAGACTGACTTTTACATTCTAAAGAACTAGAGAGAAAACTCTACCCTATGGGAGGAGTGGACTTCGTATATATCATTTATTCGTATCATTTTCTTACTTCTCGGACTCTATAAGTAATCCTCACAAGGTAACATACGATGATATCATTTTTACATACGCTCATTCTCATATATCTTACTGACTTAAGTATTAGAGTGTTCATAGAATATCCAATATTATTGCCTCTCTATTTATTGCAGTCAACCGTGTAGTCATTTGCGATTGTGTAAAATACGTTCTTTACACATATATTTGTATTTCGAATATTATTTAATAGTCGTCTGACAATTAAACCTCATTACGACACTAAAAAAAATAGCATAAAATGAACCTTAAACCCAATCAAACCTATAGTCAAAATATTAAAAATAGATTAGTGCTCGTGGCCAAGGATCGACCCATAGCTTGTGCTCATGAGTATGGTTCTATTCAAATGGTAAGGAATGAGATATCTATATAGAGGAAAATGGAGAGAAATTATTTAAATTATAAATTTGAATTGATTTTTTTAAATTTTTTTTCAAAATAGTTAAAATGTCCAATCCATGACTAGCTTATTATTTTATTACATAGTTGTAAACAAGATATCAGACAGCAGTCATCTTATCCCTTTTCGTTCTAAAATGCAAAATATCTTCATACTTTACTTATAGGATGTTGAGATGGTACGGATTGTTTTAACTCTTAAGGAAGGCATTCAGGACAACATATTTTGCCTCTAAAGTGTTTACATAATATCATTTTCTATTGACAATAAAGTTAAAGTTGTTGAAGATATGCTTTAAGCTTTACATTTGTAGCTAACTCATTGTTTCATTTCCACTCATTTACCGAGTACAAAGGCAATTAAGGTGTATTAATTACATTATCACCGATGAGCTTTCACTGCGACCATTTAACACGCAAAGATATTGGTAGGTTTCAATTTATCTCATAATCACATTTTATTATTATAATTTTTTAGAAATGTGACAAATAAATTATTATTTTTTTAAAATTTCAAATAATAATAATATTACAAAATAATATTCTAATAATATTTTTATTTAATTTTCAACTTTTATCTAAAATTATCTTATCTTACCACTATCTAAACAACTTCTAAGTTTTTTTTCTTCTTTGACTAGATGCTAAGCTTCATTCATTGTATTATTTTTTTTTTTGTTATTCTATGATATAATACGAAATTATTAAAAGTTATTTATTATAATTTACATATAGATTAATTCTTTGATACCATATCAATACATATTGAAAGAATGATAATAATACAAAGGTATTTTCAAAGAGAACAGAAAATAGATGAACCGACATCATGCTTGTTAGACGAAAAATATATGGAAAGTAATACATATTTTACAACTCTTATAGTTTATTTTTGAATCTTAAGATTTAGTTGTGTTTGATTGCTGAACTAAAATCAATTCATCTCAACTTTTTTCAAATTAATTATTGATGAGATCTACTATTTTTTTTTTAATTTTCATAAAATATTAAATACATCTCAAATCAATCATTGATGAGACCCACTAATTTTTCAACTTTTCATCAGATGTTAAACTCATCTCATCATATCCTATTTCACACATTTAAATTTAGGAATGAAAGGTCGTGCACGGATTCCAAGAAAAAGATCAAGGAGGGTAAGTGGGTGTGGTGTTGTAGAAGAGGATTGTTGTAATCATGCAGCAATTATAATAAATAATACGGAATAATCAAAAAGAAAATATGAGATAAATAACACAGAGATTTATGTTGTTCAGCGATGTGCCTACATCTACAGGAACGAGCGGCTAAATTTTACTATAATCTGAATTATGGTTACAACATATATAATTATACTAACTCTAGGTGTACGGACGTATTTAAAAAAATTATAAAAATATTTCCGTCTGTACCGCAGGGGTGTTGCTCCCGCACCCCCAACTAATCAGCATTTCCACTAAAGTAAAATACACAAGATAAATAATGTCGCTGACTCACTCGCTCTGCCATTTATTATTGTATCCTCATTAAATATGAGTTACTTACTCCAACAAAAACAAAAAAATAATGTTGTAGAAGATCGAACGGTTCTTGTTTGATTGGTATATGATTGCGGCAAGAGAGGGATAAAGATATTTGGCGTCTACGATGGACTATGGGTCACAAATCGTTAGGTGACGAGTTGTGGGTGACAAATCTAAGAGAATGAGAAGGAAAATGGAGGAGATAAATGAGAAAGAGCAGTTGAGAGAGACTATGCTTAAAGTTGAGAAAAAATATTAAAGAAAAAAAAACACCGACATAATATAAATGTCCCATATTATGTCCCATTAGTACGTGAAATCTACTTGTATAATCTCTTTATATCTCTAATATTTTTTTATCTATGTAACTTTTATTTTTGGATTTTATATTTGGACGTTGCTATATGTCTCAATTATAGGATTTCAATTTCTTTTTTACATGATTTTTAAATAAATATTTTTAAATAATATTATGATTTTTTTTATATATTTTTAAAAAATATTAAAAAAATTAAAAAAATCATATAAAAAAACACTTAACCTTTTGATGTGGCCTGCTCAACACTTATCAATGCATTCTTCTTTCTTCTTTCTCACGTGTAATTAGCATTTTTAAAACTTTAGCATATATTCATATCAGAGAATAATGCTCCGTTACAAAGATTTGAAAAGAATAGACAAATGAATACTCTTTAATGTCGTCTAAGAAAGAACAAATACTTCAAATTTAAGCTGCTAATATATAATTATATCCATCTAACCTGCTTTTCATTTTAAATTTGAGTATTGATCAACAAGTATATTAAATTATGGGCTGCCAGCTGCCTCCTCTCCTCTTCAATCTTCATTGCAAGGAGAATGCATGTGTGTTGACTTTGAAGATTTATACAATTTTTTTTGGTGAATTATTTATGACAATTGCCACCTCAACTAACATGGGAAGCAGCTAACCGGCGATAGGGATTAGCAAACAAATCCCAAATGGTCCCATTTTGAAAAGCCAGTTTTGGTCCCTTAATAAACCAAGTATACACATCCACCTCTCTTATCAACAAGAAGGAGCATTGTATCCACATATGTGACAAGGACCCAATTTTTTGGCCTTTTCAATTAGCTTCCCCCCATACTGGGAACCAATCTGATATGGACCCCTTAATTTCTTGACCTCTAATCTCCATCACCGTCCACTTGGCATGCCCATCGTTCATCCAACGCTGCGATCACATTCTGTGTTTCTCAGTAGGTTTCGAGTTCCTTCACCCATCAATTTTTAGGCCAAGGAAAATGAAACACCTCTCTCTCTCTCTCTCTCTCTCTCTCTGAAACATTTGTCTGTCCTTCTGCACCCAAGAAGATAAAGAATCGTTGGTTTTCAGAGTATAGTACATGTGAAGGACCCACATAAAAAGATGGGAGATCTATCTCTGGATTTGATGCTGACTTAATGAAGCAATATTGACCCTCCGATTTGCCGAAAGTTTTTAAAATTTTAAATTATTTGACAAGAATTGTCTAAGATGGGTCCCTCATCCGTTTCTATTTATGAATGCCAAATGTACGGTCTACGTTAGGTATTGAATGGCCAAGGCAATAAAATTATTGGAAATGGAAGCTTTAATTTGGGCGGCCAAATCAATGAATTTATTCCAGATCCCTTTATACCTGCGTGGCTTCGCAATTGAATACACGTGCGATGTGTAAAGCTCCAAGTCCTGGCTGCTGGGTTCGAGAGCAAAGGTCCATATTTTGGCTATTATGTCATGGGCGTTTGAGGTCTTTAATTTTTGGAATAAATTAACAATTTCTTATTAAAAAAGTCTGGTTATAAGCGCTCTAATACGCACATTCATCTCCAATTGATTCAAAAAAATCTAATTTTAAAAAAATAATACAAATTTAAATTATATATATAAAAACCACAATATTGATACACAAATCGGTTCATTGATTGTGTTATGAGCTCTTAGATAGAACTCACCCATAAAAATTAGCTTACATAAAGAATATCTAGAGACTTATAAATTACTAACCAATTCTATACTTAATTGATGTAAAATTGTAATAACCATCACGCTTTGCAATCGATGTCTACAACGATTTTGGCGCCTACACCGATTGACTGTGCGCTAGATCTTTCCTAATTCGGGACTAATATTATCATGCCGACATCACCTCATATCACACGATTGCAACCGTTGCAATATAACTTTAAACACAGGACGACTGTAATATTATTTATTATTAATCTAAATAGAGCTCATCCTTAAAAATCAACTTATAATATAAGGAGAAGATGACTAAAGACTTATAAATCACCAATCAATCTCATATTTAGTCAACGTGAGATGATAACAAATTACTCGTAGGTAGTAAAACTCTTTTTTTTTTTTTTTTTGGGTTTCAGTTTCAGCCTGTTTCATGTTTACATTATAAAGGAACTAACAGCAGCTAGAAAGAGAATTGGGCCGGTTTATTGAGACATGCTGTATAAGGTTTGTTGTTCCTGGCCTAATCCCTATTATGGACCCAAGATTTGGTAGGTCATAGGCCCAGCCTCCTTCAGGTCCTCAATAAACAGGCTACTATCTATTGAGTATTGACAAAGGCTTATTCTCAGAAGCAAAATGGGAAATTTATTTTTGAAAAAAATAAAAATAAAAACACAGAGACATAATACAACAGAGGAAAAGAATACAAGCGCCTAATTACTAATTAGGAGAACTCTCGTTCTTATAAAATCACTTGTTACTTTTTAATATATTGCTTCTCCCTTCACACATCGTTTGACAAGTTGCTTCAATCCTTTCTTGTGGGCCTTCTTTTCATTTTTCTCCTCCATTTTTTTCTCTGCCTCTACTTGCTCCAACTGCAAACACAGCTGATCCAAATACATTCAAAACTTCATCGATCAGATCATCAAGTACACATGACCAGACAAATGGTCTATTTTGTTTACCTTTAGTACGCGGTCTTCTACAAGTTCAAGCCTTTCAATGAGTGTTCCTTTGACTTCAGTTTCAATTATCACGTGCTCTATCGGACGGCTGTGCTTCTCTATGCTCTTTGGGGACAGATCTATAGATGATGATGCATGGCCGTCGGTCCCAGTACTCGACTCTATGGATGCACAAGAGCTCTTTGGCGATGATCTGTTGCACCCTCTAATTTCCTCCAAGTGTCTCAGCTAATCGTATTCGTGCATCATGGTGTATATCAATCAAGTACATATTAAGAAGTTGTACATGAAACAAAACTAATAAGTCTGATATGAATAGCAATTGCAGCGAATTTAGGGACTTTTTGTGACAAATTCTTCGGTCGCAAAAATCCCGTTTTGTTGAAAACGTTTTCAGTACAGCGTGACTTACCATGTGATCCAAACGATCAAGCCGGGAAATAATAGGTTCCTCAACGATGGCCATTGCCAATACGATGGATGCAACACTCTCTAGTACTAGTGGCAAACAAAACTAATCTTTTGACCCCTTTTTTCTTTTTGATCTCTTCCGAAAAGTGGTAAGACCTTCACTTTAAAAAGGAGAAGATAGTGTGACATAAAAAGTATAGCATTTTGCCACGTGTCCAGCATCTAGAGTAGGTGTCAGTCCTGATAAAGGAAACGTGTTACCCTGATGTGGGGGTGGTTAATTAGGTTGAGGATGATATATAAATGATTGTGTATGGGTCGCCACGTCAATTGATGAGGTGTGGGCACGTGTAGGCCTGTGGCCATATGTGATCTACTGAAGCTGAAGAACTGTCAGAAATATACATGTTAGATAAAAGGAGGAGATACATACACACAATCTTAGCCAAAACGCCGATAAACAAGATGACATACGCAATCGGTACTTATTTCCAAAAGGGTCGCGCGCTCTTTATATATTCTGCATGGAAGTCGCGTACTACGCGCTTGTTGCTGATTATATGTTGTTTTATCTGAATAACATATGTTCGCATGCTATGTTTATAGAGTAGTGATACACGTAATATTATTTTAATATTCATTTATAATTTATTAGTATATTTAAAATTTTATTTTATTTTTTATTATTTTATTTTAAATATTTTTTAAACTTCTTAATTATTAAGAAAAAAATTTAAAATATATAATTTTATTAATATTCATGAAATCCTTAATTATTAAGTAAAATTCAAAATTAAATTAAAAAAATAAATTATAAAATAATAATAACTCTATCATTTCTGATGTTTTATTTCGTTGGTTTTGTTGTTGTTCCTTTTGTATAAGAGCTTGGTTGTAAATGATGACCGATCGAACTTATCAAAGCTGGAAAAATAAAGCGGAGTATAACCAAAAAAAAAAAAAAATCATATAATAACTGCTTAAAAGTTGAATAATGCAGTACATCCATACTTAGATGTGTATACGTATAAAGAATATAATTAAATTGATTCCATAAACAGTGTCCATTGTTCCGAACAATTTGTCCAAAAGTAATACGATAAATAACTCCTGTAACGACAAAATGATTTTCTTTACCACCTATGATGATCTGCACATAACGTACAACTTCACAAAGCACAGACAGGCTCACATACAGAAGGTTACAACAAAAGTATTGAGACAATTACGTACATTAACTCCCTCCTCTCAAACTCTTGTTGGGCAAGGATAATAACTTACAAAGAACGGATTTTTAGCCTTCCAAGCAGCCTTAATTCCTTCTAGCAGTTGATTCCACATAGCGTTGTATCTGGACCAGTAACTCTAGTGGTAAATGGATCTATCCGCACCCACAACAAAGAGAAAATGGATGCGAGAAGAATTGACCAGACGACAACAATGGTGGGTGTTCGGTTCTGCCGACCCATCAAACCTTTGAGGAAGGGATAAAGATGGACGATCACCCAAAAGGCAAAGAATAACTTGCCAAAGAGCGGACCCCATGATTGGTAACCACTGTTGATGGCATAGGAGATCCCCGCAACCACTCCAACCAAGTTTATGATGAGTAGAGTTGTTGGTGGGATAAGAAGGGTTGTCCACTTGAACATGTACAGTTCGGTGAAGTCTCCCTCTTCGTCAGATGCCTTGGATGTAACAGTGAAGTTGGTGTCTATTCCGGCAAGTACTTTGAGCAAACCTTGGAAAACGGCAAAGAGATGAGCTGAAACACCACCAATAACCCAAAACTGTTCATTTCTCCACCATTCGTCAATTCCAACACCACTCCACCTCATTTCTAGGATACCAGTAGCAAAGATGGAAAGAAAGAGTGATATAAACCATATACTTGCAATGTTACTGATCTGCAAGCAAAATTGATAAGTACAAGAATTTAGCACACCGAGACAACATTGTATTACACCGAGACTGTCATATATATTAGAACATCTCAGGTCAAATTTTCTATCACGAAATGTGAAAATACAAAATAGTCCTTATTTTCTCCAAACTACTTTCATTTCAAAAAAGAGAAGCTTGTGAGAAACATGCATTCCTTTCCTGATAAATCACTGGTCATTTGGTCTCTGTAAAATATTATTTAAAAAAAATTGGAATCTGTAAATCCTGCTATCAATAACTCATGGATGCATGTCCTATTAGTTGGATTGAATTTAGATGTACACTGTTCAATATTTTTGAGCCAGACCACTACAAACTCCTCAAATAACAAGACAACATAAACTGTAGTAAGATGCAGGAATTGAAACCAGGATTACTACAAGGAGATATGAAAACAAGCAAATAATATATTGAAAAGAACGTGTAGAGATAGTGAATTTGGTCATATCACAAACCTGTGGAATGATGAACTTGTTAGTGAGTAGACAGACAGCTGGCAAAGTACAATACATAAGAAGAGGAATGGCAGTAATTGGATAGATGGTGGTGTTCACATATGCGAATCTCTCCAGCCATTTAAGCCTGCCATTGTAACCATACCAGATAGGGCAATGTCTACTGAGAAGAATTTCCACAGAACCTAAAGCCCATCGTAGCACTTGGTTCAGACGATCAGAAAGATTAATAGGAGCAGACCCTTTAAAGGCTGGGCGCTTGGGCATGCAATAAATTGACCGCCAACCACGAGCATGCATCTTGAATCCCGTAAGAATATCTTCAGTAACAGAACCATAAATCCATCCTATCTGCAGTGCATGGGACATTAATTATTAAAAAAAACAACATTTTACCATATCTAATGAGATGACATCACATCTCAGGAAGTTAATAGTGTTACTGTGTACGTGTTGCATGTGTGCATGGGTGATGATGAAGGTGGAGGCTTGTTTGTCAAACCTAACACCATAAGAGATGATGTTATGGTTTTATTTTTTTAACCATTCAATGGATGGTTCCTACAGCCACCCAATATGAGCACAGAGGAATGCTACCCCATCAAGAATCACATGGCAGATAATCAAACTGTCATCAGCTTTAATGGTCATGATTGAGAGAATCTTAGAGGTAGATGTATTTGAACAGATTGCTAGCTTTAGATAGTTTCCTCACCAAATTTTACTCGAAAGGTTAATAAGTTACAGACCAGATTTTCACTCATCTATAAACAAATTCCTTTTATTTTGTCTTACATGTAGAGGAGAAAGTAACAACAAATTTCTTCATATAGAAGCTGATTCTTTGTGGAAACAAAGTTCTTAATGCAAGGAACACCAAAATAAAAATAAAATCGATGAGAGAGTTATATAATTAATAGAAAATCCACACACCTCAGTTCCCCAGTCTGTTTTGTCCTCATAACCACAGCTGATGACATGAATAGCCTCTTTAAGGAGATTCTCTGGTGTTGCAGATTGTGGAACACCACCATTCTCCATAAGTGTTGAGGCAACAAAAACAGCAGACTGACCAAACCTTTTCTCTAGGCTCATTTGTGACATGAGTAGTGACTTTTCATCATCAAATCCAGCGCCTTAATTGAAAAAAATAAATAAATAAAGAAGAAGAATATTGAGTCAGAGATGGCAGGGTCTTAACAAAATTAAATGTCAGTTACTAGGTGCTGCAGCCTCGTAAAAATATAGTTAAAAAAATTACTAAGTTGATCTACTTATCAGAAATTCACCAAGTTGATTTTAAATAACATTTATTGTTTATGTATTGAGGTTGACGGCATGATAAGAATCAAAGATAAATCTCCTTCTAAAAATTTCAACAAGGAATACATAGTTTAATAAACAATAAAACCAAAGTTGACGGTGGAAAACAGTATTCACCGGTATGTTGGTAAACAGAATACAGTAAAAAAAAAAAAAGCAATAATATTTGATCAATGTACCTTCCACACCCTCCTCTATATCGTCCAGACTGAAAATAGGCACAGTGGGGTCCGCATGCTTGCTAGATTTCTTCTTGTCTGAACCCTTTTTACTGGACTTTGAACCATTCTTCCGTGAGCCACCACAGAGCGAAGATAAAAATGAGGCTTTCTTGTGCTTAGGTTTGAGAGGTGGTTCGTAACCATATAATGCTGTTCTGTTAAACACACATCCAGTACCCACATAAACAGGGCCTTGAATGCCATCCAAGCCTCTCAAGTTTATCTGAAATTTACAAAAAAAGGAGATAAAATTGTTTGACAATATTTTAAATGTTTTCCAATCACTAAGGAAGAACAAACACATCAGACATGCAAACACAATTAAAACTATTCTGTAGCAGCAGAAAGAAACAAAGATTCTTCACTTAATTTTTTGGGAGCGGTTGGGATTGAATGTACAACTTACATCAAAGAAAACAGTATTACGGTTGGCATATCGGTCACTCCTATCAATACCATCAAATCTCTGTGGAAATTGGACATAACAAACATGTTTCCCAAGGTTTGGATCCATTAGGAAACACATAGCTTCCCTCAAGGCCTTGCTGTTGTTGATGTAGTGATCACAATCCAGATTCAACAAGAAAGGTCCATTGGTAAGGACTGCCGATACTCGAACCTGCAAGAGAGAATTGACTACCAAACATTAGATAATTATATACATCAAGAAAACAAGACCTCCAGATGTCATCTTGTTAGTTACTCACAAGCGAATTCATAGCACCGGCTTTCTTATGATGTTGAAAACCAGGACGCTTTTCACGAGAAACATAGACTAAACGTGGCAATTCATTACCCTCAGCATCAAGCCCTCCACTTTGGCCCAAGAAAACCTTCACATAATGAAATATATACCAAGTAAACCAAATTATATTTGTACAAGAGAACAGATACACTAGAATCCACTTTAGAATCCTAGTTGGAGGATTTTGGGAGGAGGGGGGGGGGGGGGAACTTAAAGATGATAAGGCAACTTGTGTAACAAAAACAGCAGGTGCTGAGGAAAAATGGCACTATTTGTTACATATAGTTTGTTCTATGAACTCCAAGGAAAAGTTGTCCCAAATAAGAAACAAATTTGATAGCACAGTTGCAACATAACAAGCAGTAACTAGCAATGTTCACCATAAACAGATCTACTAGTGGGAGGCAGAAGATACCTGGATCATTCCTGGATGGTCTCTGAGGTTGTTTCCAGGCCATGGTGTGCCGTCTTGCATAATCCATCCTTCTTCAGGAACTTTCTGTGCCTTAGCAACAAGCCCATTAACACGGACTTTAAATTCTTCATATTCTCTCTGCAATATGACATGAAGATGCATTATAAGGACAATTTTAAGGGGAGAAATGGAGTGGTAGGGTACACCATGATGGCAAAACTACCTTCATATGCCTACTTTTCTCATTAATAAAGTTTTTATTTACTGAAAAAAAAAAAACTACCTTCATAGCTCTACGGTCTTTGACAAATGATGGTTGAACCTTGTCCTTCAAGTAGTCGATCTTCTGTGCAAAGTACCATTCTGGGGCCCGAGGCTCAATGCTATACTTCTTGGAGAAAGGAACCCATTTCCTTGCAAATTCGGATGTTTCGGCCAAAGCTTCAAATGTCAACATGGCAGCTCCATCATCAGATACATAGCAAGAGACCTTATCAACTGGGTAGTCAACAGCAAGAATGGATAGCACAGTATTGGCTGTCACAAGAGGAGGTTCCTTCAAAGGGTCAACAGTACTGACAAATATATCAACTGCAGCTAACTGTGATGGTTCTCCTTCTCGGTCATATCTGTAATTCATATAAACTCGGAATTAAAACTAAATATAAGAGAAGGAATAAGAACGAAAAAAACACAGCTACCTTCACACGTTAATGCAGAATTGATCAGCAAGTATAATTAGTTTTCTGGATAAGTAGGATAATATTTTGATCACCAAGTATGATAACGGAAAGTAGACTCTGAAAGATAATCTTACCTTAGTGAAAGCCTGTCAAGATATGTCTCACGGTTTACAGGCAGCCACTTGGGGAACTGATCCAATATCCATGATATCGCAAACCAAATCTCACAAATCACAGATATTAACCAAAGAGCATAGGCATTGCGCACAGGATTTGTGATTCGATAGTGCAGGAAAATGCAGAGAATAATAAGACGCAGAACAATGACCATCCTATAAGGGTTGATCCTAGAAGATGGAATAGAAACCTTTCGTGAGAGTGGTTGCCGAGCTTCATCATTCCTACAAAACAAAAAGGTATATGGCATTAGTTGCAGCCCTTCTCTTCACTGAAATCAAGAAAATAAAATTATAATAATAGATACCAAACTTGGGAAAACTGACCGGTCAGCTATACTCAGAACTCATGCAAGTATTGCTAAATAACCAATGTAGCCTAGAAAATAATATTATTCTATAGAATATCGCTCATGTAATCAGGAAAGCAAACTATGAAGTCTTAAACTTGCATTACAAAGTGTAAAGCCTCAACTAAATACAGAAACAATAGGCAAAGATTCATAATTTCAATCAAGAGAGGACCCACAGTAAAGAGTCATCCACGAGCACATCAGTGCTGGCATCAATATCTCCAACCCCCCTTTCAGAATTGGCTTGGCCGGTGCTCATTGGAACCACATTCTTTTCCTGCTTCATCTTCCACCCATCAACTCTCTCTTTCCAGGCTACATTGCCTAATCCCGGTGAGCCAAATTCCCTCACTGGATCCACAGCCCTAACACTAGCTGCAGAAAAAGAATAACGGACGCCCTCAAATCAATATTGATACATAAACATAAACACAAGTATAGGGTACCTATAACATATGAAGGAGAGACATACGTGACTGATTAACATCAGACGCGTAAGGAAGTGGATGGACACGCTTTCCACCACCAACTCCAGGAGAAGCCATAGAGAGACGCTCAGGTGATGCAGCAGACAATTCTCCAGAAACCTGTAAGTTGGTAATGGCCAAAAGAATAATTCAATTTAAATCAGAGGAAGAAATTTGCAAGTCACGGGCCTTTTTTTTTTTTTTTTTACCTCCATTCCATTAGTGAGCAGAGGAATGTGGTTATGAGAAACCTCTTTATCATAAGTGGGGGCCCCAACATCCTCCCCACGTCCATATGTCATATGCCAGCTCAACATGCGCTCTGCAATCTTCTGCTTTTGGTTTTGGTCTTCTGCAGTGTAATTGAAGTCACTAGCACCATCATCAGCATCAGCGTCCTCTTCTCTATCACCGAGAATTGCAGGGCTGCCTGGAAATCAACAGCACAAACAGAAACAATATAGTCTGACTACCGTGATTTCTAAAATATTCATGGGTTTTCAGAGATTTATATGTTACAGGAAATACCAAATAAACTGTCTTGAATTAAGTTCAGGATGAGAAAGAAAGAGCATGCCACACAGAGACGCAATCAGAGTTGACACACTAAAACTAGTTGGTTGCAGTTAACCTTGTCCGTGGGATAAGATAATAAAGATATTCTTAAAGAACACGGCTTTGTCAAAAATCATGTTATTCCCATGTTTCCTAGTGTGGCTAACATTCCAGTTATATAGCATCTGACTTACCTTTGTGCCTCTTATATTGGGTTTTGCATTGAGGGCAAGACTGATTCCCATCCTTCCTCTCATACTCGTAGCAAGGCCTGCAGACCGGGAAAGCGCAAACATGACAGGCAATGAATGGTTCGCCATCTATACTCTTCCCAACATTATCACCGCAGATCTGGCAGACCTGTCCGCCCAGGTTCTTTGTGGCTTTGGCCTGAGTTATCACAATAGAAGATGAAACATCCAGAAAATAGAGATACTGATAACATCGATTTGAAACGATCAACAGGACGATCAAAACCGAGCTAATTTACCCAAAGTTTATAGCTAATTAAAAGGGGAACAAGAAAACCACGGGAAAAGGTCGAAGTTCCATCTATGTATGATTCCCATGCCACGGCTGCTAAACAAATGTAGGAGAAAGAAGGAAAGAAACTAAAGAGTATTTTACACTGTCCATCATAAAGGACCTGAGAGAATGACAATTTCCACTCGACTTACGTATTCGACTACATGAGGGCAAGAATTTTCAGTTTGACAGCCAAAACAGCACAAGGAATTTGATTATCAACATGTTTTAACATTTTCCTTTCCCCGTTTTTCGGATCAGCTAAACAATGGGCAAAGTGCAAGCTAAATCTTAAGTTTTTAGGACGCTCACCCCAGTTTCTCCTTCTGATTCCATAGGCACCCACTTCTCTTTGGTCAAATGTGAACAATGGGTTAAAATACCACCTCAGTCTCAACAAGATCTGTGCATGCCTCAAAGCACTATGCTTCAAAAAGCAAGCATTTTCCCAGATGAAAACCAAGATCTGCATAGAAAAGGAACATAAGAATCAGATTTTCTCTTTCAACAGTGATCAATAACCACTGTAAATGAAAATAATTAAATATTTATTTCTGTTTGGTAGCCGAGAAAAAGAAAAGAACGGGAGACCGTCAAAATTACAATCTTGGAGGATTTTCATTGTTTATGAGATGAGCAAACAAAGCACTTTACAAACACTACTCTGTTACTCGTTTTTCTCAGCACCCAAAATCATAATTCTACAGAATATTCAGAAGAACGCAATTCGCATTTCTCATTTTGCTCAGCAACCAAACATATCCCACGGGTAGCACTTACCTGAAAGACGCGATCTTTGTGCTAGAAAGAACGCGTTCAGTTGGATTTGCAAGGAATCCAATTGAATTACCCACGACAAATCACCAAAATCTCCACCGGATCCGTACCAATAATACAGGAGAAAGAGAAAGAGAAAAAGAAAGAGAACAAATCGAAGTCGGGGAGACGGATCGAATTGACCCAAGTGGATGAGCAAACCAATGCTAGCTCTCTCTCTCTCTCTCTCTCCCTCCCTCCCCCCAGGGTCTTAAACCAAGCATGCGTAGCTGTCAACGACTGTATACATATAATAAAGAATTAGAGGAGATGAAACTGGAAAGGGACTCAGCAACGACGACGTTAGACTTGCAACTCCACCGACAGTCTCGTCTCTATGCGTGTCCTCTTATCTGAGAGAGAGAGAGTGAGAGACAGAGAGATCACAGAAAGCATACAGTCCAACCATTTCGTTTCTATTTATCTATCTCTACTCGCTAGAAATGGATAATATAATTATAATTACAACACGCACCAAACAAAAGTGAAAATAATAATATAATAACAACAACTTAATTTTAAAAAATACTCCATTATCTAGAATAAAACCTTTGGAAGAAAGGTTAATGGGCAATTATTCAGCCGTGATACACACGAAAGAATTATATAGACAAAAGAATTGAGAGCAGAATTAATATGTTGTACTGTTCAACATTGTATATGCATGATTGTGTAACTTTCTCCTGTCTTCTTCATATTATTATTTTAAATATCAAAGTATAAAGAGGTGTGAAACAGTGATTTGTTTTTTAGTTTTATATAAATTATCAAGAGGTGTTAATTAATTGGAAGAAAGATTTTAGTGGTTAAATCCTATATGTTTTTTTGGAGAACTTAAGGAATAATTCGAAGGAAGTAAACACTTTCTGGGGATTAGATGGTTTTATCTCACAGTGATATAAACGAGGCAAACCAGCGTCAATCCAACCATAAAATATGTGCAGCTGTATTATATATTATGGTTTTTGTATATATTTGGTTGGTCCGCATTCATGTGTTTTTTTAATCTCATCTCTGTCTGCAGACGAATGTCGGTCCTATACCTACTGCAGCCCCACGGCATATTGTACAGATTATTGATGCTCCAACCACATGATTTGTCAATTATTAATACAGATTGTTGTAAGTTAATCATCTAACCAATCATCTCCATTTTTATAACAAGATGTCCCCACCATTACTCGCCCTTTATAGCTAAACTTGTTAAGTACTGGATCTCTCGAGGAGGGATACGTATCAATATGAGTCCAAATCAATTTTGCCCAAAAGGATCATAATTGGCCGAAGAAAGGCCTCAACTTCTAAGGTTGTTGGGAAAATATTGTAAAATTAGTTGTCGGCAGTATGATTGCCAAGTGAACTATGCATACAAAAGCATGAATGGAAACAGAAACACGAGTTTAGCGAACAATAAAGAAATCAATAGAGTTCCTGAGATACCGAATTTAGGTGGAGAAACATAGGTATTTGAAATGCGTCGAAAATAATTGAAAGTGGATAAAAAAATAAATTTGATCATTAGGCAGGATTTGCGATTTGATTGGCCTATTTTAGGCATGGCCCCGAATGGATTTCTTGGATCAAACCAAATTGAATAGGACCAAACCGGTCTTGTAATAAATTCGGTTCAATCCAGGTGAGAAAAATGATAAATCTAAAAAATTCGGTCTATCACCCCCTACCAGGCCGGACTGGACTGTGTACAACCCTTAAGTATGGGTTATGCAATTATCTTAATTTTCTTTTGCTTCATCAAAATGGGGTTTGACGAGACCACATTTTCATGGATATATAGTAACATTCCATTAAAAAAAATATAAGTTCATCTAAAATGTGACATTGTTTAAACAAAAAGAAATAAATAAACAATGAATATCATCATTAGAGCAAGAGGGAAAGTCTAACCAATGTTAAAGAATACTATAAGTTATTAATATGGACGATCTGGTTTCATTACTTCCATTAAGAAAAACTATGATGCTTACCCGAGTATGAAAATTGTTGTCTTAATATTCACACTTTTTAAATATTTATATATCTTGTAATGACTTGATTAATTACATTTAAGAGTTTTTATTTGTAAATTCATCTACTTTTGTGCAACAAACATGGCTTCAAGAACAGAGGAAAATAAATCATAATAGAGGTAAAGGCTGCTATTAATAAGTGCTGAAACAACTAGAGAAATACATGCATATGAGGTGTTTGACAGAATTCTAATTCTACAGAGAGACTAAGGTATTACAAAAAGGCCTGTTCTTATAGCCGTATTTCATTGATTCATTTGTGATAAATACGGTACAGTATTTATAGCAAATTTAAGCAGCTATAAAGATGAGTCTAGAATATTCTATATCATTCTTATTGGACAGGTTATTCCTTGTATAATGTATTCCTTGTATACATTATACAATATACATACTTCTTCCAGGTCGACATAGTAATTATTACAATCTGTATGGTGTGTGGAACAATATCTTTAAAGTAGTGACTGCTGCCACTACTTGAAGTTGGTCTTGTCCAAAAACCATGAATACAAATTGGAATCACCGAAACACCAAGAGTGCAAGCAAAATAAGTTTAAAATCAAGAACTACTTGAGATGTATGTAAGAACTAACAAAGCAGCTTTGACAGTGAACTAATAAGTAGGGGAAAGAAAAAACACCATAAACTGCAAAGTAATACTCTCATCTAGATAGCAAATTTCTCGTCCTATCTTCCCATGGCATATCTAATCATGATTGAGTATCTCCTAATTATCATTTTTCAATTCTATTCTAATCCTACTTTCTATGAGCTACATTTTATGTTTTATATCAATCCCGTTCATCCTAACCTTTTATCTTCAAGACTCTTTGAATTTCGATCTTGAAATTAACTTCCAACTCTAAAGTGATAAAGATATAATTGAAAAAAGAAATTAAATCTCGAACAATTAATTCGACACTCACCACTGCCACAAATAAGGCATGGAGCCCATGTGGAACTCGGTTGGGCAACTCAACAACTGCAATATGATCAGTTGACATTGTTTTTGCATCAATTACATGCATTGATGACTTTCTGCACATTTATAAATCAAGATTTGAGACTATGTCCTCATCATTAAAAAAAAAGTGTAAAAATAAAACTTGAAATTAGAGTCACTAAGAGACAGTTAATAATTACACCAAGCTTCTGTAAGAAACGAAGCTATATAACTACAATGAACACTACATTGTTACTTTGCTGTCTTGCACGTATTCTTAGCAATGTTCACAATATTTTATTTCCAAATTTGATTGTTTAGAATGCACCAAAAGAAGTAAAGAATAATAGAAGACCTCTTTTCCCATTTCATGAGTCAATACATTGTTCATAGTACTACATGTATTGTACATCTGCTCATTTCTGACTCACAACTCAAATGTTGTTATAGAAATAACATCATGAGAAATATTTAAAAACATGGTTTCATGAGCTTCATTTGATAAATAGAAGTGAGTTATTAACATAGCCTCTTGAACGATACTATCAGTTTTCAACTACTTTATTTTGCTCTGTGGAACTAAGCATGGTACACAAGCCTTCAGCAAGTAGTTTCTGGTAAGTGCACCTCGATTAATTTAAAGGAAAAATCCCTCAATCTGATGGCTCCTAAAGATTGTTCGCATCAAAAGATAATTGAACCTTAGACCTAGGAGGATCATATCCCTAAGCCCAAGGCCTTTAATACTTTAGCCAATGAGTCAATGTTTTCTTATTCATAACATTCATGATTTTCAACCCATTGAGTGGGTTTTATAGCCTTCCCATTTTGTCAAGATCGTCATTGAACTAACTTTCAGAACTTGGAAATGTTGAGACCTTCATATTCCTCACGAATCAGCTTCATATTCTAAAAAGCATTTCCTCCAGTTAGCAAATAAAAAAAAGCATTAATCATACAAACATCAGTGAGGCTTCATAGAAGAGTATCCTGAATACAGTCTCATCTTTCACAATTAATCAACAAAATGTGTGCATTGTATTAAACAACTATAAAGAATTGGCTAGTGTGAGAAAGGAAAGTTATATCATGTATTCTCATCATGCACAAAGAATATTAAGTAGCCATCATCTTTTTCAAAAGTAATGCCAGGCAGGTGAGGGACAAAAATAGCCTCAAAACCAAATTTGCAAGGTCCCAAGTCATAGATGCCTTTAGCATTTCCTCCAACTTCAAGCTTTGTTTTTTCGGTTTCTAGTTTAGCATGCAGATCAAATTTGATAACCCTCTTGGCTATTACAATGTTGTTGATTATGGTTCCATATACATATTGCTGTCTCTTGGTTAACCAAAAAATAATTAGTAAAAACAAATGATGGAATAAAGAAGAAGATAAGTGATTCGATGGTCATAAGAGCATAATGAATTAAGCACGAATGGGAGCAAAATGATGAAAGGATGCAAAATATCAATAATTCCTGAACATACACATAAAAAAAATATGGCCTTTCAATATTGAGCTTTCATCAGCCGCTTCCAGAAACAAGAATTTTTGCAATCTTGAACAGATCTATCACCAAAATTTGATGGATACCTGCCAATGTAGCTCTCATTAACCCTTGGGAAATCACCATCAAATGCCAATAACTTTTTCTATGAAGCTAGACTAGTTCTCATATTGAATCTTATCTCATACCTGAAAAGAATACTGTCAGAAATACTGAGGCATGCATAGAGCTTTGAGTTTTCATAAAATGGGAAAAAGTTGTCCTACAGCTCATCGCGGAGGTTTTCAATATTTTCTTTGATAGTCCCACCGATCATGTTCAAATTTAGATTCTCAAGGTGACAAGTGATCAGAACAACTTCATCATCCTCCTCCCACACATTGGCTAATGAAAGGAAGTCACTAAAGAGATCAGAATGGACATATGAAAAAATAGAATTAACTTTCATTCACCGGTTTCTATCAATTAACAAATAGATGTAAAATCAATGGGAAAGAACTGTCATGGTTTGAAAAAGAAAGAGAATGCTGCTCAAAATCAAGGAAAGAGCCAAATAGATTCAACAAGGTTTTTGCTGGACATAGAATTGATTGACATGAAAGATTTGGGTAGTCAAGCCCAAGTGGTAAGGATATCTTAATGTGAATAACAAACAAATTAGCTCAAAATAATTGATATCCGAATTAATTAAGAGTTGGTTACATGGTCAATTAACAAGTCTCGATAATGCTAAACAGGAGCAGAAATAGAATCTTAAAAGCTACTGAATATTCTAGCAGTTCTACATTATTAAACATAATCTCTAGGCAGATATTATTGGCTTGCCACCAGCAAACTTCATCTAATATAAAATATGAATTTAAAGGACATGTTGGCATTAAAGAAGAGAGAGCAAGGCAAAAAACCATACCATTATGGAATATAAAGCAATTTGGAAGCTCAAATAATTTGATTTGCAGCTCATCCTTTGCATACTGAGGAAGTACACCGAAGCGAGCTTTTTTCGTTGCATCAAATGTGAATATCAGCTTGTTCTCCTTCACCATTTCCTGAAAACCAAAGTGTGATGTAACTGAAATGATGCTTGACAATGCCATCAGAAAATGAAGAACAATTTTTCTCATCATGTCTGTCATCAGTAAGCCCAAATTTGGCTAAAAGGACCAAGTTCACCAACCACCACCACCCTTTCTAAAAAAAGATAAAAAAAAAAAAAGAAGCCTCATGTAGGCTAGGTTGTTTGACTTGGTCTTTTGTCACTATGCATCCAAACCTACATGGTGAATATAATGGTAATTTGAGCAGGTTAGTATTTCTAACAGTACCAACTTTACATGTGCCATACCTTTAGTCTAAAATACAATGGCAGATCCATGAAAATTGCATAGTTCTCAATAATGGCAAAGTCATGCATCATGATAGGATTTGGTAGTGTTATTGGTACCGGGTCATGCATGAAACCATTCTTTGAAATTACTCTGTAAGTGATATATGGTGGTGCCTCTGCATAGCCAAATGTAAACATCTCGCCTGCATGAAGATATTCTGGAAGTTAGAAGGAAGTCTTCCATTACAGTGGCTTATCAAACTTCTGTCAAGGATGATGCCATTACCAGTTAATGGATCAACCTTTGGATGGGCAGTGAAAGAATGAGTCAATCTCTTGTCATAATCCAGAATGCCAAGTGTTTGAAGATCTCCATCTTCCAACACTTTAAGGACATCTACATAAAGCAATTACAACAATTTCAATTCTACATCAGAAGCAAGAAAGTTGCAGAAAGTTCTCTGCTCAAGTCCATATACACAAAACTAAATTGGCATTTCTCGATCTTTTTTTCCCCACCATGGAAATAATTGAATTGTCATGTTATTACCGAAGTAATGCAATCCAGAAATATCCAAAGAAAAATCTATGTGCCGGCCCAATGGGAATGCATTTGGCATCTCTCTCCATGAGGCTCTCTAATCGATGTCAATCTAGAGAAATAAATCGTTTTCTTATTATTTTAGAAGTAGCAACGAAAGAAGGCAAGCTTACAAGGTTTATCTATCTCTGAAAGTGCTAGAAGTTTCCCATGATGAAATTTGAGAGCTATATTACCTGGAGGTGGGTGGAAAACAGTTAGTGTCTGTCAATTGGATTACTAAAACAGGAAACAAATATATGAGACACGCCAATACAAACATTCAAAAATTGAATTTGGAATGGCACATTTAGCATAGATACTTATTGATGGATCCACACATGCCACAGAGGCTCATTAAAGTGGTAAACACGTGTGTTTGCTGGGGAAAATGCCTCATGAAGTGGGCTTAGCCGTCTAAACCTCTCTCATCCCCATGGGGCCAAACTCACATTCGAAAGAGATAAATGAATGATGGGGAGACTGTGTAGCTCAAGTTCAAGTCTTAAGCATAAAAAATAGCAGAGTTTATGATTTTTTTTAGAATTAAATTAATGAAAATAACAGTGTCAAACACCGTATGTTAACTGCAAGATTGCCAACCAAGGTTTATAACATGAGTAGTGATATACGTACTACCATTTTACTACTCATCTACAACTTATTAGTGTATTTGAGATTTTTTTTATCATTTTTTTTAAGTATTTTTTTAACATTCTTAACTATTAAGAAAAAATTAAAAAATATATAATTTTATTAATATTCACATCTTTAATCATTAAGTGAAATTAAAAATTTAATAAAAAATTTAATAAAAAAATAATAAATAATTTGTAAAATAGTAATAAGTCTATCATTTCGGTTATAAACAAGCATTTGGAAATCTTGTTTCAATAATCAAGTTCTGTACCTCCGTCCTAATGTTTGGCGATTCGATAAGTCATGAGAAAAGACCTATGCATCCGCTATTACCCAACATAGGAGAGACCATGCAAATAAGCAAAATCCAGAACAAAAAAGTGTATGTATAAGGAATAATGTTTTTGAACTTTACTAAAAATTTGTGTACAATCACAGCAGATGTCTTTCCATTAGAGCAATGAAATGAAAACAAGGCTACGCTACCTGTTCCAAGTCCATGTGAAACATCTAATACTTTCAATTTTGCTCTCAGCATTTCCATGATCACCATGAGTAATCCAAATAGCCCCTTAAGATCTCCAAGCTGAAAAAGGTATTAAGATGAACACATAAGACCTCCGAACTAAAAAAAATACAGCAGAAGATTATCTACTCTTGAGATTCTTATCTCTACAATATCTAATTACCTTTCCTTCTTTATTGATGACATTTTGTTTTTCTTTTGTGACCCCATTGGCAGTAGAGTTCACAAGCACAGGCATGTAACACACACAAAGAGAGAGAGAGAGAGAGAGAGCGCACGTGAACCACCCAAAGGAACACACCAGAAAAAGAAAGAAAACTTTATAGCTAATTGTAGTACCTTAATAAATTTAGCACCTCCAAAATACACTTCTTGTTTAAGTTTAGATGTCCTCACATAGCGGGAGACGTAGGTTGCTTTCCCATCTTTGATGCGCAGACCATGAACCATGCTGAAATGTTAAAGATATCATCTAATTCCCTTATTGCTTTTACTGATAAAAGAATTCCCTTCTTGCTTTAACAGATTAATGGTAGACGCATATAATAAGTTCCAAACAACTGTCACAAGCATCCTAAATAAATAAAAAGAAACATTGGAAAAGAATATTGGAACATAAACAACTATAACGAAGATTTTCCTTTCAGTCAGATCATAATATGTCCGCAGATTAATTACTACTTTTATTTTGAACAACATTGGGAGTCTCCACTTAAACATCCACATATTAAATACACAAAGCAGAGAGACGGAAGTTATTATTGGAAAATGAAGCAATATGTTTAAATTCTATCTTCAAGAAAACTTGAAAGATATTCTGATTGAATAAGGAAAACATGCTCACGTACCCATCTCCATCAAACCTGCAAGAGATCAACAAAGCGGATAACTACAATATTCACCCTTTGGGGGCCCCCCGGGGGCGGCGGCGGCGCCGGGGGGGGGGGTTGCGGTTGCGGTGGCGCTGCTTTGACAAAAAAAAGACATAATCTTTACTCGATATATAGCAACCAGTTAACTGTGCTTCTTACACTCGGCAAAGTATCATAATAAATATTTCTATAGAGGGAAAAAAGACATACCAGTGATATGCAGCCAAGAGAATTTTGGATTGGGACCCACCCTGATAAACTCTCCATTCAAGCGATCCTGCAAGAAATATTTCTCGTTCCATGTCATGGGCAACAGACCCTCGAGTCCTCAACTCAAGCCACAATGATTCACACACACAATCAGTAGTAGAAGAGACTTAATTGTTCGCACCGGGAGGGAAGCCTTTGACAAGGAGGTCGGTGGCGGGAAGGGTCTCGTCGTGAACCGGAGCGAAGTTACCGGAAAGATAACGGTGAGGCTGAGAAGTATCGTACATGAACTTAACGATCAGCTTCTCCAGAAAGTCAACCACCTTCGAAGTGAGCCCTTTCCTTAGCTTCGGGTCCACCACCACTACCGGCTCTCCTCTTCCGCCACCGCCAAAGCTCTGCTTCTCCTCTGCCATATATATATCCGTATGTGTGTATCTCTCTGAGTGCAGTTAAACGTAATGTTGGGAGGTTGTAACTTTTAGACTTGTAGTCCTGTCGTTGGTGGATTATAGACCAGTGTAGTGTCTCTTCCACTCTCAATTTTGTGGTTGAATATGCTACTTCGTGCTTTGAATTTTCCAACGTAATGTTGTGAGGTTATAGACTTGGCTTAAATTTTCCAATCTAACGTTGTGAGTTTGCATACTTGTCCTGTCGTTGGTAGAGTGTCTCTTCCACTCTTAGTTTTGTGGGTGAATATACTACTTCGTGCCATGAAATTTTGTTTTTTTTTCCCAACGGATTTTCCAAATTTGGCTTAAATTTTCCAAACTTGAATTTTCTTCCAACGTAATGTTGTGAAGTTGTAGACTTGTAATCCTGTCATTAGTGGATTAAAATCCTGTGTCGTGTCTCTTCCACTCTCAGCTTTGTGAGTGAATATATTGCCACGTGGCTTGAATTTTGCAACCTACTATTGTGAGGTTGTAGACTTGTAGTCCTGTCGTTGGTGGATTATAAACCTGTAGGCTGTATCGTATCTCTTCCACTCTCAGCTTTGTAGGTGAATATACTGCCACGTGGCTTGAATTTTTCTAAATAACATTGTGAGGTTGTAGACTTGTAGTCCTGTCATTTGTAGATTATAGTTCTCTGTGTCGTGTCTCTTCCACTCTCAACTTTGTGCGTGAATATACTGCCACGTGGTTTGAATTTTCCAAGTAATTGATTGGATCAAGAAAGAAAAATGATTAAATAAATTAAAAAAAAGAAAAAAAAAAAAAAAGAAAGATACTCGTGTCTTTTGCCGTTTCGATTGGTAATAGTGCTGTATGTTGTTGTTGGTGGCCATGAAAGTGTCATGCATGTTTGGGATAAATGCTGCTATTAAGAAGTATCATGAATTGGCCTCAGGTCATGGAGGAAGAAAACAATATACATGCTTCTTCCAGGTCGACATAGTAATTATTACAATCCGTATGAAGTGCAAGTCAACACAGACTAAGATATTTATTCGAATCACGGAAAAATATCATCAAAGTATGCTGCCACTTGCCAGAGAGGTCTCTTGAGTATAATTTACATGGATCCGCCTTCATTCTTTATTTAACATACATTATGCAGTCTCCAACTAGCAGAAAATCAGAGTTTTGACTGATCTTGAAGTTGGTCCTGTCCAAAAACCACGAATACAAATTGTAATCACCGGAATACCAAGAGTGCAAGCAAAATAAGTTTAAAATCAAGAACTACCTGAGATGTATGTAAAAACTAACAAGGCAGCTTTGATAGTGAACTAATAAGTAGGGGAAAGAAAAAACGCTATAAACTGCAAGGCAATGCTTTCATCTGGATAGCAAATTTCTCGTCCTATCTTCCCTTGGCATATCTGATTACAATTGAATATCTCCTAATTATCATTTTCCAATGCTGCTTCTGTTCTAATCCTACTTCCGTTGAGCTGCATTTTATGTTCTATATTAATCCTGTTCATCCTAACCTTTTTATCCTCAAAACTCTTTGAATTTCAACCTTGAAACTAATTTCCAATCTAGAGTGATAGAGAGAAAACTAAAAAAAAGAAATTAAATCCTAAAGCAATTAATTCAACATTCACCTCTGTCACAAAGAAGGCATGGAACCCATATGGAACTCGGTGAGGCAACTCAACAACTGCAATAGGATCAGCTGACATTGTTTTTGCGTCAATTACATGCACTGCTGATTTTCTGCATATTTATAAATCAAGATTTGAGACTATTTCTTCATCATAAAAAAAAAAAGTAAAAAAATAAAACTTAAAACCAGAGGCACTAACAGACGGTTAATAATTACACCAAGCTTCTGAAAGAAATGAGGTTATATAACTGCAATGAACAGGACATTGTTACTTTGCTGTCTTGCATATCATT
This sequence comes from Platycarya longipes, assembly GCA_036559045.1. Lineage (NCBI taxonomy): Eukaryota > Viridiplantae > Streptophyta > Magnoliopsida > Fagales > Juglandaceae > Platycarya > Platycarya longipes. Next base: position 39,973,305 of record CM071801.1, on the reverse strand, counting down.
CTTAGCGATGTTCACAGTACTTTTATTTCCAAATTTGATTTCTTAGAATGGACCAAATAAAGTAAAGAAGCATAGAAGACTTCTTTTGTCATTTCATATGAGTCAAACACTGTTCACATCACTACACAAACCATGCATCCGCTCACTTCTGACTCACAACTCAATTGACGTTGTAGAAACAACCTCACGAAAAATATTTAAAAACATGGTTTCATGAGCTTCATAGCCCCTTGAGCGACACTATCAGTTTCCAACTACTTTGTTTTCCTCTGTGGAACTAAGCATGGTGTATGGAAAAGCGAGTAGATCTTGCGTGGATCCAAACGAGTCAATGCTTTTTTTTTGTTCTTTTTTTATTGGCACCGGTGTCCGGAACAACGTCTTGACTAATCCAGGCCTTTTGCAGGGAGTTTCGGCAAGTGCACCTTGGTTAATTCAAGAAGAAAATCCCTTAGTCCCACGGCCCCTAGAAATTGTTTGCACCCAAGAGAATTTGAACCTTAGACCTAGGAGGAGCATACCCTTAAACCCAAAGCCTTTAACAATTGAGCCAACCCCTAGGGGTTAATGAGTCAATGCCTACTTATCCATAACATTCATGATTTTCGACCCATTGAGTAGGTTTTTATAGCCTTCTCATTTTGTCAAGATCGTCATTGAACTAACTTTCAGAACTTGCAAATGTTGAGACCTTCAGAATCCTCACGAATCAGTTTGATATTGTAAAAAGCATTTCCTCCAGTTAAAAAAAAAAAGCATTAGTCATCCAAACATCAGTGGGGCTTCATGGAAGAGTGTCTTGAATGCAGTCCCATCTTTCACAATAAATCAACAAAATATGTGCATTGTATTAAATACTATATAGAATTGGCTAGTGTGAGAAAGGAAAGCCGTACCCTGTATTCTCATCATGCACAAAGAATATTAAGTAGCCATCATCTTCTTCAGAAGTAATGCCAGGCAGGCGAGGGACAAAAATAGCCTCAGAACCAAATCTGCCAGGTCCCAAGTCATAGATGCCTTTAACATTTCCTCCAACTTCAAGCTTTGTTTTTCCAGTCTCTGGTTCAGCATGCAGATCAAATTTGATAATCCCCTTGACTTTTGTAATGTTGTCAAGTATGGTTCCATATACATATTGCTGCCTCCTGGTTATCCAAAAAATAATTAGTAAAAAGAAATGATGAAATAAAGAAGAAGATAAGTGATTTGCCGCCCATGAATTTAATGAATTAAGTATGGCTGGGAGCAAATTGATGAAAGGAGGCAAAATATCAATAATTCTTGAATCATACACATAAAATATCAATAATAGGGCATATTTCAGTATTGAGCTTTCAACAGCCGCTTCCAGAAACCAGAATTTTTGAAATCTTGAACAGATCTATCACCAAAATTTGATGGATACCTGCCAATGTAGCTCTCATTAATCCTTGGGAAATCAACAGCAGATGCCGATAACTTCTTCTGTGAAGCTAGACCAGTTTTCATATTGAATCTCATCTCATACCTGAAAAGAATACTGTCAGAAATACTGAAGCACGCATAGAGCTTTGAGTTTTCATAAAATGGGAAAAAGTTATCCTACAGCTCATTGGAGAAGTTTTCAAGATTTTCTTTGACAGTCCCACTGACATCGTCCAGGTTTGGATTCTCAAGGCGACAAGTGATTAGAACAACTTCATCCTCCTCCTCCCACGCATTGGCTAATGAAAGGAAGTCACTAAAAAGGTCAGAATGGACGTATGAAAAAACAGAACTAACTTCCATTATAGCTCAATCATAAGTCACACATGGCTATATATTTACAAATCAAGAAAGAGTCAGATCAACTAAAGCTCAATAGATGGCAATGGATAATTTTGCTCCTTCTGGGTTGACTTGACCAAGATAGAGGCCATAAGGCTAATTCTAGAATTATCATCAGCATCTCATGGAATTACAATAACAGTCACAGGCTTAAGTAAGGAAAATTCATCGGTTTCTATCAGTCAACAAATAGATGTAAGATCAATGGGAAAGAACTGTCATGGCTTGAAGAAGAAAGAGAATGCTGCTCAAAATCAAGGATAGAGCCATATAGATTCAACAAGGTTTTATCTGGCATAGACCCGATTGACCTGAAAAGATTTGGGTAGCCAAGACCCAGTGGTAAGGAATCTTAATGCGAATAACAACCAAATTAGCTCAAAATAATTAATATTCGAAGTAGTTACAATTAACAAGTGTCGATAATGCTAACCAGGAGCAGAAATAGATTAAAAGCTACTGAATATTCTAGCAGTTCTACATTATTACACATAATCTCCAGGCATATATTATAGGTTTGCCACCAGCAAACTTCATCTAATAAACAATATTAAATTGAAGGATATGCAGGCCTTAAAGAAGAGAAAGCAAGGCAAAAAAACCATACCATTATGGAATATGAAGCAATTTGGAAGCTCAAACCATTTGATTAGCAGCTCATCCTTTGCATACCGAGGAAGTACACCAAATCGAGCTTTTTTCGTTGCATCAAATGTAAATATCAGCTTGTTCTCCTTCACCATTTCCTGAAAACCAAAGTGTGATGTAACTGAAATGATGCTTGACAATGCCATCAGAAAACGAAGAACAATTTTTCCCATCATGTCTACCATTAGTAAGCCCAAATTTGGCTAAAAGCACCAAACTCACTAACCACACTCCCCCCTCCTCCCCTTTTTCCAAAAAAAAAAAGCCTCCCTAAGGCTAGGGTTGTTTGACTTGGTCTTTTGTCACTATGCGTCCAAACCTACATAGTGAATATAATGGTAATTCGAGCAGATTAATATTTCTAACAGTACCAACTTTGCATGTGGCATACCTTTGGTCTGAAATACAATGGCAGATCCATGAAAATTGCATAGTTCTCAGTAATGGCAAAGTCATGCATCATGATAGGTTCTGGAACTGTTATTGGTACCGGGTCATGCATGAAACCATCCTTTGAAATTACTCTGTAAGTGATATATGGTGGTGTATGTGCATAGCCAAAAGCAAACATCTCGCCTGCATGAAGATATTCTGGAACTTAAAAGGAGGTCTTCCATTACAGTGGCTTAAAAAACTTCTGTCAAGGATGATGCCTTTACCAGTGAATGGATCAACCTTTGGATGGGCAGTAAAAGAATGAGTCAATCTCTTGTCATAATCCAGCATGCCAAGTGTTTGGAGATCTCCATCTTCCAAAACTTTAAGGACATCTACATAATGCAATGACAACAATTTCAACCCCACATCAGAAGCAAGAAAGTTATCTGCTGGAGTCCATATACATTCAACTAAATTGGCATTTCTCCATAGTCCTTTTTCCCCACCATGTAAATAATTGGATTGTCATATTATTAAGTAATGCAAGCAGAAAAAGAAAAATCAATGTGCAGGCCTAATGGGAATGCATTTGACATCTCTCCCCATCAGGCTCTCTAATCAATGTCAATCCAGAGAAATAAATTGTTTTCTTTTTATTTTAGAAGTATCAGCAAAAGAAGGCAAGCTTACAAGGTTTATCTGCCTCTGAAAGTGCTAGAAGTTTCCCGTGGTGATATATGAGAGCTGTATTACCTGGATGTGGGTGGCAAACAGTTAGTGTCTGTCAATTCACAACTGGATTACTTAAACAGGAAATAAATATATGAGACATGCCAATACAAACATTCAAAAATTGATTTTGGAATGGCACATTTAGCAGAGATACTTATTGATGGATGCACACATGCCACACAGGCACATTAAAGTGGTATACACGTGTGTTTGCTCGGAAAATGCCTCATGAAGTGGAGCTCAGCAGTCTGAATCTCTCTAGTCCCCATGGGCCCAAACTCACATTTGAAAGAGAAAAATAAATGATGGGGAGAGGCTGTGTAGCTCAAGTTCAAATCTTAAGCATAAAAAATAGCAGAATTTTTGTTTTTTTAGGAATTAAATTAATGGAAATAAAAGTCTAAAACACAGCATGTTAACTAAAAGATTTTCCAGCCTAAGTTTAAAACAAGCATTTCGAAATCTTGTCCCAGTAACCAAGTTCTGTACCTCTGTCCTAATGTTTGGGGACTTTATGAGAAAAGACCTATGCATCCACTAATACCCAACATAGGAGAGACCATGCAAATAAGCAAAATCCAGAACAAAAAAAGTGTATATATAAGGAATAATGTTTTTGAACTTTACTAAAAATGTGTGCACAATCACAGCAGATGTCTTTCCATTAGAGCCATGAAATGAAAACAAGGCTAAACTACCTGTTCCAGTTCCATATGAAACATCTAAAACTTTCAGTTTTGCTCTCAGCATTTGCATGTTCACCATGAGTAATCCAAATAGTCCCTTGAGATCTCCAATCTGAAGTATTAAGAGGAACACATAAGACCTCCTAAATAAAATAAAAAATACAGCAGAAGATTATCTACTCTTGAGACTCTTATCTCTATAATCCCTAACCACCTTTCCTACTTTATTGATGACAATTTTTTTCCTCTATGGCCCCATTGGCAGTAGAGTTCACAAGCACAGGCATGTAACACAGAGAGAGAGAGAGAGAGAGAGAGAGCACGTGAATCACCAGAAAAAGAAAACAAAAACTTTATAGCTAAGTGTTGTACCTTCATAAATTTAGCACCTCCAAAATACTCTTCTTGTTTAAGTCGAGATGTCCTCACATAGCGGGAGACATAGGTTGCTTTCCCATCTTTGATGTGCAGACCATGAACCATGCTGAAATGTTAAAGATATCATCTAATTCCCTTATTGATTTCACTTATAAAAGAATTCCCTTCTTGCTTTAACAGATTAATAGTAGGTGCATATAATAAGTTCCAAACAACTGTCAGAAGTCTCCAAAATAAAAAGAAACATTGGGCAAGCAGTAAAACATGGAACAGAATAATGGAACATAAACAACTACAACGGAGATTTTCCTTTCAGTCAGATCATAAGATGTCCGCAGATTAATTGCTACTTTTATTTTGAACAACATTGGGAGTCTCCACTTAAACATCCACATATTAAATACACCAAGCAGAGAGACAGAAGTTATTATTGGATAATGAAGCAATATGTTTAAAATCTATCTTCAAGAAAACTTGAAACAAAATTCTGTTTGAATAAAGGAGAACAAATCACGTACCCATCTCCATCAAACCTGCAAGAGAGCAACAAAGAGAGTAAGTACAATTTTCGCCTTTGGGGGAGGGGGACAAAAGACATAAATCTAAACTCGATATATAGCAACCAGTTAACTATGCTTCTTACACTTGAAAAAATATCATAATAAATATTTCTAGAGGGAAAAAAGACATACCAGTGATATGCAGCCACAGGGGAGAATTTTGGGTTGGGACCCACCCTGACAAACTCTCCATTCAAGCAATCCTGCAAGAATATTTATCATTCCATGTCATGGGTAACGGAAGCATGATAAGATACAGCTTGAAGCAATAGAGAAATAAACAAATAATTGGTCAAAATCTCAGCCATCTTTACTATAAATAAATGAGTACATCTTTACAAAGGGATAACACATATCAGACTGATGACTAGTTCATGCACGACAGGGACAATTTATTACATCCTTGAAAAAGGAGGTAGAATAGTAGGAATTACAAAAAAAGTATGGGCCAATGCGGTGAGGCAAACATAACAGTGGCCTATCCTGTGCATTTTCGTGTCACAACAAACAGTGGCCCATCCTGTTTTGGTGAAATTTATGCTCAAACTGGCAGCGAAATGCTCAGGTAAAATGAACAACAGGAAACTAATCGGAAACTTACTAAATGTCTTCTTACATTATTTCCAAAATAAAAAATAAAAAAAATACTCTTAGGTTCACACAACGAAGTGACACTCACATTCACATTCCAACAAATCAAACATTTGCACCAGACAGGAAAACCGATTGTCTATAACACGCACATTTCAGACACTAGTCACACTACCCAAACATAATCGCTCATTAAGCCAAAATTTGAGTAATATTTCATAATCCATACACTTCCAGACCATTAATATAAATTTCAATTAAAAAGATTATCCTATCCGAATTTATGATATACCAAGATTAGCACACCATCAGACGGTAAAATATACTAAAATTTCCCAAAAAATCCAAAATGAAACTCCAAAGTAATTTTCTTTTTAAGCGACGTCCAGGAAATTAAACCACTTAAGTTGAATTCTATGACGTTTAGGGAAAAAAAACTTGAACTCCATAACACTCCGTATGGTTGATCAAAATTGGTACAGCTGTTCGTCCCTAAATGATTTGCATTCTCCCCCTATACCAAACACACCCTCGAGGCCTCAACTCAAGCCACAATGATTCACAGAAACAAGGTCTCAACTCAAGCCACAATGATTCACAGAAACAATCACTGGAAGAGAGTTAATTGTCCGCACCGGGAGGAAGCCTTTGACGAGGAGGTCGGTAGCGGGAGGGGTCTCGTCGTGAACCGGAGCGAAGTTACCGGATAGATAATGGTGAGGCTGAGAAGTGTCGTACATGAACTTGACGATCAGCTTCTCCAGAAAGTCCACCACCTTCGAAGTGAGCCCCTTCCTTGGCTTCGGGTCCACCACCACTACCGCCTCTCCTCTTCCGCCGCCGCCTAAGCTCTGCTTCTCCTCTGCCATAATTCTTCGCGTGTCTCTCCGACTGCAGTTAAACGTAATATTGTGAGGTTATAGTCTGCCGTTGGTAGATTATGATCGAGTGTCGTGTCTCTTCCACTCTCAGCTTTGGTGGGGTGGTGAATATACTGCCACGTTGAATTTTTCAAGCAATTGAGTGGAGCGAAATCTTTATATATACGGAGGTTGGGAAAGTGAATATATATAGCGCATATATAAAAAAAAATTATTTTTTTTTAAAGTGATTGTATATCGTTTGTAACTCTACGACTGTATGTAGCATTATTTAAAAATGATAGATGCAATCATGGAGTTGCAAGCAGCGCGCAATTAATTTGGAAAAAAGTGAATATATATGAGACCCACATAAAAAAAAGTTAACTTTTTTCTAAAGCGACTGCACGCAGTTTGTAACTCCACGGCTGTAAATAGCATTACTCTAATAATAATCTATATGATTTAGTTAAAGAGTCTAGATTAGTCTAACTAAATCAAAGTTTAAATAATAATATAATATTATATATTTTAATATATATTTTTTTATTTGCAAATAATCTTAAAATATTAAATATTAATTAATGTAAACATTACTTATTTTTTAATTTTGCAAATACACATAATATATTAATTATTAATTTTAGTAAGAAATAATTATTTTATAACTATTTCTTCTCTCAACCTAATTATTCAAAATATAGTTTAGCATGGACATTTTTTAAGACTATTTCTTTTCTGAATATATCATTAATACAATACAAATACGATTAAAAACTGGTATATCCTCACAGTTACTGATGTTCTCCTACACTTAGAACAAAACAAAAAAAAAAAACTTCACAACACAAATAAAAAAGGTGTCTGCCGAGCTTCTCATTGAACATTCAATACATCCATGGTATCATTTATAGTTTTCAATATTATTCTTGATTGTAATTTAGGAAATTATTGTATAGTAGTTTACATAACCCAGGAACATCACCAAACTATCATCTGCCAAATACTAGCTATGCAGACCCTCTGCAGGAAACTCACTTGGGAGCAAAGTTTGCTTGCACGTATGGCAGCGGCTCTATTGGTGAAAGTGGTGGGAGTGTGTGTGCGCATGTACAAAGCTACTATATATTTTTTTCACCGTTGTGTCAAGATATCTGATCAGCAAGAACCAACAAAACTAGATGAAAGACTAGAGAAAAATAAGACCAACAGAAAATAACAAAATCTTGCTTTACCAATAGCAATTTACAAACAAAAATGGAAGTAACGAATAAATTAAATAGTAGCAATTACACAGTTAAAGCAATAACATATTGTGATGCAGTATCTTTATATATATAATATCGCTATTTAAGGAAAAAATGTTGGTTTAATAGATATGTTAAATTGTTATACTTTACAATTGATTTTCTGTTTTAACTCCATTTAATACCACCCATTTGATTTGTTACTTAAAAGAAGAATTAAATATCATTAAATACCTCAATCTGAATTGGTTTAAAGAAATACAATTATTCACATCCAGGTCAACTGAAATGCAATTATTCAGATCCTTTGTTGAAAGTTCATTTGTATTCTTGAGAATGCAATTAAAGTAAGACAGTTTATATATTGAGAATCTTGGACTTCTCAAATTCTCTCTACCAATATCTACTTTTGACAGAATATCAAGAAAAATAGAGAAATAAACACAACACAAGAATTTACATGAAAAATTCCAAAACAGGAGAAAAACCACCAGATCCAGAGAAGAAAATATACTATGTGAAAAATTGTTACAATCACACAATTTTTCTCCTCACCCCAACGACACCCGCAAAAACTTCTCCCACTAATAAAATTCTAACTTTCACCTATCTTCCTTTTACATACAAAAAGGACAATAGAGGAATTTCACTAAAGTCAAAAGTTACTAGATAAGTTTCTAACTGGTGTAATTAACTAAGGAGGTTAGACCTCCTTTTATAACCTCATTGACCTTGCCCCTCTCCCACTTCTTTTTTATGTGAGATTCAAGGAGCAAAAACCCAACAATTTCCACCTTGGGACTTTGATTGATCTCACAACCACGTTCTACCGCAATGAGGATCTTCATAGCTTCCGCTATCATGCTCCACCATAAAAGTATACTCACTCAGAATAAACCAATTCCAAGCATTTCACTTCGGCCCATGTCGAAAATAATCTTGCTGAAAAATTATGGTGCAACTCCCACGTTTGGCTTTCCAGGAAGTTCATCAGCCATCGACATGAATTTTCATCACACACCTTGCATCAATGCCAAACCAATGCCCATGTGCAAATTTGTGGAACAACTAACATTAACACACCCTCTATCATGACAACTTTGGGATTAGCGGCATGCCATAAGGATATACATGTCTCTTTTTCTATTGAGAGAGACATAATGTTAGCTTCATAACAGTATCTCCATTTACTGACTTGGAACCATTTGCCGAACTGGCTCCACCTCTTGTTGACAACTTTTCTTGACGTACTCAGACTGTCCACGCCTCCAGCAAATTGCTGATTTAATAAGTTGGTCGACGCCTTGTGTAATCCTGATGGAATCAAAATATCACCGACTTGCACTTGCCACAAGTCAAAATTGATTCTCCCATCAACTTTCTCTACCTCCATTCTTGACATTGCCTCAATGAATTTTACCGTAGAAATGAATAGTACCCACTAAGTAAGTTCCCAGGAAAGATTGGGAGGTCACAACGAACACACTTAAAATTTCCAATCTCCTAGACAGAACCTCCTTAGACCGTACGTATTCACACTACCACACCAAAACTCCACTCTACAAAAAGAATCTAGTGGCTCTGATACCACTTGTTGGGAATATTGGACTTCCTAAATTCCCCCCACCAGGATCTACTTTTGACAGAATATAAAGAAAAATAGAGAAATAAACACAACACAAGAATTTACGTGGAAAACTCCGAAACAGGAGAAAAACCACCAGACCCAGAGAAGAAAATACACTATGTGAAAAATTGTTACAATCACACAATTTCTCTCCTCACCCCAACGACACCCACAAAAACTTCTCCCACTAATAAAATTCTAACTTTCACCTCTCTTCCTTTTACATACAAAAAGGATAACAGAGGAATTTTACTAAAGTCAAAAGTTACTAGATAAGTTTCTGACTGGTGTAATTAACTAAGGAGGCTAGACCTCCTTTTATAACCTCTTTGGCCTTGCCCCTCTCCCACTCTTTTCCCATGTGGGATTCAAGGAGCAAAAATCCAACATTATATTCCCAATACTATTATTTTTATTGTTCTCCCATGCACACCCTGCAGAAAATGCAATTATTCACGTTCATCTGTATTCTTGGTAATGCAATTAATCTTCATAATTGATGCAATTAAAGTAAGACAATTTCTATTATTGATAATTCAATTGTTTTTATTACTCTCCCATGCACGCCCTGTAAAACAATAAATTTATTGTCAATTAAGATTATTTTCAAAGGCTGTATCTCTTCATATTCACATATTCATAACATAACACTCAATTGAAAAGTCAAGAAGGACGTGTAAAAAATTCTTTATTTATATTCCTTATTCACATCCTCATTCGCATTCTCAATCCCATTAGTCCAACCATTCAAAATACTCAAAAACAGAACACCAATTTCCTTCAACATACACGCATGAATTACAAAAATCCCACAATGAAATAGAGGTAAAAGTCTATTTAGGACGTGTAATCTTTTATATTTTATATTCTGTTCTTGATCTCTGAAGCATTAATTTGAGTACAAGTATTCAATAGCTTTTTTTTGCTATTTTTCTACGTTGTTTTTTATTTTTATTTTTCTGTGGGTTGTTTTATGTAGTATTTTGTGTATGATGTATGTTGTATTTATTCTATTTTTGCTTTTCTTCCATTTTTCTATTTTCGTTGTTTACTGCAGTAGTAAACTAACCTAATTTCGATGAGATCATAAAGTAATTAATGCATCCAACATGCTGTTTATAAATTCCTTTTTTTCCATCCACATGAATATACAAAAAATATTTTTAAAATATGGTCAAAGATTAGGGAATCAATCCAAGAGCCTCATTTGTAAACCTATTTCTTTTTCAACATAGCTTTTATTTTTCCATTTTTTTTAGTACTTGTGCTGATAAGAATGGTCACTATTTTAATAGAGAAGATATTTGGAAAGAAGTTAAGTAAAATAACTGTTTATTATATGGTTTTGTTCATTTCTTGTTGGAGTTTTTTTGTTCTTACTTTTATTTTGGTCCTCCTTCCATCAAATATGATAGCATACTTTCAGATGTAAAGAACGTGTTTTTGTATTCTCCTTTTTTATAGCATTGTTAGTTATTTTGGGTGTGATGTACATGTGTTTGGTTTTTGTTTTAGTATTTTTTGTTTTGGTTCACTTTGACATGCATTCTTCTATTTAGACCAGATCTTTAAACAATCGCATAAAAAAAAAATCAAAAATCAACAAAGAGACAACAAAATAGAGGAAAGAAAAATATACCCATACAAAAACAAGCAAAGCTAAAATCTATATAAGAATACCCATAACAAAAATGGCAAACCCAGTATAAAGTTTATAATTAGACCCTTAACTATCATCCAATCTTCTCTAATGGCTTCATTAAACTTAGTAATGCATCTTTTTGCGATTTTTTTCCTACCTCATTTAAGTTTATCAATATGGTACTATTGGGAGTAAGGAAAAACAAATAATGCAGAAAAGAAGATGTCAGCAATAATGGCTTGTACATATAAACAAGAGAAATGAAAATCACAAATTAGATGTGTCTGCATTTACAGCACTAATAAGAAAACAAAAGGAGAGGGAGAAAAGTGAAAAGAGAGAACAAAAATAATTGTGAACACAATCTTATAAAAGCATAGATATTTCTTTTTACAGATGATAGAACATTATTTCATAATGTTAAAAGCAGAGAGAACATATTGTATGAGGAACATCGAGTATGAAGGCCCGGCTTACATACTTACCACAAATGGCCTCATGCCCAACTCCAAACTCATGAACACAGTCAAGAATAGATGCATTGGCGGCCGAGAGGTGGAGAGAGAGAGAGAGAGAATAGAGGGAGCGATGCAAGGTATTCTCACAGTTTTGCAACTAGGAGAGAGAAAACAATAAGAAAGTCAAGAGAAGAAGAAAGAATTAGGGAGAGGGGTGAGCGGGGCCAAAGTAAAAGTGACGAAATCCTAGAAGAGTTTTCCTTCAATAATACAAAACGGCGTCACATAAGGGCAGGAACTAGGCTCCTTAACTCAGACACAGACTAGGCCCTCCTCTTAACAGCATACACAGAGCCCAAACAAAAAAACACACATTAATCCCAAATGAAAATTAAAACACCCACAAGCCATTAGAGTCCAAAATGAAATAAAACAAAGAAAATAAAATAAAAACTAACACATTAAAATAAGAAGCACAATAACAAATAAAATAAAAAACTTAAAGGGAAAATGTGAAAGTAAGTATGAAAAAAATTCAAATCACACTTACAATTTTTTTTTCTTATTTTTTTCATTAATCTCGGTACTCTTTGGGCATTTAATAAATGTTTTACAATTTTCGCTTGTGTGCCTATTGGTGTGGCATTAATAAGAGAGGTTTGATTAAAATACTAGAAAGAAGTTTTAGTAGTGGTTTAAATGTTTTTGCATTTCTTCAAAATATTTACAAAAAAACAAATTTGAATAATCTTTTTATACTTATATATTTTAAAATAGTTATAAAAAAAATTCAAACCACACTTATAATGTTTTTCCTTTATTTATTTATTTTTTGTCATTCATCTCACTCTTTGGGCACATAAATTTTTTTTACCATTTTAGTTTATGTTCTCATTGGCGTGGAATAATATTATGGTGTATAGAATTTTTCTTGAATAAAATACAAATAAGTTTCAAAAGTGGTTTAATTTTTTTTTTCTCTTTTCAAAAATCTTTGCAAAAAAACATATTTGAATAATTTTTTTACACTTATATATTTTAAATAAGTATAAAAAAAAAAATTCAAACCACACTCATAAGAAATTTTCCCTTTTTGGGACTAGCTTACTATTTTAACTAATGATTTTGTGTTATAATCTATGAAAGAATGTAATTAATATCCTCTACTTAACTATGATTACTCGTCAAATACTTGTAAGAACTTAAATTTTTTCTCTATGTAGTACATTATTAATCAAAATTTATTGTTTTGTCAAAATCGTATCAATTTTTAAAAATAATTATTAAAGTAAACTAAGCAAACGTGCTTTGCGCGTTACTTCTCCCGTGTGTGTGCGTGTGTGTGTGTGTGTGTGTGTGTGTGTGGTGCTAAACATTGATGCTTGTCAGGACATTTACTGGACTGTTATAACTCTGCTAATATTGCTAGGATTTAGTTCTAAGTCAATAACAAGGCACCAAACAGATAGCTTCATCATTTCCAAATAAAACCCCAGCCAATATGTTGCTCCTCCTTCATCATTCCTAGATAGCTTCATCATTCAAAACTCCTGCTTCATCATTTCCAGTTTCAGAAATTAACATATGAAAAATTCATATTCCATAACAGTTTCAGAATTAATTTTTCAGGTAAAAAATTAGCCATATTTCATAACATAAGAAATAAGAAAAATTCACTCACCAAGAAGTTTTTAAATTCTAAGTGGAGCTTGTACCGGAATTGTGAGAGATACGACCCTGGACAAAAAATTAAAGAGCTAGTGAAAAAATAGAGCTGAATTGTGTAGTAATCATGTATACCCTTTCACAAGGTGGTATGGATCTCATTTATTTGAAGTTTTGTTCTAGTTTATCCACTAAATATATTTTCATTCAATGAGGAAAGAAATCTTCACTTCAATTGTTTCTTATTAACGTAGAGATCTTTTACGTTTCTGAGTATCTGATTCCATTAATCTAAGCTTGAAACAGGGACTTGGGAGAGAAAATAATCAATCAAAAGGAGGGACAACTGATTGGAGGCACCAAATTTGATTATCTGGGAAGAGTATAGTATATAGATAGTGAACCCTTTTGCCAAAGGAAGTACATGAACCAGCGTTTTCCCCTTTTAGATTAATGGAACTTTTGCTCTTTTAGTTACTGTGGTTTGTGCTGAAATCCAATCTATAAGTGTAGATTATCTCTATAAAATTATTTTATGTAGAGGTTCACATCCATTTATTGCAGTGCTATAGTTCATGAGATGAAATCAAATACTCAGAAATAGTTTTGAAATTTGGATACATCAAGTCTGACTGGTGACACACAAAGAGATGAGTGTAAGTTCAATCAAACATTTGTGTTTATTTCAAGTGTCTTATCCACTTCTAACCCTCACTTTAATTTAATATGTTTGGTAGGATCTAGACCATGAAAGAAAGCAAGAAGCCATAAACGAGTAACTAATCCCTAATTTCAAACCCCATCAAACCGAGCAAACACAAACACAATTCTTACTCACCTATGCACAAAACTCAATCCGTGACTAAAATAAAGGAATCTAACAACAGAAAAAAATAAATATATGTTTAACAGAGGGTGAATTTCTTCACAATCCAAAATTTTGAAATAAATAATTGCACAATCCAAATATCAATACCAACTACCCAGTAATCAAAGATTTTCTCACAAATCATATCATTTTAACACAAGATAGTATATTGAAACCAAAAACTAATTCATAATTTCGTGTTGGAAGGGTGAAAAATCCTTAATAACAACAGATGAGGCACGAAACGAAGAAACCCCAAATTAAAGTATACAGATTCAAAATAGACCCTGTTGATTCGACAAAACCTTAGAGAAAAAGGAAATCTGAGCAAAAATGTTGAGTTCTTTGAGGAGAAAGAAATGAAAACACAATCGAAGGAAATAGGAAGAGAAAGGGAAGAAAGACTTGCATTTGACGTGGAAGACGATACCAAGTTTCGATGACCGACGCCGAGAACTTGCTGGATGACGGAGACAGCTTGAAGGTTGAAGATGAAATCAACACCGTCAAGTTGCACGCTGGGTGAAACCAAAGCAAGATTGAGAGGACATATTTCAATACTTTGTATGCTGCCTGAAGGTGATGATGCTGAAAGGCTACGATAAACTGACTTAATAGATGAGTTGAATAATTAAAGTCAGGTTGAGTGATTGTTAAGTAGATAAGTTTGTCATTAAGTCTTCTATACAAGGCTGGATCCTTTAAAAGAGTGTCTTAATCTTTTGAGAGTTTGAGGTTAGAATCCATTGGAGGTTTAGAGCCAAGTAAACCAAAATCATGCAATATGTCGAATGCATATTTACGCTGACAGACTTGAATACCAGTTGGACTATGACCTATTTCCAGGCCTAGAAAATACTTGAGTGACCCAATATCTTTGATCTTGAATATGGTATTCAAAAAATGCTTGAATTCTGAAATAGCTTGAGAATTATTAGAAGCCACTATTATATCATTGACATAGAAAAGTAAGGCAACAAAAGAATGGCTAGATTACTTTGTAAACAGACTGTAATCAGCTCTTGATTGAGTGAAACCAAAGCTAAGTAAAGAATATGAGAATTTGACATACCATTGCTGAGATACTTGTTTAAGGCCATATAAACTTTTCTTCAATTGGCATACTTTATCTTTCCCTTTAATCAAGCAACCAGGAGGAATTTTCATGTAGACCTCCTCTTCCAATTCGCCATGTAAGAGGTGTTGTTAACGTCAAACTAGTGAAGGATCCAGCTCTTGATGGCAGCGATAGCTAGGAGTGTTTTGACAATGACAAGCTTGACAACTGAGGAAAAGGTTTCATGGTAGTCCAACCCCTCTTTTTGTGTATATCCTTTGGCAACCAACCGTGTCTTATGCCTTTGATTGTGCCATCTGAATTGTATTTGATTCGGTATACCCATTTTGAACCAATAGCTACTTTTCCTTGAAGAAGATCAACAATGTCCTAAGTGTTGTTCAATTCTAAAGTTGCAATTTCACTATCCATAGCTTTGAGCCGTTCAAAAGATTGCACTGCTTGTTTATAATAAAGGGGAGCTGGAGGTTGATTTGTTGATGTGGTGGTTGGTAACGAGGAGGATGGAGGTGATGGAGGGGTTAATGATGGAGATGATGATTCAAAATTTGGTGTAGGTGTGATGTCTAAGTTGAGTGGTGGAAGAGGAATGGAAGGATGAGGAGTGAAAGTGGGAGTTGTAATGTCTGTCTTCAATGAAAAATTTTATTCATAGAAGACAACATCACGGGAGATGAAAACAAATTTATTTTCTAAGTTCAATAATTTATATTCTTTTACTCCAAAAGGATATCCAAGGAGGATGTATTTTTTAGCACAGGAATTAAACTTTTGACGATTATGTGTCAATATAGAAACATAACAGAAGCATCCAAAAATCTTTAAGTGATTGTAGGTTGGTATGGCTTGAAAAAGAACTTGATATTGTGATTGATTTTGAAGGTTGGGTGAGGGGGTTTGATTCATTAAATAGGCGGCAATCATCATACATTCATTCCAACAAGAGATGGGAATTACATATTGAAATCTTAATGCTCAAGCCATATTTAATATATGTTGATATTTGCGTTCTATAATTCCATTTTATTGGAGACTTTCAACACAACTTCTTTGGTGAATGATCCCTTTTTTCATATAGAAATTGTTCATGGCAAATTCAAAACCATTGTTTGAACGAATTGGTTTTATTTTGGTCTAAAACTAAGTTTCTATGAGAGAGTAGAATGATTGAAGAAAAGGTTGAGTTTAAGATTTGTTAGTCATGAGATAATTCATGTGGATCTTGTGAAGTCATCAACAATTGTGAGAAAGTATTTAGTACCATATATGCTATATGAGAACAAGGTTCCCATATGTCACAACGAATAATATCAAAAAGTTTTTGTGCTTGAGTTTGACTGATTAGAAATAGAAGTCTATGCATTCTATAAATATTTTTGTAACAATGAGAGACAAGAATCAGAGACATGTTGCATTCTACAATGCCACAAACTATGCTCAAATTTAGTGCAGAAAATAGAATTAGAAAAATAAGGTGAAATGCGAGGTGATGTAGATAGAGTGATATCAAGGGCTGTAGGAGGTACTGCTATCAACTTAAAATGATATAATCCATTGTGAGCTTCACCTTTCTCAATCGTGCTCCAAAAGGAAAGATCCTATACAAAGCACTCATTAGTGAAGAAAATAAAATAACAATGAATGTCTTGAGTTAATTTTCTTGCTGAAAGAAAGTTAAAATTAAATGAAAGAATGCAGAGAACATTCCTAAGGGTAATAGAGTTGGTAAGTTAGACAGTGCCTTAATGTGTGTCCTCAGCTTGGTTACTATTTGGCATTTTAACATGAAAAGAAACTTTTGTGGGTTCTGTTATGTAAAGGGAGGTACAACAAATCATAAGTTGTGTTGCTCTTATGTCTATAATCCATGGGATTTTTTAGTACGAAGATGGTGTATGAGAAACTGAGAGACAAAATGAAATACTAGCCATAACAATAGAGGATGGTTGAACATTTGTGGTAGGGTTGTGCACTTGGTTAGCAGAAGGTGGAGTTTGAGATTGCAACAAAGCTATGAGATGATGATATTGTTCTTTAGTTAGAACAATCTTTGAGTCATCATTGAGTTGCTCTTGGTCAGGTAAACTGATTTGGTTAGCAAATGAGTCTTTTCCTTTGCTCCAATTGTAAAGTTTATGGCTTGGAGGATAGCCATGAAGCTTATAACACCTATCAATAATATGCCCATCAGGATTACAATGAGTACAAAGAGGTTTTTCTAAATTGGAGTTGGCCTTGAAACATTTCTCTAAGGAGTGGCCAAGAATTTTGTAATAACTACAAAAAAATCTATCCCTCTTCTGAAAACCAAAATGTTTGAAGGGTTCTCGGTTGTCATAGACATTAGATTTGGTTGCAAAAGCAAGAGAATCAATGTTGGTGGTGGGATTGGAAATATGTTGGTTTTTTTTAATCGAAGAGTTGGCAGCCCCACTCATAGTGGCCCCGTCCTAAGTTTATTGAAAAACTTTCATTTGTGGTGGAGGAATACCGTGATTACAAACTAAGACGCTTGGGGGTTACAATATAGACCATAAAACCAAAACCCAAGCATCTACAAAAACAAGGAAATAATAAACGAAACCAAATCTAAAACAAGCCTAGGCACTTATTCGCAACATGCCAAATTATTACTTAGATCAAAGAAAAATAAATAAATTTAAGCACCCTATAAATAGTTACCAACTCCTACTTACTACGTAAACATGGTATACCACCTTTATCCAACCGTAAAATGCCTTTGAGCTCTTTAGGAATGGTATCAGACGTGAACTCCTAAAAGACATCATTGCTACTGCACTTAGCAAGCCAATCAACTGCTTGAATTCCCTCTCTAAACACATGTTTAAACCAAATATTTAGACTTCTAGTGAGCAAAACTAACTCCTCCCAAAAATCCTCCAAGTACCAAATTTGGCATTTTCCTTTTTGCAACTAATTGACAACCAAAAAAGAATCTAATTCTACAATGATATTATCCAATCCCATATTCTTGCATCTTCGCAACTCAAATAAAACCCCCAACAACTCAACTTTGTTATTGGGTCCAACGCCAATATAATGAGAATAAGCAAACTGAGTATTACCCTTATGATCTCGAAGCAGACCTCCCGCACCCGACTCACCCGGATTATTGAAGCTACTACCATCCGAACTTAGTTTAAACCAACCTGCTTCAGGTTTCCGCCAAAAGACCGCAATGTTCTTTCTGGGCAAAGGGCTGACCATCGGTAAATCCAAGTCCTCCAAAATAGCTTGATCTCTTCGATGTTGTAAACCAGATTGCCTCAGCCTCAGACTAACCCAATGAAGCCAGTACTTGACCTTTCTCCACAATACATGAAAACATTCTTGGTTGCCCTCTATTTATGCCGAGCATCTCCATTACCAAAGACACCATGTGAGAATAGAAGGAACCAAACCAATCAGATTACCAACTATAGAAGATTTCTTTGTTCTCTGAAACCAAGCCTCAGCTGTTGTAAGCCAGGATCGAATCTCCACGTAAGGGACTCCCAAAAATCTAGAGCAAACTTGCCAAAACTTGGCAGCAATATGACCACCGCATAGGACATGACTAAGGCCCTCAAAACTTCCCTGGGGGCAGCATTCACACTTAGAGACAATAGGGATTCCAAGGTGACGGATTCTCTCATCCAAACTCAGGCTATTCATCAAGGCCTTCAAGGATTGGAAATCTATTTGTACTTTTATTCTTGCTGAACAAGAGCATATACCTCACTCAGACTTGGTGGTGGTTTAATCAGAATATCTTGTGCTTTAATATTGTTGAAAGAATCATGAAGGCCCATGAGAAACTTCATCATCCAGTCACTTTGCTGGTTCTCTTGAACAATTTTAATGGCACCACAAGTGCAAGAAAGGAGTGAATGGATTGTTTCAAGTCATAAATCCAAGCTCCATTATTTTGTGGAAATCGTTATTCCAACTAAAGCCAAAGGGCTTGAGCGGTTTCAACATACACAACATTATTCTTGATTTCTAGGAACATAGCATTTTTTAACCAAGTTACAACCATGTCATTGCATTCAAGCCATAGTTCTAACAAGTTGCTGGAATTAGCAAGTTGAGAAAGGGTTCCATCAATGAAGTCTAGCTTCTTCGTCAATGAAGTCTAACTTCTTTTTTATGCAAAGAGATCGTCGAATGATACTGGCCCAAAAATGATAGTTGTCGGCAGTGAGGGGATAATTTTAAGCAAGGTTCCAGGACCATCGTTAAGGCTTAAAAAATAGGGGCTGGAAGGATCTTTAGAGTTTTTGTTGATGGTAGCCATTACGGCTTTGGTACCATAATAGAGTTTGCAAGAAAAATAAAGAAAATGAATTTGAGCATAAAAAAATTAATCCAATTTAAAAATAAAATAAATAAAATATATTTCATATAAAATAAAATGATCTAATAACATGATGATACATTGAAAATTGTTAAAATAAGACTTCGCAACAAAATTGGATATAAGTTTCTAGCAAATAATTTAATTGTCTATATTAAAAGAGAAATGACTAAGAATTCTAATTTAAATTCAATATTTGATATTTAGTTTCTTTAAAAGAATGCAAGTTACAATTTTATACACTCTATATTTCTTATATTTAATATATTTGTATGCGTGTCTTTATGTTATTTCAACGATATATTATTCTTAACATATCATATACTTTTTAAATACATATGTTATATTAAACGTATTTTATTTTTATTTCAAATTTTACCATCAGATTGTTCTATACTGCAAGAAAAATTATATAGAAATAGAACAAAAAAAATTTTTGTTATATTTTTTGTTTTACTTAGCTTTCTAAGACAAATTCTTGACTCCACCACTGATTGTATTGGCTTTCTAGGCCAACTTTTATATAAGAGGTTAATGCAATACAATAGTCCCAAATTATTTACGTGTGAGACTTATATTGTGAAGATAAATTATAAAAAGGCCATCCTACTATACTATAACTTACACAAAATATGTGCTAGTAAATTTAAATTACAAAACTTTTAAATTATAATCATATTTACAAAATTTAAATTTATAATTTGAGTCTAATATATTTTTGATCACTTGTAAACTAAAGAATAATTTTAAATCTAATGAAAATGTAGTTCATTTTTTAAAAAGATATAAGGCGAGATGGATTAAAATCTGTCATGCACCCCACCAATCGGAACGAGATACTCCACCCTCGAAATATAGGAGTCGGGGGTGGAGAGTGGCTACCATGCACCATATAATACAGGCAGCACCCCTTAATGATGTATGGATGGCATGCGGAAGGTTTATAGGAAGAAGGAAAAGTCACTTGGTAATTATTTGGGCTAGATGCATAAAAGCTTAAATAGATTTAAGAAGCTTAATAAGCACTTAATCATAAATCATATCAAATTCTTAAATAAAAGTTATGTGTGGAATTAAAGAAATAAGATATCACAGGCTTTGATGCACTAATCTTCGTAAGAACATGTCACATTGCCTTTCCAAACCATGAAGAAGAAATTGCAGCCCACACAATATTATAGTACACGAAGCTACTTGTAAGAAAAGAGCACTTTTTTTTAAAGGAAAAAAACACTTTTTTTTAAAGGAAACGAGAGTAGTCACATGTTCAATAGTGACCATTGTCCAAGTTTATTTATGAAACTCTCACTTATGGAAAATGAATACCATGGTAACAAACTAAACACTTGAGATTTATGAAATAACATTACTAAAAAATTCCAAGTATTGTAAAAGAAAATACTCCAACTAAACAAACCAGTGCTATACATGCCTAAACACTTATTGATCAGAGCACTTATTAAAAACAATAAAAAAATCATATAACCAACTACCAATAAACCAATGACAATTACCCAACCTGACCATAGACCAATACTTAAAACCGAACGAAAGCACATCCTCCCTTGTTTGGGAAAATCAGAGCATTTATTCCAAACTTTAGTGACTCCTACAGCTCCCAAACGAGTAAGTCCATCAACCAAAATGTTTCCTTCCCTATATGTGTGCCGAATTCTATAGGCAAGTCCATCTAGCATGAAAAGAACTTATTCCCAAAAATCTTCCAAATATAGAGTCCACATTTCTTCAATCTAATCCAATTAATAACAAGCTTAGAATCCATTCCAATCTCAACTTTTTTCCAACCCAGGAATCTAACCATATGAAGTCCTTGAAATAACCTCAAGAATTCTGCTACATTATTCGATTAGATCCCAATAGAAATTGAAAACCTATAAGTCATCTTACCATAAGGGTCACGAAGTACACCATCAATTCTTGAATTACTTGGATTTCCAAACGAACTACCGTCAACATTCAACTTCCTCCAATCCATTGGTGAGGGAATCCCTTTTACAATCTGTGTAGGTTTACCCTGTTTGGCTTTTAGAGGCAGGTTTAACCCCTTTAGAATCTCTTCATCACGACGGCTTAAACTTGAGGATAGCTTTAATTTTTCCCCTGCACAAGCCAACCAATACTTGATTGATCGAACAACTGTATTCATTGATTCAAACACCCCTTCCATTCTTGTTGTACATCGTCGGTACCAAAGATGCCAGGTAATGATGGAGGGAAGAATACCAAGTAGTTGGCCAATTTGTGAAGTTGAGTTTCTCTTCTATAGCATGTTTCCATCTTCTATAACTAGGTCTTACCATCTAGAATAGGCATACCCAGATATAAAGAAAATAGACGCCACACTTGTTTAGTAGAATTCACCAATGCAAGAACATCATTTTGATCTTATACCCTCCTAATGGACAACAATCACATTTCAAGACCATAGTAATCCCAGCTCTTCTTATGCGATCATCCACTGATAAGCACCCATAATAAGCTTTCCACATTATAAGAGATGCGTTCCTTGGCAATGAAGAATGCCAAAGCCATTTCATCCACGGAATCTTTGGAAAGGTGACTCTTATGCACTTCCATGCTTTTCGAGTAGAGAAAATACTTAGAGTATTCGGAATCCAAATAAGCAAGTCCTTACCAGATTTAAGAAAGAAGCACCTATAATGAGCACCCTTTCCTTTTCTTTTG
This sequence comes from Platycarya longipes, assembly GCA_036559045.1. Lineage (NCBI taxonomy): Eukaryota > Viridiplantae > Streptophyta > Magnoliopsida > Fagales > Juglandaceae > Platycarya > Platycarya longipes. The sequence goes on along the minus strand of CM071801.1, from coordinate 39,951,015 downwards.
GGGGGTTATGAAGTGGTTCTTAAGACACTTCATTGAGCTTGATGACTGATCCTTAATGGCTAACTGAGGGTTACACTAAGAGGGGCTATTTACATAACCCCTCACCCTTTTGGATGAATCACTAGTATCACAAACCTCTCACTCTCAAATAGTTATCTCTAATTCCAGCATTTAGGCTATAAAATTTGTGAGTGAATCTAATTTTTTACCACGTAGCACACTCCACCATCGCTTAGAGGGTTTTTTATGAACAACAACCATGATGGAGAATCTATGGAACAACTACAGTAATTCTAAGATTTACCAACAAGATAATATTGTTTTCACTATATATTTTGATCTAGTATTTCTAACATAATTGAAAATTTTTGACTATAGAGGTATACTCCTTGGTAATAACTCTGGTCATTTAGAAAAGTCACCTAATTCAAGATGGGCAAATTCAACCTATTATATTTTGGCACCTTACCCGTTTGATCAATAAAGCACTACAATACAAAGACACACACACACACACACAAAAGTCATTAGAATTGATGTGCACACTCAATTGTGCAATAAGCGTAAACTCTTTTTATTACTTCCATTAAGAAAAACCAAGATGTTTACCCAAATTTGAAAATTGTTGTCTTAATATTCACACTTTTTAAATATTTATATATCTTGTAATGACTTGATCAATTACATTTAGGAGTTTTTATTTGTAAATTCATCTACTATTGTGCAACGAACATGGCTTCAAGAACCGGGTAAAATAAATCATAACAAAGGTAATGGCTGCTATTAAGAAGATAATGAATTGGCCTTAGGTCATTACAAGATATTAGTTATTACAATTCGTATGGTGTGTGGAACAATATCGTCAACTGGCAGAGAGGTCTTTTGATTATAATTCACATGGATTTGCCTTATTTTCTATTTAGCATACATTGTACAATTTCCAACTGGCAGATAATCAGGGTTTTGCCTGATCTTGAAGTTGGTCCTGTCCAAAAACCATGAATACAAATTGGAATAACCAAAATAACAAGACTGCAAGCAAAATAAGTTAAAAATCAAAAACTATCTAAGATGTATGTAACAACAAACAAGGCAGCTCTGATAATTAAATAATAAGTAGAGGAAAGAAAAAACACTATAAACTGCAAATTTCTTATCTTCCCTTGCCATCTCTGATCACGATTGAGTATCTCCTAATTATCATTTTCCAATTCTATTCTAATCCTACTTTATATGAACTGCATTTTATGTTCCATATCAATCTTGTTCATCCTAACCTTTTTATCCTCAAGACTCTTTGAATTTCAACCTTTAAATTAACTTCCAACTCTAGAGTGATAAAGATAAAACTAAAAAAAGAAATTAAATCCTAAACAGTTAACTCAACACTTACCTCTGTCACAAATAAGGCATGGAACCCATCTGGAACTCGGGTGGGCAACTCAACAACCGCAATAGGATCAGATGACATTGTTTTAGCATCAATTACATGCACTGATGATTTTCTGCAGATTTATAAATCAAGATTTGAGACTATGTCCTCATCATAAAAAAAAGTGAAAAAATAAAACTTAAAATCAGAGTCACTAAGAGATAGTTAATAATTACACCAACCTTTTGAAATAAATGAGGCTATACAACTACAATGAACATATACTATTACTATGATGTCTTGTATGTGTTCTTATTGATGTTCACAGTACTTTTATTTCAGAATTTGATTGCTTAGAACGCCCCAAAAAACGAAAGAAGAATATAGACTTCTTTTCCCATTTCATGAGTCAATACATTGATCACAGTACTACACGTACTGTACATCTGCTCACTTCTGACCACAACTCAATTATCGTTAAAGAAACAGCCTCATGGAAAATATTTAAAAACATGGTTTCATGAGCTTCATTTGACCAACATATGTGAGTTATTAACATAGCCCCTTGAGCGACACTATCAATTTCCAACTACTTTGTTTTGCTCTGTGGAAGTAAGCATGGTGCAAGGAAAACTGAGTAGATCTTGCGTGGATTCAAACGAGTCAGTGTTTTTTTTTTAATTGGCACCAGGTGTCTAGAATAGTGTCCCGACTAATCCCAGGGGTGTACAAACTTTCGAAAAGGAGTTTTCGATCAGTGCACCTCGATTAATTTAAGGAAAAAATACTTCAGTCTGATGTCTCCTAAAGATTGTTTGCATTCAAGGAGATTTGAATTTTAAATTTAGGAGGAACATATCCCTAAACACAAGGCCTTTAACACATGAGCCAACGAGTCAATGCTTTCGTATCCATAACATTCATGATTTTTGACCCATTGAGTAAGTTTTATAGCCTTCCCATTTTGCCAAGATTGTCATTGAACTAACTTTCAAAACTTGGAAATGTTGAGACCTTCAAATTCCTCACGAATCAGTTTCTTATTCTAAAAATAATTTCCTCCAGTTAACAAATAAAAAAAGGGGCTCCATGGAAGAGTGTCTTGAATACAGTCCCAACTTTCACAATTAATCAACAAAATGTGTGTATTGTATTAAACAACTTTAAAAAATTGGCCAGCGTTAGAAAGGAAAGTCATACCTTGTATTCTCATCATGCACAAAGAATATTAAGTAGCCATCATCTTCTTCAGAAGTAATGCCAGGCAGGCGAGGGACAAAAATAGGCTCAGAACTAAATCTCCTAGGTCCCAAGTCATAGATGCCTTTAACATTTCCTCCAACTTCAAGCTTTGTTTTTCCAGTCTCTGGTTCAGCATGCAGATCAAATTTGATAATCCCCTTGGCTATTACAATCTTGTCGACCATGGTTCCATATACATATTGTTGTCTCCTGGTTACCCAAAAAGTAATTAGTAAAAACAAATGATGGAATAAAAAAGAAGATAAGTGATTTGACGCCTAGAAGAGTATAATGAATTAAGCACGACTAGGAGCAAAATGATGAAAGGATACAAAATATCAATAATTCCTAAACATACACATAAAAAAATCAATAATATGGCCTTTCAATATTGAGCTTTAATCAGTTGCTTCCAAAAAACAACATTTTTGCAATCTTGAACAGATCTATCACCAAAATTTGATGGATACCTGCCAATGTAGCTCTCATTAACCCTTGGGAAATAAATAGCAGATGTTGATAACTTCTTCTGTGAAGCTAGACCAGTTCTCATATTGAATCTCATTTCATACCTAAAAAGAATACTGTCAGAAATATTAAGGCATGCTTAGAGTTTGAGTATTCATAACATAGGAAAAAGTTGTCCTACAGCTCATCACAAAGGTTTTTAATATTTTCTTTGATAGGTCCACCGATCATGTCCTGATTGAGATTCTCAAGGCGACAAGTGATTAGAACAACTTCATCCTCCTCCTCCCACGCATTGGCTAATGAAAAGAAGTCACTAAAAGGTCATAATGGACCTATGAAAAAACAGTATTAACTTCCATTATAGTTCAATTATAAGTTACACATGGCTAAATATTTACAAATCAAGAAAGATTCAAATCAACAAAAGCTCAATAGATGGCAACAGATAATCTTGCTCCTTCTAGGTTGACTTGACCAAGATAGAGGTCACAACGCTAATTCTAGAATTATCATCAGCATCTCAAAGAATTATGATAACAGTCAAGGTTTAAGAAAGGAAAATTCACCGCTTTCTATCAGTCAATAAATAGATGTAAGATCAATGGAAAAGAACTTTCATGGCTTTAAGAAGAAAGAGAATGCTGGTCAAAACCAAGGACAGAGCCAAATAGATCCAACAAGGTTTTTGCTGGACATAGAACTGATTTACTTGAAATATTTGGGTAGCCAAGCCCAAGTGGTAAGGATATCTTAATGTGAATAGCAAACAGATAGCTCAAAATAATTGATATCCGAATTAATTAAGAGGGATAAGCTTATTACATTGACAATTGACTAGTCTCGATAATGCTAACCAGGAGTAAAAATTGAATCTTCAAAGCTATTGCATATTCTAGCAGTTCTACATTATTAAACCTCATCTCCCAACAGATATTATAGGTTTTCCACCAGCAAACTTCATCTTATAAACAATAGAAATTAAAGGACATGCTGGCCTTAAAGAAGAGAGAGCAAGGCAAAAAAGCATACCATTATGGAATATGAAGCAATTTGGAAGCTCAAACCATTTGATTAGCAACTCATTCTTTGCATACCGAGGAAGTACACCAAATCGAGCTTTTTTCGTTGCATCAAATGTGAATATTAGCTTGTTCTCCTTCACCATTTCCTGAAAACTAATGTGATGTAACTGAAATAATACTTGACAATGCCATCTAAAAATGAAGAATAGATTTTCCCATATTGTCTACCATTAGTAAGCCCAAATTTTTCTAAAAGAGCTCACTTGTGAGAACCCGTAATTTTACTATCTTTGTAATATATTATTTTAATATTAAATATGTATTGTTGTTAATATGAATATTATGTGTTTTGAGTTAGTGAATATTAATATCGTTTTATTGTGCTTGTGTTTAAATATTTAAATATATTTCTTTATCATTTGAAGATATTATTTTCATGAATAATTGTAAGTTATTATATTCTCTTATGAAATTTATTGTGACGCATTTAATTTAATGTTGGAATTTAATCTTATTATTTTATTATGTTGGTATTAAAATTAAAATGTTGTAATTTATTTTATTTTAGAAGATTTTCTTTTGGGTTTTAATTGTGTGAGTGAGTTTTGATCCATTGAGGCCCAGCCGTAAATCCCATGAGGCCAGCCCTTCCCTTGCTTCAAATGACACCGTTCGGTGTCTTTACATAAGTGAACCCAGACCATTCTAAATTCTCAAACGTCGGCCCCTTCATTTTGTAGCAAATGTGAGTTAATAATTCCAGGCCACGTGTTTATTTCATGTGCTGGTTCTTTCTCATGCCTAAACGTTGCCGTTTCATCATAGGTTTAATAAACCCAGGCCTTCTCTTCTCCTCTCGTTCGTTGTCGCCGTTTCTCCCTTTCTATCCTTCATCTTCTTTTTCCTATGTGTTTGACAGGAGCCCGTCAGTCCAAAGCTTGGATTTTGTAGCTTTTCTTCCACTTTCCTCAGCCACGCATCTCCTCTACCGAAGCACATTAATTTTTTTGGTGTTACGCCTGCATTTTCAGTCAAGATCAGCAGGTCACGTGCTCGGAATCGTCTATCAACCCACTCGAAAAACCATGAGTTTTTCCCCTCATTTTCACTCCCTAATGTTCGGTTTCATGCCCATAAAATGCATCCGCAGCTCTTTTTCTCATCTATAAATACGAACATTTAGCTTCTATTTTTATTCCGTTCTTCTTCTTCCTTTCTTCAACCAGAATATCTCCTCCTCAAAACCCCTTTGAAATCCGGAATTTATACAGTTGTTTTATTGGGTATTTTTGATTGTAAAACCACCATTTTACAACATTTGCGATACGCTCGGTAAGTAATTTCTCTAATTTAATTGATTAATTTATTTATGTGTTTATCTTAATTTATTTTGTGGTATAATTTTAGTTATGATCTAGTGTACAGTTTAGTTAGATAATAATTGTATTTTTATTTATTCGTATTAAGATAATTAATTTATTTGGTTACAATATTCAGAATATTTATATGAGTTTGTTGGATATATATATATATATGAATATTGTTTTATTTATGATATTGATTTAATTAAATTGTTAGGTTTATTTATTGGTTTTATTGATGTTACTATAATTTATTGGTGTTTTAATTAAGTTGGTTTTGAATTATTTTAGTTATTCCCGATATTGATATGTATTTATTTGTAATGATTTATATGCGTTGGCGCTTTGGGCGTGATTGTAGCGGTGAGTACGCGGGTGGAAGCGCGAAATCACTGTTGGGCATTTTCGGTAACTTCAGAAATTATTAGCGAGCGTACTGTAAGTATTTTCCAAATAAATTTTAAGATTTAAATATATTTTTGCATTAACATCTATGTGTTGGTTGATATTGGTATGTGTTGGTTGATTGGATTATTTAATTGTTGGATATTTGGTGCATGGTTGTCTGCATTGTGTGTTTACGCGCATGCTCATGAAAATATTTGGAAAGTGGATTTTTGCATGATTTTGGATATTCATGTGTTGAGAATGGAGAATGGGATTTAAATTGTGTTTAATGGATTTTAATGGTTTTGGGCTGAGTCATAACGGGGACGGCGATACGTAACGCCCGTTGTGATCAGCGTGTGAGTGTGTGGGTGACATGATGGGGACGGCGATACGTAACGCCCATTATGGTCATCGGGTGTGCATTTCATATCGGGGACGGCGATACGTAACGCCCGGTATGAAATGAGTGTGTGTGGATCGTAATGGGGACGGCGATACGTAACGCCCATTATGATTTCGGGTGTGTGTGTAAATCATATCGGGGACGGCGATACGTAACGCCCGGTATGATTGGTTTTGAGGATGTTATTTTATGAGAAAGGATGGATGATTTTATTGGGATTTTATTATGGATTAAGATGAGGTTTTGGCGTGTGTGGTTATTTAATTAATTTTGAGAAGAATGATTTTAAGTCACATGCATATGGTAATTTGTTCATGGTTCTTGTTGTTGCATTAATGTATTTATTATCTTGGATTTGTTTGGGATTTTACTTACCTGCGGTACCATTTTGGTATCGTAGATTTTGATGCAGAGAACGAGGAGGTTGAGCCTGAAGAGGCGGCTCCACCGCTGGAATGAGTTAGTGTAGTTAGTTTCTTGGATGTCATTCAGTTAATTCTGATGGTTGTGTTTATTTTTATTTGGACCTTGGATGATTGTATTAAATCTCCGGTTGGAGAATTTACTTTGGCTTGATTTGTATTTATTCCTAAAAATTCTGGTACTTAGATATTGACTTTAATTATTCCGCTGCGACTTTTATTTATGTATGTCACGTGTGCACACACGTTTGACACGTGTTGTTGGGATGTGTGACCCGTGTTGTCATCATCCCGACGCCTCGATTCCCGTGTTATTTTAAGGGGAATTTGGGGGCGTCACATCACTAACCCCCCCTCCTAAAAAAAAAAGTTAAAAAGAAAGAAAAGAAATGAGCCTCTTTCAAGCTAGGATTATTTGACCTGGTCTTTCGCCATATGCATCCAAACCAATGGAGCGAATATAATAATAATTTGAGCAGGTTAATATTTCTAATTCTAATAGTACCAACTTTGCATGTGTCATACCTTTGGTCTGAAATACAATGGAAGATCCATGAAAATTGCATAGTTTTCAGTAATGGCAAAGTCATGCATCATGATGGCCTCTGGTACTGTTATTGGTACCGGGTCATGCATGAAGCCATCCTTTGAAATTACTCTATAAGTGATATATGGTGGTGTATATGCATAGCCAAATGTAAACATCTCGCCTGCATGAAGATATTCTGGAAGTTAAAAGGAAGTATTCCATTACAGTGGCTTAACAAACTTTTGTCAAGAATGATGCATTTACCAGTGAATGGATCAACCTTTGGATGGGCGGTGAAAGAATGAGTCAATCTCTTGTCATAATCCAGCATGCCAAGTGTTTGGAGATCTCCATCTTCCAAAACTTTAAGGACATCTACATAATGCAATGACAATAATTTCAATCCCACATCAGAAGCAAGAAAATTGCACAAAGTTCTTTAGTGGAGTCCATATACACATAACAAAATTTGCATTTCTCCATAGTCCTTTTCCCCCCGCCATGGAAATCATTGGATTATCATGTTATTACCAAAGTAATGCAATCTAGAAATATTCAAAGAATAATCTATGTGTTGGCCTAATGGGAATGCATTTGACATCTCTCCCCATCAGTCTCTCTAATTGATGTCAATCCAGAGAAACAAATCGTTTTCTTTTTATTTTAGAAGTTACAATGAAAGAAGGCAAGCTTACAAGGTTTATCTACTTCTGAAAGTGCTAGAAGTTTCCCGTGGTGATATATGAGAGCTGTATTACCTAGACATGGGTGGCAAACAGTAAACGTCTGTCAATTCACAACAGGATTACTTAAACAAAAAATAAATATATGAGACATGCCAATGCAAACATTCAAAAATTAATTTTGGCATGGTACATTTAGCATAGATACTTATTAATGGATCCACTCATGCCACACAGGCGCATTAAAGTGGTATACATGGGTGTTTGCTAGGGAAAATGCCTTATGAAGTGGAGCTTAGCAATCTGAATCTCTGTCGTCCTTGTGGGGCCAAACTCACATTCGAAAGAGAAAAATAAATGATGGGAAAAGCTGTGTAGCTCAAGTTCATATCTTAAGCATAAAAAATAAATGAGCTTTTTTTTAGAATTAAATTAATGGAAATAAAAGTGTAAAACACCGTATGCTTAAATAAAATATTTGCTAGTCAAGGTTAACACAAGCATTTGGAAATCTTGTTCCAGTAACCTAGTCTGTGACGCCCCCATTCTACATCTAAGATTAAACGCAAATTAAAGCGTCGAGATATATAACACAGGGTTACACATCCCTCGTGCTATAAAAGTTATGCATGCGTTTAACATTTCTAATAGTAGGCCATGCGTTTCGCAGCGAAATGACTTAATTATTATTAAATTAAAACATGCAAAGAAAGCTAACTTTACAATATGATCACATGGTCAACATAATTATAACATTCATAATATAATATTTACAACACCAAAAGTAACAAGTTTCTTTGCTACACAACATAATGTCTTCAAAATACAGACATAAACCCTACTGCTACTGTCCCCTTCTAACTAAGGGTGTAATTTGTGGATCGATTCCATTCGGTCCAAAAATTCTCTCACCCTGGACCAGACCGAGCAGGAGTTCGGTCCATATCGGTCTGGTCCAATTCGGTCCAGAGGCGGTCCGGTCCGGTCCAGGGGTGCCTCATATGATTTAATGGGCTAAATTTAATCTATAATTCTACAATGATCAAATATTTTTTTTACCCAAATTTAACTATTATAAATTATAATATGTTAATATTATAATAGTATATATTATATATTAATATGTTAATATATATTATATATTAAGTATGCTAGTAAATTATAATTAATAACACTATTACATTAGTATATTATATATTTATATGTTAGTAAATAGTGATAAATTAATAATAATATATGAAATAATAATAATACACTTATTACTTATAAGTTATTACTAATATTCTATATAGATATATTATAATTTATATTTTTATACTACAACTAGTCAACCAATAAATAATAATATGCTAATATTATAAGAGTATATATTATATATTAATATGTTAATATATATTATATATTAATATATATTATTTATTAATATATTAATATATTAATTTATATTAATATTAATATTATGATTTATATACTATTTTTATATATACATATATAAATATATATATATATGTGGGGTTCGGTTCGGTCCGATCCGATTCGGTCTAGGGAGAGAAATCCTTTGGACTGGGACCAGACCGGAATTAATCGGTCTATGTAAAATTTGGACCGGACCATCCTGGACAGTCGGTCCAGTCCGGTCCACCGGTCCGATTTGGTCTTTTTACAGCTTTACTTATAACATCGAGGCTCCTTCTTTACTTCCCTATGTTTATAACCATAACGAAAAAAATTCATGTTGATTTCGTAATCCCGTTGAAGGTGTTTCCCATAGGGCGTCACATAAATGCCGTTCAGGGATAATGATCCATCAGGACCCAAAACTATACAACTACCAGTACACATTTTTTTTCTTTAGAGGAGATGGAGGATTGTTGCATAACTTCCCGTAAATGATCATAAGCGGAATTAGTTAGATCATCAAAAGGAAAAAAGATCTGATAGGCCATCACAGCTTATTTGATTCTGCTGGGAGGTTAGGGTTTGATTTGACATTATTCTAACCTGTCAATGCTTCTATCATTTCAAAAGAAATGATAGTTAAATTAAATAATTACAACAAAAGTGAGATTACATAATCCCAGTAAGTATTCAATTAATCATAACACAACAAATTATTAATCATAAATAATTAATGAAACATATAAAATGACTTATGCATGATTTATGCTTGAGTCTATTTCATAAAAATTCTCTTGTATCCTAGAAAATTAGTGGAACGTAAAACTTGTTAACCTTTTGTAACTTTTTCAAGACTTTTCTTATTCTTCATACTTTCCGTATCATTTCCATTTTGTTCTTATCAGTCTTTAGGTTAACTTTTCTTATCATATGCGATACTTCACGGTTTCCTTATACATCGTGTGTTCCATGCTAGTTACCGCATCACTCTGAAGTAAATACGTCATAATCATAATCTTAATTCTTATGGCAGGTGATAATACTCTTGCTGTTCTTGGCACCCACCTGCGTTAGGTGCGACTACGCTCTGAAAACTTTTAAAAATGAGTCATTCGTGGCCCATCGATTATTTTTCGTCGACCCAGGGGTTTCCACTCCAAAGTGGACAGAGGAGTTTCACTGTGACACTTCCTCGTTCCGGCCTTTAGGATTCTTGTAAAAATATATATATTCTTCTAACTTGTTATCTCTTGAAATACATATCTACTTAATAAACATGTGTCTTATCACTTACATGACATGCATATGACTTCCGTATTCCAAGCATGTAAATCATGCCACCTACAAAATATTTTTATTCAAGATTCATCTTAGCTATGCTACTTTATACAAACATAATCATTTTTAAAATAATGTAATTATCACTCCAAGTTAGAAGAAACAAACTAAATAATTTATATCTTACATGTATAGCCGAACCTTAGGGAGAGTTTTCAAAATTTATCTTGTTTTATTTCTTCACATGTATTTTAAAAAAAATACTAATTATAAAAAAAAAGAAATATATAGTTTGATAATAATTTCACCCTACAAAGTTGAAGCTAAGACATTCCATAGATTCAAATCCTACTTAAATTTTCTTTTTCTTTTCTTTTTCTTTTAATAACTTATTCGTACTTCATAAAAATAAATTAATTAATTATCAAGCTACTAAAGGGTTTGATAAAATCTTAGAAAATTTTCTTATACCTATTCCTTACTTATAAACTTATTAAGTGAGAATTAAATCTTTACCTCTAATCTTTAATCATTAAAGTTATTCTAAATGCTAAAACAATATCATATTCTTATCTATAAAAATACATGCTTATAATATTTCTTTTTAAACCTCATTAGAGCCGAGTGATGTAATCCTCCAAAGAAAATTATTCTAACTTTCAAAGTTAACGTAACTTAAACCCCCCTCCCCTCCCCCCCCCCCCCCCCCCCCCCTAAAAATCCTGACCAAAAATTACCATGGTGCACTTTGCTTGCCTATGCTTCATATATTTCATCAAAACATACATATATCAATCAAAGCCTTGGATAAAATCTTAACAAAACATAAAGATATATCTTCTAATCATCCAATGTGTGAGTCAATAAATTATTAAAATATCAAACACACATATATAGGCAAGGAATACAAAAGCTAGCTAAGAGAGTACTTAACACTTATCAAGAAATAAACTAAGGTAATCTTGTCAAGAGAAGATTTCTACCAATTTACTTGAAGAAGGCCTTTACTCAAGCACTAGAAAATTATGTTTGATAGATGAGGGAAGTGAGAAAAAAGATGGAGAAGAAGAAAAAATTATCTGGCCGAGTGTTATATATATATATATATATATATATATGAAGTGCCTTTTTCCTCTGTCTTAGGGTCGACGTTCATGCTTTAGATTAAGTATGTTTTGTTTATTCTATTTTATTTCCAACCAGCCAAGTGTCCATCTAAGAATTAGGTTTCATCATTTCATTTTTAGGCTTAGTTATCTTACTAACCTCATATCCTTATCTAAACTTTTTGGTATAAAACAAATCCAAGAAAAGTCAAAACAATATCCGGCTGCACCCTTCCCATTATACTCCCATCCGAAATTCAATCTACATTCACATGTAAATCCTCACTTCTCTTAGTGCCATGTATCTATAATCCTCCTAAGAAATCAACCAATAGTATAGAGTTAAAAAGGCAAGAAACGAATAGTAGAGAGTCAAACTGGCCGGCTATCCCTATCTATCGCCCAAACCAATTCTCTCAAAAGAATATTCTCCTCTCCACCGAATTATATACATACATATATATTATATATTATTTTACTTCTCATCTTTCATACGTTGCCACTCTTATGCTCCAACACCTAAAACTAATTTCAATATATCTTCTTCTATTTCATCAAACCAAGTATCTAAAAATAAACTACAGACACTCTAGGTGCCTCCTCCACTTTCTTACTTCACTTACACCATATTCCAAATGTTACTCTCCTACACCTATACTTAACAAAAATAAAAAAAAAACTATATATATATGTATATATATTTAAATAAACATATCTATATATATATAAATAAACTTCTCTAGATATCTCCAAAACATAACTTAAAAAAACAATTTTATCAACATAAAAAAAATAAATAAACCACCATGTAAAGTAAAAATCGGGGTGTCACAACCTAGTCCTGTATCTCTGTTGTAATATTTGTGGGTTCGATAAGAAACGACCTATACACCATTAATACCCAACATAGGAGAGACCATGCATGAAAGCAAAATCTAGAACAAAAAAAGTGTAAATATAAGGAATAATGTTTTTGAACTTTACTAAAAATATGTGCACAATCACAACATATGTCTTTCTATTTGAGCAATGAAATGAAAACCAGGCTAGACTACCTGTTCCAGTTCCATATGAAACATCTAATACTTTCAGTTTTGCTCTCAGCATTTGCATGTTCACCATGAGTAATCCAAACAACCCCTTGAGGTCTCCAACCTGAAAAATGTATTAAGATGAGCACATAAAACCTCCAAACTATAAAAAAAAAAGAAAAATACAACAAAAGATTTTCTATTCTTGAGATTCTCAACTCTTTTTTTTTTATCAGTAAAAGATGAGTAGTATTGATATAATGCAATAGGCATAGCCCTAGTACATATGAAGTATACAATAGCCCTAACTACATTCTAAGAGTTGGAAATTAAAGACAAGAAATCATGCACATTATTCCCATTTAATACAATGGCTGAAAACTTCAACAATAATGTGTGAATAAAACATATTACATAGCTCTGCCATTGTGCGCTCTTTATTTTCAAAACAACATTCGTTCTTTTTTTACCAAATGCACCACATAAGAAACAATGGAACTATCTTCCACACTGTTGCTACTTGAGGAGAGCCTTGCATTTTCCTCCAACATTCCAACAAATCCACCACCCTTATTGGCATAACCCATGCAACATCCATCCTTTGAAAGATCTCATCCTATATCATCTTTGCAATCTCACAATGCAATAAGAGATGATCCACCAATTTTTCATACTTTTTGCATATGTAACCAATCCACTATCTTCCTCAAGTTGTCTGTAGTCAAAATCTTACCAAGAGCGGCAGTTCACACAAAAAAGCTACTTTATAAGGCGCACGAGACTTCCAAATGTTCTTCAAAGGGAAAGAAACATGCTCTTGAGATGTGAAGATTTTGTAATATGCCTTTACTATATATTTCTTATAATAATTAGACCTCTATTTCAATCTATCTCCCTGTGCGGTAAGAGTCTCCATGGAGTGTAATAAGCTAAAAAAATTTGTTACAATGGATAATTCTCAATCATGAAAGTCCCTGGTAAATAGGATATTCTATTGATGAGTACCATGTGAGAATAACCTTAAATCTACCACTGAAGTCTCCTTATTAGCTGAAATGCAATAAAGAATTGGAAAGACTCTATCCAAAACAACTTAACCACACCATACATCCTTCCAAAAAAAGATTTGATTGTCTTCTCTAGCCACAAAGCGAATGTAGTTTTCAAAACTTGACCAACCCTTCCTAAGAAACTTCCATAAACCCACCCTATAACCTTCCTTTACGTTGGTTAGGCACCAACCCCCTAGGCCACTCTGTATCTTGTGTCAATAATCTCCCTCCACAAAAACTCCCCCTCCCCCCAAGGTGGTATCTTCATAACCATGTTTACAATAAGGCTTTATTGAAGTTCCTTAGGTTACACACACCCAAACCCCCATGTGAAATAGGGATACAAACTGTCTTCCAGTTAATCAAGTGAAACTTTTACTCCTCTCCCATGCCCCTATAAGAAAGCCCTAAAGAGTTTCTCAATCCGAGTCCCATCCCTGCAGGCATAGGAAATAAGATAAGAAAGTATGTGGGGAGGTTAGTAAGGGTGCACTTGATAAGTGTAAGATGACCCCCTTTCGACAAGTATACCCATTTCCATCCTGTCAACCTCCTCTCAATTTTCTTCATAACCTCATCTCAAATGGTTTTAGCTTTAATGATGCTCTCTACGGAAGATCCAAATACTTCGTAGGCAAGGAAGAAACCGAACAATCCAAGAGGCTTGCTAATCTGGTAATGTGTGGAACCGCTCCCACTGCAACCATCTCTGACTTATCGAAATTCACCTTGAGCCCCGACATTGGTTCAAAACATAGTAACAGTGCTCGTAAAGTTTGGACTTAGCTATCATCGACTTTACATAATAATAAGATATCATCTGCAAATAATAAGTGTGAGATGTTAATTGGACCCCCCCGAAAGCCAGAAAAGTATCCACTCCCAATAACGACTTTCACCATCCAACAAAGTGCCTCCATCACAAGAACAAATAATAAAAGAGAAAGAGAGTCTCCTTGCCATTAACTAGAATCGAGAATCGAGCAGTGGAAATACAGTGTCGTATCCAAGAGATCCACCTATCTCCAAAATCACACCTCCCAAGCAAGTATAACATAAATTCTCAATTCACATGATCATAAAATTTTTTCATATCAAGCTTGAAAATGATACATGTGCTCCTCTCCCTCAATTTATGGTCCAAACATTTATTTGCAATCAAAATCAAATCAAGAATTTGCCTTCCCCGAATGAAAGCATTTTGTGGTTTGGAGATGATTTTTTTCAATACTAGATTTAAACAGGTTAACAAGAATCTTGGAAATGATCTTGTAAATGCTACTAATGAAACTTATGGGATGAAACTCCTCAATAATCGAAACCCCAGTTTTCTTTGGGGTGAGAGTAATAAATGTCGCATTAAGGAATTTTTCAAACTTTTGAAAAGAGTAGAATTCATGAAATACTTGCATTACATCACTTTTCACGATATCCCAAAAAGTTTGAAAAAAAACCCATGGAAAAGCCGTCTCGGCCTGTCGCTTGTCCTTACCCATTGCTGAAATCACCTTATAAATCTCATTTTCCTCAAAAGGTCTCTTCAAACAACTCACACTATGAATCGATTGTCTCAAACAACAAGTTATCGAGCTTTGACCTTCAACCAAACGGTTCTGAGAGAAGATTCTCATAATATTGTACAATGTGATTTTCAAGGTCAATAGGAGAAGATAATCTATGGTTACTTGAAAGTAGAAACTCAATAGCATTGCTTCGTATATGTGAATTAGTCATTTTGTGAAAGAATTTAATACATTTATCCCCTTATTTCAACCAAAGGACCCTGGATTTCTGTTGCCACGAGATCTCGTCAGACAATAGTACCCTCTCCAAATTAGCCACCACTATACTTCTTCTTACTAACACCTCATCAGTGTTATCACCCAGTTGTTCCCTCCCCTCTAACTCTTACAATTCTTCCAAGAGAGTTGATTTCTAATTGTCAATGTGACCAAAAATTTCTAAGTTCCATTTTTCCAAGTCTTGCTTCAAAGCCTTCAACTTACTTGCAAGAACGAAATTAAGTGTGCCAATAAACTGATACGAGTCCCACCAAGGACTTGCCAACTCTGCAAACCCATCCGTAGCTACCCACATGTTTTCAAATTTGAAGTACCTAGGACCCCTGTGTATACCGCTACAATCTATCAAAATCGAAAAGTGATCTGAACTAACTCGGACCAATCGCTTCTAGCATAACTCTAGATAGTGAGCATTCCACGATGAAGATACCAAAAACCTATCCAAACTTGACCAAACCCGACCGTTCGACCAAGTGAACTCACCCCCGACGAAGGGAATATTCATGAGGTCAAGATAAAAAATGAACTCGAAAAATTCTTTCATAGCCACAGAATTCCGATAGTTCCCCGATCGCTCACTAGGGAAGTGAGTAATGTTAAAGTCTCCACCCATACACCATAACACATCCCAAATGGAATGAATTCCCACCAACTCTTCCCATAACCCCCACCTCTCTCTGTTTGCATTTGGCCCCTAAGTGCCTACAAAAGCCCATTCTCATCAATCTACGACATTTCTGAAGAGAGAAGCCACCGAGAAGTCACCAATATACTCCTCAACCGTCTCAAATACTCTTTTATCCTACATTAATAATACTCAGCCCGATGCTCCCATTGAGGCCAAATAAGACCATCCCACATACAAGCACCCCTATAAACTCCAAAAAATTTTCTATCAATGACTTGCAGCTTTGTATCCCATAAACACACACATCAACCTTCCACATTTGCAATAATGATCTAATACAAATGTGTTTATTGTGATCATTGAGCCCCTGTACGTTCCAAGAAATGATCTTTGACTTCATGAAAATAATGAAGAGCCCTTCCTTTTCGATCTACCCCTACCACCACTCAATTCTTTCCCATCGTAATTAATAGAGCAAGTAAGTCTTTTTAATTCCTTATCTCACTTAGTGACTGACTTCAAATGACCATTTTTCATATCAACAAAAAATGCTTTAAATTGTTCCTCATAACCTTCACAGGAGAGCCCAAGGACTCTAAATAATTCTTCCACCTTCTTGAAGACCCAATTTGGAGAACTAGGCGGAAGTGAACATAAAGGAGTTAAAATGACCCCCTCCCCACCATCACTTTCATGTGGACAGAAAGGCAACTGCAAATTTGCTGTGTTTGAGTTGCTCAAATCATCTTTGGTTGTTTCTGCGAAAGTTAGCTAGTCAATCGGATTATTCGAAATCATCTATGTTACAAAGGCCATCTCCCTTGTTTCTCCCTTCTTCCTCCCAAATCCAGCCTCATTTCCATGATATAGTGGGTGTTAACGACAACACGGGAAAAGGCCCTCCGTCACTTCCACTGACAAGATGGCCGCAATCGAATCTCCATCCACCATAGATGGCCCGTTCTGTGCGATCGACAACCTTTGGATGGTGCAGGTATCGTGTTAGGGACCTATGGGCGCTTCGGGAATCTCCACTTTTGCCACTTCCAATGGCCTAGATGTCGTCGGTGACTTCGATGGTAACCCCATAATCTTTGCTGACGACTTCTGACCCTTCTCCGACGAAGGGGGTTGATGGCCAGTTGACGATTAGGGCATGTCGGCTTTCAACAAGCATTTTCGCCCCACTGGCCTAAAGGCCTAACTTAGGCTTGCAGGGGCAAACCCAACGCCTAATGGGCCTGGGGTTTAAGGCCTAAACAACTGGCCCTTCGATCTAGACCTTTGAGATTCTTAACTCTACAATCCCTAACCACATTTTCCTTCTTTATCAATTACAATTTTTTTTCCCTGTGACCCCCCATTGGTAGTAGAGTCTACAAGCACAGGTAAGTAACATGATGAACACACCAGAAAAATAAAAAATAAAAATAAAAACTTTATAGCTAACTGTTGTACCTTAATAAATTTAGCACCTCCAAAATACTCTTCTTGTTTAAGTTTAGATGTCCTCACATAGCGGGAGACGTAGGTTGCTTTCCCATCTTTGATGCGCAGACCATGAACCATGCTGAAATGTTAAAGATATCATCTAATTCCCTTATTGCTTTTACTTATAAAAGAATTCCCTTCTTGCTTTAACAGATTAATAGTAGACGCATATAATAAGTTCCAAACAACTGTCACAAGCATCCTAAATAAATAAAAAGAAACATTGGAAAAGAATATTGGAACATAAACAACTATAACGAAGATTTTCCTTTCAGTCAGATCATAATATGTCCGCAGATTAATGGCTACTTTTATTTTGAACAACATTGGGAGTCTCCACTTAAACACCCACATTATAAATACACCAAGCAGAGAGACACAAGTTATTATTGGATAATGAAGCAATATGTTTAAAATCTATCTTGAAAGAAATTCTGTTTGAATAAAGGAAAACAAATCACGTACCCATCTCCATCAAACCTGCAAGAGGGCAACAAATTAGAGAATAAGTACAATATTTGCCTTGGGACGGGGGGAAGGAGGATAAAGAAAGAACAAATATCATAATAAATATTTGAGTAGTGCTAAAATTACTCACTTTTATATATTATTGTTTATATTAAATAATAATATATGAGAGTGAATATTATGAATGTAATTTTATTTTATAATTTTTTTAAATATTTCTATATAGGAAAAAAAAAACATACCAGTGATATGCCGCCACAGGGTAGAATTTTGGGTTCGGACCCACCCTAAGAAACTCTCCATTCAAGCAATCCTGCAATAAATATTTCTCATTCCACGTCATGGGCAACGGAGGCATGATAAGATACAGCTTGAACCAATAGAGAAATAAATAAATAAATAATTGGTCAAAATCTCAACCATCTTCCCAAGAAATAAATGAAAAGGGATAACATATCAATTTATTTATCAGACTCAGGGTGATAGGAAGTGTTCCAGATGACTGGTTCATGCACGACAGGGACAATTTATTACATCCTTGAAGAAGGAGGAGCCACGTTGTGGGCCCCCCTTCCTGGTCTTACTCCTTTAAAAAAAAAATTATATATATATATATTTTAAAATAAAATATTATATTAATATTTTATAATTTAATAAAATAATATTATTTTTATTTTTTATTAACTCTATTTCTAAAAATTATTTTGCTCCCTTCACAAAATTTCATTTAATTTAAGAATAAAATACATCTTACATAAAATAAAATAATTTAATAACATAATAATATATTTTTATTATAACTAAAAATAAAAATAAAAATGAAATTATATGATTTTTAACATATTTTTAATATATTTTTATTATAATGACATGTGTTTTTATATATTATATATTTTTTTAATATATAAATTATATTAAATATATTTTATTTTTATTATAAATCTTACTATTAAATTATTTTATACTGTATAAAAAATTATATAAAAATAAAATAAAAAATATTTTATTATTTTATTTTAACATTATTTGATAAATCTCTCACTCCACCACTGAGTGATGTTTTGGTGAAATTTATCTTCACACTGGCAGCGAAATGCTCAGGTAAAATGAACAACAGGAAACTAATCAGCACATTACTAAATATGCCTTCTTACATTATTTCCAAAAAATAAAATAAAATAATACTCTTTAGGTTCACACAACGACGTGACACTCACGCTCACATTCCATAAAAATCAAACAATTGCACCCTACAGGAAAACCGGTTATCTATAACATGCACATTTGAGACACTAATCACACTACCCAAATAATCGCCCATTAAGCCAAAACTTGACTAATATTTCATAATCTATACAATTCCACACCATTAACATAAATTTCAATTAAAAAGATTACCCTACCTGGATTTATGATATACCGAAAATAACACACCATGAGACAGTAAATATACTTAAATTATTTCCATTCTCCCCCTATACCAAACAGACCCTCGAGTCCTCAACTCAAGCCACAATGATTCACATACAAAAACAGTGGAAGAGAGTTAATTGTCCGCACCGGGAGGAAGCCTTTGACGAGGAGGTCGGTGGCGGGAGGGGTCTCGTCTTGAACCGGAGCGAAGCTGCCAGAGAGATAATGGTGAGGCTGAGAAGAGTCGTACATGAACTTGATGATCAGCTTCTCCAGAAAGTCCACCACCTTTGAAGTGAGCCCTTTCCTTGGCTTTGGGTCCACCACCACTACCGCCGCCTCTCCTCTTCCGCCGCCGCCTAAGCGTCAAATATATAAAAATAAAATATAAAAATCCAAACTTAATCAACTATTCAACTTCCATTTTTGAGTCGTTTATTGATGCCAAGATAGAACAAGAAGAACAAGGTTCCATATTGCTTGTTGTGTCCCCAGCCACCGTTCTGTTCCATCTTTAATCCTTTTTAATTCGTAAATAGCACACTAATAAAAGATTCTAGACAATAGCATCTAAATTGAAAATTCAATTAAATATCAAGATTTTAACAACTTGATTTTTTTGATAGGTAGACAACTTGATTACATAGCAATCAAGTTTAGGTTCTTCGCACAAACAATATCGAGTAATATTTTGTTGTATCACATCACAGGCGCTTCGAAGAACCGCCCTCGAGTATAGACAAGTAAAACGAAAAAAATGCGAAGCACAGTACTAGGAGAGGGAGTACCAGAACGAATGAGGCCTCGGTTGCAGGATCCTTTACGAAGAGACCCACAAAGAGCAGCAACTTTAATTAGCGGTTTCGACGCCGCCATCGCGCTCCCTTTGCAATGTCCTGTGTCCGTGAGAGGAAGAGGAAGAGGAAGAGTGTACATGATAGCCAGGCGGGTTAGAGTTTTGTCCGTCGTAACAAGCTGTATCCACTGTCTTCGTACTCTACACGAAGCTAGCTGACGGAGCGTTGTGAATTCTCAAAGTTCACCAATTCGATAATGACAGAAAGAATGGGGACTTACAGATCATCCCTACTTTGAAAAGCCAGCTAGAAAATTGTTAGCCGAGCTCCCGGTGCACTGACAAAGAAGCTAAGACCATGGGGCTGAGACTGAACCTCTATGTTACGTGCGGAACTCACCCAAAGAAAACAATAATGATTCGTCACCGGTACCAATTTATGGAAATATCTTGTTGTTTTGTGCAGCAACACGCGCACTAATCTAATATGATTCGTCAGATTTATCTATAAATTTGAAAATAGCCAATAAGCATACAGTGATGCGTAAATTGATTCACAAAATTATTTATATATATTATAAAAAAATAGATATTTATATTGTTTTTATTAAAAATAATTTTTTACAATATATTTTTTTCTTTTTCATAATAAAATTTAACATCGTAAAAAATGATTTTTTTTTGTAGTGATATAACATTGGAACTCTCAATTTATAGGTTTACCAAACCTACTTCCTGCCGTGGACTGAACAGATCTAACTTAAAATTTTTTAAAATATCATCAATACTCAACCACAAGAATGCATGAGCCGGCACCAAAATGGATCACTTTTGTGGTCAATAATTATTATAAAAACTCCCTCTTCCAGCAATTTTATCTCTAATATTATTAGATCTAGGATATTACCGAAGAATCAAACTTGTCAGGGACTGAAAAAACACATTTTTCAACACTTAGCTAATTATACAACCACCCATATAATCTGCCTTTTTGGTGGAAAATAATTTCTAAAAAAATAGTTAAGCTACACCATTGTAATAGTTCGACGACAATTACGATAAATTTATGGAATAATTAAAAACAAAATAAGGAAAAAATCATACAAAAATTTACGTAACCTAGCAATATGTTTATATTTATAAGAGCGAGCAGTAAAAATTTTACTATATCAAAAATAAGATTATATCATATGTATTTATATTAAGCATATTTGTATGAATGTATTTAAAAAAATTTACAAAAATACCTTTATACCTTACGCACATAAATTTATGATTTTATGATTTGATAGTACGATATTAATCTTATTTTGTGTTGACATTCTCTCTAAAAAATTATATTGATTCCTCCTCTACAAAATTATTTTGATCTTATAGATTAATTACTTATAAGTCTAATATAAAAATATTTAATTTGATTTAAAAATAAAATAAATAAATTATATCTCATATAAAATAAGATAATCTAATAACATAATAACATATTAAAAATTATTAAAATAAGATTTCACAACAAGTTTCTAGCTCTCTGTCTCTCCCCCAGAGTCTTAAACCAAGTGAACGTAGCTGTCAACGACTGTATACATATAATAAAGAATTAGACGAGAGGAAAATGGCCGAAAGGGACACAGCAACAACGACGTTAAAGCATGCTCGATTGTTTAATGTTATCTTTTAAAAAATATAAATTTATATATTTATTAAAAAAAATTAATTATATTTAATTAAAAATAGAGAAATAAAAATAAAAATACTTTAATTTTTGTTGAACAAAATTTTAATTTTACTATTTATAAAAAATATTTTTATTTTTATCTCTTTTTTTTAATTAAATATGACTAAATTTTTTTAGATCATTTTAATTAAATTGTCTAAAGTTATCCTTTAAAAAATATAAATTTATATATTTATCAAAAAATTTGATTATATTTAATCAAAAATGAAGAGATAAAAATAATAAAAAAAGGAATAAAAATATTTTTTATGAATAATAAAATTAAAAATTTTATCCAACATTAATCAAATTTGGCAAAATTTTTAATTTTATTATTCATTTTTAAAGATAAAAAATATTTGTATTCTCTTTTTCTATAAATTTTTTTTATTATGATTAAATATAATCATTTTTTTTTAATATGTGTATAAAATTATATTTGTTAAAATTTAAATTTTAACAATCCAATAAAAATGCTATTAAACCCGCAACTCCACCGCCAGTCTCTAAGCGTGTACTCTAATCTGAGAGAGACAGAGACAAAAACAGAGACAGGGAGATCACAGTAAGCATACAGTCCAATCATTTCGTTTCTATTTATCTATCTCTACTCGCTAGAAATGGATAATATAATTATAATTACAACACACACCAAACAAAAGTGAAAATAATAATATAATAACAACAATTAAAATTCTCTAAACAAAAAAAAAATTAGAAGAAAGATCAATGGATAATTATTCAACCGTGATACACACGAAAGATTTATATCGACAAAATAATTGAGAGCATATTTAACTCACTTTTATTTTATCATTATATTTTTATAATTTTTTTATACAAAACATAAATTCATATACACTTTTTTCAAATCTCAATACAAATTTTTTAAATTTTAATACATATTTTTTAAATTTTAAAATAATAATAATATTAAAAAATAAACTAAATTCATCTCAACTCATCTCATCTCTAAATTCAAGGAGAGCCTTAATATATTGTACTGTTCAACATCGTATATGCATGATTTATTTTATATATCAAAGTATAAAGAGGTAATGAGACAGTGATTTGTTTTTTGATATAAATTATAAAGAGGTGTTATCTCACACTTTCTGGGGATTAGATGGTTTTATCTCACAGTGATATAAACGAGGCAAACCAGCATCAATCCAACCATCAAATATGTGCAGCTGTATTATATATTATGGTTTTTGTATATATTTGGTTGGTCCGCATTCATGGGTTTTGTTCAATCCCATCTCTGTCTGCAGACGAATGTCAGTCCTATACCTACTGCAGCCCCACGGCCACGGCATATTATTGATGCTCCAACCACATGATTTGTCAATTATCAATACAGATTGTTGTAAGTTAATTATCTAACCAATCATTTCCATTTTTATAACAAGATGTCCCCACCATTACTTTCCCTTTATAGCTAAACTTTTTAAGTACTGTATTTTTCGAGGAGGGATACGTATCAATATGAGTCCTAATCAATTTTGCCCAAAAGGATCATAATTGGCTGAAGAAAGGCCTCAACAGGGGCGGAACTACCCTGGTATTGGGGGCTACAGCCCCCAAACTTTTTAAAAATTATATATAGTATATAAATATATATAGTTTTTTTTATATAATTAAAATTTCCACACTAATTTATTAAAAAATAAAAAATTTGCCCCTCCCAATTTTTAGATTTCTAAAAATTTTATTAAAATTATTTTTCCAAATTTTAATACTTATCTAATCTCACTCTAAATTTTTACTTCAATGACAGTTGACACCTAAATTGTCTCTCCCACTTTAGTTTGATGTGCTGATGCAACTACATTTTTAATATATGTTTAGATTATCTAAACTATGTAGATGACTAAAAATATAAATTTTTACATATCATTTACTAATTTATATCGAGAAAAAATTGTCGATAATTTTACTTTAGAAATGATAATAGATTAATTTTATTTCATGAAAGATCATTGTTGAGCTTAATTTGTAGGAGAAATCTTAAGTTCATTTTTTTTTTTTATAATGGGCTCTAACAAATTGCAAAAATTCTAAAAAAAAAGATAATATATAAACATGTATTTTTATATATAATTTTATAACATATGATTATTGTTTTTATATATAATCATGCGCAAAAAAAAAAATTTATATTTATATATACCACATATTTTGTCAATCGCCTCCTCCAAATATCAAATCCTAGTTCCGCCTCTGAGCCTCAACTTCTAAGGTTGTTAGGAAAAAATATTGTAAAATTAGTTGTTGGCAGTATGATTGCCAAGTGAACTATAGATACAAAAAGATGAACGAGTTTTGTGAACAATAGAGAAATCAATAGAGTTCCTGAGGTATCGAATTTAGGTAGAGAAACAGCATAGGTATCTGGAGTGAGTTAAAAATAATTAAAATTAGACCAAAAAAAAAAAAAAGATTTGATCATTAGGTAGAATTTTGGATTGACTGGCCGATTTTGGGCATGGTCCAAACCAAATGAATCTCTTAGATCAGACTAAACCGAATTGGACTGGACTGGTCCTGTAAAAAATTCGATCCGATCTAAGGTAGAAAAAATTATGAACCGGTATGGGTTATACAATTATCTTAATTATTTTTTGCTTCATCAAAATGGGGTTTGGCGAAACCACATTTTCATGGATATACAGTAACATCCCACCAAAAAAAAAAAAAAAACCTCATCTAAAATGTGACATTGTTCAAACAAAAACCTGTTGGGGAAGTAAATAAACAGTAAATATCATCATTAGAGCAAGAGGGAAAGTCTAACCAATGTTAAAGAACAACACTATAAGTTAATAATATGGACGATCTGTTTTTAGTACTTCCATTGAGAAAAACCAAATGCTCATCCAAGTTTGAAAATTGTTTTCTTAATATTCACACATTTTTTTTTATAGAAATACTCACACTTTTTAAATATTTATATACCTTGTAATGACTTGATCAATTACATTTAAGAGTTTTATTTGTAAATTCATCTACTCTTATGCAACAAACATGGCTTCAATAACAGGAAAAAATAGGAGTATTTCCAAAATATAGGAGCGAGCGGGGGGCAGAGAGTGGCTACCCTGCATCATATAATACAAGTAGCATCCCTTAATGATGTATGGATGGCATGCGGAATGTTTATAGGAAGGCTTATAAGTCAATGGATGATTATAGCTACACCATTAGAGCGTAAACTGATTTTACGAAGCTTAATAAGCGCTTAATCCAAAGAAAAAGTAGGCCCATTAATGGGTCTATTGGGCCCAACAGACCTACGAACAAAATAACAGCCAGAACCAAATTTCTGAACCAGTGGGCTGGCGGGCACAAGTTGGGCTTGCAAACAAAATCTGTAAACAATAGAAATTCCATCCTCCAAATGTCTCCTCGGGCAATGTTGGCTTAGAAGCAATAGCATTGACAATAACACGAGCTGAGTTAGGCCTACTGTAATAAAGCTGAGTCAAAATGGGTAAATTCTTTGCTTTCATACAACTAACTTTTTATAAATCCTTAAAATCATGATTGAAGTAAGTGTAACCAATTTTCTTTTGGAAAATTAATATTCCAAACCCTATCTACTTAGCCTAACTGATCATAATAATATTATAATCATGAATCACGTTATTTGCACAAGATCAATTTCGCTAGCTCCTCCATACCCTCTCTCTCTCTCTCTCAATTTCCAAACTCGTCAGCATATATAGGAATGGATTCTAGTGTACGTGTTTGTCTCAACATGACCATAACGTAAAATTAAGAAAAAGATGGTATAAAGTTTCAAATATGGGAGATCCATTCTTCTAAATCATGTACCGAATTCATCTTAACTTATACGTACAATGACATATATGACTGTTCTTAATTTCCCTAATGAATGATAATGGCAGGTTAATTTATGTTAACAAAACACAAAAATTTTCAATGCCTACCACAAAATCAATCACCCCTCTATCAGCGGAGGAATCAGGCCACCAACTTTGATCGATTAAATAAATTAATAAATTGCTTAATTAGAGAAGCATGCCATCATCAATCTGTAAATAAACTACTACGTACGAAATTGAGGTCACTTGGGATCCCTTCTCAACCTCTCAATCTTACTGCATGCACGCCCCCCTTGTTTGTTAGACGTTACTGTTAGGTGCGAAACTCTCGCTCTAGCTTGCCTCTAAAGTTTTACCGTAATTGTCACAACAATTAATTTTATTCTACAAATTTAAATCACAAAAAAACTACTTATCCGTCGTCATATATTTTTTGCGAAAATAATTATTCCTACCAAAATGTGTGTTTTGACAATTAATAATTATTTTCTTCATAAATAATTCGTCACAGATATTCGTTTTTTTTTTGTAGTGTTATAAGATATTAGAAGCTATATATGCTAATTATATCACTAATTTCTAATTATTCAAACTACAAACCGATATTATATATATATATATATGGTACGTATATATTAATGGTAGAGATCAAGAACGCTTTTTTTTTCTGATAATTTGTGCAAAGTTTGAAAGACTTAAAATTCCATGTTTAATCATTTCCATTTTTTTCAACTCCGTGTTTGAAAATTGAAATAATGGACGGACTATCAACGTCTGATCACCGCCGAAATATGTGGTCAAATTAATCGTTATTATTTTTATTTTTATTTTTATGTGAGCTAGGAGGTTTCAAATTCAAGCTACAAGACGAGAGAGTGATGTTGGAAAGATAACTACCAAATCGGTTGGTATTTTCCAGATCAGGGCAAAAAAAAAAAAAGATAAATAATAATTTAGAATTCTATTAACATTAGCGATAAACAAATTATATATGTGTGTGTGTGTGTGTGTGTGTGGTGCTACCTTCACCCGAACCTCATGTCCTGAGATCTCTAGTCGCGATGCAGTGTTTTTTTTTTTCATTTTTCATGCATTTTTCAATATTTTTTTTTTCAAATACAACATCGTTAAAAACCTCTTTGATCTTAACTATTAAGTAAAATAATATTTAAAATAATATATATTTTTTTATATCGAAAGAAATCTTAAAGAGATTAATTAGCATTTCAATAATATTAATATATATAATTAGGTCAATCAATAACAAAGGGAAAAAACTTTATATCCCCGGCATTTGAATCCCGCTGCGGCCCATGGGGGTTTTTAAATAGAAAAAAAATTAAAAATTTTAAAAAAATACATATATTTTATCTCTACACACTATTTTATTGTTTTTGTAAAATAAAAAAATGAAATGAAAAAAAGTGTAAAAAAAATTTACATTACGCGGCTGCGGTGGAGATTCCCTCCCGGGAATCCCTAGCACTACTCATAACAAAGACATGAAACCTTCTCAGAGTGGGAACAAATTAACCCAAGTCACAAGTTATTAATTAACGACTCCCCCTCCAAACTCCCAATATCCCTCAATATTGCATCTTCCCCAAACGCACCACGGCAAGTCATAGGGGCCGTGGCCACCTGGCCAAGTACGTACGTAGTGCTAGCTTAATATAATGATCTTCATCTATTATTTCAACCTTGGACCTCAAAGCACACGCAAATCCCATTCTCTTACCACAATCGTACCTTCTCTTTGCCTTGCAAAAATGCCTAATTCACCTAAATATGTAACTGCATGCCTTATTATAACTTCCCTAACTTTCTATGTTTCGGTAAGTACATGCACTTCATCCGTAATTTCAGCACTCTTTCCAAATTATACAGCCCGGCCCCTGATCCTCAATTTGACACATGGTCCATGGAGACATAACAAGTATGGTCATAGGGTCATAATTAACTTAATTGTAATCATGGGGGTACTTGAATAGCATCATGTACGTACTTGTAACTTGGTACAATGTTGAATATTTACTAATTAATCATGACTATCACGTATATAATTATGTTACCAAACTGATTGATCCAAGGCGTAATTTACGTACACAACGGCCGGCCTCATGAAAATAAACCGCATAACCCGAAGTGCTTTTGACTTTCAAGTAATTAATTAACTTATATATATATATATATATTATGTAATATATCGTGACGTTGAAGTACCTGTAATCATGATGAAAAAAAAATGCTGGTGACGTTAAGGGCATTTTTTAGTGGAAATGGAAATCGACAGACTTTAACTTCGGACGTCCCATATATGCAATTAATTGGTTGATCATCAGCACTATAGAGATTATTATTAGAGTTCCAGCATTGGACCTACACTATAAGAAAAATGGATAAAAATAATCAATTTGATGCATATATATGTTATTTCTGCCCCTTTAAATGCATCATATTGATTAATTTTATCCTTTTTTTTTGTAGTACTATTTATGATCTTAACGGGCCGACTTTTGCCTGTGGCAAATTAGGCAATTGTCTAAGGCCTCCCAAAAAAATTAAAAGTAATTTAAAAAAAATCAATTAAAAAAATTAATTAAATCAATAAAAAAATAAAAGTATTAAATAAATATTACATGTCATTATTAGTTTTAGAAATATTTCACATAATAATATTTCAAGTATTCTCTTTATAAAAATATACTTTTTTTTATCATTATTAGTTTAATATATAATGTGAGAATTATAAATAGCAAAATCTGATTTTTGAATATTCAGAAAAAGTTGTTGTATGATCCTTTGAAGAGGCAAGCACTTTTTTTTTGCTTCTAGGTCTCTTTTAGAGACTAAAAATACTTCAGAATATCTAAACTGGTAGTAAAATAGTTTGATTCGAGATATTTTATTGGATTTTGAGTGATAAAAAAAAGTTAAATTTAAAAATATTCGAGAATATAGAAAAATAGTTATGTTTCCAAATCACTCTTTAAACTTAAGAGCATGTCTTATAAAACTAGGTTTGATAAAATCTTCTCTAAATCAATTTTTTTTAATAAAGATTAAGTTGGTTATTAGTTGAAAATATAGTATAAATCAGAATTAATAATTTTACTTGACAAACGATATGCATTATTTTTAAATAAAAATGTAATGTAAAAACTAAAATTATTTTATTTTATTTTATTTTAATTAAAAAAAATCAATTAAAATTTTTACTTTAAGCCTCTTAACTTATTAAGCCGGCCTGCCAGGGATGTTTATATATGTATACATATATAATTCGCGGTATTTGATAAATTTATATTTGGTTTTCTAAAGTGCAAAGATCATTTAAATTTTCGGGTTAATTAGATGTGGGTCCTATCGAAAATCAACTGCTCCTAATAAATTATAATATTGTTACTTTTGATATATATGATAGTTAACCGGCCGGAATCTCTACCTTTGGTAGTTAAATTGGTTGTTGAAATTTGAAAATTTAGCATACAAATTTCTTATTTAAGAAATTAGGATCGATGATGATTTACGGTTGAATTAGAATGCACATCTTTTTACGTAATTGGCGCGGATGGACCAAACATAGTCTAATGAAATAGTTTTTTATTGTCAATATTTTCTCCATTGTTCATAATTACTACGATGCAGTCTTATTTGGACTCGAGGTCGAATATATCGTGTTCTACGCCTGTATAAATTAAGACCAACATATAATAATATTATATAATTTTTATTCGACTTTAATATATATATATATATATGTGTGTGTATAGCTATATATATATACATGTCAACCGGCATTTAATTTCCATGTAATTAATTAACTAAAGGTGGATAACTACCAAATTATATTTGTGCCAATATGGAAAAATAACGATCGAAGACCATATTATCGCATGCATGCAGACCATATTATCGCATGGTGCATCATGTATATATGTTGTGAAAATAATTATATATATAGATATGTGTGTATTAATTTGAATCATGTATACTCATGATGTGTGTGTCCATATATATATCCATAGAACATCATAGATGTAATATTAATTAATCATGAGTCATGATGACCTAACTTAAAGTGATTTTCGTCTTAATTATTGAAATTAACCTAGTAATTAATATATATATATATAAATGGATCACTCTCCACTTCGTTATTGATACCTATTACATATAAAATCAAACTTAATTAGGTTGAAAAATTTTCTGGTTACAAAAAATTATACCATACAAGTACTAACATAAATGTAAGCTACGTACGTCTCGTTATTGATTAATTTGCATGTGGGATGCATAATATATATATATATATATATATGCATGCATGCATGGCACACATACATGATATATCTAATAGATCATACATATTGCACCATGAACACGTGATAAAATGCGAGGTTTACATGTGAAACCATTGGTCAACAAGCACGAAGTGATCAGATTCATGATTTTCTTTTCTTTTTCCATTGAAAATAAAATGACATGAAACGTCCCAAAGTAGTCTGGCTACCGGTCATTATTCCTTGCACAGTTCAATCTCTTGATCTATTGGCTAGAATTGTGAGTAATAGTCCTTCTATGACTTGTATTCTTTCTCGTAAATCCTAATTATCCTTAATTCTATGACCCAAACTATTAGAAGTCCTAGTTCTTCGATGACTCGTATTCTTTCTCGTAAATCTTCATCCTTCTATGACTACCTTGAACCTTTTCCTTCGCCTATAAATAGAGAGCCTATCTCTGTTAAAGATAACCAGCAGTGGCGCCCCTTTCCCACAAAGCACACTTGAACATTATTTGTTCTCTTCCAAAATTCCTGTTGTTCTAGCAACTTTGCACATTGATTTGATCTCGATCAAGATTTGCTTTTCTCCAGATCAAGTGAAAGATATGTCCCCACAAATCAAATTTCTCGTACTTTTCATAATCTTAGGAGCCTCCTTCTCATCCTGTTTTAGCAGCTACAAAGAGGGCCCACTTTCAATTGATAATCTAGACGACACTCATGGTTCTGATCATCGTGGAGCCTACACCACATCAATAAGCAATAATAATACCGATCATCATCATGATCAGGACCAGGATCATGACAAACATGAGCCTGGGATTGTGGAACAGATCATGATGTCTGTGAAAAGAAGGCTTAGATCACGATCACAAACTAATCCTTCGACTTCACCAAGGACGGTCAGTGTAGATAATTTTGGAGCTAAAGGTGACGGGAGAGACGATACTGAGGTACGTACCCCATATAGTTTCGATCATTCTTCACGATTTTCCGTTTTCGATCGTTTCTTTTTCTCTGTACGTAGTTGGTTTGGGATGATCTTTTTTTGTTTTTTGTGGGTTCCATGATAGGCTTTTCGGAAAGCTTGGAATGCAGCTTGTTCTTCTGCAAACAGTGTTCTTGTGGTTCCTAAATATAGGAATTACAATATCAAGCCAATTACATTTTCGGGTCCCTGCAAATCTGATATGACATTGAAGGTGAGTTTTATGCATGCTTGCGTATGAACCACATATATTATACATACATATGTATACTCCACATATATGTAGTATATATAAACATGCATCATCTTAAGCCAAATAACATTATATATATGTACATACACGCATGCGTATGAACATACCGATAATAATATACATATATATATATATATGTATATATGCTACTGCAATTAATTAACATTTTCTTTTTCCTGTCGAAATTAACAAGTCTTGTTATTAATTTTTTTACTAGGTCTACGGAACAATCAAAGCTTCTTCTCATAGATCCGATTATGCAAAAGATACACGACATTGGCTTGTGTTTGAAAATATTCAAAATTTTGTAGTTGAAGGTGGGGGTTCCATCAATGGCAATGGGAGGAAGTGGTGGGAAAACTCATGCAAAATTAACAAAAACCTTGTATGTATTTATATATACTGAATTCTCCCATTTAATTTTCGTGACCTTTATTTTTGTGGTAATTCCCAATGATGAGTGAAGTATTATTGACGCTTGTCTCTTTCAATATTGTTTTTCCACAGCCTTGCAAGCACGCACCAACTGTAAGTTCCTGAATCTTAATTCCATATTTTTCCATGTCTTTTCTAACTTTATATTTAACTTTTCCCTTTACATGTAATGTTTTTTTATTGATTTAATAACTGTTTAATTGTAGGCTGTGACCTTTATGGACTGCAACAATTTGAGAGTGTCTAATCTGAGATTCCAAAATGCACAGCAAATGCATGTCTCATTTCAGAACTGTGAAAACGTCGAAGCTTTGAATCTCGTGGTGACTGCACCTGGGAATAGTCCCAATACGGATGGAATTCATGTTACCGGAACACAGAACATTAAAATCCAAAACTGTGTTATCGGAACAGGTACACCCCAAAAAAGAAACTTCAGTTTTATATAATTTAGTAACAACTATATATATAATTACTATTTAATGTATTGACAGAATATCTATTTTTTAGAATAAATTCTGAACTGGGTGGGAAGTTAATCATTTATGTTTTATTTGTTGAAGGTGATGACTGTATTTCAATAGTGGCTGGGTCAAAGAATGTTCGAGCCACAGACATTACATGTGGACCAGGCCATGGAATAAGGTGATGATCGATCATCTCTCATCATGCACTATATACTCTAACTTAGTTTTGATCACCTAATTATTAAAGTTGAACTAAAGTAATTCTACTAGCTAGCTAGCTGCTAGCACGATGCAGGCATGATATATATGGGGCTGGTTTTTGTTATATTCTCTGTTAATAATTATAACTTATTAGTTGGGATATCGTTTTGCAGCATTGGGAGCTTAGGAGCTGACGGTTCCAGTGATTATGTTTCAAACGTGGTAGTTGATGGAGCAAGACTTTCAGGAACTACTAACGGAGTTAGGATTAAAACTTGGCAGGTAATTAATTAGAATACTAGGCAAATTTTCATCTACCCATTCCGGCCTGGGCACTTCCAAATATTATAAAAAAAATTATTTATTTGCCATCACTTATTTTTAATAAAATAATTATTTTCAGTCAAAATAATAGCAAATAATCTTTTTATTGTATATAATTAGTTTCAAAATTTTATTTTTCTTATAGTAAAACTGATCATATTTATAATTAAGGAGCTATATATTATATTATATTATAGGGCCAAAAGTAGGCATCAGTAAGTACGTTAGGCAGACTCATTTTGAAAAACTAGTGGGCGTACGTAATTTTTGCAAATTGTTTAAATAGTTGAAAGTTGCATCAATTTAGGTCATTAATTGTCATGAAGACATTGCGAGAAACAGATCAGAAAAAAGAAAAAGAAAGTGGGAAAACAGCGGAAGCACTTTAGAAATGATGACGAAAAATTGGGTGCAAAATGATTAAGAGAGGTCATCCGTGCACCGTTATTTTTCCTCCTTTAATCCCTCCACCTTACAAGAAACGTCGTCCCCTTTATGTTTACTACTTACCACATACTTAATACTTGACTTGTGCACGTCTTTCTTCATTCTTTCCTGCTGCTGACCTACTTATCTAGGACCCAGTACTAAAGTACCTTATATCACAAGTTAACTTACAAATTACCACTTCTTCACTTCTTTAATTTCCACATGTATCTCTCTCTCTCTCTCTCTCTCTGTATATAATTATACATATGTTTGTGTATATTTAACAGTTCCACATATTTGTTATAATTTTAGATTTTAATACATATATATTATATTATATGCAGGGAGGCTCTGGGTATGCCAAAAATATCCTATTTCAAAATATCGAAATGAAAAATGTCAGCAATCCTATAATCATAGATCAAAACTATTGCGATCATGATTCTGCATGCAGAGAACAGGTAATATATATGCATGATCCCTAATTAATTAAAGGCAGTACGTAAAGCACAATCCCAAAAAACATGAAGATATCTGACATCGGACAGAATAGCCAAGCAATATCTCATCTTAATTAATGATTTATTATTAATAGTATATATATGCATGATTCATGCAGGCCTCGGCTGTGCAAATAAGCACTGTGATTTACAGAAACATAAAAGGCACAAGTGCATCGGAGGATGCTGTAAAATTCGAGTGCAGCAACAGCGTTCCTTGTCGTGGGATCTCATTGCAAAATGTTGATCTAGTACGTGCAGGAGATGCAGAAGTCAAAGCTTCTTGTGACAATGTTGGACTCGCAAACAAGGGGAAAGTCTTTCCACGGTGCTGATCAGATATCTATCATGAATTCGGAGGAAAAAAGCGAAATCCTGCATGATACCCTTTTTTTTTATTATTATTATTGTTGACACTGTAAATTAATATAATATTTAGTAGATTGTCAAGTATCGCATGCTGTTTTAGTCGTAGAAACATAGAAAACTAGGGAAAGTCACGTAGTACGTGTTGTTGAATACAATTTAAATAATGTATGCTTTTGCTTCTTTTTTTCCATATCATGTTGGCCGGGTTCATGATTAAAGTATGTTTATTTATTTTGGAAAGTATTTTCGAGCTTTTTGGTATTTTGGGCCCCCAACCCTCACTGGATCGGTCTTATTTAATTAATAGAGTGAGCCTAAGTACGTCGAGAGAAAGAGAAATGGATTGGGCTTATATTAACATAATGATGCACGATGGTTGATCACGATGGTGTGAAAAGCAGTACTATAACCAGGCCTTAGGCCAGCTATCTGAAACAGGCTCAAATTCGAAGCTAGGGATCGATAAATATCATTTTAGACCCAAATCCAAAACGTCCTGAAAATTAACATACGAAAATCTTGGCGTATCTTCACGGACAGGTAGCTGAGCTAATCATCGCAAGAAGATTGTTAATATGGGACAGTTAAAGTTAGTTCAATTAGGTAATTAGCTTCAATCAAAATGCACGTACGTACTTGAGCCTTAGTCCCAACCAAGCTGAAACGTAGTTGGCTATAATATAGCTGGCCGTGGGGTCTTGGGAAGGTAGTCAATGATTAGGAGGAAAATATACATATTACTTCAAGCTGTAACTAGCTAGGTAGTTGGCTTGAAGCAATCGATCTTTAATTTAACCAATGAAGATGGCTTGAAACATCCATTCCACCCACTACTGTAATCTACTAATTAATTGCATGCACACAAATATGATCGGCAACATCGTGAAGAATCTTTATATATATATATATATGGAAAATAAGTCAGATTATGTAAGAAAATGAGAGAGTGAGGATGATTTGACTTTAAGGACTTTTCACGCATGCATATGAAAATGAGATCAGAGCACGTACACATGAGGCTATATATAAATGATACCTAAGAAAACAAAGCGATTGACGTTCGGTATGGGTTAGTTTCATGCATGCAGGCTGCATTATTTCGATCATATAATATATATATATATATATATATATATATGGTGATCTGGATGATACCTATATATAGGACTATCATGAGTAGTGACAGATATAATATTTGTGTGTATTAATAATGTACATGTTTCTTTAAATATGCATCGAATAGAGCTTATATATAATGTTAGTTGGCCATTTAATAAACTCAACCTGCATGGCATGATGAATTACTATACCAAACCTACACTCTGATCTGTCTGATTTAGATCTCTAAATACTAGCTAGGAAAGTTTATTTAACTATGTAAATTTTATTTAATACCAGTTGTATTGGATTTTAATGTTGGAGTTCATATGCGTCAAATCAAGGTGACATAAATATATATAGGCCAACGTCCAGCTATGAATATATAAATCTTTTTCACGCAAGTTGAATGTATAAACGTTACACAATTATTTTTAAAAAATTTAGTGAAGTTCATTATTAAAAAGATAGTTTTTTTTATGTGAGGTTCACATTTATTTATTTTTTTCAAAATAATTGTATAGCATTTACACATTCCACAACTACAAATATCATTTTTCAATCTTTTATTATATAGAGATATAATATATGTGTGAGAGAAAAAGAGAGTTCCTAATGATCTAGCGAGAGGACATGAAAAGCAAGAATCTAATTACTAGGACCTAGCTGCGATAAAATGCTTGAAGATACAAGCCAGCCTGGGACCTAGCTAGCTAGCTATTTGTTTATGGAAAGAGGCGTTCTTGATCTTTTTCTTCTTTCTTCTTCAGAAACTCCTCTTCTAAATTTACTCATGCAATTACCTCGATCTCATGATGTCGGTTACTAGCTAGAGGCCGGCCGTACTGTTAATTAGATATTGGTAATATGGTTTTAAATTAGGTCATCTTATAATTAATATTATTCTTCTAAAACCCGGCTTGTAAATTAATTGGATTTCTAAGTTTAATTTGTTATACATGACAAAAACAACAACAACAACAACTACATGCACTAAAAACAAGGATTTTCCTATTATACAGAGGAGATCCTATATATATCCTGGTCATGATCACATGGAGGCAGACTGTAGAATCAGAAACCCTAATCGCCAGGCAAGGTCGATCAACCACATACTTTGATCATGATCTGTCATTCATTTCCTTTAATATCGGAAGAATATAGTATACGTGCGCGTATGTTTATCACAAGCAGAAGTTTCTATATATTATATATATATATATATATATGTCCATTTATGTTTTAAGAATTGTGTCCAACCTGGAACATGTTGATCACATCTTCAAAATAATTTAATCAAATTATCTTTTGGCACATTATCTGCAAAATTACTGATTTAGAAGGCAATATTCATCCTTAATTTTAATTGCAGACTAGCTCATTACTAGTACATGCATGAATTGTGCACGAAAAATTATATTATGTCAGTACTGGATAATTCTTTGGGTTAAAATCATAAAGAATAATACCTAAGCTGGAAAAATCAAAATTGAAATGACCAGTTAAGTACTTTGGAAACGGCGCGCGCCAAGTTCTTTGAGTCAATTGGCCAACACCTTGGTTTCTCACTAAGAGAACCAATGATCGAATCTCTCTCCCTATGTATGTTAAAAAAACAAAAAAACAAAAGTATTGGCCGACTTGCTAGCTGTCAATAGTACAAGCTGTAACTGTCGATGCAAATCAGTTCATTCGAGTAATTTACTGACCAGATTTTTCTTTAGTTTGTTTTATTCATATACTTTGAAGGGATGGTCACGCGCACCCAACGAGTCCATATCATAAAATATCGTCTATGATTGTGTTAGACTTTTTATATTGTATCAAATATACAATATATACCAAATCAGATAACAGATCGGTCCGGAACATGATGAAATCCCAATTAAATACAAATGATTACAACCATTGCCTATAAGCCCAGCTTAATTCCCAGCTGGGTGAATATAGGTGGAACCGTGGAACAACAAATTAAAAGGATGGGTAAGATCATTAATGTAGATCCTTTGAAGTATTCAAGATAATTTTAATTTCAAATTAATTAACAACATTGGATATTGATCGACTAGTACTTGTGGATTATATATATAGAAAAATTTAGTTGCGAGCGATTTCACACACTAATATGTGCACCCATCCAACATTAACGTAATTGGTTAAAAAATCAAATTTTATGAAGGCAGCCAATAGATATGTATTGTTGTACAGATTGATACTTAAATCTGCTTGTATGTAGTATTGCTCGGATTATATATATGGCATGTTTAATGTGGATGAATATTTATAATCATTTCAAACATAGTTCATCTAAATTTAATCTTCATACTTAGGCGCCTGCATAACTATCTATCTATTTACATAGATATATGTATATATATGAATGGTGTGTCCACCAATTTGAGAATATGATAATTAGTACTACTCTATCGCTATCTTAATTTCTAACATGAGTACTATTCGGTGAGAAACATGATCAATAATATATAGTACTGCATGGCCTGC
Source organism: Platycarya longipes (assembly GCA_036559045.1). Classification (NCBI taxonomy): domain Eukaryota; kingdom Viridiplantae; phylum Streptophyta; class Magnoliopsida; order Fagales; family Juglandaceae; genus Platycarya; species Platycarya longipes. The sequence continues at coordinate 39,913,241 of CM071801.1, read as the reverse complement.
TTGGAGTCTCGATCGAGTTACTCATGATATATTCTCCCCCATGCATAGGTTTCATGATATAGAATTATACGATATTTAATTTATTTAGCCAAACACTTTTTACGACTATAAGATCAGACATGAAATCATAATGTTTAAAGACATTATTTAATGATGCAAATCATGTTAATTATGATCTCTATACAAATTATAAAATTAAATTATAAACTAATCAGAGAATAGTATAAAATGGATGGAGGTGATCATGTCGTTTCGATTATGAGTCGGCCCATCAGGCAAATTTTACTAAAGCTGGTGGGGTCATCCAGCTGCGTATAATTAAACCGACAGACTAATGAGAAAGTACAAAGGTGAAAGATTAAACCACTCCCCCCCTCCCCTCCTCCCCCCAACGTACTGCATGAATACCACGACAAATTATTTGGTCCCAAAATTAATTTGCACCATAGTAGAGAGAGAGAGAGAGAGAGAGAGATGAAGTTTCTAAAGGTCTCTGACCACTACAAGGAGATCATGTTCATAAATTTGAGATAAGTACATTAATGTCGTCCAATATTAAAAAGGACAGCAATAATTGGGATGGAAATTGGACGTAATTTATTTTATTCCCATAGGATCACTACCACCAACGGAACAATATATACATGCAAGTATGTTTATAAAAAACAAAAAGTGGTGTTTATGCCTCCTCAATCTGCCTACAGCTTGTTCTACCTTTTAGTGTAATTTGTACTAGTTTTTTATTTTTTTTTGTTTTTTATTTCAAATATTTGTAAACATGTTTAAATATTTTAGAAAATATAAAAAAAAATATCAATACACTAATAGTCAATTTTTCAACCATTAAATAAAAACAAATTTTAAAAAAAATAAATAATTAAAATGATCAATGGACAAATTGAAGTAGAATAATAGCATTTCTCATTAAAAAAATATTGAATTATCATCTTCACGATATGTTTGACCAAGATAGTGGCTGAGCCGCAGAATAATGATGTATATGTTTTTTTTTTTTTTAATATATAGTTGGGGTAATTAGCCTAGCTCCCTGATTAACGATTTAACGGATTCCAAAAAAAATGGCATTTAATTAGGCAGCTTGGAATGTAGGAAACACATGTAACCAACAATAATTATGAAGGAACTAGTTGGGTCGGGATTTGAGTTTGAGCCATGCCTCTCTGTAGGCCTAATATGTCAAACATTTAATGGCCATGCTTTGATTGTGTACATCCTCAACGTCCATTAATTAAGGATGAGAGAGAGAGAGAGAGAGAGAGAGTCAGAGATGAGTACTACAACAAAATGATAAAAGCTAAAAGTAGTGGGCAGATTAACACGAAAAGAAAGGCAATTGTATGGGCAGGCAATCTCTAGAATTCAAAAAAGTTCTACAAATGTTTATTGAGAGAGAGAGAGAGAGAGAGAGAGAGAGATGAGGAGGAAGGTAATTAAAAATAGGGGGAGACTGAGGTGGGCACTTGTTGGCTCTTCTTGAACAACAAGTACTTATTTAAGCAGACAAAAGTTGTTGAGGATAAAGTAGTGGAGTTTCAAGGGCAAGAGTGTCTCACTTCTGCTTTCTTTGAACTTATCTTCCTCGTATCTTGTCTGCATTCCTCTTCTTCTCCTTCTTCTCTCTCTCTCTCTCTCTCTCTCTCTCTCTCTCTACATTGGATACACATTCGAACGTCTACTAATCCTTAAGTATCTTTGGGAGAATGGACGGAGGAGAAGGGAAGTCTGCATCAAAAGAAAAGAAAGGAAGATTAGAAAGAATATGTGTTTTCTGTGGTAGTAGACCTGGATACAAATCTGCATTTAGTGATGCAGCTCTTGAGCTCGGTAAACTGCTGGTAATATATTGTCCAATCGACCCAACCCACAGATACAAATGCTTCTTCTTCTTCTTCTTCTTCTTCTTCTTCTTCTTTCTTCTTCTTGTTTTGATCTTTATTCATTCCCTTTGTTCTTCTTCTTCTTCTTGTTTTGATCTTTATTCATTCCCTTTGTCATTTTTTTGAGAATTAATTTGCATGTCACTCAGATTGAGGTTTTCTAGTACTTAACAGGTTGAGAGAAAGATTGACTTGGTCTATGGAGGAGGAAGTGTAGGTCTAATGGGTTTCATCTCTCGGACAGTATTCAATGGAGGTTGTCATGTTCTCGGGTATACTTTATATTTTTGCATTAAGTATTGGTACGTACGTTAATTCTCTCGGGTCTGTTGGAAGTTAACATGATGTATATATCTCAATTTTGTTTCTGTGCTTTGTATAGAGTGATTCCTAAAGCTCTTTCTCCTCTTGAGGTACTATTTCATTCCTCTAGTTTAGGCATTCATTTGCTTATAAAGTAAGAAAATTGATCATTTACACTACAAGAAAAATAGATATTTGTAACATTTTAATTATAATCAGAATAATTATTTGTGATTAAAATAATTTATTTTTATCGCAAATAGTCATTCTGATTAAAATAAAAATATCACTAATACATGTATTTTTTGTAGTATTATGATCGGTTATTTTTAACAAAATGACTATTTTTAACTAAAATGATTAATCTATTTTCGTAATAATTAATCTTTTTTATCACAAATAATTGATCACAAATACTCTTTTATTTTTGTATGGCGGGTTATAAACTTCCATACTATAGACTCAAATTGAACCAACCCCACTATTGCAGATATCAGGTGAGACCATTGGAGAAGTGAAAACAGTTGCAGATATGCACCAAAGGAAGGCGGAAATGGCAAAACATGCCGATGCCTTTATCGCACTTCCCGGTAAGGTCCATCTATAGCTATATATATATATATATAGTATGTCAAACTAGCTAATAAAATTATACAAATTAACTTTGAATATCATTTTAGGTGGCTATGGAACCATGGAAGAACTGTTAGAGATGATATCATGGTCTCAACTTGGAATCCATGATAAGCCAGTGAGATGATTCTTTAGTAATTTGAAATTATGATCTCTACTTTCCAAAATCGTTCAAACTTGACATATGATTAATTTTCATGAATTTCTGATCATTGTTGTAAACAGGTGGGATTATTGAACGTAGACGGATATTATAACAGCTTGCTTGCCTTATTCGATAAAGGAGTGGAAGAGGGTTTTATAGAGGATTCAGCGAGGCGTATTGTGGTCGTCGCAAATACGGCAGCAGAACTCCTAAAGAAGATGGAGGTACGTACGTACGTATAGGCATGAATATTTATCAAATTAATGAAATTTATTTTCTTTCTTGAAATATGAGTAACTTTCGATACTACAAAAAGAAAAAAAAAATTGTAACTAATTAATTGCAAAAAAATAAAATATTTGTGATTAATTTTGACGGTATATAATTATTTTGTTAAAATTAACTGACTATAAATAAATATTTTTTTTTATAATAAATTAATTAACTATTAAAAGGTAATTTAAAATATATATTATTAGTAGGGCGGGGTCGGGTTTCCGAATTATTAAAGAGGAAGACATTAAAATTCAAAGTTGCAGGCAGAAGGGGGGAATGATTTGTTTTTGTATGTTAATGCAGGAGTATGCACCAGTCCATGACAAGGTAGCACGCAAACAAAGCTGGGAAGTGGACCATTTATTACAGTAATTTACTCCAACTGGAGAAGCCCTAATAATACCTTAGATCGATCTCTCTCTCTCTCTCTCTCTCTCTCTCTCTCTCTATATATATATATATATACACCATATTTATGTACTGCGGGATCAGTATTTTCATTTTAATTATATATAAAAAAAAAAAAAAAAAACGCAGCTGAATGGGCCCAGATACATCTGTGTCTTTATCTCAAGTGGGAAATTCCAAGATCCAAAATCGTAACCATAAATCGTAACCATTCAGTACTTCTGAATGTTCAGTGAATCAGTACTGCAAAATGTGTTTGCAGTTTCATCAAAAGCAGTCAGTTAAAAAAAATATATATCTCAAGATTGTTACGTACCAGTTACCACTCCGATGTGATGTCTCAATGTCACAAGATCGAGCATACATTAATTTTATTATTTAAAATTACTTATTTAAAATCAGTTAATATCAATAAAATAATTATTCATAACTAAAATTAATTACAAATAATTTTTTTATAATAATTCAAATATTAACAAAATCCATTTTTTTATAGTGCCCTTTCAAAAAAAAAAAAACATAGAATAAGTGATTTGGGACTAAACATAATTACATTTGAAAGAAATATCAAGAATTATAAATAAATCTAAAGTTTGGCTGCCTAGAAAATTTACAACAAACAACGAGGTTGAGATTTGCTCAAAGGTTAAACTTTTACATTTTGATAAAACTGATATAGATGATTTTATCTATATTTTTTAAAATTTTAGAAATATATTGACTTTTATTAAGCTAAGACCAATTATCACAAAATTGAAATTTGGTGTATTTTTTACTTGATATATAGTACACTGACCCTATGAGACCCTTCCACTGTTCCACAACAATTCATGATATTGGTTATTTGTTTGTTTGTTTGTATTTTTGTGAAGACCATGTTTAAAAGAGTGGACAGTACAGTTCCAACTGTTTGAGTACTGTTTCTCGCAGTTGCAGGTAGCTAAATCCCAAATTGCATGTTTTGTCCTACACTACTTGGGCCTGAAATGAATGGCGCAGAAGGGGCCAACCCGGCCATGTGTTGGAATATTATTGTAACGTAAAAGGTTCTTTACCAAATTAATTTTGCCCATAACCAAAAGAAACGCATGTCCTTCTAATATATATCTATTTGATATAAAATTAAAGAAAAAAAATATTATTGTAAAAGATTTTATAAAAGAAAATATTTAAAATTTTTAATAACTAAAGTTTTTTTCGTTCTATATAAATTTTCATATGAATTACAGATCGATCGAAACTCATATATATAGGTCTTGAGAACTGTGTAAATTACTATGCAAAACCTCAAAAATCGTGAGAGGAGTCATTTACCGAATAAAAAAAGAAAAGAGAAATGGGACATGTGCCCCCTTTCTTGACTTTTTTTTTTGGTATAATAATCCTTTTTGAATGACCGCCCATAAAAAATCTGTCTTTTTAAAATTTTACCACGAAAAAATCTAGTGGAAACAAAAATCAATGGCGAAGGAAAAAGAGTACAATATTCTTATATACCACCAAGTGTTTTAAGATTATCTCATTAAAATCTTGTAAACGAAAATCCAATGGGACAAAACTTTAGCGAAGAAAAAAGAGTACAATCAGCACAAGTTTTCAAGATATTTACTCTCCCTGAAAATTACATGACGATAGATCTTTAAGTCTTCGTATTTTAATGTTTTACACAAATTTTTTGAATGTCACAATTGGTAATGCATTCGTGAATAAATCTGTCAGATTATCACTCGATCATATTTTTGATATATGCTCCTCTGATTTGAATGATACAAGCAGCATTATCTTCATATAAAACTGTTAGATTATCATTGATCATAGGAAGACCGTACTTTTTTTGAATATGTAGAATCACTGATCTCAGTCAAATACATTCTAAACTTATTTCATGAATTGCAATTATCTCTAAGTGATTTGAAAATGTGAAAGATAATATTTGCTTGATAGATTTAGTAGAAATCTGGGACTTGCAGTAATACTTAAACTCCCCCTGAAAATATACGTTAGTGTTTCAAGTAAAAAACAATCATAATTTCAACATATATAACAAGGTTAAGAATTCAAACATAATTTCCATCTAAATAATACATTAGTAAAAACATGTTAATATTCTCATCTAAAATTTCTCTCACTTTTAACGTTATCAGGAAGAACATGTTTATGCACGGCGAAAAGAGTATTGGAAACTACTCATGTTCAACAAAAGCTACAAAAGCTTGAGGTCTAATTCTATAGGTTCAGCAGAAATTCAAATCTGTTTGATATTATTGACAAATGAGATCTTTGTAGAGATTTAGAAACTCTTGTTTGCTATTTAAAAATGATCATTTTCACCTATCGATACTCACGCAGGATCTCATATTCCTTATTGATTCAATTATTATTCATCTAGAACGATACTATGGTCGAGAGAAATTATTTTGTTAATGTTCCATATTTGAACTAATAACCTTTTACGTCTCAACCACTTATCTTTACTTCTGAAGCTATCAACGTCATGATAGGAGTAGAGATACATCTTTCTAGTAAAACTGATTCTGAAATTGTTGCAGCATTAAAAATCCTCAGTACTTAATATGTTGCCTCTATTACAATCATGTCTCGGAGGCTACTGGCGAGAGCAAGTAAGGTTGATCATCTTAATAATCAATTATCTAAATTGCATCAAAAGCTTGCAACTAAAGATAGAAAAAATAAAAAGTTAAGACAAGAAAACAAAAGGCTGAAGAAATTTGCATACTGGTATTCTCATGACCTGAAAGCACGAATAGAAGAGCTGAAATGAGAGAGAGCTCAAATACAAAGTCAACAACAACAGCTGACAGCAGAAATTCAGCGTTTACGAAAAAAATAAGGATAACTGCAATTAATCTCGTTAGCTTTTGAAAATATGCAGCAAGCATATTTTGTAATCTTGACTAAGTCAGATTTGAAGATATGATGGTTTGTTTTATTCTTATTTCCATTTCTATAAGAGATTTCAGTTTTATCTAATTCGCATTAAGTCTTCTTCTCATCTCTACAATTCATCTGCATTCTCATTCTATAAGTTTTCAATGACTTATCAATTTTCTTTCAATATTTCTCATGATTAATATATGAGGTATTCTTCACTTCAATTATAAGTTGTTTTTGTATCTTCTGTGGGTGCCATGTTGCAGCAAGCGAATGATCTGGTTAATAAGTCAGATCATGAAACCGTTTATGAGTTGGTGACTCTTGAAACACGATATTCCTTCTTTATTGTCGGATTTTTCGACCGGTTACAATCCAAAAATCGCGAGATTGAGAAGTTTAATGAGAATGTTTCTATACTTCAACGACTCATCTAAGAGTCTAATAAAAAAATAGTTGACTTAAAATAAGAAAATAGGATTTAAAACTCTTGCTTGCCTCTTCATTTCAATTGTCTAATCCTTTAAATAAGGATGACATGTTGATTTATGAAAAGCAAATGGATATGAGATATGAGGTTAGAAATTTCAAATTTTTGTAAGTCATCTAGTATTTGAATAACAAGATCTTTCATTTTCAAATATATAGCAATTCTTGTGATCTCTTCAGGAGTTCTAATAAGATGAATCATCAACGTAAACTGCAATAATGAAAAATTCAGATTCTGATAAAAACACATAAGCATATAGGATTATTCTCAAATCCTAATAGATACTCGCTGAGTCAATTATACCACATGCGTCTGGATTGGTTTAACTAATATATAAATCTTTGAAACTTTATTAAGTATCTTAGATGTACTTGGATTAGATGCTTCAAGTTTTGTATATCCTTATATATGTCATGAACTAACGATCCTTATAAATATGCAGTGACCACATTCATCAACCGCATATCTAATCTTTTTGTAATAATCAAGTCGATTAAAAATTTGAATATGGTTGCATTCATAATGAGGGAATATATTTCCTCATAATTAATCTCGGATTTCTGCAGAAAATCTTGTGCGACAAGTCATGCTTTGTACCGCATAATTTCATTTTTCTCATTACATTTTCGTATAAATACCCATTTATATCCAATAGACATTACACCTTTTGGTGTTTGGACAACAGGGCTGAATACATCTCGCTTTACTAGCGAATTTAACTCAGTTTCAATAGCTGTTTTCCATTTTGGCCAATCATTTCTGTGTCAATATTTTTCGACCATTTTTTGCATACTTTTTTTATTATTTCTGGTAATGTCAAGAGTCATATTATATGAAAATATGTTATCAACAACATTTTTATTTATATCTAGAATTTCTCTAGTACTTATGAAATGTATTAAGATCTCATTATTTTCAGGTACCTGTTCCTCTTTTGGGGAAAACATTTCATAAAAAACCTCTTCACGAGATACTCTTCAGGAGTTTTCTTTTCGGAAGGATTATACAATTCAGGAGCTTCCTCTTCATGAGGATTATACTATTCAGGAGTTTCTATTTTATACAAAAAGTTTAGATAGATCTTATTACTTATTTTGTTGTTATGGTCTCTTCAGGGGCACTGATTTCTTTTCTTTTTGCTTTTCTTTTTTTTACCAATAGATTTTCAACACTTCAGGTATGTTTTAGACTCATCTATTGTTATTTTAACAACTTATCCTTCAAGAATTTCAATTATTGTTTAAGTATTAACAGCAGTAATATATGATTTTACAGCACTTTTAGTGTCAGTAAATACATCCAATAATTTATTTGCAACACTTTACAAATATATAATCCTCTGAATTTCTAGTTTACATTCATTTGTAAAATGATCAAATTTAGATACGACTTTTATTTTTCGAGTAAATTTTTGTCGTTCTTCAGGTACCGATCTTTCATTATTTCAAAACATGATAAAATATTAATAAGCTTTACTATATAATATATATATATATATATATAAACTTAGTATAAGTGAATCAAGTATTTGGCCGTACAACAGGTACGTGACCAATATTTAATTGTACCACATCTGTGACAAATATCTTCATGTTTCTATAAAAAATTATTCTGAGGGCCTTTACCCTTCTCTGAATTAGATTACTTATGGTGATACGGTATATTTATACTATTATCCTCTTTAGTGTTGTCGCTTCCGAAACCAACACTTCTGTAGTTTTTCTTACTACGTCCACGCCACCGATTTTTTCGAAAAAGATATACTATTCATTTTTGGTAATGATGTAAATCCAGTATCATTCATTTCAAGGAATGATGTTGAACCAGTAAGACGTGACTGGTGGTTTCTTAATAAAAGTTCATTATTTTGCTCAGCTACTAGAAGACAATATATAAGTTCAGAATATTTCTTAAACTTTTGCTCTCGATATTATTACTGTAGGAGCACATTCAAAGTATGAAAAGTAATATATGTCTTCTCTAACATATCATCATCAGCAACCTTCTCACTACATAATTTTAATATTGAATTGATTTTAAAGAGTGTAGAGTTATATTTACTACTACTTTTAAAATCTTGCAACTTCTGGTACAAACATTTATTGCAAGCTTTTTGGAGGATAGCAATTTTCTGGTGTTCATATCTCTCCCTTAAATTATTCCACAAAATAAGAGAATTTTTCACAGCATGGTCTTATAGGGACACGCAATTTCCTTCTTTGATTATATCTCTCAAGTTTATCACATCCAAATAAATCTCATCAAGGATCTTGGATAAATAACTTTTTTCATAAATGTAAATAGTAACAAATTTTAATTTTATAAGATTTGACAATTTTTACATATATGAATCACAAAAATAAATATATATTTAAGAAATATATCCATATAATTATAAGAATAAAAACATAATTTTATCAAGTAATATTTAGTAATATTACATTTTATATTCATCTCGATGACTGCAAATAATATATTGAAAAACTTACTTGAAGTAGAAGACCACTAGTTTCAGTATCGGTAGAACTTCGTACTGATAATGTGTTATAAAACTAAAAAAGTAAATACTATTGCAAAAGATTTTATACGAAAAAATATTTAAAACTCTTAATAATTGAAATTTTCTTCATTCTATATAAATTTTTGTATGAATTACAGATCAATCAAAGCTCATATATATAAGCCTTAAGGACTGTACAATTTACTGTGCAAAATCTCAAAAATCATAAGTGAGTCATTTACCGAAGGAAAAAAAAAAAAGAGCGTGCGTGCGCCACTTTCTTGACTTTTTTTTTTTTTGTATAACACTATTATTATTACAGTGTCATGTAATTGAACGTGTCATTCTACCCCTATATTCATAAAAGTAGATATTCTAACAATTAAGTTTGAATTGTTATGTTTATAAAACTATTTTTTTTTAAATAATATTTTATTATGAACTGTTATAATTTTTAAATTTTATTTCTTTATTTACATATAAAAATATAAACCGATTCAAAACTATACTCAAAAATACCATTTCAACTTTTATATCGTTTCACATTTTAAGCAAAGTTATATGATTTTGATATGACATTCTATTTATAAAAATAAATATTCTACCTATTAAACTTAAAATGTTATGTTTATAAACTAATAATCATTTTAAAAATAATATTTCATTATGAACTGGTGTAATTTATAAGTTTTAGATAAATCGATTCAAGACTCTGTCTAAAGATATTATTTTAACATTAGCTTGTTTCATCCAATAAATTGTCGTATAAACTATTTTAAATTTATCCAATATAAAAACTCACTCTCTCTCTCTCGCGCTCTCTCTCCCGCTCTCTCTCCCTCATACATAATAATCCACATATTTTAGGCTCGCATATATTATTGCATGCTAAATTACAATGTTAAAACGAAAAGTTGCCATATGGCAGCAATTCAATGAAGTAAACTATAATAACGGGGACTGGGATCAAAAAATATCCACTCGGGCAATCATCAATCCTAAAAGCCATCATTAGGTTCTTAAAATTGATAAGAGTTAAGAGAACACACAGAGAAAGTAGGGAGATTTGACCATAGTCAGTCTAAACAGCCAAAGTAGCGTGCTGAAGTGCATCATGAGTTCATCAAGCTAGCGCTGCAGAAAAAGCAGATACCTCAAAGATGTAGAGTGGTCAAAAGAACTTCAACAATCTATTGGATTGCGTACTCATAGTACCACAAAGAACCTCAATTCTTATTCATCTATACTTGAATGCCAAGCAGTCTTCTTCAGAATGTTACACGAATATATGTGTGCACTCACGTGCTGTGTGAAGTGAAAATGAGTTATTCCCTCAATTATTCGTTGACAGAATTTAAGTTCGTGGTGACGGACTGCATGAACCCTAACAGTCTAAAGTTAAGAGGTGCATATATTTTTATATACAGAAAAAACTCTAATTATAAAAAAATTATATAAAAGTAATAATTTCATAAACTGAAATAACTTGATATGATTATCAGATTATAAAATTATTTTTATTATAAAATAGATCTAATATATCAGATGAAGTCACGTCAATTTGTGAAATTATTTTTATATAATTTATTTGTAGATATAGCAGTACTATATATATATATATATATATATCCTAATCCCACGTACACAGGGTTCATGCAGCTATATATGGCAAAAGCTACAAAATTAAATATGCTAGCTAGTGCTGTGCGTATAGATTTGGATAGTGGCAGCGGCACCATGCGTGAACGAGAAATAAGTGAAAGTGTAAAACCTTTAAATAAGATGATAAATCACAAAGCACGAATTTTTTTTAAAGAACCAACGCACTTGGGAGCATGCCTACAACCGAATACATTCATAGATGAGTTTTTCAAAATAATGAATATGATAACTGAAGACTTGTATAAATTGCGATCAAGGGCGATCACCTAAGAGGCAAACACAAGGCCAAGAGATCAGGAGAAGAGACATCTAAATGCAAAAACAAGAGACTATTGAAAGGTTGTCAACTTGTCAAACCATGAATCCGAGAATCAGGCCGGCGTTCTATGCCAACAAGCATTGGTTGCAGCAACGAAATAAGGGGGATCTCTCTGAAGAACTGAGAATGTACTAAGCCTGCAGTTTTTCCATTTTCTTCTCTTCAGTTTTTTGCTCCGAGTAACGCTTAACAAATCTAGAAAAATATGAGCACTTGATCCATCGATAAGATCAGCAAACATGGGTTGACCATGATGTCTGTCAAGTGAGAAAGGAGATATATATGATACCGACTCCTTTTGATTTGCAGAGATCAGCAAAGTCAACATACATATGAGCTGATAAATCAAAATAGCCCCTTGTCTAAGCCTCACAAGATACAAAACACGTGCACTGCATTTGCACGTTTATATTTTTTTTCTTCAGTAAACTGCTGTAATCCCAACTCAAAGGCATTTTGCAAATAAACATTCAAATGGAAGTCACTCCAGTATGCTGATATAGGTAACATAATTGTGAGTATATATTCACAGATGAATTTGACACATGTTAAACGGGACGAATCAGGTCTCATTTGAAAAAAGATGGACATAAATATATACAGAAATTAAGCATACAGTAACTCCTGTTCTCTCACTTCATATGGAGGGGGTAATAAACTATGTATATCTGCAAAAAGCTCATCACGACCAACTGGCGTCTCTCCAACCGGTGAATCCAAGACAAAGTCGGGAATCGCCGTGAGGGTTTCCTCAAAAAATGACTTTATTGTCTACAAGATTTTCAAAGCTGTGAGAAAACTTAAGCAAAGGAGACAATACAGAAAAGAAAAAAAGAACTTATTCTTCTAAGCAATGTTCTGAAGACATACCGTGCAATGCTGGAAGGCAGTGTCAGCTTTGCGCTTCCACAGACCATTCCCAGGCTCTGAATGGAAAAGATGGAGTAAAGGCTGCAATACAGCTGAATGGTCAGTTACACACATAAAACTTATTAAGACGGAAGGTAAAAGCTAAATCTGAACGTGTCAAATAAGATAAAGAAGCTTGACACAGATGTATCCACCTGCAAAGAACAGTATTTTATATATACCGTGCAGGGATTATTCTGTTTTATTGTTCAGTCATATATTACCACAAAAGTTTCATTCCATATAGTAATTCTTTTCAGACAAAATAATACTTTTTTTGATGGATCATGGGCTATCAAACAATAAAATGCTTCCGTGAAGAAACTGAATAATATGCAAACAACAACCGAAATGTAATAATCAGTCAAAAGTGTACCTACCTTCACCACATCCCGGACATTTGGTTTCTGTCCATACTTTCCCAAAACAGAATCTCCGTACATTTGATACTTCCCCAGAATCTAAAATGGCAGAGACTACAAATTGTAAGTAAAATAAACTGATAAAAGAAACAATAGAGATGTATCCATTTGAGACCAACTCTGCTAATGAACCTGACGACGTGTAAGACCGCTGCTTGGTTTACCATAAATTGCAGAATCAACATGTCCCAAAATATGCCAAGGGCTGTGAGAAAATGGTGAAGTGGCATTTGGTCAACTTATTGAGTGTCGATGATTGGAAATATCATAAAACATCTCAAACATCTCAACAAAGATGTGTAAACAAAAGATTCACAGAAAGAAAACAATTATAGAAAGCTAGTCATTAATTGGTGCTGTGAGGACATATTGTATCAAGCAGTCTACATTTTGGTATGTTAACAAGTGGATTCTCACATGGCTACTAAGGAACCTCCAAATGTCTGCTCCTCTAAGTTTTCCTTCCACATTTACCGTTACTGCAAGGCTATGGTAGGAGAACATGACATAGACTCACTCCTGAGGGACATTGGTTTTGGGCGTCCTCTTGTAAATTAACTCCCTTAACTGCTGAAGAATAGGGAATTCACAAAAACTTTCCCTTTCAAAAAGGCTCACTAATGAAAGTTAAACGATCCACTTCTGTGCCTGCCTATTTGTTGCAGGAGTTATTCATGCTAAGATAAAAGTGAGCTAGCTTGGATAGTGGCAAGGTGACTTAATCTTTAGGGAATCCAAAATTACAGAAGGCCCAACCACCCGACTGACACTCCAGACAGGGTTTTAAAATTCTTTTGTGACGTCACCCCCAGCTGCATTCTTCAATGAAATCAAGCAAAACAATGCTCATTTCACCAACCAAGCTATATATATTAAATAGCATTCCGAAGCTTCTGCAAGGTTGTCTGACCTTTTCTCGTGCCACTCCCCTGCACAAAAATTACAATTTGTATGTGCATTGTGTGTGTGTGTGTGAGCGCTTGCACATTCATTTGTATGGTCTATGTTTGTCATACTGATTGTAGCCTTATCTTACAATTGAAATAGACTTATCAGGTTTATATTTACTGCATAAAATTTGCAAGTAAATCAGAAATGTTAGGAATTAAACCAACTTTTAAATTTTTTTAATGAAGACCAAACCAAAGCAAATGCTCCAAATCGTGCAAAACACATACTTGTTATATGCAGCACGTCCAATCATTACACCATGAGATCCTGCCCTTATAGCTGCATTGACCTATGGGCAAAAATTGAAGGAATCAATTACAAGGAAGCAAACTCAATAAAAGAAAATGCATGTCAAGCATTATTGTACTACTCAGAAATTCCAAACCGTATCAAAAGCTAGAACCAATACATGTACAAAAAAGAAGGGCAAAATAAAAGGCCAGAACCAAAGATAAAAGCAACAACTGTATTTTAATTAAGCATGGAATAACAAAATATATATCAGATGCATACGTCTGAGCATTTTTAAGCATAGAAGGATAAGCAACACTACAACACCTTGAGGTAGGAGTTTAGAGGCCTTAAAACTATCGTATCATGGGATCTTTTCCCTCTCTAGTTCATGTGAATGGGCCAAGCCAAGCTCATCCTGTTCTGCTACAAAGATAATAACGCTTAAAAACAAGATGCCCTTGTCTTCCTTAGTTATTTCAGCATTTCTTGATCATGCGACACTTAACAAACAGAATCTATGTATGTATACACCTACATGTGATATGTATGTATGTACATGCGTGCCTTATAGATACCATTCTTGACATGGAGGCATATTCCAACAGAAAAAAAGGGGAAAAAAAAGGAAAGCAGTTGTTTATCATGGCTCACCTCACCAATGCAAGTTATGCCTCCATTGATTGTAAATCTTAAGTCTGGAAAGTCCCGCAAGAGACCATAAAAGTACTCATATCTGCATGACTAATTGAAATAGTGTGAAGTGTACAAATCACTGGAAAGGTAGAGCGTATCATTAAAAGACAAATCCTGAGTACCAGCATATAATCTCTAATGCGCATTCGTCAATCGAAATAATCAATGAATTTTTAGAATAAACATTCTCTAGTTAAGCTAAAACCACAAAAGAGGAAAAAAAAAAGCATTTTTCTTGGGAACTTTTTTATGAACTGAGAATAATTAAGTACATACTTTAAGGGAGGAATACTTCGATTTTCAGCTGGGCTAATTCCATTGAGGTGGGCCTTCCTCGAGTGTATTATGAAATGCCTAGTTGGTGATAAAGAAGAAACCTTGTAGATAAAATCACCTGAAAGGAGGAAAAAAGCAACAACAGAATGTGAGGATACAAACACAGAAACCTTGACAAACAAGATGTGGAGAAGAAAGCAGCATGTAACCTAATCGTAGGCACAATATCAAATAAGCAATGTTTTTTATATACTAATTAAGACTCGGCTTAACAGCAAAAATTTAAAAAAAAATAATAATAATAACTGACAAATCATATAACACTGCATACATGACTAACAGACACAGAAAAGGCTTAGAAACATAGCATTCTTCAAGAACTGAAGCCACGCTTAACCTTATTATCGACATCAACTGCTCTTACAAAAGGAAATTAATAAACAACAGGAGTTTTCTTGAATATTTAATGTAACATTATTAAATATGGGTCCATATAATTGAATGCCTATTTATTTGCGTGAAATTCAAATGTACCCATGCTAAAATAATCACAAGATTTTGAGTCAATAACACCATGTTACTATACAAAATAAGATTCTCCCATATTTGGATAATCTTAGGAAGCGTAGATTAATTGTTATGGATCGATGCTACATGTGTAAAAAATGTGGTGAATCAGTGGATCATTTGTCACTTTATTGTGAGATGGAAGGGTGTTATGGTGTGAGGTCTTTAATAGGATTCAAGTGGCGTGGGTGATGCCTAGGAGGGTGGTGGAACTTTTTGCTGTCGGAGAGGTAATTCTAAAACTGCTGCTGTTTGGAACACAATCCCTTTATGTCTGATGTGGTGTATTTGGTTTGAGAAGAACGACAGGTGCTTTGAAGATAAGGAACACTCAGTGGACGAACTGAAATGTTTTTTTTTTCAACATGTTATTTCTTTGGGCTTCATTTATAAATTCAATGGAAATAGTGTTCATGATTTTCTTGGTTCTTTTTCCAGTTCCTGACTTGTAAGTAAAATTGTGCGTTTGTATACTTCTTATGTACTTAGATTATGCCTATTACTTGTCCCAATAAAGTTTTTCTTACGAATAAGAAAAAAAAAATCTTCCCATATATTTCATGACATCAAATGCACCCATGCACATGCCATGGTTGCATAGGACTTTTGGATGAAAGCACAAACTTGGCCACAGTTTCTTCCTCAACAGCTGTTTATTCTAAAAAAACAGAAAAAGGAGTTCGAAGGAAAATTTAACTCAAAACTGTTAACTTTAAGTTGAACGGGCAGATGTTGATAAGAGGGCCTTACAGAGCTCATTATATGAATCATGATCATCGACACCAATTCGACACTTGACAGTAACAGGAACATCTGTATTGGCAGCAATCACTGACATGGCTTTCCCAACAAACTATCCTTGTAAACACCAGATGGTCATATCAGAGCAAATTGAGAAAGTTTTTATCCAGATACATTGCACCAAAAAAATTAATCAGCATAGTTATCATACCATTGGATCAAGCATAAGACGAACACCGAAGCATCCATGTCCAGCTACTTTTGAACTGGGACATCCACAACTGGTAGATACTTAAATGTCTCAGCCATGTGATTGGGGAAAAAAATTGGAAACTTAAAAGAATGGCACATTAAATGTACAGACTTGAAATTGATTTCATCATAGTGGTATTCATTAGCAAGTTCAGTTGCTTTTGCCAGGCTTTCCAAATTACTCCCTCCAATCTGAAACACAATAGGATGTTGTTCTGGAGAATATGCCAAGAATCTGTCCTGAGCAACATAAACAAAAATCTAAGAATAAAGGGTATAGAGTATGGAGACAGCAACACTTCAGATGCTCAAAAATCCAAGAAAATAAGGGAATAACACAACATTCATGGCAGTGAGACCAGAAATGCAAATTTCAAAAGCATTCAAATGTTTACCACAGCAAAATTCAAGATAGCTTCAAAATGAGTTTAAAAAAACACTTTCTACTTGTAAGCCAAAAAATTAACCGTACACTGGCTGCCTTAATCGTGAACCCAAAGGTCCATTTTTATACAAAACAAAACTCTCAAGATGTTAAAGAATCATGTTCACAGGCTTCATTTTTACAAAGTTGCATCCTTTTTCAAGTTCAATACTCTTTTGTTCTTTAGATGTTCAGAATACTGGTAATACTTCTTCATAGTTCCTCAAGCTCCATCAAAAGGCAAGTATTCTGCTTGCTTACCAGATTATCTTTCTGATAAACAATTGTTTCAGCTGTAATCATCTCTGTGTAGAGCCATGCATGTTTGGATATGAGCCGGGCAAGAGTCCTATAATGATTATCTGTGCAATCCATCATCGGAGCAACACTGGAGATCAAAACATGAATATCAAATAAGGTTCATAGAATTAATACACCTGACAGCATTGAGCATATAAAATTTGAGCATGTGAACAGCCCACCTAAACCGAGGAGGAAGATAGGGCCCTACAACCATCACAGCATTGGTAAATAGTTGCTTTTTTTTAGTATATGCAGAAGGGCTCCTTGATTTGTTCAAATTCCTCTGGAATATGGCAAATGAGAATCTGCTTTTGTCTTTAAGGACATTTGAATAAACAGGAGTGAATGAAGCTGTCAGCGAGCGTTCAGCAAACTTCATGATCCCTCTAATCAGACTGTTTTTTGCTCCTTTGATCTCAATACATCAAAATAAAATCATTCACACATGAAAAAATAGATAAACACAACAAACTACTAAAAGATTATTCACATTAAAGCTTGTACAACAAAAAATTCGTGTTTCCCTTTGAAAGAAGATTCCAACTATATGTCAGTTAATAAACTCTATGGATTTCAGTTTCGATAATACAAATATTTTAAACCCAACCAGCTAACTTCTGCTACATTCAAGAAATGAATTTTTCAAAGCAAAATCAAAACGGCCAACATTCTAGAAAGTCTGGTTAATTTGTGTAAACTGAGCAAGCCAAATCCTAAACAAGGGAGTTCCAAGCCACATTAGAAAGTATGGGGTATCCCACGTGTAGATTACTCAACTTCAAAAAATACCCGAGCACCAAAGAAGTATTCGAAAGTTGAAATAAAGAATACTCACCAAAGCTTCTTCTAGATGTTACTACAAGACTCAATAGTTTAAGACCAAAGAAGAAACTTTACAGACCATTCACAAATTAAAAGGGAATAAATTCCTTTCAAATGCAATAAAAGCACGCACCGAAAAAGAAAACAGCAAAGAAAGAATGATAAGTAAAAAATTAACATGAAATGCAGGTGAATCATACACATTGAAGGTTAGCCTCTAAAGATAAACAAAAGCATGGGGTTGTTACTCAAGCTATGCATTACATACATACACTCGCATATATATGACAACATATACGTGCATGAGCATTCAAATAGGGATGGGGATTTACATGGATGAAGACAGTCTCCGTAAGAGCGATGGGGAAACTTCAGGGGCTTCACCTGCGACACAAGAGAGATGGACAGAGTTTACTCCAAAAGATCGTGTGGTTTCTCGTTTTGTAGAGCCCGCCGCAAACGTTTGTTTATCCTCTACCCTCTAGGCTGAACGATACGAGGCCGTTTTATTACCCAAAGTGGGAGATAAATAATAGTTTTTTTTTTTAACATTTTTTTAAAATAATTTATATGAAACTTATTTATTTAAAAATTATATAAATTATTTTTCCTAATTAAAAAGATCTGCAGGAAAATATTAAGATGCTTTTTGAAAAATGATTGGACAACTTTGTGCACCTGCCCATCATTTTTTTTAATAATTAAAAAAGTGATTATTAATAAATTTATAGTTTTTTTTGTTAATAATTAAATTTTTTTTAAAATATTTGAAAGAAAAAAAAAAGTACAATTGCAAATATTTGATGTGCACACATGGAAGTCATCCAAGCCACGTTGGGAAAATTCTTTTATTTTCTTCTTATTCCTTTTTTCTTTCATTTCTTTTATATATTTCTTTGATGGTCACGGGGTGGTGGGGTTGCATCAATTTAGAAAGAATAATTGTATTTTGCATTTCACACAGCACACTTCTTTTTATTTTTTATTTTTTATTTTTTGATAACAAATATGTGGTATATAAACGAGTCAACACTCCACATTAGTTGCTATGCTCATTTCTTATTATTGTTGAGAGAGAGAGAGAGAGAAGCTTGCCTTTGCTAAATGGCGCAAATACCTCTTGAAGAATAGATTAAAGACAAATTTCATGCAAATATGAAATACCCCTTACCTAAATGGATAATTGGAAACTTTCCAAAAATTTGCATTCATATTAGTGATGAACTCGCAAGGTGGTAAACTTTAACGGCACAAGGAAAAAGAAAGTACACTTTAGACGACAACAGAAAACTACTTGAAAAGGCTCACTTTAAAAAGACTTTAGACAGCCAAAAGTTGAAAGGAAAACCATCTATGATTTTTTTTTTTATTTTATAAAATTCAAAAAAAAAAAAAGGCACCAGCAGTCCAATGTCCCAAGAACTATCTTCTATGGCAGCTGTCAAAAGTAGAATTTAATTGAAATGCAGTAAAGCAATTATGAAGAACCAAATTCCTGCAGTAGCAATCGAGAAAAGCTGTTCTTGTGTGCATTTTCAAGAAAGGATATCGCTACAAGAAGATGGCCACTCGTTTTAAAAAGTTTTCAATTCAGCAATCAGTAAATGAAGGAATGCCTTCTTAATTTCAATTTCGCATAATGCCTTCTTGTCTTGATCATTTCACTTTGGTGTACCTAGCCAGAAGTTGCTTGCAGTCATCCCACTCCTGGTCGTAACTAGTACGGTAGTACCTGAACCAGGCAAAAACAAAAAGATTAAAAAAAAAAAACAACCATTAATTTAATATCTCCAGTTTTGCAACCTATAATTTAGTTTATGAGTTACAAAGAACTATACTGGATATGATACTAAGAACTGAAAATTTGTCATGATCCAAAGCTAGCCTGGGTGGTTGCAATCGAAGAACTACAATGGTGTGTGGTGCTGATGCTATCCAAGTAGGGCCGGATGGTTTGCATTGAACCTATCCAGGGTCTTTGAACGAACAACCCTGAATCCAGTGTCCTAAATCACAGCGGCTGTGGGGGGAGCACTACAATCTGTGGCATTTTATGGCCAGGAACTGAGCCCGGTTGTGATGTAACAAGGACAGCTAGACCAGTCCCAGGTGGTATGGGTTGATGTTGATGAGGATAATCGGTTCCCTGAAATACATATTTTTTAGTCTGTCAATCACAATCTGATTTACATCAAAACAGAAAATATATATCCATGTAGAGAGAGAGAGAGAGAGACCAAAAGTACATACAAGATACAACTGAGAAACCAATGTGGGCTGCTGAATGCCGGGATAGCTCTGCATTTTTTCTGTGCATAAGGAGTTCCCGAGATAAAGACCTCGGATCAAGTTGGGTAGTAATAGAAGGTGCTGGGAATTTGGTAAATGACAAAGCTGGATTATAATGTGTATATGACAGGGAAATAAATTTTTATTTCCCTGTCATATACAATTCATGCAACACCTTGGGCAGCAGAAAAATACTGCCAAAAAGATTATAACAAGGTCTATAGAGTTACTAAGAAGCTCTGAATACCAAACACAAAAAACAAATAAAAATTAGCAGTACTAGATGAACCCTAAACACACAGCACCTGGGAAGGTGTCGGGCATGGAAGGAATGTACAGGTTGATATGGGGCAGTCCGTAGGAATGTATTTGGTAGTTGATATGGGACAGTACTGCCATTTCATCTCATCCTCCATTAGGAGAACTATAGGAATGCTGATAATTCCTACCATAGACTGCTAGGAACACTTACACGGTGCTGTTTTCTGGACAGGAAACATCATTTGAGAAAACACATAAAAGTCCCTCAGAGCAACAGAACAAAGTGGGCAATTAAACAGCTGCTGAATGAGAGAACTGACTCTTGTCACCTTAGTGTATTATTTTATTTGATGATGTTCATTCGATGCTTTTGCAATCCCCTCATCAAATGCTGGGTCAGCTAGTTCTTGCTGCAATTGTTCTGAACCAAGGGTAGTATCCCCAATAGCAAGTCATTACAAGAGCTTGACAAAGGTGTATCATGAATTTTCATTCTAATTTGCCAATTAAATTGATTGACCAAACGTCTTCGATCAGGAATCAAGTTGCAACCACAAACCCGGACAAGAGAAAGCATATGAAAAAAGAAAGAAAATGCTCTTTCACCTTAAATTCATCAACTTCTTCTGAAACACAAATCCATACTTCAATGTTAAAATGCTCTTTCACCCTGCGGTCATTGTATACAAGCTGGGAAAGGGCGGTCTTGCCGATTCCCCCCATGCCAACTATGGCAATCACACCCAACTCTTTGCCATTTGTTTCATTGGACAACAACTGGGCAACTATTTCTTCCTTCTCAGAATTTCTACCACAAAAATCAGATTCTTCAACCACAGATGTTATGGGCAATCTTTCGAATGGTTTTTCTCTAACACCTTCTCTCAAACCCATATCGTCTTTTTTACTTGCTAGAAATTCTATCCTCTCAAGCATTTTATTTATCTTTGTTTCTGTATCCTTCACAAAAGGATTAAGATAAGAGATGGAATTCCGTACCTTTCCTGCAGTGGTTCCAAATTCAGCATCCAATTTACGTTGCAAGGCATCAGTAGCTATCCAATCCAAGATGTCCTCTGCATCATAGAACACATCTTTCAGCTCATCAATCCACTTTCTTACGTCAGGCTTTGTAACTTGCTTCTCCTCCGCATCTTCAAGCACTGCATTCATAGACAACAGGGTTGCCTCCAACTTCTGTAAGAGTCTAATGGTGAGTTTTCGTCCCTGAAAGAAGTCAAGGATCTCGCGAGATGCAACCCTATCAACTAACACTTGGAGGAAGGCAGAGAGAAAAGCTTCTCCAATCAGTGCCATGTTCTATACTTTGCAATGAAAGAAACCAAAGGAAATGAAGGTCGAAGGTTATAGCAAACAGCAGAGCAAATTCAGGTTGCTTAGGTATCAATTGTATTGATGCTGAAGAATGGGATTTTATATATATATATATATATATTAATATGATTTTGCCCAAAACAGGAGCTGCATTAGTGACGTAAATGGTTGCAAAGTAAAGTGAAAGCAATTTATTGAAGTTGGCTTAGAATATAGCAAGGTATACTGTTGCTCTGCTTTCAGAATATGATTCGTGAAATATCAAGTGGTGAAAAGAGACAGCTTTGAGTTTAGATTCCCCTGATCGATTAATGTGGATGATTGTGGTGGAAAAGAGACAGATTTGAGTCTAGATTCTGAAAAGTTTAAAGAGATGACAGATCTTATTGTATTTTCCTCTATATTATTACATTGCAATGCTCTGTATTTATAAGACATGTTCACACAATTACAGGGAACGTTGCAGTCAATCAAAGTCTAAAGATCAATCTATACAAGGAAAGGAAATAAGAGAAAGATGGGAAGTAAACTGTCTTGCCAAACTTGCCAAACTTGTTGCAGAGAAGACTTGTTGCAGGAGTTAATCAAGGCTGCATGGCTGTCGTGAATTAAGGTGTTGCATTGCTGTATACAGCCGTGAATCAAGGTGTTGCATTGCTGTCAAATATTCTAACATCCCCCTGCAAACTGATGGGTGAGGTACTAACCTTCAGTTTGTCTCTAAGTAGTAAGAACCTTGCAGAAGTGAGTCCTTTAGTAAATAGGTCAGCAACTTGATCACTTGTGGAAAGGTAACAGATTGTGATGTCTCTATTGATCACCTTTTCACGAATGAAGTGATAGTCCACTTCAATATGTTTGGTTCTGGCATGATAGACTGGATTTGAGGCCAAGGAAATTGCTCCTAAATTATCGCACCAGAGAGTAGGAGCTTTAGTGAGAGGCACATGTAATTCTTTTAGTAGCATCCTAATCCAGTAGACTTCGGCTGTGGTGAGGGCAAGTGATCGATACTCTGCCTCAGTACTTGATTTTGAAACCACACTTTGTTTCTTAGCACTCCAGCTGATTAAACAAGGGCCCAGATAGATGGCATATCCCGTTGTTGATCTCCTGTCATCTGGGTTACCAGCCCAGTCTGAGTCACTGTAAGCATTGAGGGTGAGCTGACCTTTAGTAAGCAAGAGGCCATGATTGAGTGTCCCTTTAAGGTACCTTAAGACCCTTTTAGCTGCTGCCCAATGGGTTGTGGTAGGATTATGCATGAACTGACAGAGCTGATTAACTGTAAAGCTTATGTCGGGTCTTGTTAAGGTTAGATACTGTAAAGCACCTACCAATTGTCTGTACTCAGTGACATTCTCTAGAGGATCACCATGCTGCTTGGATAATTGTGAGCCTGCCTGGATGGGTGTTTTAGCTGGTTTAGCTTCTGTCATTTTGAACTTAGAGAGAGTGTCTTGTGTGTATTTGGACTGAGTTAGTAGTAACCCATTGTTTACTTGTTGAGCATGCATCCCAAGGAAGAAACTGAGGGTGCCGAGGTCTTTCATTGCAAAATGTTGCTGAAGACACTTGATGACACTTCCCATTGCAGCAGTATCATTGCCTGTTAAGATGATATCATCTACATACACTAGTAGAAAAATGTGGACGTTAGTGCAGTGATAAACAAATAAGGAGTAGTCCACTGTTGATTCTTGAAAACCAAGAGCAATTAATGTAGTGGCAAGCTTGTTAAACCAGGCTCTAGGAGCTTGTTTAAGCCCATAGATGGATTTGTTTAATCTACAAACATAATTTGGAAATTTCTGATCTATGAAACCAGTAGGCTGCTCCATGAATACTTCTTCCTCAAGGGTGCCATGAAGGAATGCGTTGGATACATCAAGTTGCCTTAAGGACCAGTTATTATGAAGGGCCACTGCAAGAATGGTTCGGATTGTTGAGATTTTGACCACTGGACTAAAGGTCTCAGTATAGTCGATTCCATCCTTTTGCTCAAACCCCTTGGCTACAAGTCTAGCCTTAAATCTGTCCAGACTTCCATCTGCCTTCTGTTTTATCCTGAAAACCCATTTGTTATGAATAACATTTTTATTGTGAGGCCTAGGACAGAGTGACCAGGTGTGGTTGCTTAGGAGAGCATCATGTTCTTCTTTCATGGCTTGAGTCCAATTGGGTGATTTAATGGCTTGAGAGTAGAGATAAGGTGTGGGTGGCAGATTGTGTTTGGGGGTGACAGTACTTAGAGCCATGAGAGGATGTTTGACAGTCGAATAAACCTTGTAATCAGAAAAGGTTTTAGTTCTTCTGGACCCATCTTTGGATCTAGTAACCATAGGATGAATTGGAATGCTTGAGGTCTCATCTTGAAGGGAGGTGACAACTTCTGTATTTCCTGTCAAATTTGTATTTGATACAGAGCAGACAGTAGGTTGAGTCTGTTCCTCAATTTGCTGTGAGTTTGAGGTATTGAAATCTGTGGGTGGTTCTGGTGACTCAATATGGGATGCAACAGAGAACACATCATTGTCAGCAGGAGCAACAGGTGTATCAGTTTGTACATCATTAACAGGAACCTCAAAATTTTGTGTTTGAACATTGTGGTGATCAGGTAACATAACTTCATTACAATGCAAAGTACTGACCTGTTGAGGAATTTCTTGTGCAGGGAACGTCAGTGGAGATGATTTCCATTCTGTTGCTGGGAAGGAATGTTCATCAAATATGACATTCCTGCTGGTCACAATTTTACCAGTCATGGGGTCAAGGCATCTATACCCTTTGTAGTTCGAACAATATCCTATGAAGACACATTTTTTGGATCTGTACATGAGTTTATGTTTGTTGTAAGGTTTGAGAAGGGGGTAGCAACAGCAACCAAAGACCTTAAGAAGAGAGTAATCTGGAACTTTGTTTAGTAGTTTTGTGTATGGGCAGTTGTCATTCAAAACTGGGGTCGGCAATCTGTTTATGAGATATACAGAGGTGTTGAAGGCATCTGTCCAGTAGGTGTTGGGCAATTTGGACTGAGCAAGAAGTGCTAATCCCATCTCAACAATGTGTTTGTGTTTTCTTTCAGCAAGTCCATTTTGTTGTGCAGTGTATGGACAGGAGATTCGATGATGGATACCATGAGCAGTGAGGAATTGTTTGAACTGAGTGGAGAGGAATTCACCTCCTCCATCAGATTGGAAGGATTTAATTTTTCTAGACAGAAAATTTTCAGCTTGATATTTGAATTTTACAAAAGTATCAAATGTTTCAGATTTGGCTTTAAGAGGATATATCCATGTAAACCTTGAGTAATTGTCAATGAATACAACATAGTATTTGAAGCCAGTTGTGGATAGAATAGGAGAAGTCCACAGATCCGAGTGTATTATTTCAAGTGGTTCTTTGGTTACATTGAAAGAAGTAGAGAAAGGAAGAACTTTGGCTTTTGCTAATTGACAAGCTTCACACATAACAGATTGTTTGACAGAAGAAATGACAGGAATACAACCAATTTTTCTGACTTTATTGAAAACAGGGTAGGCTGGATGTCCAAGCCTTTGATGCCAAATGGATTCAGTAGTCGAGACTCCAAGAAAGCAGGTGAATTTCTGGACTTTATTGATGGATTTGGAGAAGTTGATAGGATAGAGACCATCTCTACTGGTTCCTTGCATAAGAATCTCCCCTGTGAGGTTGTGCTTCACAAAGAAATGAGAGTCAGTTAGCTTAAACCAACAATTATTATCAACACAAAATTTATGAATAGAGAGCAAGTTGGCTGCTGCATCAGGGCAATGTAAAATATTCTTGAATTGGAATGGCTTTTCAGAATGAAAAAGGGTAGAAGAACCAGTGTTTAGAATAGATAAACCTGTTCCATTCCCTACAGCCACTTCATCATTTCCCTTGAATTGATCTTGTAATGTGAGGTTTTCCAAATCGCCTGTTACATGGTTATTTGCTCCACTGTCAATAAACCAGGGTTGTTCTTCTTGTTCAGAGTTCATCCTTGCTGCCATTGCTGCCAGTTGAGAAGGAGGATGTCTTCCTTGGTAAGAATAGTTCATTCTGTAGTAGCAATCGAGTGCTTGATGTCCAATCTTCCCACAGATTTGACAAGGTTGTCCTCTCTGATTGTTGTCAATGTGAGGTGCTTTTTGAATGCTTTCATTCTTGGGTCTGTTGTTCTCGGGTTTCCTTGGTTTATAATTTGGATTGTAGTTCTTTCCCTTGTAGTTTGGATTTCTGGGTTTTTGTGAGTAGAGAGCAAAATTACCAGAATCAGTGGATGGCTGTTGTTGTTGATTGCCAAGAAGAATTTCATGATTTAGCAACTCAGCCTGAAAATCTTCAAAGGACATAACAGCATCTCGAGTGGCAAAGTGAAAAGAAGTAATGAATCCAGTGTAGTTTGAGTTGAGGCCACCCAAGATATATGAAATTAAATCATCAGCATCTACTGACTTGCCTGCGGCAGTGAGTTGATCTGCCAGGGTTTTGGCCTGTCCCAAGTACTGAGTACAGGTTTGTGATCCCTGATTTAGAGACTGAATTTGTCTCTTTAAGTAGGCAACTCTGGATCTAGATTGGGATGCAAATCTAGATGCCAATGAGTTCCATACTTGTTTTGATGTGTCTAGTCCATATACAGAGGATAGCACAGTGTCTGACAGAGTGGTATTGAACCAACTAAGAAGGTATTGATCCTTCTTTTGCCACACAATGTAATCAGGATTTATTTCAGTTGTCACCTTTCCTGTATCATCAGACAGAAATTTTGGTGGGCATGGCTCAGTGCCATCTACAATTCCCATGAGATCATGACTGCGTAACACAGGTAGGAACTGTGATACCCAGTTGAGATAGTTGTGACCATCTAATTTGATTGAGATGAAATGGGTGATACTCGGCAATGATAGGTTGGAGGAAGAAGAGTTGCCAGAGTTGGACATGTTGATAGGTAATGAAAAAGGATCGAGAAGGTGCGAACCCACGAGGGCTCTGATACCATGAAAAGTTTAAAGAGATGACAGATCTTATTGTATTTTCCTCTATATTATTACATTGCAATGCTCTGTATTTATAAGACATGTTCACACAATTACAGGGAACGTTGCAGTCAATCAAAGTCTAAAGATCAATCTATACAAGGAAAGGAAATAAGAGAAAGATGGGAAGTAAACTGTCTTGCCAAACTTGCCAAACTTGTTGCAGAGAAGACTTGTTGCAGGAGTTAATCAAGGCTGCATGGCTGTCGTGAATTAAGGTGTTGCATTGCTGTATACAGCCGTGAATCAAGGTGTTGCATTGCTGTCAAATATTCTAACAGATTCCCCTGGTCGATTAATGTGGATGGTTGTGGTGGACTATAGACCATGCCATTGAATCAAAGGAAGCAAGTAAAAAAGGAAAGCAGGAAACTGGTTTTTTCACACCTACATTATGAAACGAGGAAAACTCGAAAGGTTGAATTGCCTTCATGAAGAGCCTGTAATTCCATCGAAACCATGCCCTCCTCCATTTTCATACAATATGATAGCTGCCCCTTTTACTTGCGAAGCTTGACCAAGAAGATAAAACCGTGAAATTACCCCGTGTCCCTCGGGAATGTGAAATTAAAATAGTATAAACACATGGAACTATGGAAGATCGAGAGAAGCAAAACACAACCATGAATGTGAACAGAGTATCAACAGTGCACCACTTTTTCCTCTATTTTTCCTTTCTTTTTCATGTAATATCACAGGATTTTTCTTTCAAAAAAGAGAGCTGAGACGTATCTCAACTTTATTCCCCATTTAAACATCTTTTGTCAGATTTGTGGCCTAAAATTTTCACACTTCTACATTATCTGTGACATTTTTTAGAAGAATGAAACACTATCACATGATACTGACAATTAAAATTAGAAGAACTACCATAAGAAATGGGATAAATACACTTGTTCATTTGTCAAATAACCATCACAGCATTGGCAAATAGTTGCTTTTTTTTAGTATAAGCAAACAGGCTCCTTGGTTTGTTCAAATTCCTCTGGAATATGGCAAATGGGAATCTGTTTTTATCTTTAAGGACATTTGAATAAACAGAAGCGATTGAAGCTGTCAGAGAGCGTTCAGCAAACTTCATGATCCCTCTAATCAAACCCTAATTTGCTCCTCTGATAACAATCGGCCATCAAATAAAATCATTCACATGAAAAAATAGATAAACACAACAAACTACTAAAAGATTATTCACATTAAAGCTTGTAAGACAAAAATTTCATGTTTCCCTTTGAAAGAAGATTCCAACTATATGTCAGTTAATAAAAGAGCAACACTATATGGATTTCAGTTTCGAAAATACAAATATCTTAAACCCAACCAGCTAACTTCTGCTATATTCAAGAAATGAATTTTGAAAGAAAATCAAAACGGCCAACATTCTAGAAAGTCTGGTTAATTTGTGTAAACTGAGCAAGCAAAATCCTAAACATACACATCCTAACCAAGGGAGTTCCAAGCCAAATCCTAAGCATACAGATCCTAATCAACTAGCAAGGGAGTTCCAAGCCACATTAGAAAGTATGGGGTATCCCACGTGTAGCTTACTCAACTTCAAAAAAATACCCGAGCACGAAAGAACTATTCGAAAGTTGAAAAGAAGAATACCCACCAAAGCTTCTTCTAGATGTTACTTCAAGACCCAATAGTTTAAGACCAAAGAAAAACTTTACAGACCATTCACAAATTAAAAGGGAATAATTAATAAATTCCTTTCCATGCAATAAAAGCACGCACCAAAAAGAAAACAACATAGAAAGAATGATAAGTAAAAAAGTAACATGAAATGCAGGTGAATCATACCCATTGAAAGTTAGCCTCTAAACATAAACAGAAGCATGGGGTTGTTACTCAAGCTACGCATTACATACATAAACTCGCACATATATGACAACATATAAGTGCATGAGCGTTCAAATAGGGATGGGGATTTACATGGAGGAAGACAGTCTCCGTAAGAGCGATGGGGAAACTTCAGGTGCTTCACCTGCGACACAAGAGAGATGGACAGAGTTCACTCCAACAGCCTGGCACACAGGCTTGAAGAAGGAAAAAAAAAAAAAACTATGAGTGGATGTGCCGGTGTGCATGCCTAGCACAGCTCTTTTCCAAAAGATCGTGTGGTTTCTCGCTTTATAAGCCCACCGCAAACGTTTGTTTATCCTCTGGATCTCTAGCCTCTAGCTCAAAGAATCGAGGCCGTTTTACTATCAAAAGTGTGAGACAGGAAGGTGTTTGGATTAAGCCTGTTCATCCGGGCCGGGTTGCACCCGGCCCAGTTTGAAATTTTAAGATATTTCTTAATATTTTAATTTTTTTTTTCAAAAATATTAAAGAAAATTTTAAATCCGGGTTCCGGATTCCCAAATCCGAAACCCGGATGAACACCCCTAGTTTGGATAGTGTAATGAAGCTATTTGGAATCTGGATAGTGAAATAGGATGAGCTAATTTAAAATAATAATAATAAAAATAAAAGATATGTTATAAATTATTGGAGGCGGCTTTCGTCCCTTACTTATTTTTATGACCCCTTAATTATTTTTATGAATGACCCTATCATTATTATTTTAAGTTTTACATAGTAACTTGTATAGTAATTTCAACGCATATAAATATGAGTTTCATTCGTTCTAAAATTTATAAGAATAATTTATAGAAAAAAGAAAATTTCATTTCTTAAGAGTTTCTTTTATATTTCTCTTGCAATAGTAGTAGTTTCCTTTTTAGTTTTATAACATGTTATCAGCACGAGGTTCTACCGATACTGAAGCTAGTGGTCTTCTACTTCAAGTAAGTTTTTCAATATATTATTTTTAATTCTCAAGATAAATATTAAAAGTAATATTGCTAAATATTACTTGATAAAATTCTACTTTTATTCTCATGATTATGTGAATATATTTCTTAAATCCACAAATTTATTTTTGTGATTTATATATATAATGTCAAATATTGATATTTATTACTATTGATATTTCTAGAAAAAGTTATTTATCCAAGATCCTTGATGAGATCTATTTGGATATGATGAAATTGGGAGATACAATCAAAGAAAAAAATCACGTGTCCCTACAAGACCGTACTGTGTATCTCATGGTGAAAAATCATCTTACTGTATGAAGTGATTTAAGGGAGAGATATGAATACTAAAAGATGTAATCCTTCCAAAAGTTTATTATGACTTATTGCACTTGAAATTGTAATATTTTAAGAGTGATATTGAATATTTTACACTCTTTAAAATCAACTCAATATTAAAATTATGCAGTGAGAATGTCACTGACGATGATATGTTAAAGAAAACATATATTACTTTTCATACCTCGAATATGCTTCTGCAGTAGAAATATCGAGAGTGAAAGTTCAACAAATATTCCAAACTTTTATTTTGTCTTCCAGTGATTGAGCTAAATAATGAATTTTTGTTAATAAATTATCAGTTACGTCTTATTAATGATATTGGATTTACACCATTATCAGAAATGAACGGTGCATCATTTCAAAGGAACCAATGGCATAGACGTGGTAGAAAAACTATAGAAGTGTTAGTTCCAAAAGCGACAACACTAAAGATGATAATAATATACCGTATCACCAGAAGTGATCCAACTCGAAAAATAGTAAAGACCCTCAGAATAATTTTTCATAGAAAGATGAAGATGTTTGTCATAGATATGGTATAACTGAACATTGGTTACGTACTTGTTGTACGGTCAAACACTTGATTCACTTATACTAAGCTTTTATATATAAACTTATTAATATTTTATCATGTTTTGAAATAATGAAATATTGGTGTCTGAAGTACGACAAGAAATTACTTAGGATAATAAAACCCTATCTAAATTTGATCATCTTACAAATGAATGTGAACCAGAAGTTCAGAGGAATACTATTTGTAAAGTGTTGCAAATTAATTACTGAATGTATTTATTGACACTAAAGGTGTTGTAAAATCATATATTACTGCTGTTAATGCTTAAGTAATAATTGAAATCCCTGAAGGACAAGTTGTTAAAATAGCAAAAGATGAGTCTAAGATACACCTGAAGTGTTGAATACCTATTGGTGCAAAAGAGAAAAGAAATCGGTGCTCCTGAAGAAACCATACTTTCTATATAAAATATAATTTTCCTGAAGAGGTAACTCCTGCAAAATATAACTCCTGAAGAAGTAACTCCTGAAGAGTACAAATCTCCTGAAGAGGAATCTCATTAAGAGGTGTTTCATGAAATGTTTTCCCCTAAAGAGGAACAATGAGATCTCAATACATTTCATGAGTACTGAAAAAATTATGGATAGAAATAAAACTGTTGTCAACAACATATTTTCATATAAAATGGTCATTGACATTACCATAAGTAACGAAGAAAGTGAGTCAAAAATCGTCGAAGAATGTCGACGTAGAAATGATTGAGCAAAATGAAAAGCAGATATTGAAGTTGAATTAAAATCGCTAGCAAAGCGAGAGGTATTTGGACCTGTTGTCCAAACAGTAAAGGGTGTAATGCCTATGAGATATAAGTAAGTATTTATATGAAAGCATAATAAAAAATGAAATTGTGCGGTATAATTTGTCGTACAAGGTTTCCTGCAGAAACTCGAGAGTAGTTATGATGAAACATATTTCCTTGTTATTAATGCAATCGCATTCATATTTTTAATCGGTTTGGTTATTATAAAAGGATTAGATATACAGTTGATAAATATGATCATTGCATATTTATAAAGATCATTAGATCATTACATATATAAAAATATACAATACTTGAAGTATTTAATCCAAGTACATTTAGGAGTATGTACTTTATAAAGGTGGTATAATTGAATTAGCGAGTATCTATTGAAAGATGGATTTGAGAATAATTCTATATGCTCATATGATTTATCATAACCCGAATTTGCCATTATTGCAGTTCACGTTGATGATTTATTTTATTAGAATTCCTGAAGAGATCACAATGGCTGATATAAATTCAAAGAATGCATTTGAAAATGAAAGATCTTATTATTCAAATGCTAGATGAGTTACAAAAATTTAAGACTTCTAGCCTCATCTCTCAAATGCATTTGCTATTTATAAAACGACGTGTCATTCTTATCTAAAGAATTAGACAGTCGAAATGAAGATGTAAGTAAGGATTTTAAATCCTCATTCTCTTACTTTAAGTCTACAATTTTTCTGTCAGACTCTTGAAAGAGTCGTTGAAGTACAAAACATTCTCGTTAAGCTCCTCAATCTCACGATTTTTGGATTGTAACCGGTTGGAAAATCCAACAATAGAGGTGGAGTATCGAGTGCCGAGAGTCACCAGCTCATAAACGGTTTCACGATCTGACCTATTAGCCAGATCAGTCGCTTGCTGCAACATGGCACCTACGAAAGATGCAGGAACAACTTGTAATTGAGGTGAATGATACCTCATATGTTGATCGTGAGTATTGAAAGGAAATTGATAAGCCATTGAAAATTTGTAGAATAAGAATGCAAATATAGATAAATTATATATATGAGAAGAAAATTGAATGCATACTATATGAAGTTAAAGACAGTTCTTATAGAAATGGAAATAAGAACAAGACAAACCATCATTTCTTCAAATCTCACTTAGTGAAGATTACAAGATATGCTAGATGCATAATTTCAAAAGCCAGCGAGATTAATTGCAACTATCCCGATTTTCTTGTAAACGCTGAACCTCTGTCGTTATCTACTATTGTTGACTTTGTATTTGAACTCTCTCTCGTTCCAGCTCTTCTATTTGTGTTTTCAGATCACGAAAATACCAGTCTACAAATTTCTTCAGCTCTTTCTTTTTTTGTCTTAAATTTTTATTTTTTCTATCTTTAGTTGCAAGCGTTTGATGCAACTCAGATATTTGATTTTTAAGATAATCAACCTCATTCGTTCTCGCCAGTAGCCTCTAAGACATGGTTGTAAGAGAGGCAGCATAATAAGCACTGAGGGTTCTTGATGCTGCAACAATTTCAGGATCAGTTTTACTAAAAAGATATATATCTGCTCCTACCATAGTGTTTATAGCCTTAGCAAAAAAGATGAATAGTTGAGGTATAAAAAGTTCATGGTTCAAATCTAGAACATTCAAATTTCTATCAGACATAATATCGTTCTAGATGAACAATAACTGGATCTATGAAGAATGTGAGATTTTTTTGGCTGGAGTAAACCAATAGTAAAATAGTTATATTTAAATACCAATCCGAAACCTTCAAATTTCTTCAAGATCTCGTTTGTCAACAATGTCAAGCGTATTTGATTTTTCGACGAACCGATAATATTAGATCTCAAGTTTTTACAGTTTTTATCATACATGGAAGGTTTCTAATGCTCTTTCTGCCGTACATAAATAAATTCTCCCTAATAGCGCCGAATGAGGGGGAGAAAATTTTAGATGAGAATATTATCATGTTCTCTCTAATGTATTATTTAGATGGAAATCATGTTTCAATTCTTAACCTGTTATAGATGCTGAAATCATATTTGTTTATTACTTAAAACATTAACGCATATTATCAGGGAGAGTTTAAGTATTACTGCAGGTATTAGATTTCTACTAAGTTTGTCAACCAGATATTATCTTCCACATCTTCAAATCACTCAGAGATTATTACAATTCATGAAGCAAATAGAGAGTATATTTGACTGAGATTAGTGATTCTACATATTCAAGAAAAGTGTGGTCTTCCTGTCATCAATAACAGCCCAACAATTTTATACGAAAATAATGCTGCTTGTATCATTCAAATCAAAGGAAGATATATCAAGCAGATACGATTAAGTAATAATTTGGCAAAATTATTCAAGAAGGCATTACCAACTACGATCTTTAAGAAAATTATGCATAACATTGGAATGGGAAGACTCCAAGATCTATCATCATATACTTTTTAGGAGGAGTAAATGTCCTGAAGACATGTGCTGATTGTACTCTTTTTCCTTCGCTAAGGTTTTGTCCCACTGAGTTTTCCTTTGCAAGGTTTTAATGAGACAATCTTAAAGTATTTAGCGGTATATAAGAATGCTATACTCTTTTTCCTTCGCCATTGATTTTTCTTTCCACTGAATTTTTTTTGACAAAGTTTTAACGAGACAGATTTTTTATGGGTGGCCATTCAAATGGGAGTGTTATGAATTATTGGGGGCGGTCATCGCCCCTCTTAATTATTTTTGTGAATGACCCCATTACCATTATTTTAAGTCGTGTACAGTAATTTGTATAGTAATTTTAACGCCTATAAATATGAGTTTCATTCGTTCTGAAATTCATAAGAAAAATTTATAGAAAGAAGAAAGTTTCAGTTCTTAAGAGTTTTTTTTATATTTTTCTTGTAATAGTAATAATTTTTTTTTTAGTTTTATAATAAGATTTTATTTTTTAATATTATTATTATTTTAGATTTAAAAAAACTAAATTATTTAATATATTTTTATATTAAAATTTGAAAAGATAATGACGAGATAGATTAAAACCGTTTCTTATCGAAATGGGATCTTAAGAAATGGGCGACTCCGGGCCTTAAATCTGCTGACCATAACCATTCATTTCTCAAGCTCGGCCCATTATCTCCAAAGGATATTTGTGTTGGAAGATAAGCACCAGTCTGTCTTCCTTTGTATCTCTCACACTCTGTTGTCAGTTATTGACAGTAATCCCATGGCTTGTTTAAGCTTCGACGCCACTAGGATCAGAACCCCAACGCTCCTCTCTCACAAACCCATCTCCATCTTCACCTCCCTCATAAAACCCGTTAAAATCTCATATTGTTTCTTCAGAAAGCCTTCACCTATCGAATCAAAACTCGACCTCTTCCGGACAGAAAGCTCGGTTTCTACACCAAAAGAAGTGGAAGTTGATGATGAAGAGGACGACCCAACAGCAGAGCTTTGCTTTCTTGACCCGGAAATCGATCCCGGGACCGTTTCAGAGTGGGAGTTGGATTTTTGCTCTCGACCCATTTTAGATATCAGGGGAAAGAAGGTGTGGGAGTTAGTTGTATGCGACAGTTCGCTATCACTTCAATACACTAAGTATTTCCCCAATAATGTCATCAACAGTGTCACTTTGAAGGACGCTATAGTGTCGATAAGCGACTATTTGGGCGTTCCATTACCAGAGAAAATCCGCTTCTTTAGGTGAATTATTACACGATATTCTATGCCTAACTTTGTGTGTGTGTGTGGGTGGGTGGGTGAGATTGTCTTTTTGCGTCTATTTTGATCAATATCTTTAATAAAAGGTTAATTGTTGGCTTGAAGGTCACAAATGCAGACAATTATAACAAAAGCTTGTAGGGAACTTGGTATAAAACCTATTCCAAGTAAACGGGTACGTATGGCTTGCCATCACTTTTGTTAATCTTTGTGTCTTACTTTCAATTTAAGGCTTGTTTTTTTTATGTGCATTTGTTATGCGTGGAGTTCAAGACAGTAAGCTCCCATGCGGTTAAGGGCTACTAGGTTGAACACCGGATCGCGGATAAAGATCCTTAATTTGAGCGAATTGAGCTACATTTTGATAACATAAAATAGAGGATGTCACTCCTAGAAGATAGCCATCAGCATCATATACATTACCATAAAGGATATTAGTTCTGTCTCATCAAGAGTGTGGCATGATGCCTTAAGTCAAAGTTAGCGTTGGTAGAAAGTTCTGTTGGTTTTTCTTGTGTATATATATCCTTCTCCAAGATAGAACAAAACAGGAGGAAAAAAATGGTGTTGCATCAGTTATGTAGTCACATTAAAAGAACTTTGACTTGTAATTACAAAAAAACACTTGGGAAAATGTAGCTATATGTAGGGGTGTAAAATTTTCAGTCCAGACCGGAAAAACTCAACTGGACCGAACAGTTCTGGTTGGTCCAGACTGGACCGATAGTGAAACCAGTCGGTTTTGGTCCTAATAGATAGGAAATTTCGGTTTTCGGTCCGGTCCCGGGTTGGAGTTTTTTCACCTGGATCGGACCGACCAAATATGATTATATATATTTTTAATTATTTTTTATATATATTATTTTATATAGTAATTGTATACGTTAATTATGTAATTTTCATTTAACCTATCACCATTGACAATATAAAACGTTAAATATACAACTATTGCTATCAATTAACTAATATATTATATGAATTATGATAAATCATAATATATTTATATTATAAGAAATGATACATTAACCATAATATTATACCTAAGTTGCAAGTAAGTATAAAATATGTATGGTCGAAAATTATTCATTAACCATACATAAAATGTTAAAATTTGAATATAGGTCATTATGCATTAAATATCATAATACGATTTACATACTATTTAGTACTAAGTTATTAACTTTTAACATCATAAATATAATTATAATTAATTATTATTTTAATGAGTTAGTTAAATAATCCTCATTAAAGAACTCACTTAAAGTGAAACTAAAGTTAAATAGTGTAAATAAAGTTTGATAACTTTTCCAACTCTTTTTAGGCTATTTTCAAGTACAAAATGTGGAAATAAAGTTAAATAGTTAATAATCAAAAGGGTAAACATTGTGGTTTTTTGTATAGATGGCCAAAAATACACATTAGAAGTGATTCTGGGCTTTCTGTATGTTTGCCCCATTTTACACTTGCCCGGACTGGATTGGACCTATTGGACCAAAAACTCCAATTGGTCCAATCAGTCCAATCCGGTCCAAAAACTCCCCCAGACCGGACCAATTACACCCCTAGTTATACGCCAACTTCTCTTTGTGTGTGTCTGATTTGCAAAGAAGGCACTAATGTTGGGCACAGGATGCATGCAATGTCATTTGAGTGTAGAGGGATTCTTTGGTTCTTTTACCTAACCTATAAATATCAGGTTTGAGTTTATAGTTACGATTGGTTGATCTACATTCTCACTTATTGTGGTTGTTTCGTTATTTTTCAGTGTCTTTCGCTTCTTCTATGGCTGGAAGAACGCTATGAGACTGTGTACATGCGTCATCCTGGTTTTCAGAAGGGGTCTAAGCCCCTTTTAGCATTAGACAACCCTTTCCCAATGGAGCTTCCAGATAATTTATTCGGTGAAAAATGGGCTTTTGTCCAATTACCTTTTTCAGGTACAGGCACGGAAGCTTTTACTTTCAATGATTATGACAAACACTAGATTTATATAGTTCCTCCATCCTATTTATGGAAAAATCATATAAATGCTCCATATTAAAGGTGATGAGAGTGTTTTCCCTGCTGTTTACATTATTAGCCACCAGATGAGGTATATTTCAACATCCAATTTTAATATGTGGCTATGTCATCAAGGCAGCATTTCACAAAGCTACTGTCATACATACAAGTTTTACTTAATTCAAAAGCTGATGCTATGATTTTCTTTTTCAATATCTTTCATGAGCTTGTACTGATTCTTACTCTCCTGTTTTCAGCTGTTCGTGAGGAGGCCTCATCCTTGGAGACAACATTTGTGTTTGGTGCAGGTTTAGATTTGGATTTACTAGGTATTGAAGTTGATGACAAGACGTTGGTTCCGGGACTGGCTGTCACATCTTCACGTGCGAAGCCTTTAGCAGGTATATATTCCTCTTACATCTTCAATAAGCACATAATTCTTGGCAGATTCTTATACCTATGTTCCTTTTATCCGGCTCACTAATCACCATCTATATACATGACCAAACCGCTTTTCACATCTTTTTGAAAATCTCTCCGAATATAACTGATACTTGTTAGCATGCCATCTGCAAGCTGCAATTGATCTTAAAAACTTGATTGCTGCACGTGGTACTCAAGTCCAATGTCATAGAGGGCATGCATGGTAGTATCAAAGTGCCTAATACTCCACAAACAATGTCTCGTGCCTGGCAAGTCTTGCTGCCATAAGTAGTGGCATGAGATGTAGGGTGATAATATAGGTGCATAATTACAACTTCAGTGGAGTATACCATTTTTACAATCAATTCCATGCTAAATGGATGGCATATGAGTGTGGGGGCAATGCAGTTCTTCACCGTGGTAATAGCACTCATTCCCAGTCTACCACACTAAGTGTCCCAATAACACATCGGCCTCTACCATATCACATTCCCGCACATGCATAGGTGATAGTGAGATCCTGGGCCAAAGAACGTCCTTTTCAGCCCTTTCCTTTGTCTCACAATGCCCTCTTGGCCACGTAAGCCACCAATTGTCTGCATAATGCACGACAGACCACAGCCAACTTCCCAATCTGCGTCGGTGTGGAAAGGAGCATTATGCATTGTTCTGATTCTTAATGGGTATGCATGACTAACTGCTAGAGCAGGATTCTTGTTGACTAAGCACATTTAGAGGAGCAATTATAATGACAACTCTTGTAGAAAATCATGCCATTAGTTGTTACCATAATGGTTCTTCGGTGAAGTTCTTAGCCAATTTATGCTTCTCCTATAGATATCAAGATATGATAAAAACCTGCTCTTGCAGCTTGGATGAATGGACTCGAAGTCAGCTCAATTGAAACCGATATCAGTCGCGGTTGTTTGCTTCTGTCGGTTGGAATTTCTAACCGGTATGTTTATGCCACTTACAAGAAAACTCCTGTAACAACAAATGAAGCCGAAGCTTGGGAAGCAGCAAAGAAAGCTTGTGGAGGGTTACATTTTCTTGCAATTCAAGAAGACTTGGATTCAGATGACTGTGTTGGATTTTGGCTCCTACTAGACTTGCCACCTCCACCTGTATAATTTATCAATTTCTTAAATAAATCAGCATAATTTTCTAACACAATTTTCTCCGATAACAATACTTCAGGCATCCTGATACCTGCTAGCAGGAAAAAAAAAAAAAAGGTAGTGAATCCGGTTTCTATCTTTGTTCTTTTTTTCCCCGAGCCCGGCTTATCATTTGCAATTTATTTATAGAAAATGTTGTCATTGGTTGTGAACAATATCTGTCGGCAAATATTTGACAATATTGAGTTCAGGTTTTCGTTAATTATTACTTGCTCTATCAGAGGACGAAAAGTGACAAGTATTTGTAATGACATAGTAGATTATGAAGGAAATTTTACATTGTTTTGGAATGAGCTTATATTGAGTTTTATATAAGGCATCTTCTTTCTTTTTTAATAAGACCTTTTAAAAAATGATGCATAAATTTCTTTATAGTATTAGAGTTAAACCTTTCAATAATGTGTTTTACTCATTTATCCAATAAAATCTACTTATAAGAACATGATAAAAGATTGGCTTGCAAGTGAGGGGAGTGAAAGATTCACATTATTTTGAAGTAAGTTTGTCTTGGGCTTACATAAGATATCATTTTTCCTTCCTAATAAGACCTATTCAAAAATAGTACATGGGCTTCTTTATTATTTCAAACAGAATAAAAGAAAAGTATAATCACCACATTTATACTCCAATACGAAGAATAGATATTACACACAAAGGTTCGAATAAATTGTCTGAGAGATGTAGAGAAACTAAAATAAGTTCATCAAGCACAATTTATATAGAAATTGTTCAAATGCTACCTTGTTCAGTAGAGAGACGAGGAGGCAGGGTTCTAGATGATAGCCTTAGTGAGCTTGTAATCAAACACTTGGAACTTATCCACGTAAGGCATGAGGGTCTTTGCATATTCTTTATGGGCAGGATGAGCAACATACTCTGCGATACCCTCCATACTCTCAAGGGTGCATTCAAAGATATGAGTGAAACCTTGATTCTTCTTCCCAGCGCTCACATCCATGCCCGTCACACAACATAAGACCACACCACAAAATAAATTGTATATATTTGGAGTTTTTTCAAAGTATGTTTACAGAGATATTTCAAGTCTTTATCTTCTTATTTTAATTGGTTTTCAGAGTTTTATGATTTATTGATGCGATGGAAAGCTTGCTAATCAATGTGCTCCTTGAACAAAAATCCTCATAGAACTTTACTGAAGTACGAGTAGTGGATGCTGCTTCATGAGCTCTAATAGGCAGTTAATACCATTTCTAAACTGCCTCTAAGATATAGAGTAGCATGAGGACTTAAATTCGAAAAAAAAAAAAAAAAAAACATAAATTAGGCTAGTTTGAGTAGTAGAGTATTTTCATAACACTACACTACTATTTATTATTTTATTATTAATTTTTACATACTTTTCACTACTAATCAATATTCTATCATTACATTTTCACTATTATTCACGAAATATCTAAAATTATCTCACTATCCAAACGCGATCTAATGTATGCTATCTCTTTTTTTTTTCATTTTTATGCCCTAGCTTTTATGCTTCTCATCTAATTATGGACCAATAGTTATTTTTGGAGAATGTAAATGGCTAGGTATTTGAATATGAGGATGAGATTGATAGAGAATAACATGCGGGTGGAAGATTTACACTCTTCTTTGTCGGTGTTCACCTCAGCGGATGCCAAGCTGCAAAGAGAGAGAGAGAGATTCATACAAGTTGAAGAGTTCCTTAATAACTCAGCAATTTTCTTTAATAATCTACAAATACGAGAGATTATGCTTAGAAATGACTTCCATCTCGAGCATTGTCGTCAAATAATATATTGGGAGATAGACTTGTTGCCAGTCTTCCAACGAGATCTTAATTGCAAAACCTTAAACCTATTATTTTAGCTATAATAATATTAAAAAGCAACCAAATACGTTTATTGATTCATGTGAAATTTTCTATTGACATCAGGCATATTAGATACTTACAAATTTTGTGTGTTTTTCTTTCATTGGTATCTTGTAAGAACAAAGAATAATGATCCTCATGAGGAGCGTAGTGTTACCAGTGTAATGACTTCAGTGGCTCGATGAACTTGACGAGGTTGGCCATATCTTTGATGAGTTGCTCGATCTGGACGGCTAAAGTTTCGTCTTTGAATTTTACTATAAATACGTGTTTTGTTACAAATCCTCTTGCTTCTTCCATCTCTCTCTCTCTCTCTCTTTCTCTCTCTCTCTCTCTCTCTAAGATGTACAATGACCCTATCAAGCTCTAGGCGTCAAATAACCACACTTTTCAACCAAAGAAATTCCTTAACTTTGCTCACAAATTCAGTGGGTAGCTTATTATAAAAATTAAAAAAATATATATATTGGTGTATATGTACATTCAGCCTTACGTTAAGGTTGTACTTGGTTATTGAACCAAATTCAACTCATTTTAAACTAATTATTGATAAGTTTTATTATTTCTTTAATTTTTTATAAAAAAACTAAATTCATCTTAATCTACTTCGTATAATTAAACTCATCTCAAAAAACTTACAAAATACTATAATTTATAACTAATTTAGTTTAATTTATTTCAACATTCAAACATAAATAGTCTGAAAAATAGAATTGGACTGTAAAAGTGAATTCAAACATCTAGATAAGTTGGAAAATAAAATATTTTTAAACATTCTTAAATATTTGTTATTATTATTATTATTTATTTGATATTATTATTTATCTACTTTTATTATTATTTATTATTAATATTTTTATTACTTTTATTATTTTATTATTATTATTATTATTTATTTATTTATTTATATTATTTATAAATATTTATAAATATCCAAACGTAATCTTAGACGATGATAAATCCTTTCCGGACGGAACCAAAATAATGAGTTCTTCGGAGATGTAGGATGGGACGTGGGAAATGTCCTCGGCTCCTTGTTGCCATCACCTCAGCAGGAGCATCTAATAATTTAGCATTCCTTTTCTTCGTATAAAGCAAACAAAAATGGTAAGAAAATAACTTATTCACACCCATTAGAACCTGCTTGTATTTGAGATTTATTTTAATTTATTTTTATTTTATTATTATATTTTTTTTAATTTTTTAATTTTTTATATAAAATATAAATTTTTATATATTTATTTTAAATTTTAATACATATTTTTTAAATTTTAATATAAATTTTTTAATTTTAAAATAATAATAATATTTAAAAATAAATTAAACTCATCTAATTTTTAAAACAATAATAAATCTAGGACCACCTCGGAAAACATCTTGTTACGCGATTACTGTCATGTCACGTGTCCATCTGTTTGACGACTCCACTACTGCAGTCCTCACCAAAAAGTAGTTGGACCATCCCTTACGTATTTTTGTTTTTTCTCGAAGATTAAAGGCTCGCCTGAATTTAAAAATAAGATAAATTGGAATGAGTTTAATTTATTTTTTAATATTATTATTATTTTAAAATTTAAAAAAATATATATTAAGATTTAAAAAAAATATATTAAAATTTAAAAAAAGTATATAAAAATTTATGTTTTATATAAAAAAATTATAAAATATAATAATGAAATAAAGATGAATTGAGATGAGTTGATCTGAATTATGATTCTATGAATACAAACGAAGCTAAGCATTGCATAAATAAATTAAACAGTTATAATAATATAAGATTTAATAAAGTAAAAGTGTTCTACAATCATTCTAAAATAAATAAAAATAATACTAAAATTAAAAATTAAAAAGCCAATTATTTTATCAAAAGATTGAACCAATCCATTTCTAAAAAATCTAATCCTCAAAAATCTAAGTCTTTGGCCATTCTCGCTCGCTCTAAGAAAGCGAGTGAGATCTTTACTTCCTAGACCCTGAGCTCGGATCAAAGATGTGTTTTGATGTGTTAGAACATTAGTATTAGATTTACATTGATTAAAAAGAAAAATTATACAAATTTACAAACATATCAAAAAAAATATTTGAATTTATTATTCAGTAAAAGTCCTTTCACTTATAAGACAATAACAGCTGAAACGGGGATTTCTAACTGGCTATCGGATTTGGACAAAAGGTAAATAAAATCTTTCATTGCAAAATTTTACCCAAGTTACCCGAGCCCATTCGGCAGTTTACCTGTCATCCAGAACTCCAGTAACTACTCTGGATAGGACAGAAAGTCCCCAGCCCAGATTGAGTTTATAACAAGAAAACTAGGCAAGAAAGTCGTCCCTGCCTATAGATTTGAGTTTATAACTAGAAAAATGGGCAGGGGCCGCGCGAACGCAGGCCCCCACTGGCACAAATTATGACGTAGGCTCTGCCACTTGGGCAGACCTTAGGCTAGCACCCCTCCTAAGTGCAATGGAAGTCACTAGCCTAGGCCATGGACCTTCTTGATCATCCATTGACCCCGTCCAGGTAAGTATGTGTAGAGGCCGTCCTCACTTTTCTTTTATACACTCGACTTGCTTCCTATGCTTACTTATCTTGGCAATGTGGGACTAGCCACAATATTTGTTAAGCTCCTTTCACGTTTTCTTTTATTGTCCAGCACTGCTACTGCAGATGCTACGCACTATTAAACTTGCGGTTAACACGAGTTTTTCCCATGGAGAGAGAGAGAGAGAGAGAGAGAGAGAGAGAGGTTAGCTAGTCGGAAAACGCTTGGGATACGGATGGGTATTTCACAGACATTGGTACGAAGACATTAACGGGTGGAGTTCAAAATATACCCGTCTTCATCGGTTTGATGAATAGCCAAACCTTCAAAGAGTTTTGTCAATGAAATCTCACAAAGTACATTCGGTCAGATCCCTGAATTATTTCATCTGTTTTCACTTTTCATAGTAAAGAACAAACAGCTTAGGACCGAATAATTCTACAACAATTTTAGGTTTTTTTTTGTTCTTTTAAAGATGCATTAAGATAACTACATTCGGTTAATTGTGTTTCTGTAAATGAAAGGGGAAAAAAAAGAAGTGAGAGAGAGAGGAGGGATGGGTAGAGGAGGACATCACAGACACAAACACCTTTGATAATAGGCTTAATAGATGGAAGTATGTTATTCACAATGAAGTCACTAACAGGAGCTAACAATTTTCAGGCCACCCATTCCTACTTGGTTACAGTGGACTCC
Organism: Platycarya longipes; assembly: GCA_036559045.1. NCBI lineage: Eukaryota > Viridiplantae > Streptophyta > Magnoliopsida > Fagales > Juglandaceae > Platycarya > Platycarya longipes. Next base: position 39,869,324 of record CM071801.1, on the reverse strand, counting down.
TAAATGTCTGAGTTCCACACCAAAGTGGTGACCGAAGCAAAGCTACATCTAAGAATCAAAGTTTACTCAGATTGATGTAAAGAAAGGGGGAATAATAAAGGAATAAAATATGGAGAACATTTTAACTACTAGAATGAAACAAAGGTTGAATTGGGATTGGCCGTCTAGAAAACTGAATAGCCCAGCCAACAATAATCCTGCGGCAAAATATCGGCAGTAGTACAAGTGACGGGGAGGAGTAAACTCAGCACCTCTGGGGCCTTGGAGAATGGAGAGCTGCCTCTTCATCTTTCACATGAAACAAAACTTCCAAACAAAATGTACACCGATCAAAAACATGCTCGGCCTTCATGTTCTTGATCTCTTCTGCTTTTGAGGAACAAACCGAATCCCTTGTTTGCCAAGCTCCAAGGTCTTCACTTTACCATCATCTAGGCTAACAGATAATGATGACGTGCCTTCAATTATGTTTGTAACCACTCCCTTGTGCCTAAATATAAAATGAATTAGAAATGATAATTTAACCCATAATACACTTCCAAGTCAAGGATTATAATAAGAGTAATGATAATTATCATCCATTTTACTATTTTCTCATCATCCCATTATATGATATTAAATAATTTGATAATATTTATTATGTTTCACTTGTGGGCCTATCATCTAATGTCACATCAAGAGATACTGAGAATATGATAATAAAAATGATGATAAATAGATTTTTCTTCATAATAATTTCATGGGAAATGGATACCTTAAACTCAAACAAAAATGGAAGAGGAATGCTACAGACACAAAGAGATATACAAAATAATCCCACAGTGGCTTCATGTGATCCATCAAATTTGCTTTTCTATAAAAGTAATTTTACAATCTGACAAACTACATCAAGTTACATCAATTTGTAGGATTACTTTTGTGTAATTATTTTGTAGCTAGAGCATTTCTCAAAATGGAATTCATCGTTCAGTTTCATGGCATTTGCAATAACACAGCAAATTAGCAACTTCCATTTTAACGGATTTTGCAAACTCATGGGGAATATGGACATGGTTTTCATTTATTCCTTTGTTGGGAGTAAAAAAAAAAAAAGGTTGAGGTGGGGTAGAGATTTAAATTGATCCCATTGACAAGGTGTAGGACAGCATAGACCTGTGAGGAATCATAATGAACTATTTTCACCATGAATACTACCCAATTTTCAATTTCCTATTGCACGAGGACGGAGCCACCAAACATGTTCTCTGCTAGGAGATAAAAATTGGTTTCATTTTGGAAAAGAGGCATCAGTTTCGGCTTACAACTAACACTCTGCTTGGTGAGCCGCGTTACTCTCATTTTACCTTCATGATTCCCTTCCCCCACCCATAATGTATACACATTAGGAAAGAAAACAAAAACTCACCATGAATTGTCAGATAACTGATGAACTTCGACTCTCTTTCCAATTGCATCTTTACCCAACTTTTTCAGTATCCAATTAGCGTCCATAATCTCATCCATCAAATTTTCTTGTTGTGACGGTGTCACATCTTGAGATGTTTTCTCCAAGGGAGAGGGTCTCCTCCTTTTTGACCTTTGGCCCTTGATAGAACTCCTCTCTTCCTCAGGATGAGGAGATTTCTGATTTTCAAGGGTGGGTTTCTTAAATTTGAACCTCAGCAAGGTTTTCGAATCTTTTGGCAAATGTGAACCAGGAGTCTGACCAGAATCATCATTACCTTCATCATACATCTCAGGCCTCCCTTCCAATGGCCTCTCCAACAACTCCTTGCCACCTCTTACTTCACCAAAAGACCCCGATGCAGCTGTGTTTCCTCCACTGTTTCTCTTTCCCAATAAAATTCGCGTGTGCTCTTGAGTAGCACTTTCATGTGCATCAGCACTGCTCCCTCTGCCAAATTTGAGGCTTACATCAGATACTTCTGATTTAACTTTGCCCAATTTTAGCAAATTTCCTTCTTTCCCGGCAACCTTCAAAAGCTTCAGTTGTCCAGAGCTATCAGTTCTGTCTCCTGCCAATTGTAGAAAGTCCCAATGAAGTTTTAAGTGCAACTTAAAATAAAATATCAACTTCATCCATGATGGTGTGAATCAGAGGTAGTTTGAGAAATAAAGAGTGGAAAATCACTTTTTCATCGATGAATAAAAGCAACACTCCTACCTTTACCATCACCAAATTTAGCAGTGCCAACATGTCTATCCATTGTAAGTTTGTCACTCGTTTTCCACTGGCTTGTATTTGCACTGCCTGCTCGTGAAAAGGAATCCATAGGTCATGCAAGAGAGACATAGAGAGATAATACAAATCCCATCTTTCAACAAACTGAAATTGTAGTCTAAAGAGAAACGAAGTCAAAATAATTATATTAGAAACATCCATTTTGCCTTAATATCTTGCGGAAGCTAAATAAATAATGGAATGCAAGAAGCAAGAACCTACATGTTTAAAAAAAAAACAAAAGATACTGAAAGTGAAATCACTTAGTGAGATCTTCTAAAGGAGAAATAGTGGAAGACAAATACAATAAGCAAAGGAAAATATTAAAAAAATGAAAATACGGGGAAAAAAATGTAGCATATTCAATCATTATAATGGCCATTTAACATCAGTTTTTATGGTTTAGAAGTTATAGATAATTATTCATACCAATTTTTTTTAATAAGTAAATATAGTTATGCATATCAAATTAAAGAAAGAAATCAACAAAGGCAAAACCACGAAGATTAATTTATCAATTATTAGCTAAAAGCTAGTTAAGCACCACTACCACAAGACAAAAACAACTAACTCTATTAGTCTCAACAGCACTAAAACAGGCTTGTACAACAGGCTATCCTCCTATGGCAAGAATCATCCTTGCCTAATGATAATTATGATAAACCTCAAAAAAGCAAAGTTATAAGATCTACCCATACCATTGGAGGTCATCAGATCTTGTTCTCTCTGACAGCTTGAAGCATCCGACCTAGGAGAATTAGTAACATTTATTTTTCGTGGACCTAGACTTATAACAATCTTCTTTCCTTTCACATTTTTTGACTTGCTAGCCTGTTTTCCATCGTCTTCTCCAGTATCCAAACTATAAGACTTATTATTCTTGAGTCGAACAACTCTGGGGACCCTATCTTCATCACTTAACATCACCTCATCAACAAACTTGTGTTTCAAAACTCCCGGTTGATTGATTGAGCAAATCCCTTCAGTATGATTCAGATTTCCAGCCATGGGAAAAGAATCCCTTTCCAGACCTTCCATTCCATGGAACTGCTTCTCTTCACTCTTCTCATCATCCATGCCATATCCAAAAGACTGGGCATCATTATGTCCTTCGAAACCCTCATGAGCTTCTATGTTACCAATCGCCTCATATCCTTTCTTCTTGGCATGTTTTTTATTTGACGACTTCTTTCCATAATCCTTGGCCTTTTTTGGTGACTTTTCAACCAACCCTTTGAGAGAAAACTTCAAGGACCGTCCAAATTCATTCTTTAATCTTGTAGGACCATTTTCTTCGTCATCAGAATAAGGTGAAATAGAAAATATTTCTTCTTGGGTTGGCAAACCTGCAGCAGCCCTCAAGCTAGCAATTAAATCTCGGTCAGCTTCGTCCCTCCTTCTCCAAAGCTCTTGAATAGCATCCTCAATACCCTTGACCTGACATAAATTTAAGTTAAGAACTAGAAGTCAAATGCAAGAGCCCCTGAAACGAAACCCCGACAATAACTCTCATATATTTTTAACCAAACCTGGTAGCATTCTCCACGACATGTGGGGCATTTGTACTGAAGATTTCCATCTACTTGAAACTGCGCATATTTTTCATCACTGCAAGACATTATTTTTCAACAAAAAAAAAAAAAAAAACAATTTAGTGTCTTTAAAAAATTATTCACCAACTTTCACAGGTCAGACTATTTTTGTAATGCTATCCCAAGAAACCTGAAATAAAACAAAATACTATAGAGCAAAGATAAAGGGTCCATTAAGATCAGATCCAGAAATGAACCTGATACTGTCACACTGGCAATGCACCCAGCGCTGGCAAACATCACAGCAAACCATTGGTGTTGACTCTGAATCTCTATATACCTACAAAATTGAACCAACACATCTTATCCAGTTTTTTCTTCTCTTCCTTTTTTGGGTAAAAGAAGAACCAATTCTCTCTAGACTCATCAGGCACAGAGAGAGGACAAAACAGATTTCAAACACTAACGAAATAGCATTCAAAATTACTTTTTTGCCTTTTTTCCTTCATTGATATGCACATACCGTGGATAGTGAATCCCCATCATACCCTCCTTGCAATTCTCACTTGGTCGAGGAAGTGTCAATTGAACTAGAACTCATTGGCTACATTCAATGAGTTTTTTAATGACAAGAAGCGTACTTTGGTTGCAACTCTGGAACACTAGAACACTAACACCCCCCCTCCCCAAGGTGCCAAAAAAAAAAAAGAACTGTCTAACTAAAAATATCAACCATGAAGCATACAACCAGAACAAAAATGCACAAATTAATAATCAGAATGAATAATTTCAATGACATTGATACCTTCAAACAAACAGGGCAATAGTTCCCCTTCACAAATAACCTTCCACAAGCATCACAGCAAGTGTAACCAAGAAACCACCTGTAAATTTAAAAAGAAATTCATGAATCCACCTAATATTTTTTTGATAAGTAAATGAATCCACCTAACAATACGGAATTAGATATTCAGATTGCAAGTATGTAAGATTTTTTATCAATCAGGCTGCAAGTACATAAGATAAGGGTCAGAAAAAGGATTTCCATTCATGGTCACTAAAAATGCAAAAAACACATATAATACAAATGAAAATGCCTTTTTTTCATTTATTGTTTATTATATGGGAGGTAGACACAACTCAGAAACCTTGAAGAAATTAAACCAATGATCTCACCGTCAATCCTATGTTTATATGTATTGGAACAAGAGTCTCTTATGCCTGCATGCAGAATACCTATCAAACAACTAAATCATGTTCCAGTTGTAACATCTTTTTATAAGTTGAAATTTATAAATCAACCATTCCTGGTGCAACCTAATTACACGGGAACTATACAAAAGCTACACCTAACTATAGTATAGAAAAAAGAGGGAAAATAATGATAGCTAGAAATAGAAAAGCTAATGTTCCAGCTATAACTACAGGACCAGTTGAAGTCAGGACTGTTTACAAGAATTGAATAAACCAAATAAAAAACCCAAGTACACTTCCAATAGTGAAAGTCAAACTGCTATCCAGAATCTCAAAATTTGGTCGACGTAGACTACAACCAACAAGCATAGTACCGGAAGGCCCGATGATCACAAAGTGTGCCCAAAAACCAATATTGGGATCTTAAGAAACTTCAAGTATCACAAAAAACTATAACACTCAATTAAACATAAAACAGATACCAAAAGGTCGCACTATCATGAGTAACAATCAATACCTCACACTCGAGCCATTTCCTGGGACAGTCGAGCCACAGCTGTGGCATCTCGTGTGCTTTGGGCACAAATAAGGCCCAGAACTGACATTCTGCACATTAACAAACAAAACATAAGCACTCACTTTTAATCAAGATAGAGAACTTTGGAACAAGCAATTTATACTCGCCTTGTGCGAAGGCTGCTGGCAGTAACAGTGGTGTGCGCCATCACACCGTTTACAGAACATAAATTTATTTGGGTCTCCCATTTTTAGGCACACCTGGACAAAGCAAGGGAAACAATAGATGATATCATTATAATAATTATAAGCAGATCAAACCAGATGAGACCAAATTTATAATCATCAAGAAATGAGTCAAGTTATGGTGTCGATAGGCCTCCAAGGGGCAAACACTATAATGCAAAAACAGCCAACCTTCAGGAGTTTTTATTATTCATTGAACAAGGTTGTGACAAAATAACGCAAGAAGATCCCCACAAGCAAAAAGTTGGAGTCATGACCTTACTACAGAATTTTTTACTTTTCATTCAACTATAAAAAATGAAGGATGTAAGAACAACGGTTCAATCGCATTGCACATCGTTTTTTACCTCGCAAATTCGACAAGAGGGGCAGACCCATGAACTCCAGTGGAATAAATCTGCAATCAAGTCGAATGAATAAAAGCACGTGTTGCTTGTACCAACATAAAGATTTCTGGCCAGTAAATCTTACCCCTATGTTGAGCCCAAGATTTCAAGCAGCTCCTATGGTACTTCTTACCACACTTCTTGCATGGAAGCATCCTCCTTGCTTTCTCGCTACCTTCATTTTCACCAAAAAAGCACAACCGGCACATTACATTCACGTTGGACTGACCCTGATCTTCCCCTGCATAACCTCTTGACGTATCCTGTTTACAAGAAAACCCAATCATTATAACGAACAAAAAAAATCGAAAAATAAAAGTCTCCAGAATTCATTGCAGCAAAAGCCAAATTGCAACCATTAAATCCACCTATATGGGCAAAAACCCCAAATTGAATATGAAAACCACCTGGTTTCCAAATCCATTATATATTGTCACATTAAAGGTTTTTCTTGCGTGAGAACTCTCCGTAGATCAAGCAATTTTGTTGCTTTCTAGGCCAAAACCAAACAAACTGTGTAACACCAGCCAAAAAAAAAAAAAAAAGAACTAAATGCACCAAGGCCCCTAAAAATCTCGTATTTTTTTTATTTGGAGCCAAAAAATCTCGCACATTAAAAAATTAGAACACATAATAAAGTAAACTATTTCAAATACACGAACCAGAAACGCAAAATCGCTTGAACAAAACCTGATTCCTAATATGCACCAAACTACCCCCACGAACTCACACTTCACATAAATGAAAACCAAAAATCAAAATAAAATTCAAACAAAAAACCGCAAAATAAAAATTCTTATAAGCCTAATTGGGATGCAAAGTAGCTCACTCACCGCTGCAAGATCTCCGGACTCGAACCGCCTAGCGTAATCTTCGGCAGCGACCATTGCAGCGGCGGCCTTCTTCTGAAGGGCGATGCGCTTACTCTGGGCGGAGGCGGCGGCGGCGACCTCGTCCACCGCATTGCTACCACCAATCTCTCCATCCACGACAACCGGAGGCAGCGGAGGCGGGGCGACGACCTTAGGGACGAGAACCTGGACGGTGTCGTTTTCGCCAGCGGAATTATCGGAACTGGGCCGAATCCGCCAGGGGTCCTTCAAGAACTGATCGATTCTAGAAACATCTAACAGAAAGTCAATCCTGCCCTTGTCTGTGTGAAGGCTCCGAGGAAACCCTAACGAACAGAAACAGATTCGCCGACTGCAACCACAAAAACCAACAAAGAGAGAGAGAAAGAGAGAGAGTTTCAGAGAGAGAATTTTAGCGAGACGAAGAAATAGACAGAGAGGGGAGAAGAGAGGGGGTTAAGGGTAACCATACCATGTAATTGGGCAAGCTACGTGAAAGGCCATGTATTGTAGAGAAACAATTTTTGGGTGAATTTGAAATTTTTTTGAGTTCGGGTGAGTGAGAGAGGTTCTTTGGGGATCGCTCGGCTCGCTCCCAAAATTTTTTTTTTTTTTTTTTCTCAAAAGTTAAAAATTAAAAATAATGTATAGTAGGGAAATTTTATTTAAAAAAATTAAAAAAAAAAAAAAAGAAATATCATTCAAGAAGCAGCCATGCCCAAAGGTGGGTGGTTTGTACTACGGCTCTCTGTTTGCTCTTGGACGGGTTGTGTGTTTGGGTTTGTGGGTTGCCAGGGCTCTCTCGTGTTCTCTTTTAACGCGAGCGATATTTTTGTGGTTGGGGATTTTGAGGATGCTCTGCTTTCTATTGCCAGGTCCGCTGCAGTCCTTTGTTTAACCAATGAGCGAATGACATTGGTTAGCTTTTTATATTAAAGATGGTTTGGTCAAGGTTAGCAGCCAATATAAAGTGACCATTACATCATTGTTCTATAGGGGAAATATTACGGATTTTGTAAATATTTTTTACTTTTTTTTTTTTTTAAATTAATATGTTGATTGAAGGTGATAAGAATTATAATAAAAATAATAATATTCGTTTAACATTTAGCTAAATTTTTGTTTCTCTTTGTTGTTATTTTTTGTTTTATAGATATCAAGTGTGATTTAAACGTTCGAATGTTGCTACAAAGATGAAAATTGATTGACGAGTGTAAATGCATTTTTTATTTTAATTATTTTTTATATATCTTTAAATATTTTTAAAAAAATAAAAAAATATCAATTCAGTAATAATAAATTTCTTAGTTATTAAATAAAATATACAATCGATCAATTTTCTCAATTTAAATAATATTTTTTAAGAGGTAAACGCTTGATTTCCGACTGGCAATTACTTTGAAAACAAATGAATACCATCATTGGCCCAAAATCATTTTACGGTAAGTCTTAAATAGACAAAATTCATATAAGCTCTTGTAAAAATATGGACTCCACCTAAAATATATATAAAAAACTATTTTTTTATCAGTATGATCTATTTTCTTTATAAGAGATTTATATAGAACTTGTCTATTTGATCTCTTATTATTTTTTTTCCTTTTTTAATTATACTAATAATCACATCTTAATGAGAGAACAAGTTATATATTAGGTGAGAATTTCTCTATTTAAGTATATTATTCATAAGATGAGAAATTCTTCTTATGAATAATATACTTAAATAGAGAAATTCTTAATACAGTCTCCAACAAAAGGTCTACATGCGCACCCCCTACGTGGTCAAAACGGGTTTTTTTAATCAAATGCCCAAAAACAATTCGTTTCAGAGAGAAAAAGAGTTGGCTTGAAGGAATTGGGCATTGGGCACGCGATGGAGAAATAAGTTGGGCAGATGGTGGGCGACAATGAGAGTGCTCTAATCCAATGACTTTGCAAATGCATATGCATAAATTAATGAGAGTGCTCTAAGTATTTTATCAGCAATCATTAATATATAAATATATATATATACATTATTATTATTATAAGAAGACTACTACAATCATAATTAAAAATATTTAACGAGTTGTGACTTGTGCTCGTTTTAGACCGACGCATAGCATTTTTTCCGGTTAAAAATATAAACAAATTGATTGTGGACAAATTATTGAGAAGGCAAACAAAAAGAGATGAAAGAAGAAGATAGTTTTGAGACAAAGATTAGGGCCGTAACAAAAATGTTGGTAAATTATCATGCATGTTGTTACGCCAAGTAACGATCCTTCATTTCAAGCTATATAAGAATGCTCTACTCCAATTGGTATGGCTGAAATAATGAAATTTAGCATGAAAAATCACGCGACATGGTTAAGTGACTTCCAAATTAAATGTATTGTATGTTTTCTATTAGGCCTCATTTTTTAATCTATTTATTTTATTATTATAATTTTTACAAATTTTCACACAAAATATAATAAATAATTTAATTTTTTTAAATCTCAAAATAATAATAATAATATAAAAAATAATATTTTGTTTAATTTTTAATTTTAATCTTATTTCTCAGCACTCATTTTTTGCTCTAATTGATTCTATTTCAACATTGGTAGGATATGAATTTAACAAAATGGCCGAATAAAAATAAAGAACTAATTACTTTGCGCATTTAAAACGTCAAATCGAATAGTCAAAGGTATTGATTTTTTTAGGTTATGAGTTTATTCCTTTAAAAAAAAAAAAAAAAAATAGCAGTCGGTGTACAGATATACAGTAATATAGTGACAGCTGCCAAACACCCCCTTATTCATATTATCATATATCAAAAAGTTTATCTAACTAGGTTATATAAAAAAAAACTAGATTATCAAAAAAAAATGGCCGAGGTTATTTTAAACGATTTTATGGCTTTCATAATTTTTTTAAGTTTTTTATTTTTTTATTAATGCACTATTTGTTTGGATCAATATATTTTTGTCTTGTATTAAGTATAAGTCAAAATATTAAATGTGTTATAAGTCAGACACGTGTAAAGTTAGTTATGTTAAGCACTTATTCATGTATGTGTATAAATAAAGACCACTTCTCATGTAAATGTCAGTTTGATATTATGAGAATACAAGTTGATTTTCCTTTTCAAGATTCGTCCGTTTTCCTTTTCATTTCCTTAAACTTGATATGGTATCAACTGAAATAAATTTTTCTTCTGCTCGTAATCCACAAAGTCTACTTCTCAATCCTTTTTTGTAAGAGGATTTCTCTAATCCTTACTTTCTCCATCACAGATAAAACTCTAGTTCTATCTTAGTTTCACAACTCCTAAATAGTGATAATTACTATATTTGGATCAAATCGATGCTGACTGCCCTCAATGCCAAGAACAATATTAGATTTGTCAATGACACATTTTATTGTCTTGCAAATTGATTCGATCCACTCTACATTTTGTGGTGTCGATGCAATAATATGGTTCTTTCATGAATCCTAAATGCTCTTACACATGATATTGTAGCAAGTGTCGTTAGTTCTTCAATTGCCAAAGAAGTCTGGAGGAATTTGAAGACCAAATTTATACAAGGCAATGACTGTAGTCTCTTTCAACTCAAGAAATATCTTGTCTCACTAGTTCAAGATCAAAAGACCAATCTTATGTAAGTTGCTATTACACAAAGTTGAAGGCTTTATGGGATGAGTTTCCCATTGTGAAACCAATCCCTAATTGCTCTTGCAACCCTAACTATTCGTATGGAGCTTTAAAGATTGCCATCGATCAACACCAGAAAGAATATGTAATTCAATTCTTAATGGGTCTAAATGATTTTTTCACACATATTTGTGGGTAAATTCTATTAATGGATCCAATGAAATCTATTGACAAAGTTTTATCTCTCACTTTACAAGAATAAAAGCAATAAAAAGTAATAGGATTACCTCTAATCACTGGATCTGTTGCACTGTTCAGCAAAAATGTTAATGCTCCTACTGTGAATAACACCAAGAATTATCAGAAGCAACAACCAAGGCTTGTTTGTACTCATTGTGGGCTCACAAGGTATACTGTTGATCGATGTTATAAACTTCGTGGGTATCCACTTGAATATCCACAAAATCCAAGAACCAAGATACCTTTTGCTCACCAAGTTTCTTTGTCTTCCACTTGATTTGATGAATCAACCATGTTTTCAAATTCCACCACTCAAACACCTTCATTCCCATTTACCAAAGAATAATGTCAACAGTTGCTTTCTTATCTTTATTCTTCTTCACAAACTCTCCAACCTACTACAATGAATATTATGTCACATTCATTCCCTATCTCAAATTCTTTGAGCCTCTCAAGTATGATTCATTTACCTGATTTTGTCACAAATTCATGGATCATTGATAGTAGTGCTATTGATCATATGATCAGTTCTCTTTCGTATTTCACTATAATTTCCTCAATTTTAAACACTTCAGTCAAATTATCTAATAGAACATGTGTTCCTATCACACATGTTGGATCTGTCAAAATTTCAGATTCATTAATTCTTTACAATGTTCTCTATGTCCTATCATTTTCATTTAATCTCATTTTTGTCAAAACACCAACAGAAAAGTCTTGTTTTCTTTTTCTCTCTGATTTTTGTTTCATACAAAACCGACACTCATGGAAGATGATTGGAGTGGCTAAACAAGTGGCTGGTCTATACTTACTATAAGCACCTATTATTAATTTTAGTGTCTTTTCTATCAATTCTATTCCTACCATAAATTGCTTTTTTTTTTTAATTTTTGGCATTTTAGGCTAGACCATCATTCTTTGATTAAGATTCAAACTTTACACAAGTTCGTTCCTGATATACATACTTAGTCCAATTTCAATTATAATGTCTATCCATTGGCAAAACAAAAGAGGTTGCCATTCATTTCAAGTCCTTTTATCAGAAGTAAAATCTGTGATTTGATACATTATGATATTAGGGGCACCTTTTCTATTGATTCCTTCACTTGTTTTGATACTTTTTAATAATTGTGGATAATCATTCATGTTGTTCTTGGGTATATCTAATGAAAAATAAGTTTGATACTCGATCCCTCGTTTAGTCATTTTTTAAGCTCATAGAGACACAATTTGTTATTAATATCAAATCCATAAGAATTGATAGAGGGGTTGAGTTTAATATATCTAATTTATATTCTTCTAAAGGGATCTTACACCAATAAACTTATATTGTTATACCTCAACAAAATGGTATAATTGAGTGTAAATATCAACACTTATTGAATGTAGCAAGTTCTCTTAGATTTCATGCAAACTTACCACTTGTTTTCTAGAGTGAATATATTCTCACAGCAGCCTATCTAATAAACAAAACACATTCTCCTCTATTATTTGATAAATCTCCATATGAGGTTTTATTATCAACAACACCAAACTATTCTCACCTCAGGGTTTTTAGTTGTCTATGTTTTGCATCCACATTATAAAATAAATGATCGAAGTTTGATTTTAGAGTTCATCCTTGTGTTTTCCTTAGTTATCCATATGGAACCAAATGATACAAACTGTATGATCTAGAAACAAACACCATAATTTTGTCTAGAGATGTAATATTCAAAAAATCTGTTTTCCATTCAAAATAGGTCATGATATTACTAACAATTCAATAGTCCTACCAGTCCCTCAAACAGATGATCTCATTCCTTTTGATATTTTAAATTCTGCTTATTCTCATACTACTCAAAATCCTCCTTCCAGCTCCATAAATGAATATGCAACTAGTGTAGATTTAGTTCCAAATTCTTCTCACACAAATACAAATCTGTCTAATTCACAATCCAAAGTAAGAAAATCTACTAAAATTCACAAAACTTCATCATATATTGCAAATTATCATTGCAATTTAGCCAACAATGCTGAAGCCACTTCACCATCTAACTCCATGGGTGCAGGCTCCATTTCAGGTACACATTATCCTATATCTTATTTTCTATCATACTCTAATATTTCATCATCTCATAAAGCATTTACACTTTTCATTTCTTCTCAAAAAGAGCCAACATCTTTCAAACAAGATATCCAACATACTCAGCAGTGTGATGCCATGGCTCAAGAAATTAAAGTCTTTGAAGAAAATAAAACTTGGACAATAACTCACTTATCTCCTAACAAACAAGCTATTGGATTTAAGTGAGTGTTGCCCAAGTGACTAATACAAGAGGGGGTGAATTGGATTATATTAAAAAATTAACACTTATAAACTAAATACACAATATGAAATATAAACAGAATATGAAGCAGCAAGAAATATAAATAGTAAGGATAAGAAAAAATAAACTCAGTATTTTAACTAGGTTCAGTCCCACTGCTTACGTCCTCGTCTCAAGCTACTCATTGAGAATTATTAAATTCACTATTCAATCTCCTTAGGTGGAGATAGAAACCTATTACACATTTGAGTAATACCGCTACAAAGAATCCGTATAGAACACTCTCTATACTTGCAATCACCCCACACTTGGTGATTCAACTATTTTCTGTGTAGAACACCTTCTACACACACAAGAGTTATACGCATCCTCTTACTGATACAAATGCCGATAGGTAGATTATCAGAATACACTCATCAATAAGTGAAATAAGAATAATACAACGCATCCTATATCTTTCTCAAAATAAACAATAATTAAAGCTCAATGTTTAGAAAAGAGAGAGTGAAAGTTTTGAATGAATGATGCAAAACTTTATCAATTAATGTGTAAGTTCTTGTTGTGATTTTACAAAACTTAAATGAGCTATTTATAAGTAAATGAGTTTTCATTTTCAAATTTGAAAAGATTCATATGTCAAATAAGAGTATTATTTACTTTTCAAAAAATTTTCAAATAAAACATCTAATTTTTGCAATTGTTAAGACAACATCATTTATTTTTCAAAATATTCAAATAAAAAATCTCCTTTTTACATTTATCAAAAACGACATCATTTATTTTTCAAAAAATTCAAGCAATACATGCACATGTCCAGGATGACAATCAATCATCTTATAAATTTTCAAAAGTCAAATTTTTAATAATGTCATGCATATGTAAAAAATACAAATTTCAAAATTAAAACTTTTAATGGTGTCATGCACGTGTAAAAATTATAATTTTCAAAACTGAGACTTTTAATAATATCATGTACATGTGAAAATTACAATTCAAAATTAAAGCTTTTAATGATATCATGCATATGTGAAAAATGTAATTTGATACTTTATGAGAAAATATTAATTTTGAATCTTAATTCAATTTTGAATTTTATCAAGAGATGTACAAAATTACTCTATGAGTTTCTTTTATAGACTTGTTCTCTTTCTTGTTCATGCTTGACGTGCTTAGCTCTAATGCGTAGACAACTTGAGTTTAAGACTTGAATATATTTGTTATCATTAAAATCTATACGTAGATATAAAACTTGAAATCTTATATTCAACAGTAAATTTACAAATAAGATACAATTCTAATAGTTTCGTGGAGAGGTAGAAATCTCGATTAGTTACTAAGGGCTATACACAATAAGAAGGGCTTGATTACTTGAAGACATTCTCACTAGTTGCAAAGCTAGTTACTGCCAGGGTTCTTCTAGCCATTGTTGCATTCAAAAATCGGTCTTTGCACTAATTATATATAAACAGTATTTTTTTATATGGAGATTTGGATGAGGAGATCTATATGTTACTATCTCTAAGTTTTCAGACGTGCATAAAGTTAGTTATGTTAATCACTTATTCATGTATGAGTATAAATAGAGATCACTTTTCATGTAATGTAAGTTCGGTATTATGTGAATATAAGTTGATTTTCCTCTTCAAGATTCCTCTGTATTATGCTTTTATAGCAGTTTCTTTTTCATTTCTCTAAACTTGATATTGTGTAATATTTACATCTTTCTATAAAAATCAGAATCCTATTATTATTATTTTTTTATACAAAGTAAGTAATTCGATTGAAATTTTATATTTTTCGTGAACCATACTAGATCCTCACTTAAAATGAAGTTAAAACTTTTATGCTCTTCAAGTCCCCTAGATTATTAAAAAAATTCTCACAAATACCATCTTATTTAAGATGCTCAAAATCACAATAAGAAGGTGAAAAATGTACTTATATATTTGTGAACATATACAAAGAAATTAATAACAAAATATCTGTTAAATGACGTGTCCTAATGTGATGTATAATATATACTTATAACATTTTTTAATTTTTTAATTTTTTTATAATTTTAAGGTATCACAACATGCCACGTTATTTCTGATGTAGCTTTCTATAATTTCTTTACGAACTAATTGTTTTCCTTTTTACTCTCACCAATCTCACTCAACAAATTGAAAAAATTAAGAAATTTCTCCTATTTAAAGCGACGGCATTTCATTATTTAACGAAAGCACGCGACTTCCACCTCGCAGTGAGAGACTTCTGAGAAGAAGAAGAAGAAGAAGAAACAGCAGCTATGAACGCTCCTGACCGCTATGAACGTTTCGTCGTCCCCGAAGGCACCAAAAAGTAACTGCATCCAATACTCACTCTCTCTCTCTCTCAAACATCTGTTTCTTTATTAATTTTTGTAAATAAATTCTCTTATAAAATCCCAGGGTGTCATACGAGAGGGACACGAAGATAATCAACGCCGCGTCGTTCACCGTTGAGAGAGAGGACCACACGATCGGAAACATTCTTCGCATGTACTGATTTTGAATTACTCGACTCATTTAATTTCACTTATTTACTTTTACCCTTTCTTGCTTATCAAGTAAGTTACTGTTTTCTGTTCCTCACATTTTGATGAAATACTGATTGATCAAATCCCTATTTTGGCTGCTCGTTTTGCTCACTTTCAGGCAATTGCACAGGGACCCGAATGTGCTATTCGCTGGGTACAAGCTTCCTCACCCACTCCAGTACAAAATCATTGTTAGGGTTAGTAATTTCTTTGTCCTTTCCTTCTAAGAAAAACTAATGGACATGCAGTTAAGTTTCTAAGGTCACTCTACTTTGGGATTTTAATTATAATTTATTAATTATTCTTCTTGGATTTTGTGATTTCAATCAGATGAATTTCTTTTAATTAGATTTTTCATGCTCAGAAGAAGCTGATTTTGGGTGCTGTCGATAGTAGTACAACTACCACTCATTATTTTCTAATGAAAAAAAAGATCTGTTCTTAACCTTTTTAATAGTTTTATCGGGATACTGGTCAATGATTTTGACCTTTTTTCATAGATTCACACCGCTAGCCAGTCGTCGCCAATGCAGGCATATAACCAGGCTATCAATGATCTCGACAAGGAACTGGATCATTTGAAGAATGCTTTCGAGGTACAAAATCTCTCTTTATCCGGCATTTAGAAAGAGTGTTAAGATTTAAAGTGTGCAAATTTAATCTCTCTTATGAGCACTCGTGTTTTAATAAAGCATCTCTCCTGGATACAATAAAGAAGATATCATATATGCACAACCTCCTCTCACTAGTATGTCATGCCACCAACACAAGGGTGGAGTTAGAGCATGACTTAGGATTCTTTTCAATCTCATGTTAAAAGGAATTATACTCCTATGTGATAATGATGCGCTGGATTTGTAGGACTCGCTTTTATTTGTAATCATAGAAACGAGTGTCATTGCTCCTATATTGTCTTGGGCAGTGTTCTTGAATGGGAAAAATAGATGGTACCATTTAATTTTTCGGATCCATATGTCTTCTTTGTAATACTAGCTAATTTTTCTCAAGTATACTTCCGGTATACTTGGGCTTAGCCTTTTCCTATTTATGAAATCATTTTGATTATCTATCAAAAAAAAAAAATTTCGGATCCATATGATTGGACTGTTTCTTTGAGTTGCTTTGGTCACCTTAGTTGTGAAAAATGGTATCAATCCACTAACATGAGGTATTTTAAGTTGTGAAAGATTAACCAATACTTATATAACAAAAAAGAGAGTAACCAATCTCCCATTTTACAGAATCTCATATTCTCTGTCAAGATTAAAAAAAAAAATGCTCATTTCTTCATTTCAAACTCCCTGTTTGCAGATTGAGTTGGCAAGGCATTCGAGGGAGTACTAATATGCATCGAAAGCATGCAAGGACGCAGCATGTTGGATTGTTTATGTTGATGGTTAAGTGGAACTCGAAATGAATTGGCCATGGCACTTCTGCTTTGAGTCAATGGTTGTAACATGCTCAATAGAACTACTTAGACCCAATGGATTTTATGAACCATAGTTCTCTTTATGGGTTTCATCTGATTTGTAAGCAGCACCATCCATATAGTTTACTCTTTGAGGATGAATTATTGCTGTCAATTACTGCTTCACGTTTTTTGTCATTCACTGTAATCCCATCGATGGACTCTACCAGTCTTTTTATGTGAAGTGCTGATAAGAAAATTTAAGAAAAGGGTTAAAATTAAAAAAAAAAAAAAAACCTGTTTCCTTGTTACAATTAGTTTCTAAAGTTCTGAGCTACTGCAGTTGGCTTGACATTTACATGATAGAGAAGTCATCATCAAGTCCAACCAGTTCTCCTTTTACATTGTGTTGTTGAATGATCAAAAGCGAAGTTTTTATTGAGAAATCAGATCCTGACAGAACATCCCCAATTGGACCCAATTCTGGACACTGCTGCCAATCATTCATTCCCATTGTCAACACTGAGTTTACCCTTCCCCCTCTTCCTACAATGATGAGTGCATACTGCCCCTTTAATGACACTAAAGTTGAATAGGTCTCAGATGAGTTTGCAAGATGCTTCTCCATGTATGCAACATGCCCGCCTGCTACTTGTCTCTCATAAAATTGTGCAAAGCACTCATCATCGATCTTCATCTCCTCTTCCTGCTCTGCAACGTTAACCCTATTGCCGCCGGTTCTTCTTGATGCATTCTCTAAACTGGTTTCCACTAAGAACCTTATGACAGTTAGTTTTACTCCAGGATGCTGTGCTACACGCCCGGCATAGGCTAATGCTTCTCTATCATCTTTGCCACCAATGAAAATCACTGCAATGTTGGGAGATACATGTGATCTTGATATTCTTTCCATCAATCCAAGACCTCTATCCACCAGAATTCCCACCGAGCATGGGGCATCCCTGAGAACCTGTTGAAAATGACAACTATTCTCAAGCTACAACTCAGAAGAATGGAAAAAACTATACTGTCCATCTGAGATATTTGGAACAATTCATAAGTTTTCAATCAATTGGATTAGAGATGGGTCTAGTGAAAAGATTCTTCTCAGCTGCTTTCTGTAAATATTCTGATTTTACCTTGCGGTTCACATATCTAAATCCTGAATGGCCTGCATCCAATGTTCCATCTGCACGCTGGGTCTTGTGAAATGGCAATATGATGAGTGTTGCCATCAACTCCTCTGCCAAATTACAAATATTATGGGGCATGGCATTGAATGCAGAGAGTGCAAGCATTCGTCTGATTGTAACACCATCACCATTCATATCTTCATAGGCTTGAACTGCAGTAGTGATTTCTTCTCTCATATCTATCACTGACTGGTCAGTCACTCTCATATTGTCCACTCCATCAACTTGCACAAGTGTGGCTGCTATTTGGTCTGTGAGTTCAATCATGTCAGTGACATATACCTCGATTCCAGGGTCAGTTATGCCTCGAGATATCTCTATGAAGTTAGTGGCAGCAGGCACATTTTGAGGCCCATGAACACCTAGCAAGAGTCGGAGCTCTTTCGATGGGTCAAGCCATTCAAGAGCCATTCAATGAGTTGGTGCGCGTTTTCTTGCACGTTTGATTATATGAGAGACAACTGATGGTTTGTACACAACAGTGAAAAAGACTGCAATTACCAACACAATGCTGGTTGTAGTTGATGTGGTGCCGGCCTGCATTGGTTGTAAGAGCACAAAGTAAACAGATTATAGTCGTGGAGCATCAACCTGTTCAATAGAATTGAAAATCATAGGCAGGGTGATGAGTGTCTCTCTACTGATTCACAGGCATGAAAATCATATCTATTGACAGTTGTATCTATGATTATCAGTAATTGCATTCTTGCATGTAGCATTTAACTTTTCCACAGAATTGAAACATCCATTTTCCTTCTTACTTGCATTGATGATCAGTTTTAGTTGAATGTCTAAGATCATTCTTTTATAGGCAGGGTAAACTGTAGAGTATTATGATTGCCATTTCAGTTTGAGCTGCAAACTTCTTGTCTTAGCTGCACATAATTTTTACTTGTTCCCCTAACAATGCGTCAGGTATTACTAGTGTCAAGATTGCAACAAGAAACACAGAAAATAAATACTCCGTTTCATGGTGGCCTAGAGGCACTCTAGTGTTTTTGTACCTGCTGCTTTCAATTCCCACAAGCATGCCTTGTTCTAGAATTTGAAGAATTTTCTATTTAGACTACTCGTGGAGATACCTACCATTAAAAAAATGGGAAAATTTTGGATAAAGCCAATGGCAGCAAGACATGATTAGTTTAATTTCAAATGTACTTTAGCTAGATCGGTCTGGCTTAGATGCATTCCAGCGTTCAAATTTCACATGCGGAAGAGGATAGGCCTAGTTTCTTTCAAACAAAAATTTCAGAATAAGACATAAAAAATAGATTCTTACTGTTTTAGCAGCAATAGCCAAGTAAATTTGATAATGGCCCTTTATAGAGAGAAGCATCCCAAGTGCGACCGATTCAGGCCAATGGAATCCCAACAAGAAGCCAGAGATGACCGTCCCAGTGACCTTCCCTACTGTTGTTATTAGAAAGATTACAAACAGCCTTGCCCAAGTTCCTATTTGGCCAGGTTCAAACTCTCGGAAATCAGCTTCAAAGCCCATCCAAAGGAAGAAAATAGGATAGAAAATGGTAGTTAACAAGTAGTTGACTTTGCTAATAACATATTTTGATACTCTCCCCTTACTAGGCAAGAAAATCCCCGCCATAAATGCACTCAGCATGGGGCTATACCCGCATGCAGGCGAGCAGCTGCAAACCAAACCCATGAAGGCAACTGAGAGCACTAGGTGTGAACCTTTCATGGGTTTGCCTTCAGGGTTCTCATTGTTAACCCAGTTCATAATAATTGGTGAAACTTTGGCAGCGATCACTGCTTGGAGAACTAGTGCAGAACTCATCTCTACGCCTTCTTGAATTCGACTCTTACCTGAAGCTTTTTCTCTTATTGGATATACGATATAGCCAATGGAAATGAGAAGAGTGGATATAAAATCAGAATGCATTCCTGCAGCAATGACAAACCGGCCAATGTCCGACTTGCCTATTTTCCAACTAGTTATTATACGAGTCAAGACGGGAGAGGCTGTACTGGAGAGGGCAGTGGAGATTGTAAGGGTGAAGTTTATTTTGAATTTCTCTGTATAATTCAGCAATGGGGTTATGGAGCAAGCTAGGATGAATGTGGAGAGCATTACAGCATATGCGACTACAGCATCTCGAGTTGGTGCTTTCAAGAGCATATATGGATCCATTTCTATACCCAACACAAGCATGTAGCATATCATCCCAAAATCAATGACAAAACGCAGAGCTTGAGCTGCTTGTTTATCAAATAAAGTATGTACAATGCCTAAATTCCCAATGAGCAGCCCTATCTGCATATATAATAAGAAAAAGACAGCAAATTATTCGTAACAAAAGAATGGGATACATAACCACTACTGCAGCAGAAAGCACCTTTTAGCAAAGGTTTCATATGAAGTGATAAGCATGATGATAGATGCAATGCTTGTCAAAGAAATTATGTAGGTGGAGTTTACTTCAGAAACTTGTTTTCAGGCCAAGATCGGGTGAGGAAGAAAGAAACTCCACCTATTTCATTTTGAACTATTTGGAACTCAAAAAGGATTATTCATCATCATCTTCCTTTCTCGGACTGGAACCTAACTTTCCATCCCCCTACCTTAAAACTCATCAAGTTTTTGTATGTAACGTTGTCCATTGCCTCAAATGTAAAAAAATCTCATAAAACCCACAAAACTAAAATAGAGAGAGAGAGAGAGAGAGAGTTACAAAGGTATCAGAAGTGATTCGAGGTTGTGAGATGGGCCTTAGAAGGAAGTGCGTGACATTGCATAGAACCACCATTAAGAAGAAACCGAAAACATGTTTTGCAGCTCTTGTAAATATTGCTGTTAGCTTACCCGTACATGGGTCTTCTTCTACTCTCTTAATTGCCATTTTTGTTTCCACATCAATTCATCTTCTTTGATCCTCAGAAAACCTTCTTTGTTCTTCCTTTTTGTTGGGTTTTTTACGTAGCAAATGAATAATGTCACCGTTTCTGCCTTTGGGGGGTTTAGGCCGGTGGGTGTGAGTGGCTGTGAATAAATGCTTGCTTATGGGAGAAAATGAAGGAGCAGTGTTCGGAGAATCAGCCATGTAATTGCTGTAGCCGAAGACCTCAAGGGTGAATGGAAAAAACAGTCGACAAGCATGAGGTCTGATCTGCGTGCAATTTTTTGGGTTAGGATCTATACAACAGACGAAGGTTTAAATTAAAAGTAATTCTACCTAGAAAAAATTGTGACCGTATAATTATCGTATAAATGTTTTAAAAAATAGTAAATTTGACTAATAAAAAATTAGATTTTGTTATATGTTTTATTCACTTTCTTCAAAAAAATTATGCGATGATTATCTCAATTCACAGTTGTATATATATATATATATATATATATATATATTTTAAAATTAAATTAGAATTTCAAATTAAATAGTTTAGAAATGTTCCATTCTCAATTTCTCGTGTAATAAACCTCCAATAATATTAAAACTAAGTTTTTCTTTAAATAATAAATAAAGATAAAATCTATATAATTAATTTATAACTCTTATTTTTTATACATTTAATATATTACTTGATAGTTGATATTTCATGTTTTAAAAGATTATAAATATATATGGTAACTATTATATAATCGTTTTAAAAAAAATAAAATATATCATTAAAAATTTAATTTTTTTAAAATTATATAACACTTACATACTTTACAAATCTATAACTAAATATCATTTCTCCTTTATTTATCGTCATTGATCAAACCATCACCCATCAAAATAAAATTTTCTACGTCTACATGTTCTTAATTAGTCTTTTACAATGAAATTAAACTCTTCGTAAATGAGTTTAAGATAAAAATTTAAAATTCAATAAAATATTATTAAATTATAGTTTTTAAATTAATTATTATTTTAATAATTAAATATTTTATTTTATTTATTTTATTTTATATAAAAATTTATTAATATATATTTTTTCATAAATTTTAAAAAAATTAGATAAAATGAAATAAGGCGACTTCTAGAAACAAACAATGCTAGGATCGATCCGTACTATGCTGGACTCTGGAGTCTGGAATCTTCTTCCATCTCCGAAAGGCGAAGACACTGAAAAATATTAATCTTAATTCGGCTGTCTCTGTGATCCTTTTTCTCCCACTGTAAGTAACGCTTAACTCTTTTCACCCTCTTTCTCTATTTCTTACTCTGATCTGTTTGGTTGTCTTAGAAATCCTGAGAGCACGGGGAAAAGAAAATTTCCAAGATTTGGAATCAGGCTGTTGAAGTCAACTGAGCTAAACTAGGCCTGGTTGAAGCTCAGCTGAATAGAGTTTTCTGCTTCTGATTTTCTTGTCGTATCTCTTTTCCCGCTACATTTTGCCAGTTACGAACCGGAGTGTAGATTTTGCTTTGGAATTTCGATTCTATTTCTGTCTAGTCAAGTGTACGGACTTTTAACAATTGTACACATTAGGATTGATTCTTCTATTTTACTCGCATTTGTGCAGGAATTTGAGGAAAACTCCTGGCTTTTACTGGATTTCGAGAAATGGCTGAAGTTATTGAGCAGCAAAGCCAGCCCCTTGGTATGATTGAAGGAATATTGCCAAATACGACCTTTTTATTTACTACAAATATGTTCAAATTTCAGTTTACTTAGTAACGTCATGAATTTTCACGACCAATACCATGAATGGCCACAATTTGCAGGTGAAGAGAATGGAAATGAAATAGTCACTGAAAATGCTGCATTTGTGCATGAGGAGCCTCCTCAAGATGCTAATGGTCCCCCAACAGTTGATTCTGAGGTGGAAATCCTTCACGAGAAAGTCACAAAGCAAGTCATTAAGGAAGGTCATGGACAAAACCCATCCAAATATTCAACATGCTTCTGTAAGTAGCAGATAGTTTCTTATTCTTGTGCTCCTGATACATTTGCATTTATCGTTCTATTCTAGTTTTCATCTGGTCATCTTCATGTCCATGAAAATGATAGACCTGACTTATCAATAAGATTTTTAAAACTTATCCAAAAAAGAAAATAAAATATCTGGAATTACTGCATCCACCACTACCTAGATATTAGTAGTATCAGACCATTGCTTATTTTTATGCCGTTTGTGGATCTGTTTAATTAATTAAGATTAAGACTCGGTTGAGTTAACATATTCTGGGGCATCAATGTTGGATTTTTGGACCTCTTCTACTATTATGTTCAGCAAATAATCTATTCAAATTAGGCTCATAGGATGTTTGTGGATGATGTTAACTCCATTATGCTTTCCAAACCATGTGTGATAGTGCACTACAGGGCATGGACGGAAAGCACCCTGCACAAGTTTGAAGACACGTGGGAGGAGCAAAGACCACTTGAGATGGTATTAGGGAAAGGTATCTGTGCATATGGGTCCTGATTCTCTTTTCAAAATATGCTTAATATCTGCGTGAAACTTGTTATTTGGGGCATGGTTTATCCTGTTGTTTTCATCCTTAATTTTATCAGTTCTTTGTTCCCTCTACCTTTTCTATTAATGATTATTTCAATCTTCGGACCTGATTACTGAGTATTCTGTATTGGAGTACATAATTGTTAGCTCAGTGACCAACATAGATGAAGTGGTTCAAACTGATGTTGTGATTCATTAACTATCATTTCTTTGGGGAGTTCACTGCCTAAGGACTACAGAAGCTTATAGGAGACTTGATTATGCAATGTTGGGATGCCTGAATCTCACTTGTCATTATATCAACTGGATCCATTGTGAAGATTAAAACGTTAGGAAAAGAATATTGAAGAATACAGCTACCTTGAACAACCCACTTACACACCTAGTAGACGACTTTTTTTTATTGGCACTGGGTGTCTGAGAACAAAGTCCTAACTAATTTCGAGAGTGCACAAGCTTTCAGTAAGGAGTTTTACGTAAGTGCACCTTAGGTAATTCAAGGTTAAGTTCTTCACTCTAATGGTCCCTAGAAATTGTTTGAACTCAAGAAGATTTGAACATTAGACCCAGAGGGAGCATACTACAAAGATCAAAGCTTTTGCCATTTGAGCCAAGCCCTAGGGGTTCAGAATGACATATTTGCATTTGCATGTGTATTTTTAGTCATTAAAAGTGACAGCCAGGTATTTACATGGTGTTATACACTGTTGGACATTCTATAGAACGTTGACATTTTTTTCTGCTGCAGAGAAGAATGAAATGACTGGCTTGGCTATTGGCTTATCCAGCATGAAATCTGGTGAACGTGCCCGGTTACATGTGGGCTGGGAATTGGGTTACGGGAAAGAAGGAAGTTTTTCTTTCCCAAATGTTCCACCTATGGCAGACATAATATATGAAGTTGAGCTCATTGGATTTGATGAGACCAAAGAAGTAAGTTGGTCTTATCTGACTTCCAAAGTACTTTTTTATGTATGTTTTATGTTTATCTTCAAGTCTATGGGCTTGATCTTGGTACTGTGCTGATGTGAAATACATTTTGTAGGGGAAATCTTATTTTCTTGATTTCAGGACTTCAATTTTTTCTTAATTTCTTAATTGATGTTTCTCGTATATATGCACTGTGAACTTGGGCAACACCTTATTTGAAACATTAATAAATTTGAATTTAACAACAAAAAAACAGGGCAAGGCTCGTGCTGACATGACTGTGGAGGAGAGGATTGGTACAGCAGATCGAAGAAAGATGGATGGAAATGCTTTATTTAAGGAGGAAAAACTGGAGGAAGCTATGCAACAGTATGAAATGGTTACCCACTAACATTCCTTGGAAATAATTTCGTTTTGGCATCTAAATTTGTTCATGATTTTTCTTCGTTTCTAAGCAAGTTCTGATGGTTTTTCTTCATTTTAGGCCATTGCATATATGGGTGATGACTTCATGTTCCAATTGTTTGGGAAGTACAGGGACATGGCTTTAGCTGTTAAGAATCCATGTCACCTTAACACTGCAGCATGTCTAATAAAGCTCAAGCGCTATGATGAAGCAATCATGCAATGCGGCATTGTAAGTAGGCAGTTTCATGTCTCATGGACAGATTTCATTCCATTTCAAATGCTAAATACTTTTTTTTTAGGATAAAAAATTACTTCATCTTCGATTCAATGAGTTCACAGAATCTTGAATCATATTTAGGGACATAAAATAAGCTTATTTGCAAGTCCACCTAGATATGCCTTTGAGCATTCTACTAATTTGTTAGCGGCTCCTATATAATCGCTTACACTGCATAATTTCCAAATATTTGACTCAGACAACTACTGTGAGGCATGGTTATTTCTATTGCACTTAAATCTGTAGGTGCACAAAGGGAAAACCATATTGAAAGTTGCTTCCTTACTTTCTCTTACTCCATTGGAGAACTGATTGGAGGATATCTTCTTTTTCCCCCACCAAATGTTTCTAATGAAAAATTACAAGCTGTTGTCTGGACGACCCAAACCACAGTTTGCATTTCTTCTTAGTCTGGACAACTTTTAGCTGCTATCCACTGAATGATATTATGCGACTGACAACGAACATTTCAGCAAAAGACAATCTCTCTTTCTCAAAATCCTTATCCATACATTGTGGTCAATGAGAGTTATTTATTTACTTAAAAAAATAAACATTGATGGTTAATGGGATGATGGGTTCACAGGTGTTGGCAGAGGATGAAAACAACGTCAAAGCACTGTTCAGAAGAGGCAAAGCGCGAGCAGAACTCGGGCAAACAGATGCTGCCCGGGAGGACTTCCAGAAGGCACGGAAATTTGCACCCGAAGATAAAGCAATTGCGAGGGAGTTACGTTTGCTTGCCGTACATGACAAGGCTGTTTATCAGAAGCAAAAGGAGATCTATAAAGGACTCTTTGGACCAAGACCTCAACCGAAACCAAAGCGATCTAATAGGCTGGTTCTCTTTTGGCATTGGTTGTTGTCATTATTCTATCACCTTTTCAAGCGCGGAGGGCCCAAAGCAGACTAATCATAATCTGATGGACAAAGATATTTTGTGTATCAAGCAAGCATGATCTCAAGCATCAAAAGTTAAAGGCCAAATGTTCCAGCGTTATAGACGCACAGTTATTTCTTCAATTGTGTGTGCTAATTAACCTTAATATGTTGTGACCTCAAATACTTATTGGTATCATGATAGCCATTTTCTAGCCATTGCATTTGAAATAAACATTTCACATGATGCTGGACTTAAGCTCTGATGATTTGATCTATAGGACTATAGAAATACTCATCTCTCTTCTTAAAAGGCTTAATAATAAGAGTATAATAATTCCTTATAAAGACCAGCACAAATTTGTTCTTAAAGTGTGTTGAGATTTTTCAACATATTTTTTTCATGTGAGTCAGTATTTTTAGTATTATTATCGTGGATAGGTCATAGGATTATTGATCATAAGTTAATCTAATTTTAATATCATAAGAAAATATTCATTTCTTTCTTTAAAATATTTAATAAGAAGAGTGTGATAACTCTTTATAAAGACCAAAATAAATTTGTATCTCAAAGACTCAAAGTTCGCAAATGCAACAAGTTTATTTTTTTTGTTGAGATGATAATCCAAACAAAGATATAAACTTTCTTATATCACTTACAGCTTTTTTAACATGAAATTGCAAACAGAAAATGGATAATTTCGAAACATTTACACTTCCTTGAAAAGCTAGCGCCCTAAAAATGTCTACCACAGTTGCTTTGGCATGGACATATAAGCACAATAAGCACAAACAATCTTTTGTGAAATATACACATAAACAGCAAATGATAGACTCATTAGCATCACGTCCTTCCAATCACCCTTCTGCCGTGGGCTCATGTTCTCTTTCAAAACCTTCCGAAACTTCCCAAAACCAACAAGAATTCCTGGCAACAGCGACTCCCTTCTGCTCTCTTTCTTCGTTTTTGGGTTGGAAGTGTCTGCAGATTTGTGGCTTTGGCAGCCTAAAAGGATTAATGTTCTTGGGCTGCTTTTCTTTCTGGGTTCTTGAATTGTACAGATCCTTCTGTGTAAAGAATGGCCGATTGAGAGAGCAGCCATGGAAGGTTTTGTTTATTGAAAATCAAGTTTAGGTGGGTGAGTTGGTGGAGAAGTTTTTGTTTATTGATGCTTATGAAGAAGGAGAGGTGGAGCGGCGGTGTTTGACCTCAACACGCAAAAAGAAGATAATATCAATCACCCTCCCTGACTTCGGCTGCTAGTGCAGGTGGAGAAAAATATCTTTAATCGGGAAGCAAGTATTCCTATTTGTCTCAAGTTTTTTTTTTTTTGGGGGTCACATGTCCATACGGAATGGATAAGGGTCCATTTGAAAAGGCTACCCATGTAATAGCTCCCAATTTTATTTATCTTTTATCCTTCATTTTCTACCACCTTTTTATTGTTTCTTAAGCTATTTTGTTTATTTTAAAAGAGGGTTATTGTAGTTATAAAGAGATTGTACAAAAATTATTTTACAAACTAATATAGTTTTATACGATTCGTTATATCTATTTTATAATAAGAATAATTTTATAATCTGAAAAACTACGTAAATCTACAATTTATGACATTACTTTTACTTCCTTTACAAAGTTCCTCTTAAAAGAGCAGAAAGAATCTTCCTTTGACCTGGCTTCAGGCCATCAACCATGGAAGGAATAGACATTTGAAGATCTGCCATGGCAAACAATATACGCTTTTCTGTTGACATAGTCGTTGTATTTTATGAGCTTGGCCCTCTGATCAAGGTGAGTGCCAGGCTGCACATCAAGAAGATGAACTTGCCTTGGAAACACATTCTAGGTTCACTACAAGCCACAAAAAAGGGAAAAACTCTTGACGTCAAACCACTTGAGCCACTTCTTCCTCTCTTTATCTTCTTCTTACTAAATGCTAGCTCGATGGCATCCCCATCTTGGTCATCTAACCACATAAAATCTTTCCAGTGCTTCTCAAGGTTTTCAAAGTACTCCCTTCCCTCTTTCAATGTGCTTGTTCCCAGCCCCTATAGATCAGAAACAAGTCAGTTCATGAAAGAAGATCAAGAACATTGGAAAAATAGATATCGAATAAATGTTTATCATTACTCATAACTAAATAGAATAGGAATAGAGATTGAAAAAGAAAAATAGTGAGGCAATTGTTAATTTGTCTTTTAGATAAATATTGTCTTCTACTTGTATAGAGTTCTGTAAAAGAAAATAAAGCAACTTTGTTATCGGGACACAATACTATTTATATAGTGTACAGATTGCAAATTCTGAACACTAACGTTTTGAACAAACAGAGGTGATAGCAGCAGACACAATATTTTAGTTTTATTACGAATTTGACAGTTATTGTCTAAAGAGGTTCAATAAAACCATCATAACATTTACTGTCTGAATAACCGAAATAACTGTAACAAACAGTTAACCGACAACTGTCAAAAAAGTGATCAGACACATCATTTCGTTTAATAAAATAATTTCGTGACTTACGACGATGCGTAAATGCTAAGTGTTGAGTGCGTCTAAAGCGTCAATGTGTCTATGCATCGCGTGCGATCAATGCTTCGCATTGAATAACATTTTCTTTTATTTATGTTATATATAGTGAAATACATTTACTTATAAAATCATTAAATATTTCACTCTCTAATCAATGTGAGATTAAGAAAAAAATATATTAGAGAAAATTTTCAAAAAATAGATAATTTAAAAGTTTGATAAAGTATTTGAAATAATATTTAAAAAATAAATTTGAAATACAATTTAAAATAATTTAACAGTAACAAATTGAAAAGACAAACTTTATAGTAAAGAAACTCATGCGCCCTTCTCTAAAAGACATTGTTAGGAATGAGAAATGATGCTTCATATAAAGTCCAGGACAATCTTATTCTTAAGCAATGTGGGATTTCCTCTTTACTCCCCCTCACTCATGGACTGATCTTTTGTCGTGCTCCTACAAGTGGACCTTGTTAGATCAATGGGTAGAGCTCAATGCCAGAATATTTGGCTCTGATACCATAAAGAAACTCATGCACTCTTCTCTAAAAAGTCTTGTTAGGAAGGGGAGATGATGCTTTATATAAAATTCAAGACAATCTCCTTCTTAAACAATGTTGAATTTTCTCTTTATATAACACTTGATAGACCAGCCACGTGCATGAGTTGCATTGTCCCTCCAACTTTCCTCCCACAACTCGTACACAGGCATGGGATAAAAATGATAATTGGGTCCCATTTTTTTGAGTTGCCTACAAGATTATGAACAGTAATTTTCTCTAGTGGAAGCATTTTCAATATTGAATTTATGCTATCTATTGGATTAGTTGAATGAAAATAATGACCTTCACAATAGGAGTTATAAACTCGACTAAGAAAGATGGAACTTTTAACAGTGATGGCAGTAAGAATGAATGAAATTGATCAACAGCCCTTTGATGTGTGAATCATCATATCCCGTACAAGTATAGAAGTCAGTCCCTTCTTATCCAATTAATGTTCCAGTTAGCAATGTAGTGAGAATTGTTGGAGAGAGAGAGACCCTTTGCCTAAGAACCAAGAATTATGCTCTAACCATAGATAGTGGTATTGGTTATATTAAGATTTCTTTTAAAATTTGATAAAAAATAAAAGTTTGATAGAATATCAACACCTCCACATCCATAACTTCATATTTGATTCATTATTAGATTTATCAAAATAATAATATAATATATAATTTATGAATCTAACAAATATATCTATAATTTATTCATCTAACAAACATATTAAAAGATAATAAAAAAATATTTTGATGGGTGAATAATAACCTTTTAAATATGAAAGATAATGCTCAAGTACTGTAGCTCAAAATTTGAATTGATAGATTTTGATGAGTCCAATATAAGATTATTTTAAATAAAATTATCAAATTTGTATTTGATGAATCTAATACCAATGTTCTAAATATACCTCTAGCTATAAGAACAAAGGGGAGAACGAAACTCAATGATTTTAAACACATTTGATGCAATAAAACAATCTAAGAGTAGGAACGGAGCATGATAACTCAAGGCCAACTAAAAACATTTACCAAGTGCTAAAGCTCACATAACTAATCTCAACTCCTTTTTTTTTTTAAAAGATCTTCAAATGACATTGATATCAGAGTTACAAACATTCATTACAGACTTTCTCATTCTGCACCAACTGTAAAATCTCTAGGGGACCTCCTTTAATCCAAAACTTTTCAAAGGGAAAAGAAAAGGCAAGTTTAGCTAACGAGTGAGCTACTGAATTTGCCTCCCTTTGAACATGCTGGATAATTCTGCATGAGCTGCTACGAAGCCAGTGCCTTACTTTCTCCAATATGTTAGCATTCACAGCAAAAAAGTCCTCCCTTCCCATTCACAGCTTTAACTATTGTTAAAGCATCTCCGTCAAGAACAATATTTTGAAAACCAATTTCCATGCAAAGCTGTTTTGCCTTTCTAAGTGCTAAAGCTTCCCCAACCGAGGGGTCTTGTAGGCAGTCGATCACTGAATATAAAGAAGCTAAAATATCCCCTGCTTCATCTCTCACAACCACACCTAAACCAACTTTGTTTAGTGATGAATTAACTGAAGCATCCCAGTTTGTCTTGATCCACATAGGAGCTGGTTTGGTCCAACTTGTCACTCTGTCAACTCCAGGACCCTGCATAGACTTTCTATGGAGTTGAGCTTCAGAATACTCCTTGTACCCCTCAATAGCAGACCTTAACACCCTTTTAGGATCCAAGAATTTATCATCAAAGATGAAGCTGTTGCGCCTTAACCATAAACTTCTCATCACACAGGCAACCAACTCCACCTCTTCTTTTTGCATATTTTCCATAATGGATTGCCAAAGATCCTAGAAACAGACATCATTACAACACCATTTCTTCATAGGGCTGTTTTCCTCAGCCCAAACATTAGAGGTTGCTGGGCACAACCACAAAACATGTGTTATAGTCTCAGGAAACCTCTTACAGATGGGACAAAGGTCAGAGGAGACCACCTGTTTGAGCTTCAAGTTGACTCTGGTTGGTAGTATATTGAGGCAAGCTTTCCAAATAAATTATTTTACACGAGGCTGAATCTCAACTCCTTTTAATACTAGAAACCCTTACAACCTTTCATCAAATCCAGAAATCAATCAAGCAAATAGTTCAAGAAATTAATCTATAGAATTTTGTATACATATTTCCTCGAAATTAAATTTAAAGAATCCAAAACCAAACCAAAACCAAAACCAAAACCAAAAACCCCAGATAATTAAGAAAAGGGAAGGAAAATAAACAAATCCAACACGATTTATGACATAAAATCTAAATATTAGGTCGAGGGATCTAACTCTTTTTATTTGATAGGTTGGTTAAAATTCGGATTTGAAGTCACTTTTTTTTTTTTTTAAATCACAACCTGTGATTCTAATACAAAAATAATAAATTAAAAATTTTAATAAAATAGATTGCGTTAAAACACATATATAACGTTAATTAACACAACATGAACCGACACAATAATAGAAAGTTTCAATCTTATTTTAAAAGAAAAAACAGTGCACCCGTCGTGGCGTATGGCACAATTGATAGTTTTATAAAAAAATGTTAAATGACCCGATTAAACTTTTTAATATCATATATATATTTAAAAAAAATTATTTCATAATTAAAAAAATATTTTTAAATAATATTATAAAATTTAAAGAAATTATAAATATGAAATAAAAAAAAAATCAAGATTTAAAAAATATATATCTTTATCGGACAAACTTGTTCTACATCCGTTGGATGCACTAACTTTATTCCTAAATGGCCTGACACTCGTATTTAGGTCTGATAATGTTGGTCTTGTAAGAGTAAAGATACCCATAAATAAGGATATTTTTATAAAATAATATAAGTTTCATAAAATATTTTTTAAAATATATATTTTTTAAAATATTATTGTATAAAATATTCCGAAAAATAACGTTTATTGACCATTTTTTCAGCCCTCAATCCACCCTCCGACAAATTTGCCTAATTGGGATACTCTACGGTTCAGGTCAAAGCTACTCCTTCACCTTCTCCATGACCGATGTTGGACCCACATTCGAGTTCCAGTCCTTTTTTTCTGGAAGGGACCTTCATGAGGACACTCTTCTGCTAAATCAAACCATATCAAAGATACGGGCCAACAGTGGGGCCCATTGGCACATGCAGTCCGTTAGCTTTCCGCCACAACTCACATGATTGAATGGTCCAATTAATTAATTAATTTACATCACTTGCATGAAATGTTGCAAACATGTCATGTGCCATTCTTTTGTTACCAACTTAGTGACATCTTTTATTGCAAAAAAAAAGTTAGTGACATCTTTAGTGCACATGGGATTCATATTGTTTCCTCGATAAAATGTGCTGAAAACTTTTGTTCATTAGCTATAAATGCAAGAAGCAACATTCATAAAAATAAAAATAAAAAAGTATTGTTATATTCATAAAAAAATTACATATAATGATTTTCGTGTGATGAATATATCCTGGAAAAAATATTGATGTGGCTTCATCTAATATATTAGATTAATTTCATAATAAAAATAATTTTAAAATTTAACAAACTAGTCAAGCCATAGGATTGTTTTTAGGTAATTTTTTGATAACAAGATTATTTTAAAAATAAAATATAATATATGAATAGATGACAGAATAGGCTAATAAGATGAGATAGGGCCCATACTTTTGTTTATGC
Organism: Platycarya longipes; assembly: GCA_036559045.1. Lineage (NCBI taxonomy): Eukaryota > Viridiplantae > Streptophyta > Magnoliopsida > Fagales > Juglandaceae > Platycarya > Platycarya longipes. The sequence continues at coordinate 39,836,376 of CM071801.1, read as the reverse complement.
TAATATGCTAATCATGATTAAGAGAAGCGGTGTCCAAACAAAAGAAAAATCTTTGATAGACAAAATCTAGCATTATCTTTTTGGTTTTTGTCTCAAAATTAAAGTAGACTAATAATTTATGGTCTCTTCAATAAAAAAATATATCATATTTTAAAAAAGAGAGATTGGTTTTATTTAGGAGAAAAACGAGATGCAAAATTAAAGAGGAAAGGAAAGGATACTGTTTAACAATTATTATATAACAAGAAGAAAAATAATAGATTTAGTTATAGAATTGTAAGTGACGCATACTCGTTTAAAAAAAAAAGAATATATTTGATATTTACATAAAAAAAAAATTATGTTATTTATAATTTTATGACTGTATATAATATTATTAAAAAATTTATAAAAAAGACATAAAATAAAAACATAGTGGTATGGCAAGTAGAGTTGGCGCAACAGTTAGGCCGAGTTTGTATTGAGACACTATATTATTTTATTTTATTTTATTTTTTAAATTTAAAATAATAATTATTAATTAAAAAATATTATAATAATATTTAATTTAATTTAATTTATAATTTAATTTACCTTATTTCAGTTCATTATCCGAAGTACACGTTAGAGGGACATGTGCGGGAGCTCAGAAAATGAACAGGACACCACGCGGGTTAGAGGGGACAGCTGCACGTGGGTCGCATGTTATTTATTTAGGAATTCGTTACTCCAACTGCACTCATGATATCCGGTTTTGTAACATCCGACGGTGACGAAACTGTATGACAATAATATATTTAGAAAATATTGAGACCATTCAATCCTCCTAGCATATATTCATATAAACAGTATTTATGAATACTGTTTATATAAGTATGTATTATAAGTATTAGATGCTTCTTAGTATTACTCTAATATATTTATAGAATGTTTGGGCAGTGAGAATTATTGATAAATGTTAAAAAAAAAACGTGAATAGTAATAAAAAAATGTAATATATAATAAAAAATATTAAATAATAATAATAATAAATAAATAAATAATAATAGTAAAAATTAAATAATAAATAAAATTTTAAAAAAATATTTGAAAATATTTCACTTATCAAACGTAATCTTAAGCTAGAAAAAGTGAATGTATATTTACTCAAAAGAAATGATAGATGCAATAGTGAATTTATAAATGGCATACAGTTATTTTAAAAAAAAATAAATATATAAAAAATTCATATAAAAAAAATTAATTTTTTTCTAAAATAATTGTATGTCGCTTATAATTTTACGACTGTACATTACATTACTTATTTACTCCATGGAGTACTAATTAATCTCACTCCGTGTATTATGTAGAGTAGCATCTCTACCCCCGCCCTTTAAAGGAACAGTGCGCTGTGCTATCTACGCAAATTATTGGCAGTTTAAAACTTTAAAGGCCATCACCTAAATACTGCCAATGTCATTGTTGCAATGTTACCAACCATCCTAATAATTACAATAATAATTTCCAAATTTTTTTGACTCCTCTCTTATAATTACTACGCTACATTACAGTTTACACCATTTAAATATCCTATAATTTTCTTGTTTTAATCAAACAACTTACTTATGAAAACTTGAAGGTTAAATTGAAACTAGGAGTATTTGAAAGTTTGAAACAGTTCCTAATAAAAAAAGAGAAAAAATGATATTTACAAATTTTAAAGGTACAAATTTCAAATAATTTTTTTTATAAAAATTGGAGTCCATTATAAATAATATAAAAAATTTACTTTTTTTTAATAAAACCCACATTATTACAAAAGATTTATACAAAATTTATAAAAACTTATATCTAGCATTACTCGTTCATAACATAATCCATCTTATCACTGTTAAAGATTTGAATTTTGTTAGCAAAGAAAACGAGTCCGCCGGTCCAAATCTAACAACTGTCTTCCAGCAACCCCACACAATAACTGAATTGAAGACAGCAAAATGAGCAAAACATCATCAGCATTAATTATGGAGAAAAACTCGGCCTTGCTAAACTGGGATGAGCAAAAGTAAGTTTGTAACCCACCTGGTACGCTTCATTAAGCAGTGTGGCCTTTCAACGTAATTTCAGCTGAGCTAGCCCTTGCTTCCTCATTTCCTGTATAAATACTAGGGCCGGCATCCCATCTTTCTCTCACACCAAATCCATTACAACTCTCTCTCTTCCTCTTCCCCAGTGCTTCGCTATGGAAGTGAAAATAACACTTTTGCTTGCTACTTCCTTCTTGTTTCTCACTGGCCCTGCTTTTGCAGCTACATTTTTGGAAGGTAATGCTTTACATCTAACCCCCATTTTGGCTTTGAATATGATTTGTGCTTTGAGCTGGTTCTTTGTGCTTCTGATTTTACTTTGCAATTTTCTTGTGCTGGTTCTGGTACACTGAAGTTTATTCACTTCTTTTAGTCTCTCTCTCTCTCTCTCTCTCTCTCTCTCTCTCTCTCCCATTTGGCTTGGTTCAGGAGTTTATGGTATCCTGATCTATTTAAACAAAGTTGGGGTTTTTATGTTCTTTCATTTGCACTCTTCCTGAGTAGCTTTAGAACCTGATCTGTTTTGTTAGATCTTCACTTTAAGGTCTCCCTCTTTCTCTCCTCTCCTACACACTTGCTGGTACACACAGACAGTTGTTCAAAGATTTTCCCTTTTGCTGTCTATCTCTCTCTCTAAGATTTGGATGAGCTTTTGGGAAAATGCTTCAACAAATATATTTGCATCTGAGAGAGAGGCAAGTTTGATATCTTTATACTTTCAACTCTTTCTCATTTCCTATTGCATTGCAATGTTTCTACAGGATACCTCGAGAATGGAAACTTTGAAGAACCACCAAAACCAACTGACATAAAGAAAACAGTACTCAAAGGAAAATATGCACTGCCCAAATGGCAACTCAATGGCTTTGTGGAGTACATCTCCGGCGGACCACAGCCTGGTGGCATGTACTTCGCTGTGGCTCACGGTGTTCATGCTGTAAGGCTTGGCAATGAGGCCTCAATCTCTCAGACCATAAAGGTTAAACCAGGTTCCCTTTATGCTCTAACATTTGGGGCATCAAGAACATGCGCACAAGATGAGGTTTTGCGGGTCTCAGTGCCTCCTCAGAAAGGTGACCTTCCTCTACAGACACTCTACAGTAGTAATGGAGGAGACACCTATGCTTTTGGATTCATTGCCCCTTCTAGTGTTGTTACTGTGACATTTCACAACCCTGGGATTCAAGAGGACCCCGCCTGTGGACCTCTCTTGGATGCAGTCGCTATCAAAGAGCTCTTCCCTCCAAGGCCCACAAGAGGTAAATCCTCATTCTATTCTACTTCCTAAGAAAATATTTATGTTGTTAACTTTGTCGGTAAATGTACGTCGCCTCTGTTAACTTTGGTTTGTTACGGTTCATTATTGCATCTAGACCTTTCTGCACTACCAACTTATTCTAGAAACGAAAATGTTTCAGCAATAAAAGGATTACACAAAAATACTCATCTACCTTGACGTGATTCATCATATTATAAAGTTTTTTTTATTTTAAAATAAATCTAATAGATTCTATAAAATCGCATATCAGTTTGTGAAATTCTTTTGTGTATAATAATTCTCTTTTAGAAATCTACCATGGGAACTCTTCTGCCATTGTATGTACACTGTCAAGTTGGAGTGCTATATGCCTAGATCTGTGATATGGGACATTGCCATTATGCACCCCTACAGTGCTTTGGTCTCTTGTTTTTGCCATTCTGTTCGCTTCTTCAAGTCCAAGCAGTGAGTTGGTTGTACCCAAGTTGTTACCTTAAACAGTCTCAAGGGAATAGCCTAGATAAAAACCGTATAATCACTCAGATCTGAAATTGTACTCCCTGCCAATGTATCTATATCTGTGTAGCTTCCTCGTACCTTATATGTTTGTTTCCTCGTTGGCTCTGCCAATGTATTTGTGCAGCTTATAGCTAAATTACTGCCTTAATATCATATTGATCCTAGTCAAACAGAAGAGATATCACCCTAAATCGAATTCCATTCTTTTCCACGAGTTCCTCTTCTCTTCTGTAATCGTACTATCACATGATACTTTTGTTTATTTCTCTAAATCTATGAACAACTTGGGTGGTATTCATCGATAACTGCCAATGATTTCTTGCAGATAACTTGGTCAAGAATCCAGGCTTTGAGGAGGGTCCCTTTCATTTAGTAAACTCTACCCATGGAGTTCTCCTTCCTCCAAGACAGGAAGACCTCACATCCCCACTTCCGGGTTGGATCATTGAGTCCCTTAAAGCTGTGAAGTTCATAGACTCGAAGCATTTCAATGTCCCTTTTGGACTTGCCGCGATTGAACTTGTTGCAGGGAGAGAAAGTGCCATTGCCCAAATTCTCAGAACAGTTCCCAACAAATTCTATAACCTTACATTCAGTGTTGGAGATGCAAAGAACGGTTGCCATGGATCAATGATGATTGAAGCATTTGCTGCTAAAGATACCTTGAAAGTCCCCTTCAAATCAGAAGGCAAGGGCAGGTTCGTGACTGCCAGTTTCAAGTTCAAAGCGCTGTCAACCAGGACCAGAATTACATTCTTCAGCTCCTTCTATCATACGCGGATCGATGACATTGGATCCCTTTGCGGTCCTGTTCTTGATCAAGTCCGAGTTGTCCCCGTGGCTCATATGTGATTTCTATCTTCTACCTGCTTCATAATTTTGTGATAGAGATTTCGTAATGGTTAATAGATACTGTCTTATGTGAATTTGACCGTTGAGTAGGCTCATGTTATACTTAAATAGTTATCTAAACTGGCTAGAGTACTCTGTTTTATGGGGGTATTATTCTGGCTTCCTGTGGTGTCAGATGAGAAAAGCTATGCCATTTTTCTATGCCGGGAAAATGTATTGGGAAAATCTTGTTTTTACCATGACTTATGCGGGCATGGGAAATGAATAATTTTTCAGAGTAAACATGTGTCAAGGTTTTCAAAAGGTTGATAAGATTACGTATTTTCATAGCTTATATGTCAAGTATCGATGGAAAGCATTTCTTACAAGGACATTTTTCTTGTGGGCATGCATTTAACACGCCATCCCGGTTCATCCCAACAGCATCGGATGAAGCCGTGTGAGGACATTTTTAAACTATTACCGGCTACAGCAATCTATGTTTAAGCATTGAAAGCTTTGCAGAAAAACCTAAATAAAGTAAGTTTTAGTAAGGCCTGTTCATTCAGGCCGGGTTAAATTTGGCCTTTTGCCCGGCCCGACCCTGATTTTTTTTTTTAATTTTTTAATAGTTTTGGCAAGAAAATTACTCAGTCTTTCAAACCTGAATTTCTGACTACGAAATCTAGATGAAGATGCCTAAATTTTACATTAAGAAAATTTGACTAGCATGTTCTATTTGATAAGGGTATAGAACCCAACTCAGTATCTTTCTTCAAAAAAAGTGTTAAAAAGTTATTTCCAAATGGTATGATGGACTTACCCGTACCATAAAAAAGGGTGTCACATTAATCTCATACAATTACATATAAAAGGATTACTTTGCCAATCCGCTGGTATTAATATTATGGTGAATGAGACTCAGCAGCACTTGTTAATCCCCATTCTTGCTGCCCTTTATTCACTGTGATCTAGTGTACCCACAAGGCACTTCTCCAGTAAAAATTCAGCATTCACCCAAGCATGGTGTTTATCTAAAACAGATGGATTAAGGATTGCAAGCTGTAACAATTCTCAATAGGTTAAATTAAAAGTAAGATTCAACTTGCAATCCTCAATAGGTAAAGGAAAGAGGAAGAAAAAAACTGAATAAAAAATACGATCTAAGAGAAGAACAAAAGGAGGAGAAAGTATAAGAATAAAAAGTAGGACAAATGGTGATACCAGTACTTTTTATTCTTTTTTTTTTTCCGATCAAACGAACAAAAACAAGTAGTAGCACCATATGTCCTGAAGCACAACACTTGGCACTGACTTGGGCACAGCTTGGAGATTGTAGCTTCTGCAAATGAAGGATTTCACAAGCAAGAAGGGGAAAAAAGGTTCTTTCAGAGAAATCCAAGTGAAGAAAACTAACAACCAAAAACGTTGAATGGAGTAAGATAATCTCCAGTCCAAAAAAACACAACTAGCATTCAGGCAAGACTTGAAGAAACCACTGAAAGAGAGAAAATTCAAGCAAAGGATACTAAACAAGGATGTACTGTCTTTTCCCACTGCCTTCATTAGCATATCAACACCTGAAAGGGAAATTTTTAGAAAGACGAGCAAATAGTACCACCAACTTACAAGCATACCTATGCAAACATGTATAGATTTTTGGATAGTTGCGAGACTGGAGGCATGTGAAGACACCATAAAGTAGCTTTTAGGGGGAATATACAACTCCATGACTCAACACCATTTTATTAATAACACGAGTGGACTATTTTCAAGATTTCATCATCAAATAATACGTTAGAGATGGAGATGCAATATGAGCATCATAAAGATTTAATTGGTTTGAGCACTATAACACAGTATTATTTTGGCTTCCTATGTTATTCAACCTAGGTCATAAGGTCTGAACTCCAACAATATGCTACTTGCTCACCCCACACAACATACTTATTGAATAAATGAGAATTTGGTCAATGAAGATATGAAACTTGATAAGATCATTTCCATACCTCCAGGATGAAATCTCATGTATGGATATATATTGTACACACGACCCTTCAAAGCAGTCCACATGGAACCTTCTTCCTCATGTTGTCTAACTTCATCCATAGAAATAAGCCTCTTATTTGACTGTCCATTTAATCCTGGAATCAAGTACCATACAGTCAGTAGTACTATAAGTAACATGGAAGTGTCTCAACTTTCAGTGCATTACAAGTTTTGATGTGCAAAAAACAACTTCAATAAAAAATATTATAAAAACGTGCACAGTGTCTCCTCTACTTTATGTAGAAATTTCACAATAGGGGCAAACTATATGCATAAGCAACCCCTTGATTTAGAAAATTATATGCATAAGCCATCCTTAGCAAATCCAGCACATCTAGCCGCAGCCGATGGTCTTTCTCTAACCAAAAGTTTCCACAGTTGCAGACACAGCAAAGAGGGAGAGCGCCCCATGTGATTTGTGGAATGGAATAAAAAGATTATGAACAAAACGAAGGAACTGCACTTTCTTATGATGCGATATTTTTGTAAGTCCGGAAGACGTACTTATTAAAAAAAAGTCTGGAAGACCAAAAAGAGAAAAATAGAAACATAACTGCATAAAAAGTTAGAAAGCATACATGAATATCTCAGAAAAAAAGGTAGAAACCCTTTTAGGAGCAAAAGTATGTCTATGAGATGATTTTTCAGAAATAAATAGACTGATTAAAGAACATTAAAAGGGCGCAACCCGTGAGAGGGAAAGAGAGGGAGACAATAGAAGATTGTATGATCTATAACAAGTAGAATCAAACAAATGGGCAAACTCTAGAGAAGATTCATGAAAAGGATCGGTGGAAGAAATATGGAATAAAAAAATATGTAAAGCAATTTCATCGAGAAATGTATTCAACAAGCACCTGCAAGGTCTGGATGTGTTTGAGTCAGCTTAAGCCAGTCCATTTGGCTATGTCCTTTCTCAAAAGGGACCTTGGCTCGCGGTGCTGGCTTCCTTGCTACAATCTCTTCCCGAACTTTTTTAGTGGAACCTCCAGCATCTCCTGATGCTACTAGTCTTGAAAACTCAGTTGACTGTTTCTGAGAGGGTGTATCAATAACATTGAAAGACAAAGAACCAATTGCACCCTGCTTCTTAGAGCTGGTATTTTCATTCCATAGAAGACAGTCATTCTGACCATTATTGTTACCATCAGAGAATTCATCTTTTATACTAATACCAACAATATCTGATACAAGCTTCATTGTCTCGTGACCTTCTTGTTCAGCAGGTAAGCTAACCTGAAGTTATATCATAAGCCATCTATTTCAGATAAAATGATGTAAATTTGAAAAGCACCCAAAACAAACTGTAACTAAATATAGCAAAAATCAACATACTTGACAGACTTGTGTCAATTCAAGAGGATAAGAAAGCGATAACCTCATTTCATGAAATATTAGTACCACACTTGCCTGGCAAAACGTAAAGTCATCATCATTGTCCATCTCAAGCTTAACGCAATTTCCAAATTGATTCAAACAATTTTCCCTGACAAAATACACAAACTATTAACAAGCATTCTGTTTCACCAGCTGCATTTATTATAACCGCATGTAATAGTAATTAGAACAAATAATAATAATAATAATAATAATGGCTGTAGGGAATCTCAATCCATCCCCCTTTATCTAATTGGGTTCATGAACTTCATAATAAATCTTTGATATCTTACCACAAGTGACATCTCAGCATCCAAACATTCATTTCAAGGTTAGCCAATAACTAGACGTGCTTAGCGTCAGTCCCAAATTTCTCATCATTTAATCAAGTTTCCAGCAGCTAACTCACCAGTCACCACTCTTAACTTTGACTCTAAATTTCCAAAATTGTTTCAAGGTTGAGCAAAATACGCCTACACATAACTTTGGACTCCACTCCAATAACCATGGACTCACTTATTTTCGATTAACTAACTTGTTACGCTGAGATGAACACCCTATTCAAATAAACCATTGAGACTCAAAGCCTTCCCAAAGTTTTATTGAGGTATCTTCCTCTCAACCTAATATTTCCACTGAACTGAGACAAGGAAATTTTCTCAAAAGTCAAAACATCAGAAAAATGCGATCTAAAATGTAATCGTTAAATGTTTTGCTCGAACTCACTTTTCTCAAAAACCAAGATTATCAACATCTACGCTCAAGAAAAATCTTTCCGGAATACTGATTATAATCATACTAAGTACTGCAGTGAACGATATTATAATGAAGAACTTTCGTATCCACCAAAATAATATAATTCATAAAATGATGGAATAGAAGAACACGAGTTTATTGAATCATGAATGGAGAATCAAAGTATCCGAGTTTATTATTTCATTCTCTCTTTAACCAACCAGAGTCGAGCAGATAGATTGAGCACGTACTTAGCAGTAGCGTTGGGTCGTCCGATTCTCACGAGGTCCGTCCGACGATCGGATTGGATGGGAGTCTGAAGAAATGGCGTTGGGAGTACGTTTTGATTTAAATGGCGTTCAAGTCTGGTGGGCTGTGAGCCTGTAAGGATTGAGCGAACCGTCGAGGCTTTGCATGCAAGATTAGCTGAACCGGGTTCGGTTCATTAAGTGCGTTTGAATATTAAAATAAAATGAAATGAGTTGAATAAAATATTATCTTTTAATATTTTAAATATTTAAAATTTAAAAAAATTAAATTATATATTATATTTTGTATAAAAATTTTAAAAAAATATATAAAATTTTAATAAAATTATAATAATAAAATGAGATGAAGTGAAATGAATTTAAAAATTAAACTGAATTGACTCTATTTGAGTAGTAAAATATTTTGATCTATTATTATTTAATATTTTATTATTAATTTTAATTATTATATACACAATATTTGAGATTACCTTATTATTCCAACGTAATCTTAAAATATATAAACTGATATATTACAATGGCAATAATATACCTATCATTTATTTGCAAATATTTTATAATTTAATTTTAAATCACTGAATACAGTTATGCTATTTTATTAGAAACAAACTTTAATTTTGTAAAACTACTCAAATAATATTTATTTTGAGATTAACGAAAGGATGGAATGAATTTGATAAACTTATGTATCTCTATCGAGAGGTCACTATCAACTGTCACTATCAACTATGCTTCAATATTTCATATTTGTTATGCCCTTGTCTAGTTAGACACGCAACTTCGACTCTCTAAAGCATTGCTCATCTAGACATAGATTATGTCCACTTGTCGCAATTACTTTACAAAGTCGTATTCAATCCTTTGAAAGTAGATTTGTCTAACCTCAATTTTCAATTCTTTAAAAAGATGCACCTTCAAATTTAAAAAAAAAAATTAATTGCGGCTAAGAGCCTTCACACTGGGATTTTACAATACTCTCACATTCAATTTTTTAAAATAGGAGAAGATTTGAGAGGTTATTATTTATTTTTATATTATTATTTATTTATTAATATATTTTATTTTATTAAAAATAGTATAATGATGTGAAATAAATTAATAAAAAAAGTAACAAAAAAAGAATAGAAAGATGTTATTTTAATTGATGAAAAAATATAAAAAATAAGATGTAGGGGATTTTTTTTAAAAAGAAAAAAGTCTAAGAAAAATTTATAAGGAGTAATGTTTTTAATTAAAATTTGAGAAAAATTTTAAAAATAAGATGTGAGTGCTCTAATACCATCAACCATTAAGATTCATTAAGAGTTCGTTTATAAATACAATTATTATTAGATATTTTCAAATTATTTTATTATTATTATACTATTATTTAAAAATTATTTCTTCATTATTCATATCTATTTTAACATCTTATTTAATATCCCAACAAGTCCTAAAATAATTGCGCTCTTCTTTTATCGAAGGATCGTTAATTAAGGTAATAGTATATATAAATGTAGAATATTGTTTTTATACCTTATTTTCCCTTTATTTTATTAAGAAATGATGTTTATAGTAATAGAATATATAAGTTCCGTATACTCTATTTAAAAAAGAAGAATAAATATGAAAATTGCATAAAAAATTATTTTTTTTAATAGAGGAGTTCATTCTTTTTTAAATGTATTTGCACAAACTATAGCTTTACTACTATCCATCTTATTTATTTAAGGAAAATATAGTGTCAAGTGTGACCCTTCAGGTTTGACCGCTAGTATAATTTATTGGAAGATGCTATTGGTATTTAAAATATATATATAATTTATTATTTTGTATATACCTTGATTATTTTGTATAAAAAGGACTTGAGTTTGTATCTCAAAGAGTTTGGGTTTGTATCTAAGGAGTTGTGTATTTGGGATTAGTTTTGTATCTTTGTAGGCAAATGTAGGACGTATGATCTTTATTTATTTTTTGATTGGTATAAAGATCGCTTAGATTATATAGGACTTGAGCTTGTATCTAAGAGAGTTTAGATTTGTATTTAAGGAGTTTGGATCCTCCAGACTAAAATTTGAATTCGTTGAAAACTCTTGGAAGTAACAGATTATGAGGCTAAGAGTTAGTAGAAATGTTCAAATGAAGCCTTTCGAGAGAGGAAGAGTGACCAGCTAATTGGATATTATTTTTAGATATTGAGATAAAAAGGGAGAATAAAAGGTTTGAACTCTAGCATATATTATAGAGAATATATTTATTGTAAATAATGATCTGCGCAATGCATAAATTATACACTCATTTTAAATAAAAGCTAAACTCAACTAGCAATATTGTTCGGCAACCACCTATGAGCTTTATACAAGCCTTGAGCCTATCTTTTTTTAGACAAGTTTAACATTCTATAAGAAAAACTAACGGATTATAGAATACAAGTTTCAGTAGGGTGGAAATCCTCTACTATCATTTTCAAAAAACTAATATATAATATAACACAATTACAGAAGATAAGAAAAATAAATGGGTGATTGGAGCTAAATGAATGGCTTCCACCCATTCCCAAAAGAGAATACTGCTTGTCGATAATTAAGAAAGTCTATTGAACAAACTATAAGATTGCAGCTGGAAGTCACAGCATGGGGTATATGCTGCACCGTGTTAGTCTAGACTATCTGTGAGGAACTTCTATGCCACTTTCACTTGATCCTCGATTTTGAAAAACAGAAACATAGGAAAGTAGTCTGAGACAGAGTCGAATTGCTGGCTAAGAGCAAAAAGAAAGCCAAAAGAAAAGCAAGTCCCTAGAAGAAAAGTTGAAGTGGGCTTCCCAAGGAAGCCTTAGAATTGATTGCAATGAGTCCATTCGCAATGAACATTCAATGATTACTAAAACAATTAAGCACATATGATTTGTTGCATATGTGTCTACGAGCTATCTGTTTTCTTGGAAAGGCTGGAACCCATGCAGGAAGTTGATCCTAGCCCTCACCCAGTATATAATATCATAAAACACATTACTAACTCCTATTGACTTACCTTGAAACATTTTAATAAATTGTTGCTGCGCTGATTCCATAAATTGTTGTTGCATTGAGCGGTGCGTATAGGACAAGCACCACCGCAAGACAGGAACAGAGGACCAGGACTGGAGGATTTGAAGCCTCTGATGCTAATGGGGCTACATGTGTCGTCGGAAGTAGTTCCAAGACGCGGTGGCATGTGGATCTCTTTCACAGCAAGAGTCATGTGTGCGACGAATGCTTCGAGCAGATTGACGAAAAACTTCCACGAACTTGTAGATCGACGACTAGATAAGCGAAATACATGGTGCGTGTTGACCGAAGGATGCCAGAAAGGAAGAGATCACCTTGTTTAAGCACTGTGCAGAAAAAACAACAAAAATGATAAAAGTGAACGGTAAAAGAGAAACTAGACTATTGGTTAGGGGAGGAAGGGGTGGAGCTTAAGCTCCAGCCCCCTCTGCTCGATGGAGGAGAAACAATCCCGACGATGGTTGAGGAAGATTTAATAGTAGAGAGAGAGCAACATCACCCAACTTAGATTAATTACAATGGTCACTGTAAAATGGGTAAAAATGTATAATAGATGACAAAACTCTCCAAGTGATGCTCCAATAGAGCATGTAAATAGAGGAGGTAAAATAAATTTGCTACGTATTCAATTTTCTACACGCTATATGTAACATGGCACTGTTCACGTAGCTAAACATATTTTAATATTTTTTGTTCTTTTTTCGTTCGAACCAACTCCGTTCCCACGCAGAGCATTGCTTCGCACCAAGAATCCAGCTCCTTTGCAATCTTAGGGCTACGACCTCAATTCCATCCTTCACCGGCAAATCACAAACTACTAAAATCTCCCAAATTGGAAACATAGGTAAACACTAAACAAAAATATAGGAAACCCAGACTGCAAACACCAATAACAATTCTTATATTTTTGAAAGGAAAATCACTATAAAGAATGGAAACAAGCAAACACCAAATAGAAAATGGAAGAAAATCCCATAAATCTAAAAGAAAAATCATTACAAAAGAAAATAAGAGCATAAAGAAAACCCACATGGATTGAGTGAAGGTATTTTCGATTCTTAATCTTTACTTTGTAACTCAATGTGTTCAAAGCAAGGTCGAGATCATGCGACTCTGGTCGTAGATTCTTTAGTTAGATATAACAAGAATCGAGAAGGGGCTAAACACTAGAGAAGAAGTGATGAGAACTCGAAAGGAAAGACGAATTGAGAAGAATAATCAAAAGGAAGGAAGAATCCAAACCAGGTCCCATTTGTGAAGAGAGAGACTTGAGAAGCCATTTGTGGAGAGAATTCAAAGAAAAAAAGAATCGAGAAGTCTTTTGTGGAGAGAACTCGAAGGAAAGAAGAATCGAGACTAAAGGAAAGAAGAATCGAGAAGGCTAGGACCCGTTTGTGGCTTTTTGGGTATATAAATGGTGTCCAAAATGGTGTCGTTGCTGGGAACCGTTTGTGTTTTTTTTTAAGCAACCCGGTTTTAGTGTTTTATACGAACCGTTTTGATTTTTTTTTAAATAGTTTTTTTTTTTATAGAAGTTTTTTTTTGTTCTTATTAAAATATATAAGAAGATTGAAAAAATATTTAAAAAGAATAAATCAAGAATATTTAGATGATATAGAAAAAAAATAGATTACCTAGTGGATGATAGATTATAAAAGTAAATAAGTAAAATAAAATAAAAAAAATTTAACAATATATATATTTTTTTTTTAAAAAATGAGGCTTCATTGAAAGTGATCCAAGGAAAAAAACAGGGGTTAGGCTTCGTTTTTTTTTTTAAATGAAAAAACTCCAGATTGGATGAGTGCAAAAATAGGTTTTTCGCTGGCCAATAGCAACGCGCTAAATAGGCATTTCATGAGGAAATGAGTTGAGCACTTTGCACCGAATCACATAGCCAACAAAGACTAGTCTTCTCTCTCTCTCTCTCTCTCTCTCTCTCTCTCTCTCTCTCTCTCTCTCGCTCTCGTTCTCCAATTCGCGTATTCCTTTCCTCAATTGATTCTAGCTCTAGCCTATCCCCGACTTGCAATCCTTCCTCCAATTTGATGGCCCCCTACTTGCATTCTGACGCCCAGCTTGATAGAACCCTAACTTAAACTCAATGGAACCCTAGCCCTAGTTTCACCATGCGACGAAATGACAAAACCCGAGCCCCAGCTTCACCACACCGAACGGTAAAAGAAGAACATGCCCTAGGAATTCCCTGCACCATTTCGCTTGCACCATTCTTCTAATTTTCGCAAAATGCTCTGGGGTTATTTGAGAAAACATGCTCTGCCTTCGGAGAACAAAAACAAGGGATAATGGGAGAAGTCGAGTGTGGGGTTTGGTGGTTTACAGTGGTGCAAGGCTGCGTGGAAAATGAGTGCAGGTCTCCATGAAAAAACACCGTTTCGTGAGATGGGTTGGGAGAACAAAACTGAGAGGGTGCAACATTGGGATGGTTGGTTAAGGTTTGGAGATGTAAACACTTTGTTTATGGTGTATAGAAACAAGGGCTGGCTAGTCTTCTTCCTCTAAGGTTGGTTACAACTACGTAGAGGGAGAAATTCAAAAATGAGAGAGAGAGAGAGAGAGAGAGAGAGAGAGAGAGAGAGAGAGAAGTGTGGTCAGTCACTCTAATTTTGTGCACTCAACCTCACTTCAATATGCCATGAAATATCTCTGGGGCACAATTCTATTAATTGATGGAAATTAATTTTTGCATCTATCCAACTTCAAATGCCACTCTTTTTAAATAACATATTTGATAATATCAGTCTTACCCAGGAAATGGTTAATTTCATTAATAAGAAAGTTGTTGGGGGTAATGTTATCTACAAGTTTGATATGGCTAAAACGTATGACAGGATGGAATGGAATTTCCTTTTCCATGTGTTGGCGGAATTTGGTTTCTCTCCTACTACTTGTGGTTTGATTAAAAATTGTATCACTCCCCCTTAGTATTCTATTATGATGAATAGTACATCTAGAGGTTTCTTCCAAGGGAATATAGGTCTTCATCAAGAAAATCCTCTTTCCCCTTATCTTTTTATTATATTGGAAGAGGTCTTTTCTAGACTTTTAAAAAAGTAGTTTTTGAATGAGAATATTAAATATTTATCACATCCTAGAGGCGCTCCTCTAGTCTCTCACATTCTTTACGCAGATGATATAGTTATCTTTGTTAATGGTGGGAAGAAGTCGACATGGGTCTTGATGAATGTAATTTCCACCTACGAAGAATGGTCGGGCTAGCTTGTTAATAGAGAGAAGACAACAGTTTATTTTGCTAAAGACTTCTCTTCAGCAAGGAAAAGTGAGTTGCTTAATATCACGAGATATGTTGAAGGACAGTTCCCTTTTACTTACCTTGGGGCCCCTATAGTCTTAGGTAAGCTTACTAAATTGCACTTGGAACCACTTTTAAATAAGATGAAAAAGAAACTTGGAGGATGGAAGCAAAGTTGCTTCTCAGCAGGAGGTAAATTAGTGTTATTAAAGCATGTCTTGTATAGTTTGCCTCTTCATTTGATGTCAATCCTTAATCTACCTCAAATTGTGTTGAGAAGCATCAATAATCTGCTCAACTCCTTTTTCTAGAGCATAGTGGATTGAAAGCCTAAGAAAAGATTGGGGGACTATGTACAACCCTTGTGAGGAGGAAGGGATTGGTTTGAGAAATTTGGATGATATTTAGACTTCCTTACATATGAAGTATGCCTAGTAATGATATTTGGGCTAACTTTTTCAGGGCCAAGTATGTACAAAACACTCATATCTCTTTCTTAAATCCGAGAAAAAGGCTATAGATTTTGGAAAATGATTGTGAAGTGTATTCCGTTGGTGATTGAACATTCAAAGTGGAAAGTGCGTGATGACAATATTTCTTTTTGGAGAGACAGATGACTGGATAGTGACATTATTGCAGATTCTTTACCTATAGTGGAGTTGCCTTTTATGAAGGTGCATGAAGTTAAAATCTTAAATGGCTGGCATATTGAACTTTTACAAAGGTTAATTGGAGATGATAGAATGGAAGAAATTTGTAATATTTTGGCAACACAGAAAACAGGCTCCGATGGTCTCATTTGGACAGATAATAATGATGGGTGTTTTTCCACTATATCTGCTTGGAAATGTATTAGAGTGATTAGTCCGAAAATTCCTTGGGCTAATTGGGTTTGGCATGAAGCTTTACCAAAGAAGTTTTCTATTTTCTCGTGGAAAGCTTTATACAATGGCTTAAGTGTGGATGATATGTTGAGAAGAATTAGGCTTCCTATTATATATAAATGTGACTGTTGTGCGAGCGGGAACTATGATGATTTATTTTATGTTCTTGCTAATAGTGAACTTGCTGTTGTTATTTGGAAGCACTTTTCCTCTATCTTGGGAGTCCTTTTTGATCCTAATAGAAGATGGAAATATGTTCTTATGCGATGGTTTCGAAGGGCGAATAGGTCTTCCCAAATAGGCACTGTTTTGGGGCTGTTGTCTTGTGTTATCTCGTGGAAGCTATGGCAGCGAAGGTGCAAAGCAAGAATGAAAGGTAAGAAGAACTCGATTGAAGATACTTGGAGATCTATTTGTTTCTGGTTGCTTAAAATTCAATAACATCTTAAAAGAAATTTCAAACTTACCTATGCAGATGAATATTGATTGAAAGAACTGGGCTTGCCCATTTCTACTATTTCAGTGAGGCGAGCTAAGCCTGTTTATTGGAATAAGCCTAGCTTAGGTAAACATAAGCTGAATATTGATGGTTGCTGCAGAGGCAATCCTAGGAGAATTGGAGCTGGTGGCGTCATTCAGAATGATCAAGGGAACTTAGTGATGAGTTTTTCTTGTTTCCTGGGTGAGGGGACTAATAATGTGGTTGAACTAAGGGTTTTGTTGATTGGGTTGAGATATTGTCATTTGGAATTGATTTTGTTGAGATAGAAACTGATTCTATGGTTTGTGTTAATTGGATTGTTCATCATAGATGTGAGATTTGACACTTAGAAGATTTTTGGGAGGAGGTGATTAGCTTGTTGAGCAATGGTAATTTCTCTATACAGCATGTGTTTCGTGAAGGAAACATGCCAACAGATTTTTTGTCTAAGTTGGGCGCACAAGGTTGTATTCGTGCTTGAAGATCATTTTCACACGTTTCGACATCTCTTAAAAGTTTGTTACGTATTGATAAGTTGAATTTACCTTATTTTGGTTATTCTTAAATTAGTTATTGGTTTATTTGTCATAATAAGAGGTATAATTTTTTTCGGCATTTGGATTGATGTCTTTATTTATTTTTGATAACTCCCAAATATTTTAGATATTATCATGATATTCTTCTGTCACAATTGAGAATTTTTTTAATAAATTTGAAACAGAGCCCGAGATGAGCGACTTCGGACTCTTTGCAAAAATAATAATAATAATAATGTTATTCTTTTTAGAGATGAGATGAGATGAGATGAGTTATGAATAGTAATAAAATGAATGGTTGAGATGAATTAAAATTTAAAATAAATGATTGAGATGAATTGAAAATATAAAATAAATTATAAATAATAAAATCTAATTTATAAAATAAATCAGGCCTAAATGAGCTTAGATTGCGAAAGCGAAACAACGGCCCTCGCCCTCAGCCTATCAATGCTCGTTATTTAATGCCGACCGAATCCCATAACACCTGTTTTTTTACATTAAAAATCACATAAGACAGATCCACACAGTGACCGCATATACGTGCATAAGATGAGCTGGCAAGGACCACTTATAAAGAAAAAAGAAAAAAGAATCGTATCAATCAATCGAATTTGTTGAACAAATGGTAATATATCTCAATTCTCACGTCAATGTCGTCAACGAATAGTCAGTCTCAAACTTCTCCCTTGCGCTTATTTCAAGTGCTGCCTATACCCCCCCGCTCCCAACGCGGCCCAATCTTGTTCCTCATCCGTTCAGAAAAAATCTATTCATCTTCTTATTATTCACACAATTTTTACTCACCACATATTATTTTATTTTATTTTTAATTAAATATTTAATATATAAATAATGAATAAAAAAATTAAATTAATTTAAAAAGAACAAATTCAAAAAAAAAAAATATTAAAAAAATTAAAAAAAAAAAAGTGATGATGTGTGAAAGTTAGAAGGTTGTGTAGAAGTGCTCGTCCGTTCACGTTGTAATTATGTATTTATTATGTTAATCAATTAAAAATAATAAAAAATGATGTATTTTCCCGACCACTTCATGCAATAAATTTCATGCATAAACTATGGAATCCAAATCCAAAATATATAACATTTTTTTTTATAAGTAAATCCAAAATATATGACATATTCATGTACTTACTTAATCAATTCAAATTCTATAATTAATTAGTTGTTTTCTATAATTATTGAAGGAAGGATAGGATAATGTTTTATTTTATAATTTTTAAGGGTTAATTATAGCATGTCAAAATGCATAAAACGAGAATATAGGCTATTCGAATTGAGTAATGTGTTGTATAGATCTTAAATAAAAAAATTACTAATAGAAAATAAGTTTTTTTTAATACTTTTTGAAATATAATTTACCTTTTTTAAAAAAGTTACATAAAATTTATCGATTTAAAATTTATAAATATCGTACAATGTAGTGCAATGCGAATCATGCTGCCCTCGCCCACACTCCTACTAAAAAAAATTTATAAGAGCACTCTCAATGAAGTAGCTAATTTTTTTATATTTTAAAAAGGTAAAAATTCAATTTTTTCATTTTAATTATTCATTTTTATAATATACCATTCACTAGCATCTTTATTTTTTCTCTATATCTTTTAAAATATTCATATTTTATTTTAATAAAATTTATTTTACAAATTAAAAAATAAAAACACTGTTGCTGGAGGACATGTGAGGCTCGTGGGAGACGCCGCTGACGTTGCCGGAGATGAAATTTTACGGAGTTGGTCACCAAAGTGAGGCGAGTCCTAAAATGTCGACGGTGTAACTGTTAACGATTGACGGTGGGTCAAACGGACTTCAAATAATACGAAACCTATTTTGGACTTCGATTTACGCGTAGGAGACTACCGGAGGTCGGTCGGAGCTGAGATCGCTAACGTCATCTGATACTGGTGATGCCGACGGTGTGTCGAACCTTGACTTGAATGTCGGCAACATTGAAAACGACCTGTGCTACGAAAAAAAAAAAATAATAATAAAAAAAAATTTGAAAGATGAACAGTGTTGCATTACATGTAGCGCAAATACTGTTAATGTTTTTATAATTTTTGTATTTTAAAGAGTCCATTAAAGTGTGATTTTTGACATTTTAACTAAATTTAAGCTAAATTTTACAAAAAATAAACATTTAGTTATTTCATTAAAAGTGCTTTAAATATTATTTCTCATTCAAATTATCCTTTAATATAGGCTAGCTATTTGCGTGATGATTACTAAGCTGTACAATATATAAGTAGTGATAGAGTTACCATTATTTTATCACTTATTTATTATTCATAATGTATTTATTTATTTTTTTGTATTTTCTTTTATATATTTTTTTAACATCTTTCATGATTAAGAACAAATTTAAAAAATATATAATTTTATTAATAATTCATTTCTTAATCATTAAGTAAAAAAAATTAAAAATTAAAAATTAAAGAAAATGATGAAAAATAATAAATAAAATATAACCTTATCATTATTCCATATATATATATATATATATAATGGAGAATTGTGGGGTATATATAGCCATATGGATGAAACCGACATTTTTATGTTGGCACGACAAATATGTGGCGATGGAATTATATTATTTGTCCATCTATGAAGAGTCAAATCATAACTATTTTTACCGTCTAATTTACAGGAAGATTTTTAATTTCATGTGTAGGAGTTGGAAAAAATCGTTGCATAAAAGAATGGGAAACTCTAATTTCTATATGTTTCTAATAAATAAAAATCTTAAATGATTCAAATAAAAATTCTATTCTATAACCTCAGAAATAAAATGGTAAATTTCATTTTTCTAATAAAAATCTAATAAAAATGGACAACTAGGATTTTAAAGGAAAGTGAACTCATGTTGAAAAGATCCCTCCTAACATATTCATCGTTCATTCGTTCGTCCCAATAAAAGGAAAAAATAAAAATAAAAAATCATCTTTCGTCCCCATGTGGCGTGACAGTATATCGCCCAATCGAGCTTTTCTCCTTGTCTCTCGCTCGTGCGCGCGCTCTCTCTCTCTCTCCAGAAAGCTTCCTCCCCTTTCTCTTGGGCACTCAGATCCTCCGTCCATCTCCTTCGCCTCCAAATGTAATGCTCAAACAACCCGCATTTTGCCTATAACATGTTTTCCAAAATCGCTTTCGATGATACTGTTTTCTTATTTTGGCTGCGAGATTGATTCTGATTGTATGTCTAATGGCTTTTCTTGTTCTTATTTTCCTTTTTGTGTTCTCTGTTTTTGTTTTTGTTGGTATAGATTTTGCAATCGAAGAGAAATGTCGAAGCCAGGGGCACTTGATCTCGCGTCGGGTCTCGGTGGAAAGATCGACAAGGATGATGTCCTCTCCGCAGTTGAAAAGTATATATATTTTTTTCCCCACCAGCTCTCTTTCTCTGTGTGTGTTTGTGTGTGACGGCGCTTTTGATTTCTGGTTCTCTCTTTTAAAAAGTTAATGCTCCAGAGCCTGGTTCAAGCGAGCCGTTGCCTAATCATCTTGTCTGGTCATCTTAACCCAAAGTGACGCCGGTTAACCTAACCGTTCCTCTCTCTACATTGAGACTCGGATATTCTTTCTTTCACTTAAATGGTGCTTCAAATTCTTCATCAATCTCTCTGTCAAAATCTAATTTAATTATTAATTGTTAATTAATTTTCTTTATTTTACTTTTTCCTTTACGTTATTTACTGCTAGCTTTGATTTAGGTTCATTAAGTTTTAGCTAATTGAGATTATTAGAAGCGCAAGTTCTAATTACAGTGAAATTACGTTAGACTTCTCTTGGACACTCTGTAGTTTCAGAGATTCTATTGTAAAGTGGATCTTTGGTTTGAGACAGACTGATGTGGTGCGGAAGGGGGGACCCCAGCCTCTTGCATTGCATTTATTGCAGATGTTTGGTTTTTCTTCTGAAATTGGATTAGACATTCCTATAAACGAAAAATGGAATTGGACTAGGCCTGAGCACAGCATCTTATTATTTGACTCAGGGGTCGTCCCTGACTATTTTAACTGAAATGCCACAAGTTCGGATGTCTGATCTGCAAATTTTATTGCATCCATTTCCGATGTGGTCCTCGAAGCATTTGCTTTTGCGTGAATTGCTTATTGGTGGAAAGGCTTTTTATTTTTTGGGGGTAAAGTTGAGGAAAGAAAGTTAGCTGGAATTGAGTGCTAGTAAATTAGTGTATATGGTGTGTCATACTCCACTTTGTTTTTGTTGTTTCTCTGGCTTGACTGCGAACTTCCGGTGGGATCTGAGTCATCTGGATTCTGACTCATGAGGTATGGAAAAATTTGTGATTTAGGGAATGTTTGGAAATAATTTTCATCTTATATTATTTTTTAAATATTATTTAAACGTAAATACTTTTAAATTAATTATAATTTTTTTCAAACTAATCATACAATTTTTTCAAATTTCTCAATAAAAATATAATTTAATATTTTCAAATCTCAAAATAAAAATCATATTAAAAAAATAACATTCTAACAATATTTTAATTTTATATTTTTTTATTCAATTTTTTCTATCTCATTTTTTAAAATTCAAATTATCTCATTACTATTTACAAATTATTTTATATTATTTATAAAATTCTCATTTCATCTCATTCTATAAATACTCTTTTGGGGGACATATAAAGTTGAAAATCTCGTGTCTGCTTTAGATCTAAATAGTTGATAAATTTTCATTTCCTTTTTTACCCTTATTGGGACAGATGTAATTTCATGATATGTTGTCTTATATAACATGATTTTTTTCTCCAAGTGTATCAATAATCTTAAATCAGTAGATGTCACAATTACAAAGGCACAAAGATAGGTATTAGAATTAGTGTACTGTATTGATTGTGAAGTTATTAGCCTTAGCAAGTTGCAACTGAAGCATCTGCATAATAGTGTATCGAGTCGCACACCCAGACTGTTCTTGGGAAGAATTACCCTTAAGAAAACAGAAGAAACTTTTTTTTTGATAAGTAAAAGTTTTATTAATCAAAGAAGAAGGCAACAACCAATTACAAACGAAAACAAAAACAAAGGCCCATTAAGACGGTGCATTGGATACAAAGAAATTATGAAGGTCCATGCCATTAAAGTCCAAGGCAATGGTCCATATACATAGAGTTCTAAAAAAGAAAACTATCAGCTCCTTGAGATCGCTCATTGTCTTCAAACGTCCGCTCATTGCGCTCCTGCTGAATACACCATAGAATGCAAATGAGAATCATCCTCCACACAACTTTGATCTGTCTGCCTCGCATAGGGGGCCAACTTGCCATAACTGCCCCCATCGTCTCAAGCATGACCCAAGCTATGTTCAATCTATTGAAAATCTCATTCTAGAGAGCCCTAGCAGTCTCGTAATGTAACAAAAGATGTTTGACCGACTCGCTCCCTTTACGGCACATGCAACACCAATCTTCTATAATAACCCTTCTTTTCTTTAGGTTGTATGTTTTGAGAATCTTTCCTAGCGAAACTGTCCATACGAAAAAAGCTGTTTTCGGGGGTGATTTTTGATGCCATATCTGTCTCCACGGAAACTGAGTCTGAGGTCCTTGAGTGAGAGCCGTGTAAAAAGAACGAACAGTGAAGGTTCCTCTTCCTGTATGGGTCCATCTCAAGCCATCTTCATTCTACATGTTTGGTCGTTGAGAGTAGATGAGGTTATAGAATTCCACAAAAGTGCTTTGCTCCCAATCTTGTTTCGTCCGGTTGAAATTAATGTTCCAAACCCCCCAGTTGACTCCACAACCTCCGCCAGAGTGGTATCTTTGGCGTTTGCAATCTGATACGGAGCGGGGAACACAACATCCAGTGCCCTGTCTCCACACCAAGCATCCTTCCAGAATCTAATTCTTGAACCAATGCCTAGGCGAAGCCTAGTGTGCCGCTAGAAGGCTCTCCAACCACTTATGATATTTTTCCACAATCCCACACCACTTGCCCCCTAACTTCGTTGGTGCACCACTCCCCCCATGCATCCCCATTCTTGTGATCAATCACCACTCTCCAAAGTCCCTCTGGTTCTTGATGATACCTCTACAACCACTTTCCAAGTAAAGCCTGGTTGAATATCTTATGAATGTCTAGACAGCCACATGATAAGGGGCGAAAAACTGTCTCCCACTTTACCAGATGGAACTTGAATTCCTCCCCTAAGCTCGCCACAGGAAATCTCTTTGCATCTTCTCAAGACGACTTGCCACATTAGCAGGAATGGAAAAAAGTGATAAAAAATAAGTAGGTAAATTATAAAGAGTACTCTTTATCAAGGTGACACATCCCCCTTTAGACAAATACATTCTCTTCCATCCTGTTAGCTTCCTCTCCACTATTTCGATCACTGTGTCCCAAACCTGGGCCGCCCTTGAAGCTATGCTCAACGGAAGTCCTAAATAGGTCATGGAGAGCAAAGAAGGCTGGCATCCAAGGGTACCCGCCAACTCCTGCAGATTGTGGACATCTCCAATTGGTCCCATCTTGGATTTGTCGTAATTCACTTTCAGGCTCGACACCGCTTCAAAACAAAGGAATAGAGTCTTCAAAACTTGAACTTGATCTTGCTCGGCCTCGTAAAGGACAAGCGCGTCATTTGCAAACAAAAATGAGATATATCAGAAAAACCCCGCGAAGGTGTTCCAATGGGGAATTTACTTATAAGCCATTATCCAGCAATGCTGAAATCATTCTGCTGAGAGCTTCCATGACCAAAACAAACAGCAAGGGGATAACGGGTCACCCTGTCTCAAACCACAGGAACACAGAAAAAAACCCTCGGGGCAACCATTAATAAAGACCGAGAATCTAGCAGTGGAGATGCACCACCTGATCCAAGTCCTCCATCTTACCCCAAAACCACACCTATCAAGAAGATACAAAAGAAAATCTTAGTTAACATGATCATAAGCTTTTTCCATATCTAATTTACACAGGATCCCTGTACTGTCTAATTTCAGTTGTTGTTGATACACTCATTGGCTATGAGAACTGTATGAAGAATTTGCCTGCCTTTGACAAAAACATTCTGAGACTTGGAAATGAGCTTCCCAATAACCTCGCTGAGTGGGTTGGCAAGAACTTTCGAGGCCGATTGATCTAGTATTACTATTCACTGCCCTTATGAATATGACATTATTGATCACTCGTAAAAAAATATTATTTTTAAGAAAAGCTGCTTTGACACGCTGGCGTGGCATGCACAATGACATGGCTTTTTTGTCGGAGTTTGCATATTGGTGTTTGTGGTAAAACTTTTGGTTTGATGATTCAGGTATGAGAAGTATCATGTCCATTATGGTGGTGAAGAAGAAGAGAGAAAAGCTAACTACACTGACATGGTGAGCTCTGTTATCTTTTAAACAATCTTTTTTCAATATAGACTTGAGTGATTGCAATCATAGACTTGTCAATGAGTTATTATTATTATTTTTTGCCATCCATTCTATTAATAAAATTATTTACTTATCAAAAAAAAAAAAAAAGAGTTATTATTATTATTATTTTTTTATACGTTGTCAAGGTTAGCCAAGTTTATGTTGATATTTAAGCATGAATCTTTTTTTAATCTTTTGCCTTGGATCTATTTTGTTGAAATGATGAATAACCTGTTGATCACCATTTGGATGCGAATTCTATCACATTTCGGAAGAATAAAATAGAACTTGTCTTATGTGGATTCCAGGTTAATAAATACTATGATCTCGTTACCAGCTTTTATGAGTTTGGTTGGGGTCAGTCTTTCCATTTTGCGCCCAGGTAGCATTTCAAGCAATGTGGTATAATTTCTTTTGGCCTACGTTGCTAATTAAATCTGATTTTCTTGATACTTTGTTCTTCAAGATGGAAAGGGGAGTCTCTTCGAGAGAGCATCAAGAGACACGAGCACTTTCTTGCTTTACAACTAGGCCTGAAGCCCGACCAGAAGGTTTGTTCCCTCTGTGGAACATGGAAAAACTGACAAGATAGAGATTCACTGTTCAAGTTTTGACATTTTTGTTTGACAATATAGGTGTTGGATGTAGGATGCGGAATCGGTGGACCACTGAGAGAAATTTCTAGATTCAGGTGAATGGCGGTTCATTCATTTAATATTTTATCTATTTGACACCCTCCCTCCTATTCTCCTTTCGGTTTGTAGCGTTTTTTAACAAGAGTGCTGTTGAGGTCATGCCTGTGCTTTGTTTTAGTTTTTATATGTTCTAGTCACATTCAAATTGACTGGGTTAATTTTTGTAAACATCATCAGATCCCTGACGATAGCATCCATCATGTTTTTTAGAAATATAAAGTAGCAGTTTTTAGGTTTTTGTAGTTGCTAGGATTGAATTTTACATTCTGTATATCAGTGGTTGCTACATGGACTTTTGGTTTGACATCATATTTTTTCTTCATTTTCATTACTTGTGCCAGTAGTAAGTACAATTTTAGAAGCCTATATATTTACTCTTCATTCTAAGGAAGGAAAGACTCTAATTATATCTACATTGGTAATTTGTAACAGCTCAACATCCATTACGGGGTTGAACAACAATGAATATCAGATAACGAGGGGAAAGGTATATACTAATCTCTCCCTAAGGACATAAGGATTAAGTGCATCTAGAACAATTATTATTACCTGTAGGTTTGAATTTCAAGAATGACTTGCAAATCAAGAAATGGTCCAAATGTACTCATAAAAAGTGTTTTGGTTAGTTGTTAGGAAACATTAGCAGTATTTCTGAGCTTTTGGACTTTTGGTTCCTTCTTAGTCATCTTTAGCTCTGTAGTACTATATATTTTACTTTATGTATTAGTGGAACTGGATGGTTTCATGAAGTAATTACTTTACCACTTAAGACAATGCTGGAGTAATTCATGGAGATTGGAAGGATTTTTTGCTTATTGCCACCAATGTGCTAACAAAGATTCTGTTGCTCCACAGGAACTCAACCGCATTGCTGGAGTTGAAAAAACCTGTGAATTTGTGAAGGTTGGTTTTTATGATGTTACAAAGGGTTCTGTGCAGTATATTTTTCTGCTCCATTAATAAATTTTCTTAACCAGAAAGAAAGAATATTACTAAGGTGTTTATGCTGATATGGGTGGGGTCTGTATCTGGGGTTTACTCAGTGGTGGGTCTATATGCACTGCCTCGATGAGTTTCCACATCATAAAAAAGGTTTATGATGGTAGATCCATGACTGTAATTGATTCTTGATGATGCAGGCCGACTTCATGAAAATGCCATTTCCTGACAACACTTTTGATGCAGTATATGCAATTGAAGCCACTTGCCATGCACCAGATGCTGTACGCATTCCAAATTCTAATAAGCTTGGCTTGTATTGCATCAACTTTCAATTTCCACTATCTTCTGATATTTTCTTTTGTCTTTGGTTCATATTGGTTAAACCTGTTTTTCTGATCTGGATATAGTATGGATGCTACAAAGAAATATACAGAGTACTGAAGCCGGGCCAATATTTTGCTGCATATGAATGGTGCATGACTGATTCTTTTGATCCCAATAACGGTGAACATCAGAAAATAAAGGTAAAATAAGTTTGAAGCGTGACAAATTTGCTTTTCGTATCCTTACGATTGTTGGGGAGGGGGTGATTTGAAGTTTACGATGACTTTTACATTGTGCCAATATAACAAAACTTTATGTCCCAGGCAGAAATTGAGATTGGCGATGGCCTTCCTGATATCAGGTTGACTGGACAATGCCTTGAAGCTCTGAAACAAGCAGGTTTTGAGGTGACTGCGAACTGATGTTATTATTTTTTCATAATTTTATTTTTATGATTGGCAAAAATGACAGCTTATTTATTTGTTATGCACAAAGGTTGTATGGGAGAAAGATCTCGCCGTAAACTCACCTCTCCCTTGGTACTTGCCTTTGGATAAAAGTTACTTCTCTCTAAGTACTTTCCGTCTAACTGCTGTCGGGCGTTTCATCACGAAAAATATGGTAATATGTTTCTTTCAAATATTTGATTATCATTTTTTATTCTTTTTTCTCCAAATCATTTCTTATGAGAGAGAACTGTTATATACACAAAAAGATTAGATAAAAGTAAATCTTCAAATTGATATGATTTCATAAGATCCATTAAATCTTTTTTTCAATAAAAATAATTTTACAATCTGATATATTATATCAAATCACATCAGTTTGTAGATTTATTTTGATAGAGGCTTTTTGTTTCTAAATTATGTTCTTTTTAAAAAGAGAAAAGCCATAGTTTTGCGACTATGAGATTTTCAGGAGTTGATACCTGTTCAATTTCGAAACAGCAGTTGAATAGAGCTGGGTTTTTCATTTTTTGCAGGTTATGGCCCTGGAATTTGTGGGACTTGCCCCAAGAGGAAGTCAACGTGTTCAAAACTTTCTGGCACAGGCTGCAGAAGGGCTTGTTGAAGGTGGAAAGTGAGTGTTCCATCTATCATACTTATCCTTCTTGAGCTCATATGAGAATTAAATATGCTATTTTATTATTATTATTATTATAGTGAATGATCTTATGTCATATATGAGCCTCAAACCTGGGCCTCAACTTCTCATGCATAGGCTTCAAATTCAGCATTGCATGGATCCCTTTAATTAATTCAAGTCAAAACACTCCAGCATATACTAATAATTGAAAATAAAGGAGTACATCAAAAGGAGCGTTTGAAATTCATTTTACAAGAGCTAGAATAGAATCACAGTTTTTTTTTTTTTCCTATCTCGGTATTGGGTGTCCTGCTAACGTAATTGTGTTAATATATATCTCTTTCAGGAAAGAGATCTTCACGCCATTGTATTTCTTTTTGGCCCGGAAGCCGCTTTCAGGCAGTCAGTAATGTTGCCAGCCTAAACTAATTAACCTGGTACTGCAGCCATGGAATCGTACCCTGGGATTCTGACTTTTTCATGAGTACGTTAGAATTGGGTTTTGAACTTTTGATCATACTAGTATTTTATTCTTTTTGGTCTGTGAATTGAGAAAGTGTTTTTGAGTGTGTTTAGTTTCGTATGGTTTCGTTCGTGCTTTTCTGTTTGGATTGAGGGATGTTGTAATCTTCTCATCTTCTTGTTTTCGATTTTTTACTTGCAACCCCTTTATGAACTTATTCAGTATTCTGAATTTATTTTTGGGAGAACAGAAAATCCCACTTTTACGTATATATTGGATGATTATTTGCCATTATCGACCTTAATAAAACGGAAAATTTGGTATTAATATGGACGGGCCAATTTCTTTGAGCACTGCTTTTCATACGGGATGAAACACCAAGAAAAAAACAGGGACAGACACAAGATTTGTGGCGTAGCCATGACTTAGCAGTCTGCAACGTCCTGGAAATTGGAATACAAGCAGGTAGAACGGTTGAGCAATATTTTATTGGCCATATTTTGGTTTTTATTTTGATTATCTGTTACAGGCTTATCTGTTATGACACATCACCATAACTGTCATGATTTTCTAAGACAGATCATGTGGATTCTTTTCATCCTTTGAAGTCACAAGTAATGCTATATACAATTTTAGAGTTGTAAATATTGTGCAATTATTTTGAAAACAAAATGTGGAATCTATTATTAAATTTTTTTTTTTTTTTTTTCATGTGGGTCATATATATATATATATATATATAGAGTAATGCTAGAGAGCATTCATACTCATCACACTCACTCTCACATGAACAGTATACGTATACTGTTCATGTGAGAGTGAGTGTGATAAGTGTGGATGCTCCCAATCATTTTTGATATATATATATATATATATATATATATATGTGTGTGTGTGTGTTTTTAAAACAGATTGCAACTTTATGGTTGTAATTATTATTTTTATTTAAATATTGCATGAATTTATGATAGTTTTTAATGATTGATGATGGGATGTGGACTATCACAAGTACATGTACAAGAAAAAAGAAAATAAAGAAAATAGAACTATTCTAATTAATGTCACATGCATGAAAGGTTCTCCGATTCCATATAAAGTTAAACCAATTCGAGCTGGTTCATCTGCAGAATTTACAGCGGTACTATTGCACTTCATGAATAATTTCATTCACCTTCGCAAAAAGGATGAAAATAAGGAAGGTAAACTTGTCATCCACAAACTGGATTACGTTCAATTAGTTTCAAGGGGACTTTACCTCCATTTAGATCATAAAAAGACCAGGTCGATCTATGGTTGCCCTGCATGCAGTTGAATGATGAGCTTCTCAAGTTTAAACCGGAAGCTTGCTCTTACAATACAACAACAGCCAGAGAAAATTACTAACAATTAATTAATGAAGCACAAAAGATGGGGAACGATCAAATTGGGTAGGATGGCATTAATGCATGCAATGCATGCATGGGTTATAATTAATAATCATGTCAGAAGTGACCCCTGTTGCATCGTGCCTTCACGTACTTATCAATGCTCCCAATGATGACACCCCCCTTCTTCTCTATATATAAATCTTTTTATTCAACGAAACTGCCTAGCAGTAGCTCTTCATCTCCACCCTCCTTTCCATCTAATGCTCGATCATCATTGTAAGGCCAACTCATATTTTTAGTAAAAGTTTTCACTACACTCTGTGCTTTCTTTTCTTTTGTTGCTTGAAATCATACTAGTATTTTCGCGATCAATGATTCTGATGAATGCTTTTTGCGGTTGTTTTCTTCTTTCTAATGTTTTTCTTCGCCTTTAAATTTGACGAAATACAGAGAGAGATGTCGAAGGCAGGGCCACTGGGTCTGGCGTCGCATGTCGGCGGTAACATCGAGAAGAACGCAGTTCTCTACGCTGTAGAAGAGTATAGTTCCACCTCGCTCCATATGAATTAGAGAAACACGCTTCTTGTATACAAATATTATTTTTACTCATATTTTAATTTAATTATTTATGTCTTTTATTTTTATTTCTCTTTTATTATATTTTTATATATTTATATTTATATTTATATTTATATTTTTTTAATATTTCGACTGGCGTGACATTTTTTTTAATATTATCACGATCGCAATTCCGCATTGCTCATATGTATAATTATGAAGAAATGTGAATTTTTATAATAGTTTTATATAAATAAATCATGTCGAGGCCGTGTTCTACGGGACTGGGCTACTCCGTATCGCAAGTTCCACGTTGTCTTTTTGCAAACACAATGGTGAGGATGGTGGCGTGGAGAGCTGTGATTTTTTGATGCCAAAATCAGTATATGTGAGAAATTATAAGTTGCAGTAATAAAATGTAAGAAAAAGATATTAGATTAGTACATGGGAGGTGCATAGCTTATTTATACCTGCAGGGGAATCTCTTGATAAGGGAGGTTGGGGATGTGGTCCACAAACTCCAAGCCGATCTCTCTTTTGTCAGTCTGCTATCAAGTGGTAACTCTCTCGCCATCCTGCACCGTGCCTTCCTGATCAAACATTTAATGCAGCGTGACCCATATTTAATGCGACGTGACTTTCATTCAATGCGACGTGACTCCCTATGACTTGGTCATGCTGTTTGGGATTGTTGACACTTGAATGTTTGGGTAGTCTTACGCAAACTTACTCTATGCTACTGCTGATTCCCACGCCTTGTGTACTTAGCGTTCCCAACAGGCCCTTGGACTAGGCTTTGGATTTGGGACTCTGCTAACAATTTTGGGCCGACCAGATTGGACCTAGGAGGCTTAGGATTTCTCCCACACAAATAACTTATGAAGTGATCATTTAAAATGTGACTCGTCGTGTAATTAAGATTAATAAATTTATAATCTTTTATATAAACTTTTCGAACAACGTTAATATATAATAATGAATCTATCCATCTTTCTACTACTCTAAAACATATTCTTATGCTATGCAAAAGTATTTCTTGAAAGGTCCTTTGGTGATGACTTTTCTGTTAGCATACATTGGTTTTGTGGTAAAAGCTTGGGTTTGATGATTCAGGTACGAGAAGAATCATGTCTATTATGGAGGTGAAGAAGAAGAGAGAAAAACTGAATGCACAAACATGGTGAGAGTTGTTCTCTTTTAAACATTGTTGTAGTAAGTACAAGGTGTTAACTACCAATTAGAAGCATATAAAAAGGCCATAATGTAAGTTGTGACACTGGAATTGTTCTAAAATTTCTGTTTTGTGAAATGTTTGTAGGTCATGCTTTAAGATGGATTTGTTTATGAGGTGATCTTTTGCATATTGTAAAGTTGGTTTGCTCTTTTTATCTTTTTTTAAGCATGAATCATCTTATTTTCTACATGGAAGTCAAATTTATCACATGATTGCTTGGGAAATTTTTAGAATTATCTCTTCTTAGCTTTCGATTTGTTTTTTATCATCATATAGTGGTGTTTCAAAAATGTCCGCAATTGCGTAAATAAGTTTGATCCACAGGGAAGGGAGTGTGTATTTTTGGGCTACCCTTTTGGAGTTAAAGGTTATAAATTACTAGACTTATTAACTGAACAAGTTTTTATATCTTGAGATGTTCAATTCCATGAAATAGTTTTTCCTTTCATTCACATAATCCTAGCACAAAATTCCCCACTCTTCATTCCCCTCTTTTGCTTCCAATTTCTCCTACTCCTACTATTGTGCGGCACATTCCTTACCATTTCCATTTCCCCACAACAGATTCATTCCTCTACTCAAAACACTTCTCTTCCTGTTACATCACTTCTTGAGGAGCTCAACTCCTCCTCTCATACCTTACCTTCTCTTCCTATTGTTTCTTTACCACTTGCACCTTCTCCACTACCAGCAACATCCTCTTCATCTCCACAAACTCCACTCCTTCCTCACAGGTCAACCAGAACTCAAAGTGCACCTAAATATTTGTAGGATTTTCACTATTAATAGACAACTCTCACGCCTCCTATCACGATGTTGGACAAGAAGTTAATGCCTCCCCTAGGTACTCGCTTTCCACTTACTCATATCTTATCTTATCATTCATTTTCACCTCCATATCAAGTTTTTTTCACTCACATTGAATCACAGACCTATAAACAAGTCATCAAAGACCCGGACTGGTGTCAAGCCATGGATAGTGAGCTGGCTGTCTTGGTAGCTAATCAAACTTGTGAACTCACTGATTTACCACTTGGAAAAGTGTCCATCGACTGTAGGTATATATGTCTATAAAATCAAGTATAATTCTGATGGGACTGTTGAAAGATTGAAGGCAAGGTTAGTAGCCAAATGCTACACTCAACTTGAGGGTGTGGATTATCGAGAGACATTCTCTCCTATTGCCAAACTAGTAACCGTTAGATGTCTCTTAGCCATTGTATCCATTAAAGGCTGACATTTATATCAATTTGATGTATATAATGTCTTTTTGCATGGGGACTTAAATGAAGACGCTTATATGAACAAACTTCTTGGTTACAAGAAAGGATCCTCAAACCAAGTTTGTAAGTTATTCAAAAGTTTGTGTGGGCTCAAACAAGCAACGAGGCAGTGGTATTCTGAATTTTCTACTTCATTAATTGACTATAGTTTCTCCCAATCTAAAGCTGATTATACCTTTTCACCTGCGAAACACATGGCACTTTCATTGCTTTACTCGTGTATGTTGATGACATACTTGTGGCAAGTAATGATCTCAACTCTGTGAATGACTTAAAGACTCTTCGCAAGTTTAAATAAAGGATTTTGGTTCCTTAAGGTATTTCCTTGGTATAGAAGTTGCAAGATCATCTAAAGGGATCCATTTGTGCCAAAAGAAATATACTATGGACATTTTAGCAGATTTGGGTATAGAAGATTGATTGGCTGTCTTTTACACCTCACCATCTCTCTGCCTGATATCTATTTTAGTGTCCAGACTTTAAGCCAATTCATGGCTAACCCCATTGATGCACATTTGTTGGCAGCTCATAAAGTTCTTAGGTACCTCAAGGGTGCCCCTAGACAAGGTCTCATTCTTCCTAGTTCTTCTTCATTTCAATTTGAGGTTTACTGTGATTTGGATTGGGTTTTCTGTCCAGACATCAGGCGATTCATGATTGGGTATTGCACATTTCTTGGCTCTTCTTTAATTTCTTGGAAGTCCATAAAACAATCAATTGTTTCCCATTCATCGACTGAGACAGAGTATTGATCGATGGCAATTACCTGTTTTGAGTTAACTTGGCTAATGTTCATTTTGTCTACACTTTAAGTTCCCATCCTCAAGCTATTTACTTCATTGTGATAACTAAGTTGCCCTCCACATAGCTGCCAATCCTGTCTTCCACAAAAGAACGAAACATATTGAACTTGACTGTCACTTAATCCGTGACAAAATCCAAGAAGGCAGCATTTGCACTTGTTATGTTACAAGTTCTAATCAAATTGCCGACACTCTCACTAAGACTTTGTCTTCAAAAGTTCTCAATCACCACTTATTCAAAATGTGAGTCGTAAACCTTTATGCTCCATCTTCCCCGCTGCAGGGGGGGAGGGGGGGTATTGGAGAATGATTTATAGCAGCATCAACGACAGAGCTATTAAGTAATTTTAATAGGATTAATGATTTTTTTTTATAATTAATACGTATTAATTATAATATATATTAATTTTGAAAAAAAAAATACATATTAATTTTTTATGATTTAATAGATGTTATTTATATAATTTTATGTTAGTCCATTCTTTAAAAATTATTTTGGCCCATTCTATAAAATTATTTTGTTCTTATAGATTAATTACTTATACCTAATTTTAAACTTACAATTTACATATTTTAAAGTTTATTGTAATTTTAAAATTTTGGAGCATATAAATATAAACATAGATATTATGTATATATATTAACAAAATTTAAAAACAGATTAATGGTATATACATATTTTAAATAAATAATGCAACAATTAAATATAAATTATATACATTTCAACAGGCATATGCTTGCACAAAACATATAAACAATCATAATATATTAATTTAAAAAAATTCACAATTTTAAATATATGTAAGATTCAGTGCTTAAATTATATAAAAATAGCACAAAAAATATTTTTTTATAATTTTAAATTTACTTGCCCCTAAAATAAATTCCTGATTGTGCCACTGAGCAGCATACAGTAGCACATCACGAAAAGAAAGGAAAGGAGATCATTAGTGTCTTTGACAGGCAGTTAGAATTGTATATAGATACGTGACTTGTAAACTTTATATTTTTATTCATTCACGCAGAGAGCATTTTTCTCTCTTTCCAGAGTTCTTCTCCTGCAAACCTTCCTTCCTTTTCAATTTGTTACATACTTATCAATGCTCCCAATGATGAGACCCCCTCTTTCCTTCCTTTCCATGTAATGCTCGATCGATCACCCTTGTAACACTCTCTCCATCTCATGTTTTTATTAACGTTTTTAGTACACTGCGTGCTTTCTTTTCTTTTGTTGCGAGAAATCATACTATTCTTTCGATCAATGATTCTGATTCTGATGAATGTTTTTTGTGGTCGTGTTCTTCTTTCTAATGTTTTTTTTTTCCTTTGAATTTGGCGAAATACAGAGAGAATTGTCGAAGGCAGGGGCACTGGGTCTGGCGTCGCGTGTTGGCGGTAGCATCGAGAAGAACGCAGTCCTCTACGCTGTAGAAGAGTATAGTTCCACCTCGCTCTATATGTAAAATTCTGAAGAAATGTTGTGAATGTCTCTAATACATATTTATAGAAATAGATAACTTATCATGAAGTGATTGATTTAAAATGTGTGACGTCATGTAATTAAGAATAATAAATTTATAATCTTTTATGTAAACTTTTCGAACAACGTTAAACATATAATAATGAATCTATCAATCTTTCGACTACGCTAAAAAATATTCTTATGCGATGTAAATGTATTTCTTAGAAAGGTCCTTTGGTGATGACAGCTTTTCCGTTCTTGAGTTTTTGTTAGCCTACATTGGTTTTGTGTTAAAAGATTGAGTTTGATGATTCAGGTACGAGAAGTATCATGTCTATTATGGAGGTGAAGAGGAAGAGAGGAAAGCTGAATGCACTAACATGGTGAGAGCTGTTCTCTTTTTAAACCATTGAGGTAGCCTTTCTGGCAAACTTTATGCCGAAGAAGAAATTAAACAGTCTCGCATGGATTTCACTTTCAGGCAAATATTTACTACGATCTTGCTACCAGCTTTTATGAATTTGGCTGGGGGGAATCTTTCCATTTTGCGCACAGGTAGCCTTTCTGGCAATGCACGATAATCTTTTTAAATATTCCACAATCATGTTCACACTTTTGTTCTTAAAGATGGAAAGGGGAGTCTCTTCGAGAGAGCATGAAGCGATACGAGCACTTCCTTGCTTTACAAATAGGCCTGAAGCCTGGACAGAAGGTTTGTTTCTTCAGTTGGAGAATTAGAATTTGGAAGCTGGAAATTTAGTTATTTACCATTTAATTTGTGACAACTTCTGATTGACATAA
The DNA here is from genome assembly GCA_036559045.1 of Platycarya longipes. Lineage (NCBI taxonomy): Eukaryota > Viridiplantae > Streptophyta > Magnoliopsida > Fagales > Juglandaceae > Platycarya > Platycarya longipes. Next base: position 39,800,669 of record CM071801.1, on the reverse strand, counting down.
TAGGTGTTGGACGTAGGATGTGGAATTGGTGGACCACTAAGAGAAATTTCTAGATTCAGGTGAATGACATTTTTGCTGCATTTAAGCTCTCTTCCCCATCCACTCTCTCTCATTTTGGTTTCTAGCATCGATTAAACCCATTGTCATCAAAGTCATGTTTTCAACTTGCTTGTATTTTTCATTTATATTCCAGGTACATTCACATCAGTAGGGTTTGTAAACAGAATGATAATCTTAATTAGTTGTTAGGATTGTGATTTACATGCCTTTAATAAATGGCCGTTCAGATTTTGCTTTGTTTTTTTACTGCTTGTGCTGGTTTTTAAGCTTAATTTAGAAGGTTTTGAAGTTTCTCTATCTATTGAAGTTTCTCTCAAGGAAGTGCTCACAATATGTTTGCGATTGTGATTCTCACAGTTCAGCATCAGTTACAGGATTGAACAATAATGAATATCAGATAGCAAGGGGAAAGGTAAACGCTGATCTCTCACTCAGAAAAGTGGTTTGATTTTATTTAATTTTTTAATCTTTGTCTCCCTTGTATTTGGCAAATTACTAGAATATGTTTTATTTTGAAGTGGTTATTTGCCATTAAGACAATGCTGAAGTCATATGGAGCTCATAAAGATTTTTTTGAAGTTAGCTTTGGATTTATATCCATTGAAGGCTAAAATCTCAATATAGCGATGACTCTTTCAACCTTCTTTTGCCCCACAGGAACTAAACCGCATTGCTGGAGTGGACAAAACATGTAACCTTGTGAAGGTTGATTATATTGCAGACCAATTTCATGATAAAAAGTGTGAACTCTTTTACGTTTGAATGCTCTTGCCATTCGATTTCTTATTATTCTCTTGATGATGCAGGCTGACTTCATGAAAATGCCGTTCCCTGACAATACTTTTGATGCAGTATATGCAATTGAAGCCACTTGCCATGCACCGGATGCAGTATATACTTTTGGCTAGCTTGGCACATCAACTTCCACTAATTATTATCTTTTTATACTTTCTTTGGTTCATATTAGTTTAACCATTGTTTATGATCTTTGCAGTATGGGTGCTACAAAGAAATTTACAGAGTACTAAAGCCTGGCCAGTGTTTTGCCGCATATGAGTGGTGCATGACTGATGTTTTCGATCCCAATAACCGAGAGCATAAAAAAGTAAAGGTGAGAAAGGCTTTAGCATGAAAACTTGCCGTTTGTATTTTGTTTTTTCTGTTGGGGGTGGGAGATTTGACGTTTAACCATGACTACTCTTGCATTGTGCTAATGTAACAAAATTTCAACGACAGGAAGAAATCCAGATCGGTGATGGGCTCTCTGACATCAGGTCCACAGGAGAAGTCATTGAGGCTTTGAAACAAGCTGGTTTTGAGGTGATCACTGCCAGATATTGGTCATTTTTCTGAATATATATATATATATATATATGAGCTGCACAAGTGACAACTTCTTTATTTATTCTGAACTAAGGTCATGTGGGATAAAAACATTGCCTTGGACTCACCTGTCCCCTGGTACTTGCCTTTGGATAAAAGTCACTTCTCACTGAGTAGTTTCCATACAACTGCGATTGGGCGTTTCTTTACAGGAAACATGGTAAGATATGTTTCATTTAAATGTTAGCTAGCATTGTGAGCTCCGCCTTCTCCTAGTCAGTTCAGAAAAACAATGATTTTGGGTGGAACGATTTTTCCAGGCTTTTGAGGCCTCCAAGAATTTTCATTTGTTCAACTCTGAAAAGGCAGTTGATTAGAGCTGATCAATTCTTAACTTATGCAGGTCAAGTGCCTGGAATTTATAGGACTTGCCCCCAAGGGAAGTGGACGTGTTCAAAAATTGCTAGAGCGGGCTGCAGATGGGCTAGTTGAGGGTGGAAAGTGAGTATTCTCGCTGTTTTTACCTTTTCTCTTTAAGTTCATATGAGAATAAAATATGCAAAATCTTTGAACTAACATTTCTGGGCAACATACACTCAGTAGTTCTATCTCATATATGAGCGTAAAACCTGAAATAACGTGCCTTTTTCTTTTTAGTATTAGAACAGGGGAGTATGTAGTATAATGCAAGGGCTCCAAATTTCTAATTGGTGAAGTGGGTGACTTTAAACTTAGTAATCAGTCTTTAATCAGACCTGAGCTTGTAATGATATGTGGGAAGAAGCGAGAAAAAAATAAAAGAGAGCCTTTGAAATTCTTCTTATAGTATGGAATGGTAGATTTCATTTATCAGTAACCAAGTAAATATACACATTAACTAGTCATATGTCTTCCAGGAAAGGGATTTTCACACCGATGTATTTCTTGTTGGTCCGGAAACCGCATTCAGACAATCAGTCGCATTCAGACAATCAGTAATGTGGAAGTGTCAAGCTAGCTAACATGCCACCAAAGTCATGGAATCTCAACCGTATGTTAGCACTGGTTTTTGATCATTCTGGTTGGCTATTTTGTGGCCTGTGAATATCGAGTTCTGACTTGCAAGTTAGAAGTTGTATTGTGTCTTTCCAGTTTCCTAGGGTTCATTTGTACGCTGTTTAAGACTTTTGCTTGAACTGTAACCTTTGGCTCCACTGGGACAAAAGGTAGAGATTTGTGCTTATGTTTGTTTGTTATTCATTTTTCTTTTCCGCTACTAAATGCCTGTATATCATCACCTGCGCTCTATGGTTTTGATGGTATATATTGCTTGGCATTTGCATGAGAATCCTTTTATAGCTGCCAAGGAGAAAACACAAGCAATCCATTTTCTCTATTTACCAGACACGTGAGAATGTTACCAGCAAAAGAGGAACATATCATTTTATTTTCATAGGACAGAGATGACATTCGAGCCATCTTTTTATATATTCTTATTTAAAGGCTCTAGTGGTAAAAGGCCTTAAACTTAGGGTATGCTCCCCACAAGGCTAAAGTTTAAATTCCCTTGAGTGCAAAAAAATCTCTAGGGTCATCGGACGGAGGAATTTTCTTCTTAAATTATTTGAGGTGCATTTGTGGGAAACTTTTTGTTAAGGGCCTATACATCCTCGAGATTAGTCAGACGTTGATCCTGGACATCCAATGCCAAAAGAAAAAGGCATGGTTTGTGGAGTAGCCATGACTTTCTAACAACTGCCAGGAGTACTGCTCAAGAAATTAAAAAAAAAAAAAGAAATAAAAGAAAGAAAGAAAAAAAAAGCCTAACCAAAACGAATATTAGGTAGATCAGATTGAGCAATATTATTAATTAGAATTTTAGCCTTAGCTATATTGTATTGATTCTCTGTCACAGCCAACCTTTTATGACAAAGCACCAAACTGACTTTTCTAAGACAGAGAAATGGCAAGTTGTCTCCAGCCTTCGATTTTTCTCATTCGTATATTCCAAAAGTAAAATAAGCAAAGCAAAAATTACATGCTCAAGCCAATTTACCAGATGTTGGTGTTGAGGAACTCGAACAAAAAAAAGTCCAAGACCAAAAGATTATACTTAGAAACTGATGGAGCTTAGCAAATAGGCCATCAAATTCCCCGAATCTACTCATAACCCACAAAACATGCCCAATTATAGAAATGTATGAACGAAGATGTCGGTGCCTTACAACCTTTTGTTTTCTTATGTTTATTTTATAAAGAATATCACATATTTTATGATCTAGTGCATGTCCCTCTCATACACCTCTCTAAAAATATTGGCCTGGTTTTGATACACAAGTGTATGCAAACTCTATGGTTCAAAATCACATCTTTTAAGTATATTTTGGCATTATAAGTCAATCAAACAAAGAGAGGTCTAAATTAGAGCTCATGAAACCACAAACATACCAAAAATTATAGGTGGCAATCGATCAAAGCTATCAAAAATCCATTGAATTGAATAAAAGTGTCTGAATTCATCCATTCTTTACAAAATTTTGGAAGGACAGAACAGATGAAGTCCCTCAAGAAATAAGCTTAAGAAGACGAAACATATGATTTATAGATCATGAATTGTCTGTGGAACGTTAAACGTCGTCTTCTTTATCATTTTGCCAAATCAAAGAGCGTAAAAAATGATTTCTGAAGTTTCAACACCCGCAACAGCCTGGGGACCGCAATAACGCAGCTGGGCCGACACATCGTTGCTGCCGCCGGAAGCACCGCCTCCATGTGAGTGGTGTTGGAGGAAGAGGAGGTGTTGGTGTTGGTTGTTGTCGTCGGAGTTAGCCGGAGGGTGGTAGTACATACGGCCAGTCTGGGGGCAGTGAGAATGAAATCTTGCGGCAATTCTCACCCCAGCATCCAACAGCTCCACAAACTTGGACATGGCGATGAAGATTATATCCGTATACTCTATGAATATGATTAATATGTATATCAATATGTATCTCTGCCTCTTTGATTGAATCCTTTCTCTCTTTTTTCCTTTTGGAGGAGAAAGAAAAAAAGAGAGAAAGAGAAAGAGAAGAGAAAGAAAATGAAAGGCGAGGAATAGGGCAGGCAGAAAGATTGTGTTAGAAAACGTCCAAAACGCAGGCGGCCATGAAAAGGGGGAAGTATCGTTGAGTTTGGGACAAGTATCGTTGAGTTTGGGACAACGAGGGCAACGTGTTCGGTATTTATAGATAGCAGGCTTTTTCTCTTTCTTTTACCTCCTTGGATCTTTCCTTTCACATTTGAACTATCTTGGAATTATGGGGTAGCTAATTAGCTAATTAAAGAAGGCAATGGATTTGCAGTTATACCCTCATTCTAATTTTATTTTTTGTTTTGTTTTCCCATCACTCCAACCTACCTTCTGGAGATAATAATAAAGAGGAATATATTGTTAAAATTATATCGAGCATCAAATAAGGAAAGATCCAAATATACAAGATATATATACAAGAGTGTAGCGATAGAAGTCAAGAAATTGTTTATGTTCCCACAACTTCTTATTGGGTGATTTTTGACATTTTTTAATTTTAAAAACTAATTTAAGAGATGATGCTTTTCTTTATAATCGATGTGAGATAATTCTAACAATTTCTCTCTCATATATTGAGCTCTGAGTCGGAGCAGCGACAATTCATTTTTCTTGTAGACTGTTAGTTTAGAAAATATTGATAAATTTGATTTCTGATACTAGTGTAAGGTGGTTTTGGATATTTTTTAACTTTAAAAGTTAGTTCAAGATATAAGATTTTTCCTCGCACTAATAAATTGATCACTAGCCCTTTTAATAATCAATGTGGGACAATTCCAACACTTTTGTAATGTGTTTTTGCACCCAACATCTGGCTTAGTGGTTAGTACATATTATTGAAAGGCATAAAAAACTGTTAAATGCAAAAATATGGGGTCATTACTATAATCAATTTTGGGGCTGTTATAAAATTGTTAAAAAGACATAATTGATTTTACTTCAGTTCAGATTCATTACAATAAAAACAAAAATTAAGGTCTATTTTGAAGTTTTAGTATATATTATAATCGATGGGGTTTGATAATAATGCTCCGGTTTGATAAATGCTTATTTGATGTATCATAATACGACTGATAGAATTGGAAGAACAAAAAATAACAAAAAGGTTTTAATTGTAAAAAAATGCAAAAACTGATGTAAAATTATAGATATACAAAACTAAAGGGGGCATGGACGGAAAGAGCAAAAGCCCGTGAATTAAATTTTGTTGTTTTAAATATGGGGGTAGGAAGTAGGAACTAGTGGTACTAGGAAGGAAGCGCGTTTCTTTTGAATATGCAGAAAATGTTGGCCGCGTGCTGTCATTCGGCGGTGGTAAGGTTTGACATTAGTACCCCCGAGTTTTCTAAGATAAATAATAATAAAAAGACGTGACCTTTACAGAGGGGACTCATCATGGACCCGTTCCCACTCTCTCCTCTTTACTCATTCAAAATTGACCCAAAGTTGGTCATCCCCCTCTCCAAAGTAGTCTAAAGCCTCTTTCATACATTTCTCCCCAATTGTATTGTTGAAAATTCTTCTTTGGAAAGGTCCACTATAATAGTTTCATACATAAGTGGTTCAATCACAAAACCACCATTCTCATTTCATATGCACAAACTAAAACCTTCCATGATGCATCCAAAAAGGTATTGGGTCCAAGACCAATAAGCAATTAGAACCCACAACGTCAAAAATACCATTTATTCTTTATGAAACGCATGCAACTAGAAAATATGTCAGCTCCCAACATTAATTGCATCATCACTAACATTAATGGCAAGAATTATTTTCTAAAACAGCCAAAGTTGTATATTATTGAATTATCATTGTCCAGTCTAATAGGGGTTACAAAATATTACACGACTTCTTAATCCAATATGAAAATGACACAATAATAACGATTTAGGGTTTAGTCTTAATGGATTCGAGTCAAAATGAGTTGATCCATTAATACACGATTGCTTAACAGGTTGATAACAGGTCAATCAATTTTAACCTGTTATGACACGTTAAGAAAGTTAAAGTTGCAATTATATCCAAATACCTAAAAGTAAAATTATTAATATCTTGATTTTAATATTTTTATTGTTTAGATTGTAACTTTAGATCTATAGTTAGTTTTAAAATTGTGACATATATTGTGATCTTAACATTTATATAAAATTATACTAAATTTAATCAGGTCAAATGGGTTAATTTCAAGCATATTCAACCCATTTACATAAATAGATTTAAACGCGTCGTATTGTATCGTATTAACAGGTTGACATGACACGACCCGACTTGTTATGTTAACGGGTCATGTTAGAGTTTGAGATTTTGACACGATAAATTTAATAGGTCGGACTATGATTAACCTATATAGTATAATATATATGACTTGACACGACATAAATATGACCCGTTAACACGATTTGACATCTTTACCGTCAAACATCTATTAAAAGGAAAATGGCATTTCAATGCATATGATGGTTGCATCTACAGTAAAAAAAAAACCAACCCCTGTGCTATTTCAATCACCCATTCCCACCCTTTACGTGGGTGCATGTAAGCACTACTTCGATTAAGCATATATTAGATGCATCCATTAGGAGAAATAACTTCTTTCTATATTCATTCACGGCAAAGAAAAAAATATAGCATCTCAGAGAATATTTTCATTTCGTCTTTTCGGTAACACAAGATCAGCCAAAAATTTAACATACAGGATGGAGAAGGAGAAATTCATCACTCCCTATGCTCAGAAGCACAAAATAAAAGCACAACTAAAATATTTTGAAACACAGGTTGTCTTTCAGGGAGAACACCTTTGCATCTTCTCATTGTGCTGGTTAATAGATTGAAGAGTTGCAGCTAATAAAATTTTGGCAGATTATATGGGTCTTGCAGCACAAAGATCAAATGAATCATTCTTCCATTGGTTGATTCTCTACCTGCGCATGAGACACCTTGACCTTGATCTTTGGAAGAGTGAGAGATGGGTCCTCCTTGAGAAAAGATGGAGCTTTGACCAAGCTAATGTTCTGCTCCAGCTCCTTTACCGCCTCCCTCATTTCCTGGGTCTTCTTTCCCTTCTTTCTGCAAATATTTTTCAGTTACATGTTAAATGATAGTCATCAACCCATTACACTCTGAACAGATAATGGGGAGAACAAATTACCTCCTCTCAATGTGTTTGGCCTCCCTCCTTGATCTAACTTTATCAATCGTCTTAATGGCCCTCAGAGTGTTTTCTGTGACGTTCCTGTCATATCTTTCTGGCCTATCACGCTTTCTCTCAAACTCAAAGGTCGAATCCTGTAAAATAAGTATATAGGAAAAGAAAAAATCACATGACCACTCCATCTTTCTTGTGTTTGCTTTGTAATTTACATGAGAAATAAACCAAAGCAAACATATCTACCTGTGTCATGTCCTTCCCATGTAACCGCCTATAGGCCTTGATCCATTTCACCTTGCGTGGGTTCCCCTTCATCTTGAAGTTCTTGTGGCAGTTGGATCTGCAAAAGCGAAATATCTGCAAAAGGATCACATGTCAAAGACTAAAGGCACAACTAATAGCATGAACCAATGGAGGATTTACCGAATGCTAACGCATTTTAGAAGGCATGCTATATGACCAAACATTTTGATAAAAAAAAATAACGATTTCATTTACTCCAAACCAATGAACTGATTGTAGTGTATAATTTTCACCTGTCTAGAAACTAGGCTCCAATGAAAAATACCAAACAACTTAAAAACATAAAAATTGGTAGTAATTCCAACTGATGGAACCATGCCAGTAGATGAATTACACATGATATCAAGATTAACCATAGGAGAGAAATAAAAGTTGTGCAAAGAAGCCTAAATATGAAGAAGTTAAGGATGATAGCTCAAGTCGAGGAAAGATTAAAGAGAGGGTATTATGAAGACATTCTCATAGAAGGTGTTTCGAGTGGAGTGCTGGGTTTGGAAACAAGAGTTTCCCAAACATTCTCAAATATTTTCTACTACTATTTACTATTTTATTATTATTTTTTACCTATTTTTATTACTATTCATTAACTTTTCATTACTATTCAATATTTTATTATTACTTTTTATCTACTTTTTATTACAATTCACAAACACTTACAAACATTCTTAACATCCAAATGTTAGTCTACGAGAAACAATGAGTTGGAATTGGGAAGGTGTGTTTTATTCCAACTTAGGCTTGATGTATTTTGGATAGTTTTTCATGGGTTTTTTGGGTTATTAAGAGGTCTCTAATATGAGCTAAGTGTTTTCTTGTATGCATCCATTGCATTTGGTTACTCTTATTGATATATATGATATTTGTACTTATAGAAAAAAGAAGAATCCTAACTATGACAATAGAATCAACATCGTAGAGGAAGGCAACGGTTATATTTAGAAAAAAATAATCTTACTAACAAATATATATTATTAAAAAATACTAACACATAGGATATACATTTAATCTCAAAAGCTAACTTAAGAGATGATGCTTTTTCTTACAATTGATGTGAGATAATTTTAACAATTTCTCTCTCATATATTGAGCTCTGGATCAGAACAGCGATAACTAATTTCTCCTATAGATTGTTGGATTAGAGAATATTGATAAATTTGATCTCTGATACCAGTATTGGGTAGTCTTAGACCTTTTTCAACTTTAAAAGCTAGTTCAAGAGATAAGATTTTTCCTCGCACTAATAAATTGATCACTAGCCCTTTTCACAATCGATGTGAGACAACCCTAACATTTTTGTAATGTGTTTTTCACCCAACATCTGGCTTAGTAGTTAGTACATATTATTGAAAGGCATAAAAAACTGTTAAAAGCAAAAATATGGGGTCATTACTATAATCAATTTTGGGGCTGTTATAAAATTGTTAAAAAGACATAATTGATTTTACTTCAGTTCAGATTCATTACAATAAAAATATCAAAACAAAAATTAAGGTCTATTTTGAAGTTTTAGTATATATTAAAAATACAATAAAAAAATATTAAAAAATATAATAAAAAATACAAAAAATAAAATAAAATTTAAAAAACACAATAAAAAATATAATAAAATAATAAAATGAAGAAAACATAATAAAAAACACAATAAAAAAATAAAACGAAAATGAATTTTTAAAGGAAATTCGGCCTTACTCAGCCCCCGACATTGCCGCCTGCAGTTGGCGACACCGCTTATCCTATCGAGACCGGAGAGAGCTGTCGACCTCACCCTGGCGATCTCCGATATGCCCTCGGTGGTCTTAAACTCGTTTCGGACCCGGTCCGGGTCTGAAACGGGTTTAAGGTCGCTGGGAGTACATTGGAGGTCGTCGGGACTCGCCGTCGCAGGAATAAGGTCGCCGGCTCCCTCTAATGTTGATGAGGTGGAGAGTGTTGCCTACGCCGTCAAAAACAGCAGGAGTTGCAATGGTGGGAGAATTCGGTCCGACCGAACCCCAACTTTTCTCATATTATAATCAATGGGGTTTGATAATAATGCTCCGGTTTGATAAATGCTTATTTGATGTATCATAATACGACTGAGAGAATTGGAAGAACAAAAAATAACAAAAAGGTTTTAATTGTAACAAAATGCAAAAACTGGTGTAAAATTATAGCAATACAAAACTTAAGGGGGCATGGACGGAAAGAGTAAAAGCCCGTGAATAAAATTTTGTTGTTTTAAATGTGGGGGTAGGAAGTAGGAACTAGTGGTACTAGGAAGGAAGCGCGTTTCTTTTGAATATGCGGAAAATGTTGGCCACGTGCTGTCATTCGGCGGTGGTAAGATTTGACATTAGTACCCCACGAGTTTTCTAAAAAAAATAATAATAAAAAAACGTGACCTTTACAGAGGGGACTCATCATGGACCCGTTCCTACTCTCTTTACTCGTTCAGAATTGACCCAAAGTTGGTCATCCCCCTCTCCAAACTAGTCTAAAGCCTCTTTCATACATTTCTCCTCAATTGTATTGTTGAAAATTCTTCTTTGGAAAGGTCCACTATAATAGTTTCATACACAAGTGGTTCAATCACAAAACCACCATTCTCATTTCATATGCACAAACTAAAACCTCCCATGATGCATCCAAAAAGGTATTGGGTCCAAGACCAATAAGCAATTAGAACCCACAACGTAAAAAATACCATTTATTCTTTATGAAACGCATGCAACTAGAAAATATGTCAGCTCCCAACATTAATTGCACCATCACTCACATTAATGGCAAGAATTATTTTCTAAAACAGCCAAAGTTGTATATTATTGAAATATCACAGTCCGGTCTAATAAGAGTGACAAAATATTACATGATCTATTAATTCAATATGAAATCGATACGATAATAATAGATTAGAGTTTAGTCTTAACAGATTCGAGTCAAAACGAGTTGATCCATTAAAACATGATTGCTTAATGGGTTGATAACAGGTCAACCCATTTTGACCTGTTATTATACGTTAAGAAAGTTAAAATTACAATTATATCCAAATACCTAAAAGTAAAATTATTAATATTTTGATTTTAATATTTTTATTATTTGGATTGTAATTTTAAATTTGTAGTTAGTTTTATAATTATGACAGATATTGTGATCTTAATATTTATATAAAATTATACTAAATTTAATCAAGTCAAACAGGTTAATTTGTTAATTTCAAGCCTATTCAATCTATTTACATAAACAAATTTAAATGCATCATATTGTATTGTGTTAATAGGTTGACATGACATGACATGACACGATCCGATTTGTTATATTAATGGATCGTGTTAGAATTTGAGATTTTGACATGATAAACTTAATGTGTCGGACTAGGATTAACCCATATAGTATAATATATATGACTTGACACGATACAAATATGACCCATCAACACGATTTGACACTCTTACAATCAAACATCTGTTAAAAGGAAAATGGTATTTCAATGCATATGATGGTTGGATCTACAGTAAAAAAAAAACCAACCCCTGTGCTATTTCAATCACCCATTCCCACCCTTTACGTGGGTGCATGTAAGCACTACTTCGATGACGCATAGATTAGATGCATCCATTAGGAGAAATAACTTCTTTCTATATTCATTCACGGCAAAGAAAAAAATATACCATCTCAGAGAATATTTTCATTTGGTCTTTTCGGTAACACAAGATCAGCCAAAAATTTAACATACAGGATGGAGAAAGGAGAAATTCATCACTCCCTATACTCAGAAGCACAAAATAAAAGCACAACTAAAATATTTTGAAACGCAGGTTGTCTTTCGGGGAGAACACCTTTGCATCTTCTCATTGTGCTAGTTAATAGATTTGAAGAGTTGCAGCTAATAAAATTTTGGCAGATTATATGGGTCTTGCAGCACAAAGATCAAATGAATCATTCTTCCATTGGTTGATTCTCTATCTGCGCATGAGACACCTTGACCTTGATCTTTGGAAGAGTGAGAGATGGGTCCTCCTTGAGAACAGATGGAGCTTTGACCAAGCTAATGTTCTGCTCCAGCTCCTTTACCGCCTCCCTCATTTCCTGGGCCTTCTTTCCCTTCTTTCTGCAAATATTTTTCAGTTACATGTTAAATGATAGTCATCAACCCATTACACTTCTGAACAGATAATGGGGAGAACAAATTACCTCCTCTCAATGTGTTTGGCCTCCCTCCTTGATCTAACTTTATCAATCGTCTTAATGGCCTTCAGGGTGTTTTCTGTAATGTTCCTGTCATATCTTTCTGGCCTATTACGCTTTCTCTCAAAGTCAAAGGTTGAATCCTGTAAAATAAGTATATAGGAAAAGGAAAAATCACTTGACCACTCCATCTTTCTTGCGTTCGCTTTGTAATTTACATGAGAAATAAACCAAAGCAAACATATCTACCTGTGTCATGTCCTTCCCATGTAACCGCCTATAGGCCTTGGTCCATTTCACCTTGCGTGGGTTCCTCTTCATCTTGAAGTTCTTGTGGCACTTGGATCTGCAAAAGCGAAATATCTGCAAAAGGATCACATGTCAAAGACTAAAGGCACAACTAATAGCATGAATCAATGGAGGATTTACCAAATGCTAACACATTTTAGAAGGCATGCTATATGACCAAACATTTTGATAAAAAAAAATAACGATTTCATTTACTCCAAACCAATGAACTGATTGTAATGTACAATTTACACCTGCCTAGAAACTAGGCTCCAATGACACATACCAAACAACTTAAAAACATAAAAATTGGTAGTAATTCCAACTGATGGAACCATGCCAGTAGATGAATCACACATGATATCAAGATTAACCAAAGGAAAGAAATAAAAGTTGTGTAAAGAAGCCTAACTATGAAGAAGCCTAACTATGAAGACGCTAAGGATGATAGCTCAAGTCGAGGAAAGACTAAAGGGAGGGCATCATGAAGACGTTCTCATAGAGGGTGTTTCGGGTGGAGTGCTGGGTTTGGAAACAAAAGTTTCCCAAACATTCTCAAATATTTTCTACTACTATTTACTATTTTATTATTATTTTTTACCTACTTTTATTACTATTCATTAATTTTTCATTACTATTCAATATTTTATTATTAATTTTTATCTACCTTTTATTATTATTCACAAATACTCTCAAACATTTTTAACATCCAAATGTTAGTCTACAGGAAACAATGAGTTGGAATTGGGAAGGTGTGTTTTATTCCAACTTGGGCTTGATGTATCTTGGATAGTTTTTCACGGATTTTTTGGATTATTAGGAACTCTCTAGTATGAGCTAAGTGTTTTCTTGTATGCATCCACTGTACTTGGTTACTCCTATCGATATATATGATATTTGTACCTATAGAAAAAAGAAGAATCCTAACTATGGCAATAGAATCAACATCGTAGAGGAAGGCAACGGTTATATTTAGAAAATGATCTTACTAACAAATATATATTATTAAAAAATACTAACACATAGGATAGACATTTACAGAACAATGGCAATAAACTAGGATACAGATTTTAAATTTATATACATACATACATACATATATATATATATAACCATCATACCTTTGCATCATTGCGGACAAATTGAATACCATGCCCTGGATAGATAGTGGAGGAACAAAACCAACACTTCTCAATCCTCATTTTATTTTCAATCTAATAGCAAATCCAGGTTCCTGGAAACAAAATTCAGAATAAAAGAACTAAAAAGACTTGCGGTGGAAGAAGAAACTTAAGCAGAAACTACAGATCCACATCCAAGCAAGGAGATGTCAGTGATTAAAAAATATTAGATTTGTATAAGTTTCTATACTTTATTTTTACTCTGTTTGTACACGTGTACATATTGTATTTAGTTAGCTTAGCTTTCTATTTTAGGTCAGATAGTTAGCTTGGTTACTGCAGCTTATTTGTTGCAAGTATAAAAGGATTACTGTAGCTCATTTGATGTTAATACTCTCTCATTCTATCAATACACATTTTATTTTCCTCTGGAATCACGATTCTTGATAAAAAAAAAAAACCAAAACTAGGATCATCGAAACAATAAGAACAACAAAGTATTTGTTCTCTTTCGGGACCCTAACTACCAACAACAAAGACAGAACCATACTTCTGCAATGATGCGCTAAATTGTTAGTGTAAAAAACCTTCGAGCACTTTTAAAACGAAAGAAACCAAGGAGAGTTGGGAAAGAACAGAACTTTACACTCTAACATATACAAGATACCATGAGGAAATTAACATATTAAATGGAAGAAGAAAAGATAATCCCATGGAATAACAGGGAAAATAATTAAACTGTTGCAATGTACGAGGGGAACTAAACACTAAAGTCACTTGCGGTTATAGAGGTGGAGACACTTACGGTGCGGTGTAGTTACTGGTGCGGATATTATTGCCGTTACCGGCGGCAAATAATGCAGTCGTAGACTCGTAGGAGTCCGTTTCTGCCTCACAGCCTTAAACCCTATTCCGTAGGCCTCGCCTTGGTAAGGGGTTTACGAAGATTTTAGTAGGGTTTACGAAGACGATATTTTGATGGGCCTCGGGATGGGCTTTGCTTGGGTCGGACAGATTAACACTGGACTAGGCATAATTTACAATTTTACATAACCAGAGGGCCCAGATTAGTTTGAACAATAGGTATTAGTTTATGTATATATAGGAACAAATAGAATAGACATTTGAGTATACAAACAGCAAAAACTTGAAAAACGACTCTTGTTCTATTATTAATGTTGGGGTCAATTTGGATACGATTAATTACGTGAACTGAGCAGAAAATAAGAGAACAACGGAGAAGGCCGACCCAATTAGAGCAAGATCCAAATAACAGGCAAGAATAGATTAGGCTTCCTGTCTATCTCTACAAAGCCCAATCTTATCTAGGCCGGCCAACAGTTGCTGGCCCATTGTTAAAATCTCAGGCTTTACGGATATAATCATATAATGGGAGATGGCTACCAATTTTGAAAGCTTGATGTTAGTAAAAGAGATATTTATTACAAGAGTAATACTAAATATATATTTTTTTTTTAATAATAAGCATACGTTTTATATATTTTATTTTCAAAAAATAGAGTTTATTATTAAAAAAATAATATTTTTTAATATAGATTTCATATTTATTTATTTATTAATTTTAAAGAAAATATACGAGACCTACGCACCTTAAAAATATCATTTTTCTTAATGCAATTGGTATATATTGTTGATAATTTTATTGTCCTTTGGGATAGTTATTGGGATTTGACATTCCATACTCGTAGTGAACTTTTTGAGGTCCAAATATCAGTAAAGCAAAATGGAATGGTATCAAAAAAATTAAAGGGTGGTTCTAGAGCCACTAATAAAAACCACAGATAAAGCGACCACCAATAGTGTCAAATTCTTTTTCTAATTTTTTATTTATTTAAATAAGTATTTGTATATTTTATAAAATATTAAAAAAAAAAAAAAAAAGGAAGAAGAAGTATGATCAATACAAATGATAGTTACACTTTGTCTAGTGTGTACAAAAGCCAAAACCAAAACCCTTTTGGTTTTTAAAGTTAACGTGGTGTGCTTATTTGGAGGGAACTGTTCTATAAACAGTGGAAAAAGAAGAACTCGTGTGAATGGAAATCCACCAATAATACAAAAAAACAGTGGCAGCAACTGTATATGGAAAATAACAACTCAGCAAAATGATCAACCGACCTAAAGCACAGGATCATGAAGGAATTGACCCGATCCAGAAGCTTCTAATGGAGCAATCAACAAAACAAACTAACACAATATATGTATATATAACATATATATATATATATATATATATATGTAGAGCTCATGCATGTGATATCTGACTTCAACAACTAGTCCTTAATGCCAATCATACTAACTGTATTCAACAACAACCATCATGAGAGATGCTATCATTGTAGACTTGAAAGTCATGTGGAAAACAAATCATTTTGACGGATGTTTTTCTAATTTCTTGGGTTGATCCCCAATAATGAATCCTTGTAGTTTGGGGCGAAGAAGTTGGAAGTGGAGGTCAAAATCAAACGACGACGTCGGCTAAGTTTGTATGGTAGAAAAGCATTTAATTAAAAATCATTGGAAAAACTACATATAATTAATTAATTAATTGAGATTGATCACAATTCCCTAAATATCGCATTTTTCATCTTTGCTTTGCGGCCCATCATTAAATTAATCATGAATATTGAATCGACTTTGCTAAATCAATGCTATAAAAATAAAAAATAAAAAAATCTGGGGTTTTGGCCTTGAGTCATTCTTTTGATAAGACATTAACGATGATCTTCTTCATGTGACTCATGCAAAATTGTCAATCTTTATCTTTGTTTGTCCCATTTACCAAACGTACAGCTAGCCTTTAATCGAGTGTATCAAAACAACCCAAAAAAAGGGCCGACGTCATGATCTTCATGAGATCAAATACAGTGGGATATATATACATACGTATATATATATATATATATATATACGTGAATTATGTATATCATGTTTGAACTGAAAAGATGCCTAGCTACAGTAGTAGGTGGTGGCCATGGGTTGAATGCAGCTAGATTTGGAGACATAACTTTGATGTGTAAGTGTGACGATACGAGGATGTAATAGAGTTAGTTGAAATTAGATGATGTAAAATAATTAATTAGCAACAAGTCATGAGTCCAACCATGCATGTATGTATGGGGTTGTTTAAACTTTGTTTCTTGTGCTACTTGCAGCTATATATGTTATTGCTTTGCGTGTAATTAAAGATAAGTCATGATGATCATTAGTCTATCGATGACATTAATTAATTAATTAATTAAGGTATTAATTCAGTAGTGGATCAGCAAGCTGTTATATTTGGAAAACTTATCTAGGGTTTGAAAGTCTTGCTTCAGTCAATAACTACATTAATATCGAAAACGAAATCAAATATACATATATATATATATATATATATATATATATTAAAACTCAAGCTTGTTTTCTGAGGTAAGCCAACCAAATGATCATATATATCTCATTTTTAATAGCTAGTGAGGTATGATGATTACATGAGGAAAAGGAAAATACTTTGAAAAATCAAGAGACGACATTCTTTCCCAACTATGTAAAACTTTCCCAACTATGTAAAACACGGTCACAATTCTTTTTTACAAGGATATTTTTTCTTCCTTTCACATTCTTTCTTTAGTTTTCTCAAAGACTAGCCTGATGATATCGTGGGAAAAGAACTTGTGGGAAAAGTGCCATTTTGTTGTAGTGTCGATGATCATGAAGTAGATCATCATGGAAAGTAGTGGAAATAAAGATTGCGGCCAATACTATTTGATCTCCAAGTTTGACGTTGCATTTTCTTGGCCGGAGACTATTCCCAATTAGAAATTCCGATTTATAAAAAAGCGATTGCACCCAACTTTGGGAATAATTATATATTGAGGCCGATCTGGTAATTAAGATTCTGATAATATAATATTCGATATTTTGTTTATTCCAATACATCATATATTATATGTGAGAGCTATTAATTATTCTTGTTATTAAGCAATTTTCTTATTGAATTAGCTAAATACAAATTTAAATTTTATATATATAATATCACATAAGTTTGCATTTACTCGTGTATGTGAAATAAATGAATACATATATATTGCTATCTATCATCTTCAAAGGTCTTAGAGGAACCACAATCTCTGATAATGCCTGGAGAGACTGAGCAACCATATCAATAAAGGTTCATGGTCGCCCAGCCGTCACCTGAGAGCCAGGACTAGGGTCCACGGCGGCAGCCATGAAAACCTTACGGAACTCACCACAAAGAAACCCTAACAAAGCCAAAAAAATGAAAGGACACGTCAGCAAGAGTCACTCATGATGAATTATATAGATTGAAGGCAAGGGTACAAATATTTCTCAAGAATTGTACTGATGTTCTCATCCTTTTTGCTATTCTAAAATCTCTACACCAGTACATGACATAATCTACATGATGATATAATTTGATTTGTAATATTTAAATTTTAAAATTTATATTTCAAATTAAATTGTGTCATGCAAATGGTATTTGGTCACGTAGATCAGGCCTTAGAATTTTCTATTTGATCCAGATTGCACTTGTATTGGATTTGCATATGCATTCGTATTTAAATAAACAATGGACGAATTTGAAGCGATAAGGACTTGTTGCTCCTATAGTTCCCACCATGGTGATCTTTTTTATTTTATTTTATTTTTTGCCACCATGGTGATGATCTATATAATTAGTTATATATACGATCAATTAATTTCAAAGATAGCTTTCTTATTCAAAGTTACCTTTCTTTATAAGTTTTAATGCACGCAGTTATTTTTGTGAACTTTTTATGTATTTTAGTTATGTGATTGGCCAAAATAATTATTTTATATTTTAAAAAAAGTGACGCAACTAATCACATTAATAGAGTGTACAAAAAATAAACAAAAATAACTGCGCATAAAATTTTCCTTTATAGTTATTGGTAGTCCAATTGCCAAGTGTGAACACTAGTATGAATCACAAGGCATAATCTACCATTTATAATCAAAAGATCAGAGAGAAATCCACAGTTATTCCACTAGTTTAATTAGTACAAGGATCAAGCAAATTGAAGAGAAAGCATTACAAGCAATTTCAGAACCAAAAGCAATATTTCAGCATCTTGTCAATGTCGGGCATATTAAGGAAATATTATAAGGAATTTTGGTAGTGGCCAATAGCAAATAATATCAAAAGAAAAGAAGAGAAGAATCTCGTGGCGTAAAGTGCAATTTGAGGAAAGTAGAATACTTACGTGGAATTTATAAAGATGGGCATTATATGGAATTCGTATATATATATATATATATAATATGCCTTAGAATGAGATGCTTGCCTTAGGTACATCAGGCTTCAGCATCCCAATTCACAGATCATCCCAAAATCAAGCAACTAATTGAAGCAAGCAGCTCAAGATCATATAGAGCATGTAGCAACGACGACGTTTAGACCCCATAAAGTATATGCCTGCGACATCCATCGGCCATCTTGCTTAATAACAGTACCCTAGGTACTCCTGTGAAAAAAGGCCGGAAAAACATGCAGAAGGAAAAACAAAACAAAGATTCTACTCGCATCGATCAAGTGGCTAGCTGCTCTTCGATTGTTGATCAACACGTACGAATAAATTAAGTATGACTATGAGCATCGAAGAATCAGTTACTAGTACTATAGCTAGTGTCGGGATAATATGCTCATAAAGTTCTGTCGTTAAAGTGTCTTGACCTTTTTCAATGCGAATATAATATATGATCCACATGAAGATTGATTAAACATCTGAAAATTGAAATGGCATTTGAAGCAATTTTCTTTAATGAAAATGCAAGACTAGTATACATGATGACATGCATGCATGCAAAGGGATAAGTATACATACATACATATATATATATATATATATATGTAATATCTTATATGATGCAAGTGATAATTATGATATTATCGGGAAATACAAATACAAGCACAACAAATGCGCTTGCTCGGTTTTTTTATTTTTTTAAATGCACTGTAATTAATAATATCATCTTATAATTAAGTTTATAATTTCCCATTTGGGTTTCTGTTAGAGTTCATGAATTAAAGAAAAAGAGATCATGTCTATGATATTATATATTTATTGAACATTTTATATTGTTTGCGGGGATTTATATTGTGTTAATATTATATATTTCATGTGATCTATAGATTTATCGCTACTAGAAATTCATATTCTAGGAAGATCTCAAATTTAATTTCTTTTCATATATATTTTTTTCGAATAAGTTTCTTTTCTTTTAATATATATATGAATTAACGTACGAGATAATTTTATATGATCATGATGATAATAAAGTCATCTTGATTGATGAATATTTGATATCTTCCCGTACGTTATACATGATAAGAATCAAGATAATTCGTATGCACCAAACTAATTCACGAATTAAGAAGAAGATCAATTAATTAATTAATGTCAAGCCTGTAATACTTTAATTATTTTTCACGTTTTAGTAGCATATAATTATATGCTATTCGCCGATGTTGTTTCTGGTCCACCTCTCGAGTCTCAATTAACAAACTTTTTCACCAATTCTCTCACGAAAGCCAAACTTGATTGAATTAGCCAGTACAATACCTGTCTTGCTCCATCAACCTCGAGCCTTGTGATCGTCACCATATTAAGATGTTTGTTGTTGTTTTTTTTTCTTTTTTCTTTAAAAGAAAAAAAAAAACAAGCATCACTACAACAAGAGAAGGCTCTTTTGCGTCCAAAAATCTTGTATCGATCAATAATGTGTCGTTAATATTAACTTATTGCGTCTTTAAAAACTATACCGCAATTGATCCCACTTTTTGGTGATACTAACTAAATGAATAGTGCCTATTTTTTATCCCGTCTCTTTTTAGGTATTTGTATCAATATTTGGGTGCCACAAAAAACAACATAATAAGGAAATCACATTGTGTCAATTTAGAATGGTGGTAATTATCATGCATTTTTATTGTGACAAATACTCTTTCTTTTGTGGCAGGTATAGTTGACGCAAATTAATTTCTATATTTACCATGCATTTTTGCATCAATGTTGCATGGTTGCAAACACAATAACTTATTATTGCAATGTATTACAAATTTTTTGTAGCAGATATAATTGACGCAAAATATTATATATATTTGTCTTCTGGTTTCATTCCATTTCAGTATTGATTTTAGTGCTTCTACGTACACCCAAATTTTGAGAAAAATTTGAATCTCCCTCTTTTCGACGTCTATATCTTCCCTCTTCCCCCTCACACCCTCCAACACAAAAATACTCCTGCTTACTTTGAAGTCCCAAGCTGCAACTCTTTGCATAAAGAAACCAGCTAGGTGAGAAACGACAGGCATTAACTAGCGCCATATATTGCCTCTATGAGAAACGAAACCAGCTGAGAAATGGCAGGCATTAGTTTTTCTGTTCTTCTTTGTAATCAAACACGTTTTTTAGTTTTGGTAAGAAACATGTATTTTTCTTATATCTTCTTCTTTATATTAATTTAAGATTTGATAACTACTACTCAAGGTTTGAATTTATGTTCAGTGTTGAAGGTATATCAGCTACAACAAATTTCTACAGTAGCAGACATCTTTAGTCAGTCTCGTATGGAGGAGAGCTAATTATGGAAGCACTCGAACCTTTTATGAAAAGTGTTTCTTAATCAACAATCTCAACTCTTCCTCTGCAAGTCAATATTCTCTATCTCCTTCTTCATCACCTTATGTCCCTTCTAGTTCTACATTTTCTTCTTCTGATTCCTACTTCTAGTTTTTACTCCCTCACTTCATCCTAACCCCGCTCGGTTTCTACCCCAACGGTTGCTCCACCTCAACCAAGTTTGGTCCCCTGTTTCTAACTTCTGAAAACAGAGCATTCTTTGATTTCTAGTTCTCGATTTTGTGAGGTACGACCAACCACGACCAAAAGTAGGATCAAACGCTTTGCCACAATAAAGTTTTGCCACAATAAAGTTGGACCAAAAGTAGTTCTCGGTTGCAAATGTAATTAATCTTTGCCACAATAAAACTTCACCGGACCAAAAGCAAATTTAGCCACACCATTTAGCGACTATATGTATACATTTAGCAACACTACAATTAAGCTTCATGTACGGAATTAATCTTTTTCCCGACTGCATGTATATATTTTGTAACATATAATTTTTGATGCGAATGTAATTTTCTTACCAATGGCCAGCTCTTTTCCGATACGATAAATTGATATTAGCGTCAAATATATTTAGATGTAAGAGTGCTTCTTTTCTAACATTTTCCTGTTTCGATGCAATAAACCTTTTGAGAGTCATTAATAGTGACCACCTAGCGTCGATTGAGTTGGGACGCTAAATAGTATTAGCGAGATAAAGTTGACTTTTTGTGGCAAATTTTCTAGACACAATAAGTTGATGTTGTTGAAGTGCATATTCATTAAACTAGAAAATGATATATACATGAGGAAAGGGTGGGATTCTCCGACAATCGCTCCAAAACAATAAACAACAGTGCAAGATTAATGAAAAAAAAAAGTTTATTTGAAACCAATTTCTTAATCTCTAGCAAAATCTTATTACAGGACACCATCTTATAAAAAAATGGATTAAAATTGTTTGTTAACTTAAGTATATTACAATTATCTCGAAGAAAAAAGATTCATATTAAAAAAAATTAATTTCTTAATAATAATTTGACTTTAAAAAAATTTTGCGAAATTTATATAGCACTTATCATTACTCAAAAAATATAAATTAGTAAATAGCGAATTACTAATAGCCAAACTGTGCGTGAAGATTTTTTCCCTGCCAATAAGACACGAGTAGTTTATGGTAATTAATAAAAGATAAGAGTGAGTTGAATTGATAGCCCCAATTGTCGAGTGTCTTTATCTTTCCTTTCAAAAGTAGAAGGAAAAAGAAAAAAAAGTGAGTGCTAAATTCCAGCCTTAAAAATAGTAAAGGAGAAAAATCTGATTTAGTCATATGGATAATAAGGGTGATAAATTGGAAAGCTTATCACGAGTCTTTTTATACAAAGGAGCTCCTATTCGATAGGATGGATATTTTGTTTTCTTCTTTAGAAAAAAAGGTAGCATTCATGCATATATCGCAATGGACAATATGCTAAGGATTTTGGAGATAATCTATTCTATTATTAGATTAGCATTATCGTCCATCTACTCACGACGAAAAGTATGGCTGTCTTTTGCATTTTTTTGGGGGGGGGTGGGTTTTCCTTCTTCACATTAATTAATGGGTTTGCAAGTTAATTAATTTCATTTCACCATTTCAATCTTATGTATCATGGTGAGGAAATATTAGAAATTGGCTTGATATGTGCGTGCTTTAATTAAGTCTAAGACCCGCGTCTAGCTACATTTGATTGTAATTTGTATAATTATGAGTTACATGAAGAAATCGATTGTACAATGTCGTACTTAAGTTGTTTTTTTTTTAATTTAATTGGAAAGTTTAAAATCATGACTTAGTCAGATTTAGATAATGAGTTGAGATGAGCTATAAAATTTAAAAATTAAATAAAATATTATAAATATATTATTTTTTAATATTACTCTAATTTTAAAATTTTAAAAAGTTAAATTGATTAATATAATTTATTTAAAAGTTTGAAAAAGTTGAAATGATTATATATATATATATATATATATATATTAAAATGAGTTAAGATGATTTCACTCAAGAAACTCAAAGGTCTAATTCATTTTAGAAAACTAGTTTAACAAAATAAGTTTACATATTATTTATAAATATGCTTATAACATTATTATTTACAGACAATGTAAGATTTATTTCTCAACACCCTCTTTCATGTATAGACCAGCATTTTTTTTTTTTAGTTATTGTCATGAAAGAAGTAATATGAGCTTCATTCATCTTGTGGTAAGCTCTAATACAACGGAATTAGTCTTCAAAATTCGTTATTCAACCAAGCCAATTAGCTTCGGTCTTCTAAAAATAGGTCACTTGGTTTAAAAAATAAAAACAACTAAAAGGGCCAAGACACAACGGCGATTTTGATATTTTATGTATATTTACTCTTTTTTATGTCATTTTTTAAATTTATTTTTTGTTTCTATTTTGATAGTTTGGTTTTCATTACCCTTCTTTTAAAATGGCAAAAACCTAGTGATAACTTTTTTTTTTTTTTTTTATAACAAGAAATTTTGTTTTAAAACACCAATTAATTTGCCTGTCAAGAAAAAATCCGGGTCCATCATCACGTCTGTGCGTTTTGCTTTGATCTGAAAATTATATGCAACAACTAATTTCAACTATGGTTTTCAAAAAATGAGCTTAATTAGATTACTTAGCCAACTTTACATGCGTGTATAATGATTGGCGCTAGCGAATGATTGTAATGCCTTCACGTGATTAAAACAACTAATTATAACCGGCCAATTCTATCTCGGCTTAATTGGGATCTTCTTGATTTGGATTGAAATGATGTCACTTTTTGAGATGATTTCTTATATATATCCATCTCAATAAATAATTAAACTAATTATAATTGAGATTCTTCTCCTCAATACACTACATGTAATGATCCTTGATTTCATAGAAAAAGTGTTGTCTCATGTGCCGATTAGGTCTATTTATTTGAGTCGAATTTTGTCTCGTTCGATCTTTAATTATTTATTTATTTTTATTTTTAATAGTTATGAACACTTTCACTTAAAAGGTTCAAGAAAATTACTCATCATTTGAACTTGAATCTAAAACCTGGATCAACAAACCTAATGCTCATGAAGATCAATGCAAATTATCAATTAATCTTATTACAGCAAAAACTACATAGCACGTGAAATATATAGAGTTGTTTCTGGGATATTGAAAAATGTAGATAGAAAAAAGAATCGCCAATGGAAAATTAATATTAATTTAGTTATAATTAAGGACATATCAAATCGTGCCATATCTTTATGTAATCAAATTGGTAAACCAAAGGCGGACCTCATGAATTGATCTTGTCGAGTATCATTTAATAAACGTACCTTGATGAAATGAGAGATATGAAAAGGACCCATATCATAAATCCTACAAACATAGGACCAAATGAGTATACATGAAGCCAAAAACACAAAATTTCGAAACATGATACTTGTGCAATCTGAGGGCCTACAAATTCTTTGTCACCAAACAATCAGCGTATCCTGTCACATCGATCTATACAAACACAATTTGTACATGCCATCCTTTTGCTCAAATGTTGTCAATTGTGAGAGTGACTCATTAATTTAGATAAGAAAAATATTTTAATGATAAAAGTAATTTATAAAAAGTAATGTAATAAATTAATATGATTTGATATTGTTTATCAAAATATAAAATTACGTATTTTTATTATAAAATAGATATAACGGATCATATAAATTCACATCAATTTTTATTATTATTTTTGTGTAATTCTTTTATTAGCATATCACTCCTCTTTACATAGAGTATTATTATTAAAAAGCAGCCATATTTAAAACACTCATTCTCATATGAATAATAATATTTATTATTTATATGAAAGATAAATATTTTGAATGTGGTTATTTCTAATCATTTTTGTTTTACATATATATGTTCTATGATATGATAATTAAAAGAGAATCATCGTAAAATTGGTCTTAAACTGTAAACAGAAATTCGACAAACTTTTAAAACGATGAGCGAGTAGTGTTATGCTCGAGCAATGAGATTAAGCTCTTGAAAAACTTCGAGTCTATCGCTGTTACCATTTAAATACGTTCACATGTACAGTTGACCAATTTCTACATCCTTGATATATAGCACGAGCGGATCGCACGATGTAATATCGATGTTTATAGAGAGCTGTGATTAAGCCGTCATGGCTAAAAGTGACAGCTCCTAACAACGTTTTAGCCGCCGCAAAGACTTTCACACGTGCGAGCTACAGTGCCAGGTGGTGGGTTCGTCTGCGGCTCTGCCAATGAAATTCAATGCCTTCCACGTTCTGGTAATGTCGCATACCACATCACACCACACCACACTACACCCACCTCCACACGGCATAGACCGGCCCTTTACGTTGAAGGCTGAAGCCTTATCCAATTTACCATTATACCCTTATCCTATTCGGCCATCGAAATTCCTTTACTATCCCTCTAGGTGACTAATAAGCCCCTCCATTTGTTTGGCTGCTTTACATATTAGCCCTTCACAAGATCCGAATTTACTGTGGAAACAAATAGATAAAATAATTTTAAGCAGTCCTACAAAAAATTAATCGCTGTAAATTACGTTCTTATTAAAAAAATAATTAATAATAAGTACAAGTCTCATATGTACAAATACAAGCTTTTTATAATAATATGAGTCCTAAATTTTATCAAAAAATTGTGTGAAATTTATGCATTTGAAGTTTGTATATATAATTTTTTGAAAAAATAATAATAATTGATGTTAAGGTACAACATAGGCTGTGTGTCACGCTTTATGAAATAATAATAGATTATTTTGTGAGTTACATGCAGTTTTTAGCCATTGCTTACTGATACAAATTGTCAACTCGATAAAACTAATAGATTATCAACCGTTTACTTGAATAATTTGTCAACTACTTGTGCATAGTTGACAAACTTAATAGCCATTAGTTTGGCGTCTTAAGAAGTCAGAAAAATCTACTCATCATGCGGGCCGGCCACCTGGACAATATTTAAGGGTACGTACGTACTAGTAATAAAAATAAAAAATTGATTAATTCGTCTTGATTTATATATTTTTTATTAAGTTAGTTTTACTTTTTCTAAGCTTGAATGTACGTCATATGTGCATGAGAGTGGGAGCTGATCAGAGCTAGGGCTTTATCATGATGCTCTGATTATATATATATATATATAGTAATTATTTATTAAATCAAATTTCTCATTATAAAAAATAGATTTTTATAATTAATTAATTACAATGAAAAATCTATGATTAATTTTAGATGTAAATAATAATTTTGTTAGAATTAACTGATTATAAATTATAAGTAATTTTTTATAATGTCTATTAATCATACTCGATTGGACATACACATGAGCTATACCCTAAGTCTTCTACCACCTAAAACTTCCAAATTTTCATGTTGATATATATATATATATATATATATATATATCTTCCCTTTCTTACTCTATCAACAATTTATATATCACGTACCCTCTACATATGATATTGTTATAATTATAAGGTTTTATCACAATGTAAAATATTGATCTCGTACGTTCCTTGAAATTGACCTAATTATCTTTAGAGAATTATGGTTATTTTACCCTAAATGACTTAATTACTATTATATATATATATATATATATGTTAGTAAGACTTTTCATGATTAATTCTAGAACTTCAACGTACGTCTTTAATAAGCTGAAACTATATAATATCAGCTAATAAAAAAGAACCTTCAAATCCACCAAATATTCATAATAAAATTACCAAAGTAAAATCTTGATCCACCCTGATCTATAATATATGATGTTATATTAATTATGATTTCAAATTATTTATTTTATTGATAGTTAATTATCAATAGTTTTTTTTTTTTTTTATGGTATTTACCTTCCCTACTAAATATAAGTTAGTACTACTTTTGTCTCATATAAATGGGAATTTGACATGCATGCATTTCCACCAATTTAAATGGCATGATGATATATGGCATAATCAGGTCCGGATCTTTCATTAGGTCAATCAAGCAATTGTTTAAGGCTCCTTAATAAAAGAAAGCCTCTCATCAAAAGTCTAAAGTAGAATTAAAAAAAAAAAATTCAATTAACAATTTTAATTAACTTAATTAGAAAGCATAAGAAATATCAAATAGATATTATATATATTATTATTAATTAAAAATATTAGTTGAAAATGTAGTATAAAATCTTAAGTAGTAATTTACTTAGAAATTAATAAAAATTATTTTTAAATAAGAATTTAGTATAAAAATAAATCTATTTAATTTTATTTTAAAAAAAGTCTCAACCAAAATTTTAACTTTAGGATCTCTAACTTATTGAGTCGGCCTTGAGCATAATGTTTGCTTTCTTCCTTGGGGATTAATTAATCAAGGGAATTTGAATATTCATTTTACTTGCACAAATAAAGATCAAACATGTTCCAACGTCACAAATTAATCACAGTTCAAGAACTGATTATTAACGATAAAATGTTCATTTTATTTCTTCGTTGCAATATTATGTATGTTTTAAGGGTCAGACTGTAATTTCAATGACACACTTTCTCGAAATTACGAAAACACCCAACGAACCCCTGTTGAAAAGACGAAAAAACCATTGCGCGGGTTGTTACGCGTGAAGCCACGTCACTACGAAAATGAGAATTCCCGATAAAGTGTCTCCCTCTTTATTTCGGATTTCCCTCACTACCAGGAAACGAAGAGGAGAGTCGACCCCTCGACAACTATATAAATGGACTCCCGCTATTTCTTCTTCTCTCTCAAACAAGAACACTCTCTCTCTCTCTCTCTCTCAACGCGCATTCGTTCCTTTCCATTTCGTTTCGTTCTATTCATGGATTCCCCTTCTCGGTACTCCGTCATCATCATCGGTGCGGGCGTCTCCGGTAGGCCCCCAATACAAACATCTCCACCTTTCATTCCATATACGCGATACCTTCTTTTTTATGTAACTCAATCAATCTCTTGCCTGTTTATCTTGGTAAGGTTTATCGGCGGCGAAAGTTTTAACGGAGAACGGATTGGAAGACCTGGTGATTCTGGAGGCTTCGGACCGAATCGGAGGCAGGATTCGAAAGGAGGATTTCGGGGGCGTGTCGGTGGAGATCGGGGCTGGCTGGATTGCCGGAGTTGGTGGCAAAGAGTCCAACCCCGTCTGGGAGCTCGCCAATCAATCCGGCCTACGCACTTGCTTCTCCGACTACAGCAATGCCCCCTACAACATCTACGACCGCAGGTATCCGTATCCGGATACAATACCTTTCTCTCTCTAACGGCTTCTGATTTTGCTATTTTGTGCCGTGGTGACATTGCTGCTCCACGGCATTTCGTTTTTTTATTCTGAGTCTCACACGTGATAAAATCCACTTAGAACGGGTTATATTGAATGACGATGGTTTTGAACTACTTTATCGTGTTGCTGTTGCAGCGGCAAGATTTTCCCGAGCGGGCTCGCTGCCGACTCGTACAAGAAGGCAGTGGACTCCGCGATGCAGCAGCTGAGGAAAGAGGAGGCCATCAGGGAGGAGGTCCGAGGTGCCGGTTGCGACGTCAGTAGAGTAATCGAACCACCTTCGTATGTCCAGTTTGACTGTTAATTCCCTTATTAAATAATCAGTGTCCATCATATGAATACTAATGATTTAATTTTTTTTGGTGTTTGTTTAGCTCGCCGAAGACGCCGATAGAGCTTGCCATTGACTTTATCCTACATGATTTTGAGATGGCAGGTGAGTTTTATAGCTCGTTTATGGATAATTCGCTGTTTGATTGCTGAGAAAGTGGTGAAATCAAGAGAGAAAGAAAGAAGCGAAAATAGATGCATAATCTTTATTACAAATCGACTTTATTTACAGTGAATTTATCTAATTCTAATTTCTCTCTGTATGTTTGTGTGCATGTGTGTGCGTCAGTGCGTGCGTGTGTTTTTCTTTTTAATCTTTCTCTAAATCATGACGTCCTTTTTAAAACGGAGTAAAGGGTGTATTATGTATATCACTGATGAGATGTTACAATGTACGTAAAGCTTTTGGATTCCAATATACCATATTATATTTCATTGTCTAAACTTAACAAGATAAGAAAAAAAAAAAAAAACTCAATTCAGCTAAACTAATTTGGTAATTTCTTTTGTGAGATTATATGTGTTATATTTCTCATTATATAGTACTTATTATCTTTAAACTGTCAAAAGCATGAATTAGAAATGTGTTTAATTTGGGTGCAGAGGTTGAGCCAATTTCAACTTACGTAGATTTTGGGGAACAAGAATATTTAGTTGCAGATCAAAGAGGCTATGAGTATTTGCTATACAAAATGGCTGAAGATTTTCTTTTTACGTCTGAGGGTAATATCCTGGACAGCCGTCTCAAACTAAACAAGGTAGAATAATCTCATTCTTTTATTATATTTCTTTTTCACTTCTTTATGTTGTTTTTCATAATTTGTTTGTTTTAATAGAGGGGAAGAATCCAAAGATCTCTTTTTGTTTGCATGTACCTACTACTTTCCTATTCTTGTAGAGATAGATTGACCAACTTCTGGAATTTGCAGATAATGACGTTTTTTGAAAATTTTGATATCATTATTTATTAAAACAATTTTTTCGTCCCTGAAGTCAACCCAATTTTGTTTTTTACTTTTAAATTTATTAATATTGTCTGGATCTATATGCCATTTCTCTCGTTCACAATAAATTACTAATCAAATAGATTAACGGGAATTATATCTGATGTTTGCTGGGTCTTTGACACTCGTAACAATGCCCTTGTAAGTTCGCAATTTCTTTTTCTGGTTGAAACCACTTATTTCTCTACAGGATTTACGTGTCATTA
The DNA here is from genome assembly GCA_036559045.1 of Platycarya longipes. Lineage (NCBI taxonomy): Eukaryota > Viridiplantae > Streptophyta > Magnoliopsida > Fagales > Juglandaceae > Platycarya > Platycarya longipes. The sequence goes on along the minus strand of CM071801.1, from coordinate 39,770,677 downwards.
TCAATTCTTTGATATGCATAAAATTAAAATGGATCATTGCACAGGAAAAAATTGAAATATGCTTTTTTTTCACGATTTAAGAGAAAGCAAAATATTTTGAAATGGACGCAAAGGAAAGTACGAACGTACAGGCTAAATTTCATGTATTTTCGTCACTGTTTTAGAAACATTGTTTAGAAAATTGGGGCCCTAGAATTTAGAAAACTACTTTTATGTTTGAGTGTTAAGTTTTTAGAGAGCTGATGAAGACACTGAAATGAATAAACATGTTGCTATTCTTTTTTATATGAACGTTGATTAATAAATACCTTGTATTTTTAGGTTGTTTAAGACAAGAAAGGTCCCCTTTTGAGGCTAAAAAAATAGTACACTTTATTTGTTGAGGACCCCAACTTACCGCATAATTTGACCTATCTCCACCATATTTGATTTCAATCACATAGCTATGGAATGGCATGGTGCTTGCAACCATTAAAGCCCTTTTATCACTCATAAATTTGTAGGCCCTAAATTTCAAAATTTCCATCACCCTACACAGTGTGAATTATGACACAGAACACTACCCTACGAGGTGAGATGTCATCTCAGTCAAATAGTGAACATGAAAGTAGCGGAGGTCCTGTCATTATCTCCATTTAATGGGCAGTTGTCTTGGCCACCGCTACCTCAAATGCCAAAAGAATCTGGAGCCAATGGAACTCATGTCTCCGCCAATGTTATATTTTCGAGTGGATTTTCATCTTTTAGAAAAGCTACCATAAGTGGGTAAATGGTCTGTTTACCTCAACGCTGCACAGATTCTCGTTCAATAAATATTTCCGATATTTCATTTGGGAATTCCAAATCGCACAGATTTTCTTGGTTTGACTTCTCAGAATCTTATGGGTTGTTGCCTTGGACTTTGTCTTTGATGTTAAATTAAGCTCACACATTTATGGCTGTGTTATTATGCACGGATTTGACGCAGGTGGTTCGGGAGTTACAGCAATCGAGAAACGGCGTGAAGGTATTAACGGAGGATGGTTGCATCTACGAAGCCAATTACGTTGTTTTGTCCGCCAGTATTGGTGTTCTCCAAAGTGACCTCATTTCCTTCAGACCCCCCTTACCCGTACGTTTCCCCTTCCATTTTTTTTATGCCCTTTCAAACCTTTTCTAATCTAGTTCTAACTCGCTGTACAGTATACATGTCACGTACCTTTTTACCCCATTTTGATTTCATGCATTGTGATTAACTGACATATCGTACACATATGAGATTGTTCGGTAAATTGAGTTAGTTCAATTTGAATTAAGAAATTAGATAAATTTTAAAAATTAAATAAAATTTTCTTGAAATATTATTTTTTAATATTGTTATTATTATAAAATTTAAATTAATTGAATTATAATTAAAAAAAATTAAATTATTTATTATATTTTATATATAAATTTTAAAAAATATAATAATAAATTTAAATTAAGTCAAACCAACTTATCTCTCAATTCAATCTAAACTTAACTCGTAATAACCGGACTTTAGTCCTTAACGTAACAGCCCGTTATTAATCTGAGTGCCCCGTTATGTGTCAATTACTGATCACAGCTGTTACTCGAGACCAATTATTTTTCCCTAGTCCCAAGAATGATTGACTATACCCTGTATTTTAAAAAGAAGGAGAAAGAACGCTAGAATGTGCATATATTATTTTAGTCCAACGTAGGGGAATCTATAGATCAGATAACACCCTAGTAGGACGCTGCTTTCCACCTCTTTACTGTTTTTTTTTTTTTAAATAAGTTCCATCTCTTGACTTGATGTGTGTGGTCTGACCCACATATTAAATGCCATCAGAACAGAATTCACTAAAGTTCACGGGCTGATGCGCAAGAGGGATTCTCGAGGTGTTCTTATATGAAAAATATGGATTGCACGATCCACGCTATTAATAACCCATGGCTTGCCTATTGGATCCTCAATTTGATAGACTATTTGTTAGTTGGCTACTGACACTGTACGGTGGTTCTTTGTACAGTTTGAAAACCGGTTAAGTAGAAGTATACTATTGTTGAGAATGAATAAAACTAGGACACAACTAGTGTACTTCCGAAAGTAGTTTGTTGCAGTAGCAGCAGTACTTCATCTTTGATCTAACCATGAAATTTGGTTCTTGATTTGTTCCTCATAATATGGTCTATGCAGAGACTAGGACAATTAGCAATATTATTTATTGTGGTGGTTGGTTTTACTATTGATCTTCATATTCTGGTCGGAAGAAAATGAGACGAGCTATTGCCAACAGCTACGTACAAGTATCGGAATCGGTGCTTCACTTTAATTTTCTCCACTTCAGAGTTTTAGTTGCGCCTTGGCCATATGTACAATAAAGTAGTTGTTTAATAATATGAACAGATACACGAACTCCTTAGATCTTCCATGCCGATTATATGTTTCTTCTTCCTCGATATATGGTGCGTTGAATGAGAAGTCTGTGTAAATTAATCCTAGTGGTTTAGCTAGGTGATTAGTAATCTCGGCTGGTTTGTGGTAAACTGCTAAATAAATTAAGCACATATTCTGCTCTTTACAGATATGTGCTTGAATAAGATTTATCTGGAATTTATTTTTCTAAGTCAATTTTGATCGGGACTCGCGCCCATGACATAATATTTGGTGGCAGTAGGTCATGTATATTCGTGGTCCTTTGGTCTAAGTTTTGCTGCTCTGAAGTTCCAATTCCATATTAAATTTTTTTATGTTTTAATATTGACATAATTAATAAAATAATGGAACAGAGGTGGAAAATGGAGGCCATAGAGACATGTGACGTGATGGTGTACACAAAGATTTTCTTAAAATTTCCATACAAGTTCTGGCCATGTGGACCTGAAAAAGAGTTCTTCATCTATGCCCACGAGAGAAGGGGCTACTACACGTTCTGGCAGGTTTGTATGCATCTGTTTTATTTTATTTTATTATTGTTACTATAATTGTTAATGTTGCCAGCTAACATTCAAATGTCTTTAGTGCAATGCTGGCTTTTACTGCTTAGTTTATGGGATTTTGAATCATCATACATATATATATTGTTTTTCTTGGACTGCGGGCTAGCTTCCAGTAAAAGTCTATGCAATTAAGCAATTGATTACGTTGTCACTCGTGTGTTATGGCTGAAGAAATAGTCTTTCTTGTGAGAGATAGAGAGAGAGGGGGGGAGGGGGTGCCGTGTATCAGAGGAAATTGAACACCAAGAAAAAAAGAATGGAATCTAGTTAAAATAAAACCTTATCATAATTATCTTCAGTTACCACCTTTGGTTGTTGCTATCACATTGACACATCATTTATTAGGAGAAATTATAGTTGGCTTCTGCTTTAGGTCAAATGCTCCCTAAATTATTTCAACATCAACGGAGTTATTAATCTATTGATATCCTATTAGTGGCTGTATAAATTAGCTGCTTATAATCAGATTTGTAGTTATACGTACAAGTCATGTACATGTGGGGTACCTGATCCCGGAATAAATCAGCGCCCACTGTTTTCTCTTTATTTGCCATTTAAAATGCATCAGTACCAAATCTTTAACTTATTGCCACCTTTAACACATAATGCAAATTTGGCTCATTTGACTCAACTAGCTATCATAGATTCATAGCACAACTTGTATCTCGCTGGTATACACAGTTAAAATCCAATATTTGAATTATGAGATTGGGTCTCGTTTGAAATGAAAAATTAGTTGTTTTCTTGTAGAAGGGATTACAAAACTAAAGTCTTTGCATCATTAGCATTAGTTTGAATGATTCTTTTCATTGTTATGTATATGATGTTTCTGTCTTTCTCATAGAGTCGGCAATATGGAAATTAGGTGCATTTTAGGAACTAATTCCAATCTTATTTTTTCTATTTTTATTTCCAACTTATCAGTTGACTCTTTTTTTTATTATCATCACATCTCCTAAACCCATGTATACATCGAATCTTTGCATGATTAAAAGATCGAATTATTATGTAGAAGTAGTACACGTGGAGGCATTGCATGCAGGATCTCACATCTCTATATATATATTTTTTGGACGTAGCCTATATTAATTCTAGTAAGGGCTGTTGGAGACATGAAAGGCTCGATCTCCGGGGCATCCTCGTGAGGATTGCTTATATTATGCCACCATACCGTCGGCAGATTCTATTTATTTATTTATTATATTGTGACAAATAAAGTATGCTGGATTTCTAGTCAAAATATCTTTAAATATCGGTATAGCCTTATAGGACAAGACCGTCTAGTCATCCTTAATTAATCATTGGTCAATTCTCCAACTTTGTTGCTGATCTGTTGCTACGTCATCAGCACATGGAGAACGCATTCCCTGGTTCAAATATATTAGTCGTAACGTTGACGAATGGGGAATCGAAACGTGTGGAGGCTCAGTCAGATGAAGGGACATTGAAAGAAGCAATGGAAGTCCTCAGGGACATGTTTGGGCCCAACATACCTGATGCTACTGATATACTCGTGCCTCGGTGGTGGAATAACAGGTTCCAACGTGGCAGTTACAGCAACTATCCCATCATTTCCAATCCTCAACTTTTTCAAAATATCAAGGTACGTAAACGTTTTTCTTTGATTCGTTCTATATATGTTCATATCTCCAATTAATTACTATTAATCGAACATGAATAATAACAAAAAAATTACTTATTTGTAATGAATTATTTATAAGAAAATAAATATTTTTTTATTAAAATAAATTTATTTTTATCGTAAATAAACATTTTCTTCACAAATTTTTAGATCACAAATATCAATTTTCTTGCCGTCATATTATTTATTTTTTTCATTATGATTTTGCATTGAAATCTCTTTCTTTTAATTGTTTTTGAGTTGTGATAATTAGGCGCCAGTGGGACGCATCTACTTTACCGGTGAACACACAAGTGAAAGATTTAATGGTTACGTGCATGGTGGATACCTAGCAGGTGGGTCGTCTTTGCTTGTATATTTGTATAAAATTATAAAGACTTCAAACATCTTAGAATATTCTTAGTGCAGCCGTGTTTTCTGACGATTTAACTTCAAACAAACAGGCATTGACACTGGTAAAGCCTTGATAGAAGAAATAAGGAAGGAAAGAAAAAGCGATCAGAGTTCGAATAATTTGCTGGAGCCGGCTTTGCTTGCCTTGACTGGGTCGACCTTAACTTTGACGCAGACAGAAGCAGTCTCAAATTTGCACAAATGCGATTTACCAACACAACTATATCTTAGTGGCAAGCTTGGTCTTCCAGAAGCTATATTATGACTATATGGACCCATAACACTGAAACCCCACTTCGTTGTTAATGATGAAAATCTGACCAACCCAACTGATCATCATCAACATGGCCGGACATATTTGAACCTAAATTCAGTTCAAGCCCTTGAATCCATCGGGCCGCCAACGCAGTTAAGGTAGAGTAATGCTGATGTTGGATGAATATAAACTACAACTGGGGAAGAGGTGAGCGGCAGACCGTTGATCTCCTTGTTGTGGATGTAGCAGCAGCAGCAATATAAATTGGTACGTACTAACGATTACTAAGGCGACAAGATCATTTGGAGTTTTGAATTTTGGGAATTGGTTTTGGGAAAAATACATAATAAAAAGGGTTGTTCGTTGTACTAAGAACTGACATGCATCGAGGATAGGAAAGAAAGGCCATACTTTCAATTCAAATTTGACCTCTTCTACTTGTTTACACATGAAATAGCTGATCTTTCTATTTCTTCCTGTATTTCAATAAATGGTAATGCAAATAGGGTTTTAAATTTGTCCCGTTTGTTATAATTATCCAACCGTCTGCATAATTCCGGAAAAAGGGTTTCCAATATTTTTCATTCTGACAGTACTGGTATTAAGGTACTCTTAACCTCAGAGGTGAAGGTGGAAGAACAGAGGCTAAGAAAGATGAGAACTGTGGTGGTGTTGGCTAGTCAACTAGTAAAGTCGATGTGGGCTTGGGCTTGGGCTTGGTTTTGTCTTGGGCTCTGTTTTGGGTGCGATAAGCCAGGAAACCAGGCCTTCCCCTGGTTCTTTGGAAGCTTATTTCCTACATTAAAAAAAAAAATGGCCTATAGAAGGCAGACTGGGGTAACGTTTCTTTCTACCAATACAGGCCATACAAATATTGCATCCTTCGACAAATTCAACAGCAGAGATATTTCCATTGCATTCGAGATTATACAATAAATCACCATTTTAAGTGTTCAGAGCAAGATTATTGCCGAATAAACAATAATGAAAATCTAGAACATGTCTCGTGTCTGATTATTTTACGACACCCTTGCTTTATATTTGACTAAATAATATATATTTATGATTGAAATAATTAATTTGCAAACAAGGCTTCAGAAAACGGTACCTACATTATTTCCTTGGATCACCGGGCAAAGTGCAGTACCTGCTTACAGCTGGTTTGTAAATGATATACATTCTTTTTCCAATTCTTCTCGCCAAAATACTTCTCATACAAGGCTTTAGAAATAACAATTGCATCTCCTTTGGCCTTCACCGGGTAACGTTCTATGCCTGCTTGCCACTTGTTCGAAAACAAAATCCATTCTTCTCTCCATTCCTCCAACCTGAAGCTTTCATTTTGTTGCAAGCTTTTTATCAAATAATGAAAATAGCTTGAAGCTCGCGGTAGATAGTAGCCTTCGAGTAGCCCACTCCAGAACTTGTTCGCTGATTAGAAGCAAGTGTAATGCCATGTTACGAAAATTTGTGATGTATAATGGTCCCCACTCGGGCATCCTGTAAAATAGGACCAAAATAGAAGGGAGTAATATATGATGCAATATAAAGAGTACCATAATCGTGAAGGCTGCTCTGCTTGGTTTTTGTGCTATCAAACCACATTGTGACTTGAGTTCTGGCATTCCACTCGTACTGAAAGAGAACACAAAAAATTACATCCAATCAATCGTAGTCTCATATATCATCTTTATCTGCTAAGTGTTCTGAACATGCTTAAATTACTGGACATGAGACCCATGCAAGAGAGAATGTCAACTGACTGATTGGCCAATATTCTTAATGTACTGCTAAACACAATTGAGCATGAGTGCTACAAAAAGATGCTTTTAACTTAACCAAATTTATGGAATCAGATATGGTCAAAGGAAAGTGTAGCTGATCACAATCCTTGGAAGAACGCTTCCTGAGGTTTAATAACATGTTCAAAATAGCGATGCATTGAATCATGTCACTCCCAACCATATAGTCATATCATCAAAATAGGTAATATTCCAATGAAGAATATCTTTTCTCACCTGCCTCAACTCGTGACTATTCTTTGCCAGCTTTTTTGCACTCTCAAGCCAGGTTCCAAGTAAAAAATTATCATCAGAAGCAAGAAGTACATCAACATCCTTTATGAGCTGAACAAATTTTTGAATATGAAGACTTAAAGCTTTTGCATCCTTCTGTTGAAAAGAAGTTACAGCATCCAAATATACTTGGTTTGCTAGCTTTGATAATACTTGCCGTGTTAAGTCCACCAAATCATACCTGTCAAAATGACATGTATGGTTAGAAGGATTCTTTGCTTCATTCACTTTTTCTTCCGGTTAATTTTTATTTCCTGGTTTGAATATCTATAGTCATGTAGGTAGATACTCAGAAGATGGGCAAGGATGGTTAATTATTAAAAACCAGGCGTTCCATTCATTATATGCATGTAGTTGTGTGTGTAACCTTTTCCAATTACCTATATGTAATGCTTCCAGCAAGATTATTTCCGGCACTAAGGAAAAGACCTAAGGCGTTGATCACCTTCTCAGTAGAATACCACAAATGTGCCTGAGGCAAAGCTGCGCTTGCATTTGATGGATCCCAATCAGGAAATTTGACTATGAAGTCTCTGTTATGATCCTGCAAGATCGGTTAAAATTTCATAAATACGTATTAAACAAGATACTGTTTTAACTACAACAGCCAAAAATTATCAACACCCATTTTAGATGGTCAGTGTGATTTATTTACATTGGAATGTAGAATAAAACTCAATTACAGCAAACCTTCATCTCATCAAATGATACTCAAACGAACATATCAGAAAAGACCAGCTCTCAACTCTTAATAACCTCAAAACTCAACGATACATATACATTCACATCATCAAATAATACTCCAAGTGTTGTTACACATACCAACATTAGTATTTCTCTTTTTGTTTGAGTTTCCTAAATGCACACAACAATCACTTACAAACAAAAAAAAAAAAAAAAATCAGCAATATTTTTTTTTTTACTAAATTTTTTTCTTTTAAGTAAAATTGAGCAAAAAAAAAAAACTGCACTATTTCAGAATGCTGAAATTTAGGGGTGATAATATATGATAAGACCTGTAAACCTGACACAAACATGACACAAAATAAGCCAATTTGGATCTAATATAAATGCATTTGGGTCAAAATGGGTTAAACCGATAAGACCCGATTAATAAACAAGTTAATTGTGGGTTTTTGTTAATATGCACTTTCATTTTATGACAAATATTAATTTTCCTATACATTATTGGTTTGAATATTGATATAACATATTTTATCATGAATCTAATTGTAATTGTGAATGATTTATACAATTATCCTTGTATCATATTGAAATCATATTAATTGGGTTAGAAAATATATATGGGTAAACTCAATTCATTATATGAAATGGGTTGATACGGGTTAAATGGGTCGTGTCCAGGTTAATCCAATAAAAGTTAATTATTAAATGTGTTAAGCGGGTTGTATCATGTCACCCATTATTTATATGGGTCTTGTTAGGGTTTCAGGATGTGACCCATTTAGTTAAATGGGTTGTGTTTGGGTTGACCCATATAGTCTTAATATTCATGACTTGACACGACCCGCGAACATGAATTGCAACCCCTACTGAAATTTCAAAAACATTTATTCAAATAAGTGAGACATATCACCCTTAGATCTCTCCTTTAAAACAGTTTCCAATTCATTCTTTCAATGAATTAGTTCTTTATGGTTGGCTCTTCTTTTAAATTATTTTTAAGGGAAATAAAGAAACAGAGATATTGTGTATGACTAGAAACATACTGCTATTCCATCTGTACAATTATAAATTGTGCCATAAAGAATTTCCCAGGCTGCCTCAACTTGATGAACAGCTTTACCATAGCGTCTGTAGGAATAGGACTTCAACCAGTCCTACAATAGTGACAAAGTTACAATCAGACCATGCGGCATTAAATTATCAGCAATCATAAAAAAACCCTCAAGGAAGCATCTTTTTTCTCACCTCAAACAATGCTTGCACTTTCTTATGTCTACACATCAGTGTGATATTAGGGAAAAATATTGCCGTCAAGCAGCTACATGGTTTTTATTGGTGGTGAGGGGAGGGACAACGGTTAATTATGCATACAGAGAAATTTACAAAACAGATCATACAGAAAGTGAAAGAAAAGTAAAATAAATCCTAGTTGTGAACACAAAACAGATCATCCATAATCACAATTTTCTGCTTACTTCCTATCAACTTTAAGTGGTGAGATGGATGGTCTACAAACATGGTATTAGATGTTGGCTAGTCTCTTTGGTCTTGTATTGAAATTTTTGCATCCCCATTTTTGGTTATTTATTTTGAATGCACATTCAAGGTTCAAAATCAGCTCAGGGTTCTTGATCGAGCCAAAAAGTGCCAGAGGATGATGGTGGGTGGGATGTATAACGTACAATGTTGGGCCACTTCCTGACAGTTTAGCTTTCCGAATGATCCAATGTTATCCAATGTTACTGTACATTCACAATCACAACTGATATAACCTGGAGGGTAATGTCTCAGAGTAACAACCTATGGTTAAGAGAGGGGATCAGAAGCAGTGGCGGAACCAACAATTTTTTTGATGGGGGCAAACTTTTCTATGGTGTGACATATTTATGTAAAATAAAAAAGGGATTAAAAATGCAGAAAACATAACTGTATATAAAACTACATCTTGATAATTTGCTATATACGTGTAAAAATAAAGTTCTAAAAACACAACTTAATATTCGTTTCAGATTTATGATGATAATATTTCATGCATTATTATTTTTGTAATTGACTAAAAAATTATTATTTTTGTAATGAAATATTTAGAATTTATTTTTTTCATCAAAATCTATCGAGTGATCTTTTAGAAGACAATCTTTCATTCTAGTGTGTAATCTACTCTATTAAGTTTCATATAAAATCTAGATATTTTCGTGTCACATTAAAAAAATAATAATAGAATTGAGACCTTAAATAAATTTTTTCTTGCTCAATGAAGTCAAGAGGATAAAAACTCCAAACCATTTTTCATATAGATCATCAACCTTAAATGATTTTTCTTGTATTTTCACTTTGGATTCCATATTAATAAGCCTAATATTGTATAACAAAAAATTTTGGGATCTATATTAATAAATTTATTATTTCTCCTAAACTTAGTTTATATTAATTTTAGTGAGGCCACACCTTTGAAAATAGATAATACATATAAATTATACATATTTTTTGGGACTATAGGAAAAAATTGGAGAGAGACATTACGCAGGTTCATTCCACCACTGCCTTCCTAGCCTATGGGGATTATAAATTTTTTTGGGGGGGCCATTATCTATATTTATAGAATTATAAATGAAATGTAGGGGGATTTTGAAATTTTAAAAGATTTTGGGTTTGCCACTGATCAGAAAGTGTAGAAGATTTTCGAATAAGCACGCATGCATCTGTCTTTAAAGAGTTTCTGCACCCTCTGCTCTTCAAGTCCTCAATAGTTCTGACCAAAGAAACAAGCATTGAATAGCAGATAAAAAATTATAATTACCAGAACTTGAACTTTTTCACTGCGAAATGCCATTTCAGACATCAACTCATAAACCACTGGATTGTGCTCTATTCCTTCCATGCACATGCCAACACCAACCTATTACAATAAGTTATTAGTCAGCCCACTCCAGCAAACTCATGAAACTATGGCAACGGAAGATCAAAGTACCAAGGTTTATAAATTTCATGTCCAATATTCTTTAACGTACATGTAAGTGCAGACAGTAATCAAGAGGATAGATATATTTTTTTTATAAGCAAGAAGATAAATAAAAATTATCACTCAGATAATCTGGTGTAAGGACACGTAACACAGTTGACATACCATGGTTGAATTTTTACTGTTGTGGGCATCAACTGGACCTGAGGAGATCGCATCCAAGATGCCATACATTTCAATATTTCCACCAAAGTTATGCAACATACACCTGATGGCCATTAAAGTGATCAAGGAGTATACATATTTCTAAAGACTTGAAAATTTGCTACAGAAAAACAAAAAATAAGGAACTGAAATGTACACATTATCATAGAATTTTCTTGAAGCTCAAGTGTTTCCTCTGAAAAAATGTCAACTTACCAGACATAAGGAGTACCATAAAATTGAGATGAATATTCCCATATTGGTTTGACATCGGCAAAAAGATCAAGAACTATCATTTTTCCATATGGAACCGAATGTAAAAGTGCCTGCAGATATTGGCAAGTAGAAAGTTAATTATCAAAATTGAAGAAAATAAAAAACAGTGAACATGCGTGCAGCAAAAATAATTAGCAATTAGCTTTGTGCAAACAGAAATCTAAGAATATGAGTTGTACCATAAATACACAATGCTCAGAGATCAGAAGTTTGAATTAAAACTAAAGAAGTTGGGCAACAAATATATCTCAGAAATGAATGAGACTAGGATTATTAGATACAATTGCCTGATCATTGCATGAAAAACTAGTTGCTCTGACCCCTTACTTCTGATATAATATCAACACTTCAACAGAGTGCCTTTTAAGAGGAAGGTTGCTCTCCTATTATTTCCACTAAAACCAAAACCCCTCTTTTACTCTGGTGCAGCCGCAAATAAGCCACCCCTCTATTCCACACTTAAGGTTTTGTGTACATGCTTGTTCCTATTTTAGTCCCTCATGAAAGAGTTATGCAATACTTGAGTATCAACAGTGTAGTTTTTAATTTCTACGCCATACAGTTGTACTTGGTCAAGTCAGAAGCTAGCAACATTCTTGAAGTAAAATATTACTCTCTGAATTAATGTTAAACAACAGACAGTACTGCAAGTTCTTTCTTTCAGCATTCTCTCGTTCTATGTGAGTGCCTCAGTCACAAATTTAGTCATGAATTTTTTTAATGGAATTAGACGAAATCATAGCAGAGGACAAGATTATTAACTCTCATAATTTCAGTCATATAGTGCTTTATCATGAAGATTTGAGCCTAAGATTATGAATCAATGATTAAACTAAAAAAAAAACTGCCATATGATGGAAATTCCAAAGGATACAGCCACTCTTTTATAGTAGGCCATATATGGGAGAGAGAGAGAGAGAGAGGGGGGGGGGTTGGGATTTGTATAGCGCTCTCATCTTCAGCATGGATGCATGAAGTGGCTTCTCTCAAGAATCAGACCAACTTGCATTTCATTTTTTTTTTTGATAAGTAAATAATTTTATTAATAGAATGAATGGCATCTTAGCCAGTTACAAAGCAAAACACACATGCCCTCTTATGGAGGGACGTTAGAGACAAGGAATTCCTGTAGGTCCATGCCGTTAAAATCTACGGCGATGGACCATGTACAAAGAGAACTTGCATTTCATATTTCATACAATAATAGTATTTATTTACTTCCTACATAAGATGCCTCACAACAGCGAATATGTCACAATAACCTTTTCTCTGCTGATGCCTCTCAAGTCATTCAATCTTTGGAGAATAGGAATTAAAGCTGACATGGTATGACAACCAGACAGAGGCTTGGGGGATGCTTGGGGAACAAGATGAGATTATATGAGATGAGAAATTTGTGAATAGTAGTGAAATAGTTTGAGTTATGATGATTTATTGGGTTTTGGGAAAGGAGAGAAAAAAAAAGTTGAACAAAAAATTTAAAATTTAAAATATTAGTAGAATATAATTTTCTAATATAATTTTTGTTTTGGGATTTGAAATGGTTGAATTGTTTTCTATGTTTTGTTTAAAAGTTTAGGAAAGTTGTAATGATTAGGTAATTATTTGATGAAAAAGTTGAAGATTTGACATTTGTTAATGTAGATTTTGTTAGTTTGGATTAGTGTTGAAGTATTTGAATTCAAATAGGATAAAAATTTCATCTTATCTCTAAAGCTGTAATTTTGGATTGTTGAGTTTGAATTCAAATAGAATAAGTTTTGATTTTTGAATGAATGTAATTTAAACTATGAGATTTATACATAGTATTTTGAGTTCATTTAGGTGTCTAGAAGTCTGTTAAAGAGGCTGAATAGTTGAATTTCGAAATCTGGAATGATAAAATCAGAAGGCAAATTCGAAATTCAAATTGCAGCAGTAAATTCAGAAGTCTGTTAGCAACCTATCAGCAGACGAATTCTGATGAAAGACGACCTGTCAACAGACGCATTTCAACAGCACTTTTTGGATAGACTATTTAAATCAAGTCATATGGTAACCCTAGAAAGGGATTTCGGCCAGAGCTGATTTTAGACATATTTGAGAGCCAATTAAGAGGAAAATTAGTGAAGAATTTTCCTTGTGATTTTTATACACTTGCGAGTGTGATTTAATTCAAGGTTTGAGAAGATCGTTGATTGGTGTACATGATCAACCACTCGAGGTTCTAGTTGGAAAGACATAAATTGAAGATTGTCAGAAGTTCTGGCTGCTACTGTGGTAAGGATAAACGGGTCGTTTGTTCGGTCAAGTAAGGGAGTCAATTGACAAAGGTTTTATAATTGAATAGTTTACTTGTAAACTGATTTTCAATTAATAAAAATGACTTTCCTGAATTTGGTTGCCCCGTAGGATTTTACTTTTAAAGGGTTCTTCTAAAGGTTTCCCTTCGTAATTAATCGGTGTGTTATGCTTGATAATTTATTTATTGCATATTTATAAATATTCACACGATTGATTTCTAACAAATTTGATTGTGAAAATTGTTTGATATATTTGGCCATACAGGGGTAAAAAGGGAATTTCAATATTGAAAACTATTTTTGTTCGAGTGATGTTTGGGAAGGAAATGAGATGAGATGGGATGAGATGAAAACTATTACCAAACATCCCCTTAGCCTCTGGATAAACTATTAGAAAGGACAAGCAATTTGGATTTAGGAGTGTAAGACAGGCCTGTGAGATGACATATTACAGGTACCAAATTATTAGAATCACACAGTTTAGAAATAAAAAGAATTAATATATTAGCAGGTCATCCCTAATACTAATTTAATGCAGAACATCTTTATCGCAACCTAAAAAAGCATACTGTTTTAGAATCCAATTCATCTTGGATAAACGGATGTACCTTCACTTGAGGTGGCTTCCAAAAAGCAGAGTCTGTATAGAAGAGCCAACCCTGCCCATTTATAGACCCGTCAATTAGAAGCATTTCATGTATAATAGAATCTGAATGAGCACAATCACACAAAACCCAAAGTTTGCACATTTAATTACGACTAGAGAAATTAATAATAAATGTCTTGACTATGTCTTGGATATGAATAAATAAAACTTTAATTATATACAATATAAAAAATAAATCTTCTCATTGATACAGAATGTCAAAGTGAGTTGCTACTGGTGTTTAAGAAATTGGAGCTAAGGTTTGTAAATGAGTTGTGAATCAGTGAAAAGGGCCAGTCAAGAAGGAGAAACAGCCTTCTCATGATCTGCTTCAAAATAAGGAAAGACACAACTAAACAAGAAACAGAGTGCTGCAAATCAAAGGAATAAACTCATTCGAATTGATGTTGAGCTTCTTTTCCTCATTCCTGCATAAGAGTGACACATCGACAGCATAAACTAAAGAAAGCAAAGAGGCCTAATTTTACAAACTTAAAACTAAAGAAAGCAAAGAGGCCTAATTATACAAACGAGTTCTTTATTAAACACGTTATTAGGACAAGAAGTTCAACAAAGCCATTTGTGCAGGCAGGATGCTATGAAAAGAATGCCATCATCATAGTTACTTGCCATTCTATCCTCACAATATGACAATATATATGAAGGCCCATTCAAGGTTGATTTTATTTATTTATTTATTAAATTAACCTCTTTTTTTTTTTTAAATTAACCCAACAATACCTAAAACAACCATAAGAAAAAGAACAGAGATTACTAACTGAAGAGAAACATGATCATGTAACTTATTTGAATAAAAAATAATGCTAATGACATTTATTTATTCTTTTTTTTGGGGGGGGGGGGGGGGGTGTGTGGGGTTTAGTTTGAGGACCTTACCTGCATTAACCACACGGCATCTTTGTCACCTTTGGACATTGCTTTGTAGACAGAAGCTCCAAGCAACGAGATATATGTTGGATCATTTGTAGGCGGGGTATTCTCATTGAATGTATCACTGCATTAAACATGGTAATACATACTTGAATGACCTCAATTTCTCTTAACAATTCTAAGTTTGGTCACAAAATCTATTTGCAGGTTGTGGGTTTGCACTTTGCACTCATGACAAAGTTCAGTAAAAGTGTGAATACTAAAGATACACAAGATATTAACTGGAAGAACTGTAATAAAAACTACAAATAAAATTGCTCCTTAAGTTAGTAGAAGAAGAGAAAAAGAAAAATGAACAAGAGAATCAATCTTATGCAAAAAAATTAACTTACAGAAACCGCATAGAATTATGTACCCAAACATGTTAAGAAATTTTCTATGAAAACATACAGGTGAGAGGGATTACCAGTTGTAGATGTCTGTCACATCCCCATATTCTGTAATTAATGCACATAAAATATGAATGTGCAAGGTTAGTCACTAAATCAGAAAGGAGAGGGAATTAAATTTGATACATAACAAATTGTACCCAAGCTTGAAATGGATATAACTTCCAAGACAAAGGAAACCACAGAGAAGAAAATTTTCTTCTTGAAAGGAGTTCCAATAATTTTCAGTGAACAAACAAAGCCCAAGTCTTACCAGCTCCATCTCACGTTATTATTTGGTACCATGTATATCAGAGATGTCACATTAGTCCAATGACTCATTCAAGCCAAAAAACAAAAAATAAATAATGAAGATGAGAAATATCAAAGAAGTTTTCCGGAGAAAAGAACTTGCAAAACAAATTGAGGGAAGAGAGAAGGAAAGAGGAGATCTGCACATATCTTTCCACATACAAACACACAGACACATAAGGAAAAGGATTTGGGAGGGTGAAGACTAAGCCCAATTCTCTAGCATGCCATGAATACGCCCCCATCCTATGGCATAATGATCATAAAGAATCACACAATCATTGATATTATGTCTAAAATAAAATAATTAAAGATACAGAAAATCATGGTAAACTTTGTTAAAACTATGTCAGGAAGAATAGTGCTACTCCAAGTAAGCTATCAACAGACAAAAGGTGTACCTTCAACTTGTTTCTTGATAAAAGCCTCCCCAATTTCAACAAATAAAGGATCAGATGAATCAAGTAGGTAAGTACAGCACCAACGCGGATCAGCCTCGACAGAGTTCCTATTAACAAGAAATGACAAACCTCAACATAAGACACAGTAAAACTTTTACACGCAATAAAAGAGAAACTCCAAAGGAGCTGAAAGACAACCAAAAACCCAAATATGATTATCTTATTCATGTTAAGACAAGTTATTTAGAGGAAGAGAAACTAAATTATTCTCTCCCCTAAAGCATTTTCTCTTCGTACACATGCACTACTATTCTTTTTTGCTGACCTCTGAGCATTCTCTCTTCGTTGATGCTACTTAGTGTTCGTGATTAAAGTTATGCATGGCTCCTATGGGCCATCCTACAGAAATATACATTGAATTGAAGTTATTCATCTTGTCAAAAGATGGGGAATATTGCAAATCATGGAAAAGGGTGGAAGGGCGAGCACTTGGTGTCGCTGGGATCGTCAACAGTCAAGTGGTTGGCTAAGGTGCTAGGGGAGAGCCTTAGAGGGGGAAAGAAGGAGGAGGTGTGTTCCACCACACGTGATGGATACCAAAGTTATATCGCCCAACGGTGCGAAAATTCCAGAGGCCGGTTTATTGAAGTATTCGAGTATAATCAAGGGGGAGAAAGAGGGTCTTGTGCATTCCAGAAGGTGAGAGGGGTTGGGGATGGCGGAAGATGCATGAATCCCTGACCAAATGGAGCAAGACGGCACCGGGAACTTCTGGAGGAGTTTATCAAGGTCCTACTTAGGGCAAAATTCCAGTGAGCAAAAACAGAAGTTCAGCACGAACCTATCGGGATGTGCTTGCAGGTCCAGGTCAAAATCGAGGGGGAGAAGGGGGTAATGGCTACAAACGTCAGGAGAAGACGTTGAATGCATCGAGCAATGCGAAACCTGCAATGGGTTAGGAGCTATGGGAAATCCGTAGAGTGATGTTGGAGTTGCAACGTAATATTAAGCTTTTGCAAAGAGAGGTACAAGGGATAAGCAGGTTTGTAGCTCTTTTTAAGGAAAAGGAAGGAATGGGAATTATGAGACTGTTGGATGTTGGGCTTAAGCAAGACTAGTTGGAGGCCCAAAAGCTTGGTAAAAAAGTGGGGAAATATAAGCTTGTATGGCGCAAAGTAGCGGGGCCTAAGACCTGGCCCAAAGCGCAGCTGCATTTGGGGGTAAAAGGCTTGAAAAATCTTGGGGATGGGGTTGGGCCTTCTTAGCCCAAGGCCCAGGTGGACGTTAATGGAGCCACTGGAATTGAGCCATCGCAACTCAAGGCCCAAGCTCAATTGAACTCTAACTCGCATGGAGGGAGGGGGCATGGGTGTAACCTGACCCAGCCTAGATCGAACCCTTGCATTGACGAGTGCCCTAACTTGTCCTACAACGATCCCTTCAGCCTTCGTTTCGTGCTGGATTCCGTGCCAACGGAGGCACCAACGGCGACAAGGCAACAAACATCGCCAATGACGGCAATGGTGGCTTCCGACGAGACAATACAGCCACAATGTGCTCAAAAAGCGATTTTCAAGTTCGGGTCTTTGTTGTATCTACAAACGTCACCCCAGAAATTTCCGACGAGGGTTGGAGAAGGGTTCTTGCCACCGGTGAACTCCTCTATGCTACGATATGATGATTTTCTTTTGGAAGAAACAGAGGGTGACTTGAACGACTCTGATGATCTGATGCAATTTGTGGAGAACGAACTCTTCTTCCTTAAGCGGGGCGAACACAAGGTCTTGAAGAGAGATCCATGGGTGAGGAGTTCCAGAATTTTGGGAAACCCATCCCACTAAATTATTACTTTCCAAACCAAGCCTCAGATTGGGTTATTCATAAGGCTAGAGAGTTACAACATATGGTGGGTGTGAAGGGAGGGCCTCCTACTGAGAAATGGGCCCCGGGCCCACTCACAGTCAACAAGAGCAAAGGGAAGAGGAACCTTTGCCCATGAGAAATAATCGCCGAGAAGTCTGGCAAAACACATAAGAGGCAAGAGGGCAGCAACTACGGATGGATGAGAAAATCAGTGTGGAAAGTAAGAGAAGGCTTACTAGAAATCTGGCAAGAAATGGCCAATACAGAAAGCCAGGCCACAATCCAGACAATCAGAAAATGCAGATGCCCCCATTCCGCATTAAATGTGGAAACCTGCCATGACCATAACGCATTGAATACGAAGCCCAACGAGGGTGCTTGAAGTCCCTGGCACGCCAATTCTGGGCAAGTATTCTCTCACCGCATTAAATACAGATCAGGAGCCCGGACATACTCCTGTGGCAGAGGGATAGGTTGATATATTATGGAAGAAGGGACATCACGCCAGGACAGAATCCGGAGGGCTAGAAGATCTACTCGAAGTTAGCAAAGGTAACAATGAACTGATGGGACAACAGGACAACTGCCATGGATGCCTGGACGAATTGATCAGGGGTGACCAAGCCCTAAAAACAGCCAAGGATCCTATCATACAAAGATCGGTGATCAATTTCCCTAACACTTACCTCCTTATTACTTTCTCATACACAAACTAACTTAGACATCAGAGCTATCTCAGGACGCCGTAGGCCTCACTCATCTACCCTCTACAGGAGCGGGGATCGTTTGGGTCTCGCCTTGGAGCTCAAGCCGCGGAACACGACAATAACAGTGGGGATTGAGTATGATGGATACAACGAACAATTTGAGGCTTTATTAACAGCTATTGAAATGGGACATCACCAAAAGAGGAAAGGGGAATCCAAGAAAACAAGGAAGCTTAAACGCCTAACTTAGTCAATGAATTCGGATGGCAGCTCTAGTAGGGATAAGGTTAAAGGAAAGGGACGGGCTCTTTACCAATGAAGTCAAAGATAGTGTCTTGGAATGTTCGTGGATTCAACGAGGCGAATAAGTGTCTATGAATTCGACATTTGCTTCGTGAGTGGAAAGCAGACATAGTATGTTTACAAGAAACAAAGCTAAAGAGCGTAATAGGAATACCGTTCGTAGTCTATGGAGTGATAACCATGTGGATTGGGTGTTTTTGGCTTCAATAGGGGCTTCGAGAGTAGTGGTGATATGGGATAGGCAGGTAGTGGAAAAAATAGAGAAGTATGTTGGAAGGTAAATGTTAGCAGTTTCTTTCAAAGGTGTATTTGATGATTTTTTGTAGGCTTTTGCATGTGTCTACGGGCCTATTGCAGATGCAGAAAGAAGACTACTATGGGAAGAACTCACTAGTGTGCACAATTGGTGGAGCATACCGTGGTGTATAGGGGGTCACTTCAACGTAGTTCGATTCCCAAGTAAAATCTTCAGTAGTAGAAGAGTGAGGCATGCAAGTTTAGAATTTTCGGAGTGTATCTTCGACTTGAAGTTGGTTGATTTACCTCTCGCTGAGGGGCCAGCCACTTGGTAAAACAATTAGACTTGGTCTTGCTTGGACCACTTCTTAATATCGTCAGAACTCAAAAGCCACTTTCCGGATGTTTGATAAAAACGGTTGGGATGCTTATCTTCAGACCACTGGCCTATCCTGCTTGATTGTGGCGGTTTGCATAGTGGTCATCGGTACTTCAAGTTTGAGAATATGTGGCTGAAATCTAAATGTTTCGTGGACCGGGTTAAACAATGGTGAATTTCCTACCAGTTCAATGGTACCCCTAGTTACATTTTGGCAAATAAATTGAGAGCGTTGAAAAGAGACCCGAAGCTATGGAATATTCAATCTTTCGAAAATATTAGGGAGAATAAGAATCTCAAGTGGATAGAAATTCAAGAGCTTGAGCGGCAACAAGAGGGTCGGCCACTTATAGAAGAACAACAAGTTCAAAATACTAGTCTGTTAGAAGACCTTGAGAGGATAATACTATTACAGGAAGAGTCATGGCGTCAAAAGTCCAAAGCCCTTTAGTTAAGGGAAGGAGACCAAAGTACTAAGTATTGCCATCGAATTGCAAAGTCTCATCAAAGAAACAACAATATTGAGGTGTTAAAAATTGACGGGGTAGAAAGTAGAGAGGAGGGACGATTAGGAACCATGTTGTCAATTTCTTTGAGAATCTTTTTACGGAGCGGAACGGTTGGAGGCCTACTCTTGATGGTCTTATTTTTTATACTATTAGGACAAATGATGTAGCTCGGCTAGAGAGGGCGTTTGAGAAGGAAGAGGTATACGATGTGGTGAAGAAAATGGTAAAAGATAAAGCTCCGAGTCCTGATGGTTTTCTATGGGTTTTTTCCAAGAATATTGGCATGTTATCAAGGAGAATTTAATGAAAGTGTTTAAAGAGTTGTACACGATTGGAAAATTTGAAAAAAGTCTTAACGCTATGTTTCTCGCACTCATTCCCAAAAAAGCGAGGGCAATTGAGATCTCAGAATTTTGGCCAATTAGTCTAATCAACAATGTGTACAAGATCATTGCAAAGGTGCTGGCCAACCATCTAAGTGAAGTAGATGAAAGATTGTCACTAAGCCCCAAAATGCCTTCGTAAAAGGCATGCAGATTCTCGAAGCGGTCCTCATAGCTAACGAATGCTTGGACAGTAGATTGAGGGCTGAGAACATAAGAATTATGTGTAAGTTAGATATGGAGAAGGCGTATGATCACGTCAATTGGGATTTCCTCCTGTATTTATTCGGTAGGTGTGGTTTTAGGGAAAGATGGAAGACTTGGATTAGCTAGTGCATTTCGACGGCAAGGTTCTCCATTCTAATTAATGGTTGTCCAAAAGGTTTTTTCCAAAGTTTGCGCAGCTTAAGACAAGACAAACCATTATCTTCTTTGCTTTTTGTTATAGTGATGGAGGTTTTCAGCAGGATGATATCGGCTTTGGTCGATAATGGTTTGGTAGGTGGATTCCTGATTGGTACTCTGGATAGGGGTGTTATTAATATTTTTCATTTGTTATTTGTAGATTATATGCTTAATATGTGCAAGGTTAATCAAGATCAAGTGGAATTTGAGGGCTTTGCTGCTCTGCTATGAAGCAGTCTTTGAGCTAAAAGTGAACTATAAGAAATCTGAAATGGTGCCGATTGGGGATGTACCTAATATTCAGGAGCTGGCTGTTTTGTTAGGCTGTAAGATCGCTTCTTTCCCAATGAAATACCTAGGGCTTCTGTTGGGGATTTTAGCGAGGATGAACTCGATTTGGGATGCAGTGATTGAAAAAACAAAAAGAACACTGGCAGGATGGAAGAGAATGTACTTATCAAAAGAAGGGCGAGTTACCTTGATCAAGAGTACTCTGTTTAATTTACCCACCTATTTCTTATCTCTATTTCCTATTTTGGCAAGGGTGGCAACTAGATTAGAAAAGTTGCAACGGGATTTTCTATGGGGAGGCCTGAGGGAGGAGTTCAAATTCCATCTGGTCAAGTGGAAAATGGTGTGCCGTCCTATTTCGAGCGGTGGCCTAGGTATCAGAAATCTAAGGTTATTCAAATGGCACTACTTGGCAACGGCTGTGGAGATACAATAAAGAACTAGAAGCCCTATGTAAACAAGTGATAGAAAATAAGTACGGTGACCTAGGGGGAGGTTGATGTACTAGAGAGGTGAGAGGACCTTATGGAAACATATCAGAAAAGGGTGGGGGGCTTTCTAGAGTCACACAAGGCTCTTGGTGGGTATGGGCTCTAGGACTAGATTCTGGAAGGACAGATGGTGACATACAAGAGCCCTACAATATGTTTTTTCGACACTATTTTAGATTACTAGTTCTAAAGATGCAACTGTGGAGGAGGTAATGGGGTGCACAGGTGGAGGGATCCAATGGAACATAAACTTCAACAGGGCGGCGCAAGATTGGGAGATAAACAGCTTTGCAGATTTCTATAGCCTAATATACTCCATCCATTGGACCAATCAACATGAAGACGCTTTATGGTAGATACCCGTAGGGAGAGGATTTTACTATTCGATCATTTTACAAAGTCCTTACACAAGAACCCGATTTACAGTTTCCTTGAAAATGGATTTGGCACCCAAGGCACCTCCCAAAGCCTCATTTTTTGCTTAGACGGCTTCCTTAGATAAGATCCTCACCACGGATAATCTGCGGAAAAGGAGAGTAATTATTGCGGATTGGTATTGCATGTATAGAAGAGGGGGGGGGGAGTTGGTGAATTATCTGCTTCTACATTGTAACACAACTAGAGGTCTATGGGATAAGTTTTTAGTAGACTGGAACTAGCATGGGTTATGCCAAAGTCTGTGAAAGCAACTTTGGCATGCTGGACTTCCATCCGTGGATTGCAACATATTGAAGTAGTGTGGAAGATGATCCCTATCTATATTATTTGGTGTCTGTGGCAGGAGCGTAATGAACGGACGTTCAAAAACAAGGACAGGTCGAGAAAGGAGTTTAGGTCTAGTTTGTTTTTCCAAACAATCTCATCTCATCTCATCATTACTACTTTTCTAAATTTTCATACAAAACAAAATAGACAATTTAACTTTTTCAAATCCCAACACAACTTTTTCAAATTTCAAAACAAAACTAATATTAAAAAAATAAATTATAACAATATTTTATTCGATTTTTAACTTTTATCTCATTTATCTCATCTTATCTATGAAAACAAACCAGACCTTAAAGTTTTCTTTTTTAGAACTCTTTGTACTTGAGCTATAGCCGTAGATTTTAACGGCATGGACCTACATGACTTTATCTCTAATGCCCCTACCTAGTTAGGGCACATGTACTTGTAACTAGCTTTTGTCCATTCTTTTATTAATAATACTTGTTTACATATAAAAAAAAAAATCATATTCATGTTATCTAATAGAAAGTAATTCAGATGGATTTATAGACACTAAGACGTATACAAAGTTATGCAATATGGAGCTCACAAAATATGACATGATAGGCCGAATTCTCATATCAAAGAACAAGAAAATGATATACCAGTTCCCAAGTCTCGTTATGTTTGCTGAAGGAAATATCTTCTTCAAAGCTGCTGGAATGTTCCCTGAGAATGATGGCAGAACTGAAACAACGAGGCATTGCCTTGGATGAGCCACACCAACAGATTGAGAGGGAAAAACTTGTTCACTTAAAAGATTTTTTTTTTTAAAGCAATTAAACCATGTATCAATTGATTATTTGGTCAAGCATAAGTTGACATATGATATTGATATGGATCGCAACAATACCTGGAGTCATGCCTAGTTCAAGCATGCGAGATAGTACCAGTTTCTGTAGAGCTAATTGTTGATCCAACCAATTTTGAGATAAAGGTCCACCCCACCTGTGATTAAATAAGTGTTAGGTTCTATAACCTTACACAAAGATTTTTGTTCTTTTTCAATCGTCATAAAAAATTCATCAATGATTTTTTTCTTTTTCTCCACATTCTTTGCTAGCGCTGTGACTTAGTAACATCATTGCAATAAAACACAGCTTGTGGCTTATACAAATCAATGCTTGAATACATTTTTTTTATAAAATTTTTGGGCAAGAAATGCTATGTATCAGTTGACCAGTACGGGCAAAGGTCACCCAATAAATAGCGATTGACACTCAATTCCTAGCTGGCAGTCCTCTTCTTAAGCCTCAAATGTTAGCGGAGTTATTGCTGCTCAGAAATGGCACCCAAATGAAGGAAAAAAATCAAAGCTGCATGTGTAATAACAGCCTAACAATGCATTCTTCACAAATTGCTATATTTCTCATTCATTAAAACAAATAATGCATACCACTTTTACCTACCCATGTAAATTTCCCATCCGAGCCCAAGCAAGGAAAGCTGGTCCACCAAAGAAACCGTTCAAATCCTCCTTGCTAATATTAAAATCCTACATTAAAAGACAAGACTAGTCAAATGGTACAAATCAGAAATACAAGACGAACTAATTATATACCAAAAAACAATTCCAGCAAATCTAGAGACTTGGACTAATCAATCCATTACAGATATAGACACTACCTCTACATCTAGAAAGCTCAAAGAAAAGTCACACTCCAACTTATTGACATTACATGGGAAGAAATTCTTCCAGAAACAAATTTCTGCACATGCTATATGGTTAAATGTCAGATTTGTACTTCCGATTCTTTTGTTAAGGATTCATCCAAAAAACTTTCTTCCTATAAATTCAATCTACAAAACTTTCAGAAAGATAAAGCTAAAAGATAATACGTAGAAGTTAAAACCTTCTATCGATACTGTTTTCATTGGCTGTTGAATCCACCTGCCACTTCGTTATTCAGTTGTATTTTACAAAACACAACTTTGGGCACCATGCACAACTAGTGTTGAATAATGTAGGCATCAACATCCCACTTTTTGGATTATGACATAATTCAGTAACTTATACTCTTAATTATCCAGATGTGAGTTGCTATGGAGGGAGAGACATAATGTATTTAGTTGTTCACCATGAAAACTTTCTGCCAAATGGCTTCTTGGCCTGTGAATGCTAAAGGCAAGTTAACACCATGAAGAGCCATCCAATCTATCTCTCTCTCCCATCTTTTCCAATCCCACCAGACATACGAATCTGGAAAAAAAAAAAAAAGAAATTACCTATGGTTTCCTCCACAGCAAGCATTAGCCATGGTAAAAAAATGTTCATCTCAAGCAATACCAAAAAAGTGTACTTCATCTAATCTTTCCGATTCATAAACATGTAAAATTTCTTCAATAATGTACTAATCTCTCATCTACTTTTAGGTTCTTTTCCCTCTTAATTAGCTAGAGCCGTAGAATAGCAACATGTAGTGACTATGAAGTCTTGGTAGAAGTGAAAAAAGAAACAAAGATTCAGTACTCACAACTAGATGCAACAACGTTTTGGTAATAGTTCCATGGGACAGGTCGCTGAATTAGCACTCCCTCATCTTTTATAAGAGGCAGTGATCCTGGCTTGGGGATGGAAGCTATCTGAATGCCACCAGTCCTGTCCCACGAAACATGAGCACCACACCAATACTTCAAGTACCAGTAGAGGCCAGATGCAATTTCAACTGCTGTGGTTCCTTTAATCCTGAAAGAGAAATACGAGATTTAAAATCACTGAAAATAAATATCTTTTGCTCTCTTCTTTTTCCTTTTTTTGGGGGGGAGAGGGGGGGGGTTCGGAGGATTTCACCTGTAGCTATCCCTTAAACGGGAAAATTACCAAGTAGATCCTTAACAAAAGATAAACAGACCTTACACAGCAATATATTTGGGCAATCAAGTCCCAAAAAAATTGTACTGAGATTGGAAACTGAAAAAGAAAAAACATACAACAACAATTTTTAGCGAATAACAAATTCAACGTACACTATCTCTGGCCCATTCTTGCTTAAGGGGTTGTAATTACTTATCAAAAAGCAACTTTGTCCACCACAAACATCCTGAGATTTGAGATTATAACTGTCAGCAAAATAATTTAAAAATAAATTAAAGAATACAGTCCTCACAAACACAAACAGCATATAAAGATATGATGATAATTTGTCAAGGAAGTACTTATGGACAGTCATGGATTAGAACTGGAAGCAGTCTATAGAAGACCTAGTCACTGCTGCTAAAAAATGGGCATATACAAATAAAGAGCCGCAGATAAAATCCTTCTAATACCTTTTGGACTCTCAGAGAGGATTTAGTGATAATCCAAATATTGCAACAGTATAATAAGGTTCCTTCTTGCCTCATATGCTGTATTAGGAAGGAAAGGAATGGCTGAAGTTTTGAGGAGCGTGAACGGACAATGGAGGAGCTTAATGTTGACGTGAATCATGCAATTAGTCAACTATCGGAACCTTAGATGTAGGAATCCCTTCAATCAAGGGTCAACAAATGTGATATTGTATAGACATAGAATAATTTCCTAAATTAGTGTTCTTGTATCTATATATTCTTGTAATATGTGCCCTATGATATATGAAACTTGGGTTTCCTGTTTCTTGATCAAGTAGGGGTCCAAACTGCTCAACATCCATGGCTACCTCCACCGAATTGACCCCCAAAATCATCCTTGATAATCTGACATAAAAAATGACAAAGGTCTTGACAAGGGCCTAGACCTCTTCTTTACCCATCACTAATTCCCCGACAATAAGCATCGAGTTGGACGGTTCCAACTATGCTTTATGGTCCTAGGTTGTTATCTCAAGAAAAGATAAACTGTGATATATCAATGAAGACTACCCTCTACCACCAGAAACCGACCCATCATTTCGTAAATGGCGGACTGAGAATGCCATGGTAAAAGGATGGTTGATCAACTCAATGGACTACTTCTTGGTTGTGAATCTTATTCGCTACCCAACAGCCAAGCAGGTATGGGATTCTGCTGCTACCACATATTTTGACGGATCTGACACCTTGCAGGTCTATGATCTCAGACATCAAGTCTCTCGGATGAAATAAGCAGGCGGATCGATAGAAAAATATTATAATGATTTATAGGGTTTGTGGCGCGAGATCGATTTTTGTCGCCCTAATCCAATGGAATGTGCAACCGACATAAAGAACTACAATTCAATTCTACAAGAGGAAAGAGTGTATATTTTCCTAGATGGACTAGACGATCGCTTAGACAATGTTTGGAGTGATGTTCTCCAATTGAAGCCTTTTCCCACGGTTGAGCAGGCATATGCTTACGTTTGTAGGGAGGATATCTACCAATCTGTGATGACCTCAAGAGCAGAGGCAGTGGCTAGTGGGGCTGTTATGGCCACCAAAGGTGTGAATCCACCCCGTCACATACCTTGGTGAAGTCTGGGTCATCCTCACGATCCAAGGGTCACTCTGATGGGAACAAGTGCACTCACTGTGGTAGTACAAAGCATTCTCAAGAGACATGCTTCAAACTACATCACTATCCAAACTAGTGGCATAAATTACAAGCCCGAAAGAAACAAGATGCTCCTGGGGGTGAAGATAGCATGGGTCGAGTAGCAGTGGCCACGGTGGAATCTCAATTGTCACTTGTTCCCATCATGGTTGATTCACTCTCGGATCAAGGTAACTCTACTCATGTCTTGTGTACCTCCACTTCTCAAACTGATGGTGCCTGGATTATAGACTCCGGGGTGACAGATCATATGACATTTGATCCAAATGACTTTTCCACCACAACTCAACCAAGAAGGATGTGCATTGCCAATGCCAATGGGGCAACTTACCCAGTCACGGGGGCTGGAACCGTGCCCTTATCTCCCTCCCTCTCTTTATCTCACAGGCTACTTGTTTCATCTCTCTCAAATAAATTGATGTATGTGAGTCAAGTTACGGAAGAACTTAATTGTGTAGTGCTAATATATTCTACATTTTGCCTTCTTCAGGATATTCTCAGCAAGGAGATTATTGGGCGTGGTACTAGGAGGGGGGGACTATATTACTTGGATGACTTCAGCCCGGGCATAGTAAATCACATGCACCATCCGACTAGTAGCAAAGAAAAGGAGATATGGTTGTGGCATCGGCATTTGGGGCATCCATCATTTGGTTATCTCCGACATTTATTCTCAGCTTTATTTTCAAATTTGCAGAATATAGATTTCAAATGTGATACATGTATCATGGCTAAGAGCCATAGAGCTTCTTATCCAATAAGCTTGAACAAAAGTAATATTCCATTTGCCTTGATACACTCCAATGTGTGGGGACCATCCCTGATAACCACTTCCTCTGGTTTCCATTGGTTTGTATTTTTTGTTGACGATTGCACTCGAATGACTTGGCTCTATCAGCTAAAAACTAAAGATGAAGTTTTCACCGTATTTCAAGCATTTCATACCATAATTCAGACTCAATTCTCCTCCAAGATTAAAATACTCCATTCTGATAATGGTAGTGAATTCATTAACCAATGATTTTCAAGCATATTTCCGACTACATAGTCTTCTCCATGAGACCTCATGCTTTCAAACACCGCAACAAAATGGTGTCGCCAAGAGGAAGAATAGGCACATTCTCGAAACCGCTCGGGCATTACTTCTTGGTGCAAAGGTACCAAGTCGCCACTAGGGGGATGCGGTGTCCACTGCCGTGTACTTAATCAACTGTATGCCCTCTAAAATTCTCCACTTCAAGACCCCTTCACAAATCCTCTCTACTCATATCTCCCTACCTACTACATTGATGCTTCCTCCTAAAATTTTTGGGTGTGTTGCTTTTGTCCATCTCCACAAGAACCAACATACCAAACTGGATCCTTGTGCAGTGAGGCACTTATTTTTGGGATATGGTTTAAATCAAAAGGGCTTCCAATGTTATGATCCCACTACCAATCGAACCTATATCACCATGAATGTTACATTCCTTGAGTCCAAGACATTTTACTCTTCACTAGTACCCAATTCTTCCCTTCAAGGGGAGAGTCAAGTGGAAGAGCCGAACTGGTTGATGGCCCCGGCGAGTGAGCATGAAACTGGAACTAGAGAGGCCGAATTGCAAGATGCATCACCAGGAAATGGAGAGCCCGAAAATGATGAACCTGGCCATGAAGAGGCCGAGAATGGAGAATCTGAAAATATAGTCCCCTCACTCCTCAATACCTGAAGACCCTCCTCCTCCTGAGAATGTTCCTGAGGTAAGTACCCCTATTGCACCTTTGCATGCTAACGTCCCGGATTTTTTTACTAGTTATGTCTTGCTTTTCAGACACAATCGTGGGAAACCACCAAACAGATACACCCCAAATGAGGAAGAAAGAAGGACTAAGTACCCAATTGCAAATTTGTGTCTACTCAAAATCTATTTGAGCCTTTTAAGAAGTTCACTCAAACATTATGGGCCTGCCATATTCCCAGCAGCGTTGAGAAGACTCTATCCGATCCAAAGTGGGCACAAGCTATACAAGATGAGCTGGAGGCTTTACAGAAAATTAACACATGGAAATTAGTCTCACTACCAGAAGGCAAGAAGACAGTAGGATGCAAATGGGTGTTATCTATAAAATACAAGGCTGATGGATCCATCGACCGATATAAGGCAAGACTCGTTGCAAAGGGTTTTACTCAAACATATGACGTAGACTATTCGGAAACCTTCTCACTAGTAGCAAAATTGAATACGGTTAGAGTCTTGTTGTCTCTTACAGCTAACTTGGATTGGCCATTACATCAACTCGATGTGAAGAACGCCTGTCTTCACAGCGATCTTGACGAGGAAGTATACATGGACATTCTGCCGAGATATACAAGATCATCCGAGACCAAAATTGTGTGTAAATTGGGGAGGGCGTTGTATGGACTAAAGCAGTCACCTCGGGCATGGTTTGGCCATTTCAGTTCAGCTATGAGAAAGTATGGTTATCGCCAAAGTAATTCTGATCATACTCTCTTCTTGAAACATCAACAAGGAAAAGTGACAAATCTAATTGTATATGTGGACAATATGATAATTACAGGAGATGATGTCGAAGAAATTGCTAGGCTACAAGGGCAGTTATCTAATGAGTTCGAAATGAAGAACTTGGGAGGACTCAAATACTTTCTGGGAATGGAGGTGACGAGATCAAAAAGAGGCATATTTCTTTCAATCTTTCTCAACGAAAGTATGTACTAGATTTGTTAACGGGGGTAGGTTTACCGGAATGTAAACCAGTGGATACCCCAATTGTGCAAAATCATAGGCTTGGGGAATACTCAGACTAGGTACCAGTTGACAAGTAGGGTATCAAAGATTAGTTGGGAAGCTCATCTACCTTGACATTGCTTACGCCGTAAGTGTAGTAAGCCAATTCATGCACCGTCCTAGTGAAGACCATATGAGTGCAGTAATCTGAATTCTCCGCTATCTAAAATCATCACCAGGTTGAGGATTAATGTTCTCCAAGAACAATCATCTAAATATTGAAGGGTACGTGGATGCAGACTGGGCAGGTAACATCCTGGATAGAAGGTCTACCTCGGGCTACTTTACGTTTGTGGGAGGCAACTTAGTTACTTAGAGGAGCAAAAAACAAAAGGTAAGTGGTGTTGTCTAGCGCTAAAGCTGAGTTCCGAGGCATGGCAAAAGGATTGTGTGAGCTTCTTTGGTTTAGAAGTTTGCTAACTAAAGTTGGTTTTCCTCCAGGGTCGGCAATAGATTTATTATGTGATAATAAGGCTGCCACTGACATATCTCACAACCCAATCCAACACGATCGGACCAAGCATGTGGAAGTGCATCGGCACTTCATCAAACAAAATCTGGAAGAGAAAATCATCCATTTTTCCATTCATTAAATCTAAAGATCAATTGGCCGATATACTCACCAAAGCAATTTCTAGTCGAAGCTTCAATGATTCACTTAACAAGTTAGGCATTAAAGATATCCACGCACCAACTTGAGGGGGAGTGTTGGCATGAATCATGTAATTAGCCAACTATAGGAACCTTAGATGTAGGAATCCCTTCAATCAAGGGTCAAATGTGATATTGTACAGACATAGAATAGTTTCCTAAAGTAGTGTTCTTGTATCTGTATATTCTTGTAATTTGCGCCCTATGAAATATATATGAAACTTACGGTTTGACACTTAAGACGTTCTTCTTCAATACTCTTCTCCTTGGACAGCTTCTATAGACAAATGGGCTCAATTTCCACATTTTTCTTGTATTCTTTTCACTATCTAACCAGGTTTCTTTCTTGCATATATCATATGTGCTTGAAATGCGCCTTTTTGTTTTTTAAGGAAATTCTTTTTATTATAATAATAAAAAAAAAATCCTCCAAATTGTCTAAATAGACGAAAAGAGAAATATATTGCACCATTTAATTGGGATCAAGGAAAAACTATCTCCTATCTATCCGCAGAGCAGCATTGTGCGTGGTAAAAAATTAAGTAAAATAGAAGAACGAAAGGAGACCGCTTTAACCGCTAATAAACGGAAACCGTCTAAAATTACATAATTTAACTTCTCGTTTCTTATGTCTTCCAAGCAATTAAACCGAAAGCCCAAAAACTTTTGAGGAAACTTTGAGGATACCCAAATGCAAATGCAGCAATTAAACCTTGCACGAGAAACATCGTCCACCTATCAAATTCCTTTCTATCTTTTCCCAACCCACAAAAGCAGCATATAAGCATTCAATATCAGCTAAGAATACAGCGATTGAAAAGCACCCAGTTGAAATAAAGCAATGACTAAGTAGCAAATAGGCTAAAACACAAGTTAGGGTAGAAAAAGATCGAAAAATGACAGTACATTGGAGACAATCTTGAACTCGAAGCTAGAAGTATAGCCCGGAAGCAATCTCTCGAGAACAGCTTTAGCCGCAGCTTCTTGAACCGAAGGAGAAGATCGCTTTGAGTCCAATCGTTGAACCAAAGCCTGAATAGCATCTTCTGGTTCTGATAAAGCTATTGGTAGCAGTGTGAAGGTGAGAATCAAGACGAGAAACAGGGAGTTGAAGTTAGACATGATGCACTTTCTGTCTCGGGAGGATGCGGCATGTGGAGCACGGGCTCAGACGCTCAGCAGCTCAGTTTTGTGAAGTCCATCGTGTCTACAGACTACCGGTAAAAGCTTTCTACAGTATGCCTGATTAAAACCGCTTATTATAGAAAATAAAACGTTTTTTTTTTTTAATACATTAGGGGAGGAGGACACGATCTCTATTTTAGAGACGTTGGTCAACTTGGTCTTATGCCATTGGGCAGTTGCCATAAAATGGTTGATATGAACAATTAAAGATGGATTATGAATTAATATATAAATTAAAATTTAATATAAGGATTTTTTTTGGTAAAATGATAACAATACTATTATTTACCTATGAATTATAGTAGAAAATAAAATGAAATTTATTGATGCAAATTTCAGTATGCTTGGGATGTATCCTAACAACATATAATTAGAAGAGAAATACTTTAATCACAAATAAATTATACAAATATATCACTTGTGCCAAATTTGATATATTTCATTCTCTAGCACAATTTGACCATGCAAATATATCACTTGAGCTTACCTTCATAGATTCATATCATGTTAAGATACGGTTAGTTAGCTTTCTATATTAGTCGTATGCTCTTCTAGAATGGACTCATCTCGATATTGAAAGAACACGTATGGTTGACTTAATTCCTGAACTCATAAACGCGGAAGTCAATCGTGCTTACCATCATTACGCAACGCTCACAGCCAAATATTACAACACAAGTCCTCAAGAACACTAGCCCTCTAGAACAATAGAATTGGAGGGCAGGCGAAGTTTATTGTTTACTGTTTTACAGAGTTGCCAAATAATACAATGAATCAGACACTCAAGAACTTCTTCAACTTCAAGCTCTCAACAGTATCCTTCAAACTCACCTCCGCAGAAGTGAAGCTAAGGCCTAAACTGTGTGCTCTCTCCTTAGACACTTTGTAGGTTGTTGCAAAAGGCTTGTCATCTGCACATCTGCAATGTACAAAACATATAAAATCAATTGCTTCGGAATTGGGTGGCTGATGTGATTTATAACGCAGACTATCCAATTAACAAGACAAAGATTCAAACTAGAATTTTGGTGCTTGAGATAAAAACACAAAAAAAGTTTGCAACATACCGAGAAAATCAAGCCATTTAGAAAAGAAGATTGCTACATACACAAAAGAATTATACAAAAATAACCTTACAAACTAACTTGACTTTAGTTGATCGTTAGATCTACTTTATAATAAAAGTAATTTTATAATATGACAAATCATATTTAGTCATGTTAGTTTATGAGATTATTTTTGTGTAAACTTTATAACTATCAGAAAATTATAATCTACCAGTTTATAGCATGAACATAGACAGCAAATCTTCGATGGCTACACCAGTGTGAATGGGAAATTGACTTTTGTGTGTATGTGTGCGCGCTCTGCTTACTTTTCAGGAAGCTTCAGATCAGGAAAGAGCTTTTGCAAAAGCTTCAAAACTTCAGAACAATGAACAACTTCTGCAACTAAACAATATCTTCCACTAGCTGATGGGTTTTCAAAGGCTAATATATGTGCATTAGCAACATCTCTGATATCAACCCATCTGTATGTTACGTTTGGAAAACTTTCAGCGCCTGCATAAGAGAAACATTCAACTGCTTGCATTACCAAAGCCTGCCTTGTTCAGAGAAGGGAATTATTAGCAGCGTCAATTTCTGACAGAAGTTAAGACATTTTAAAAAGAGAAATACTTTAGCAACAAAGTTATTACATAACAGTATTCTATAAATTAATGTGACTTGTTAAATTGTAAAGCTACTTTTATTATAAAGTAAATTTGATGGATCACACTGTATAAATTTATGGGCCTAACTCATCTTATAAAACCAATCCAATAAGAGAGGTTTGCACATTGCTTATAAGCATGTCCAAGACCTTCTCCACAGACAATGGGGGATGTATTCCTCAACACACACGAAGCTATTGCCAGTTTTGGAATTACTTTTGTATAATTTCTTTGTAGTTATATCACTCTTTCGAAAATTATGGTGAATGTAACTCATGACAGATAAAAGCTAAATCTAAAAGTTAGAGTGACTTGAGAGAGAACTGAGATTGAGTTGATACATCTAATGCTGGCAAATCTTTGCCACATAATATTGCCAGTAACCCTCCTATTGACAGGCTACTTAAACTGCTGTCACTCAATTTGCCATGGATTTTTTTCATATACTATATTCTTTACATAGGAATAAAGTTAGCTAAAGCAAATATAATATGGGCTCGATAATTTTTCTTTAGGGAGTTGTTGGGAGAATCTGAGGGCTATTATAACTCACATTTTGAACCTAAAACCATGCCCTCTTCTTTACATGAGGACATTGAGGAGGATATTTCATTTGGTCCAAAGACTATTACCTGATTCTTCAATAGCATTTATTTTTTATTTACGCTACAAGTTCTTATATAGGATTTACTTGCTTATAAATATAAGTGTATTCAAATAGCAAGGTGAAAAAAAATCATCCAACAAGCTGAATAGTACCATTTAAAAGCTCCAGAACTGGCTCCACACTAGCTGTAACACTCGGCTGTAACTGGATTTATAGCTACGATATCAATTCCATTTTCTTTGCAAATTTCCAAGCAGCCTCCTCTGCTAAGGTCTTTGAAAGCATATACCAAAACTGGAAAAAGCAAATAGTTTTAAAGACATTAGGAAAGAAATTTATAACTGCAGAACCTAATTTAAACAAGTTTTACTTTTAATAAGAGGGACCGAAATATCTCAATTTTATAGATAATCCTCTCTTAAGACGGAAGAATGCCTCTCATATAAGCACCGTTAAAGCATGAGTGATAATCCAATCAAAACCAGTTAGTCCTCATATGTAGAATATTCCATAAAGAACTTGAAACAGATATAGTATGTAATAAGAAATTTGCACTTATATGTATGTACCTTTGATTTTTCACAAACAGCAGGATCTGAAAACCAACTCTCATCAATTGTAACATCAGGAGCAAGAGGTTTCCCATTATATGCAACCGCTGCCATTGAGGATGTTATAACCACTCTTTTAACAGATAAAACTTTAGCACAAGATCTGAGAACGTTAAGTGTTCCTTTCAGTGCTGGGTCAACTAACTCTGCCTGAAAAGAATTATAAACAAAGTCAATATGAATTGAAAAGCTTAACTTTGCAGTATCTAGAAAGGATTACATTTCTTCATTTTAAAATTTGAATCAGTTCAAAGATCCTACAATCAAATGCTTGGATGCATACAATACAGCAGCACATCTATAGATAGTGTCGAGGAGATAAAAGAAGCATCAAAGCAACATTATTAAGTCATTTTAAAAGATCTGGAATGCATTGAGGACTGTCATCCGAGCAAACTCATGAAATGAAGAACTTTAAAAAAAGAGAAATCCTCTAACCGATTACACAAAAATAAACCTACAAGGTAGTTTATCAGATTGTAAAGCTATTTTTATTATAAAAGATCCGCATAAACTCCCGTCAGTTTATAGAATTATTTTGGTGTCACTTGTGGCTGTAATAGTCCTCATCAGTGTCATCACCAAGCATGGTACGAAAATAGGTCGTTCTTTGAAACAAACAAAAATGCCATAATCACACAGATACAATTTAAGAGAAACAGAATGTACCTGTGGATCGATGACTCTGAAATAAGCTGGTGATGCCGTATGAAAAACTCCATCACATCCATCAACCACAGAATCAAAAGATCCTTCTTCCAGTAAGTCTGCTTTGAACAAATGAAGTCCTTCCTTCGCTTCATCTAGCCCAAGTAAGTGTTCTGTCTTATTTGGATCATCTGTGGCACACAATTAATGCAGAACCCATAAATTACTTATGCTGTATCTTCTCAATTAGTGAAGAAAACTCAACTGGGTAGTCTGGGTTAACGATGAATTAAAGAGAAACTTCGTCTATAAATGAAACCCAAGTGTGTTTTGCATAGAAAATCCTGGAGTTAAGAAATGAGAGTGCAGAGAGTTGAATACAGACTTGGGTCACGAACTGAGGCTTTGACAGTGTAGCCGCCTTGAAGCAAGAGCTTGACCAGCCATGACGCTATATATCCGGACGCTCCCGTTACACACCCCACCTTCGCTGTCTCACTACTCATTATTCTCCTTCTCTCTGAGAATCTTCCTTCTTTCTATGTTGTCTGGAAGCATTATAGGCATGTTCTACTTTTTTTTTTTAATTTTTTATATTTCATTTTATAGAATCTTTGTGCTCCAGTAATATTGCTTAATTTCTGACAAGAAAGTACAAGGTTGACGGTTAGGTCGTTAGGTGCGCGGAATTTATCTACTTTTCTGAACCATTTGATCCTCCTAGTGTCCGTCAAAGCTATCCTCTTTCATTTTTTTAGATTCTCTTTCATTTTTTTAGCCACATTTTCGATTACGTGGAGAATCTATTTATAGCTAGCTCGGAGCAAATGGGTACATGACTAAATACACAGGGTTCCCCTATATCATATGTGCGGATCTTTTCGTACCACTGGTGGAACATTCAAGATCTTCTTTTTCTGTTTCATGCATAGCCCAGAAGAATTCACTTACATATAAAAAATCAATGATGGTGTTTTCTTCTTGTATTTGATAAAAAAATCATGCATATTTTTTAAAAAATCTTGTTAAAACAGATAAATGAATAAGTCCTATATGATTCAGGACAAACTCTTTTTAAAGTAGCGTGGGATTTCATTTCCCTCCTCACTTGTAACAAGTTGATTTTTTATCGTACTCTTACAAGTAAATTTCATTGAATTTATAAGAAAAGCGTATTTGTCAAAATATTTGACTCTGATATTATTTAAAAAACTCATGCACTATTTTTTAAAAGATATTGTGATAAAAGAAAAATGATACCTCATATAATATCTAAAATAAACTCATTTGAAAATAATGTGAATTTTAACACGTTTTTTCAAATTTCTCAGAACGGATATGGTATTTGATGTCAACGACCCACGGCTTATTAACTATTTTTTTTAAGAAGAAAAAGGAAAAGAAAAGCCAATTCATGGTTATTGGATTAGTTTATTTAAAACTTTTGGATATTTTGGACAGAAAATTATACTGGATTTTAGTACAGAGTATTTTGTTATGTGTTCTACATACAAATTTGACTAATGTAAATTATATGTTATATATATGAGTTTGAGGAGAGCAATATTAGATATAATTATAAAGTGTGCAAGTTTGTACATTCAATTTAAAAAAATTAGACAGCTTCTGTCATTGTTTGAGAGTCTTTTACCTGTCTTTGAGAGAGGGAATGTGGGAAATCCTAGTTCTTTCTAATTGTAAGTCTTAGTTCTTAGTTATCTGTAATAGACAGCTTCTAAATTTCCAATGTAAACTCGCAATTTGGGATTTTCCAATGACTATCCTTTTTATTCACTTAAAATCAATTCAATGAACGTAAGAACCCTACTTTTCTGCCTGAGCTCTTCAAAACACCACCTGCATTGCGATTTTTTTGTTCAAAAGAAATTGACAGAAATAAGACTTACAAATTTTTGCTTACTTCATTTGCCTATACTGCAGTGTTGGGAAAAATCAAAGACTTCCTAGGAGCGATATCAGAAGCAAATGAAAGGCTTCAGCTTGGTGCAAAGGTTTTGTTTTGATCTTTTACTGGCCTCCATTGTTTAGTTGATTTCCGATGATTACCCTTTAATCTCTAACTTGCATTTAACGTTTTACGAAAATGCAGGACAATTCTGAGAACTATGATATTGAAGTGCTCACTGGAAATGAATCTGCAGTTATTGAAATGGTAACTGGGTCACCCTCCTCCACACCCCTGCCTTCCCCCCTATTCCTGCTATTACGGATTCCATTGTTGAATTTATTAAGTGCATCTCTATTATCGGATTTGATGCTTGGTGTTGCTGATCTTCATACCTCAGAGTCTGTTGCTGCAGCTGAATCTGCAATTGCTGGTTTTCGGCCTGTGATTCCATTAGCTTGTAGCAGTAGTACAACAGATTCAGAGGATAGCAGTGATGATGACGATGGTGAAACATGCTTTCCAGTGAAACTCAAAACATCAAAGCCTGGCCAAGATAATTGTTCAAGTGAAGACGACGTCATTCGATCAAAAAAAGGACCAAAGATTGTCGTGCTTCCTTGAGAACTTTCTGGTTCCAATCCAGAATAATTGTTGTGAAACTTGGTTGAATGAAATATGAAATGAACTGTCTAATTATCATTTCGGTTGCAACAAGAATCCAAGAGTTTTAAGAGAATGCATCTGGTAAAAAAAGGGCACCATGGATTATGTATGGTAGTTGTCATTGATGATGCGTTGTTGTTTAATTTGCTCCTGTATATAGTCATGTTTAGGTTGCTGCATTTTGTGGTGGGATCCACTTTTTTATAATGGGTTTGCACGAAACTTGTGCAATTATAAGTTTGTATATGGGCATGTCTCTTCTTTAAAAGAGTAGATTATGACAAGAATTTTCGCTCTCCAACTAACAAGCATTTTACGCTTAACACCTCAAACTAATATCTCAAATTACTAAAAGATTGCAATATGCATTATTTGTTATGATCCGAGGGTAAAGACTATTACGTGTTACCTATTTTCACTTTCATTCACCTTGGCCTTCACGATTCAAATTTGAATGAATATGTTATTTGTCAGTTTTTGGCAGTTGGGGGTGCAATGTGTTGAGATTGGTAGTGTTTTTTATCCCTTGACATCGTAAAAACTCTCATGTGAGGGAACTAGAGCAATTTCAATGCTTTATTTATATTACGGTGGGGGATTCGTAAAAGATATGTTTGAAAAGCAAAAACGTGGAAGTCACTCGTGCTTACCATTATTATACAAACCCTCACAGTCAAATATTACAACGCAAGTCCTCAAGAACACTGGCCCTCCAGAGCAATAGAATTGGAGGGCACGCAAAGTTTACTCTTAACTGTTTTCCAGAGTTGCAAAGGAATACAATGAATCAGACATTCAAGAAGTTCTTCTCCTTCAAGCTCTCAACAGTATCCTTCAAACTCACCTCCACAGGAGTGAAGCTAAGGCCTAAACTGTGTGCTCTCTCCTTAGACACCTTGTAGGTTGTTGCAAAAGGCTTGTCATCTGCACATCTGCAATGCACAAAACCCAAATCAATTATGTCGCAATTGCTATGCTGATTTGAGTGACTATCCAATTAACAAGTCATAGATTCAAACTAGAATTTTAGTGCTTGAGATATAAACAAGAAAAAAGTTTGTAACAGAATGAGGAAATCAAGCCATTCAAGACTTATACAGCGAATTTTCAATGGCTACACCAGTGTGAATGGAAAATTGACTTTTGTGAGTATTTGTGTGTGTGTGTGCACGTGCACGCCTGTGTATGTGTGCAGCTTACTTTTCAGGAAGCTTCATAAGAGGAAAGAGCTTGTGCAAAAGCTTCACAACCTCAGAACAATGAACAACTTCTTCAACTAAACAATATCTTCCACTAGCTGATGGATTTTCAAAGGCTAGTATATGCGCATTAGCAACATCTCTAACATCAACCCATCTGTATATTACATTTGGAAATCTTTCAGCGCCTGCATAAGAGAAATATCAACAGCTTGCATCACCAAAGACTGCCTTATTCAGAGAGAATTAGCAGCATAAATTTCATGCCACTCAAAACCGGTCATCTATATAGTTCTTGTTTAATATGCAAATATAACTCACATTTTGAACCCGCAACCATGCCCTCTTATTTACACGAGGAGGATGTGTCATTTGGTCCAAAGACTATTTACCTGATTCTTCAATATTATTTCTTTTTTTACAATACAAGTTCTTAAATAGCAATCATTTCCTTATAAATATAAGTATATTCGCATAGCAAGGTGAAAAAATTCATCTGACAAGCTGAACAGTACCGTTTATAAGCTTCAGAACTGGCTCCACACTTGTATTAAGACTCGGCTGTAACAGAGGACCAAACACCAACCCCGGATTTACAGCTACAATATCAATTCCATTTTCTTTTCCGAATTTCCAAGCAGCCTCCTCTGCTAAGGTCTTTGAAAGCATATACCAAAGCTGGAAAAAAAATAGTTTGAAAGCATTTAAACCTGATTGAATATCGCTGTAGGTAGAATAGATGTCACACAAACAAACAAAATACAAAACAGTGAGTAACATATATACTACTATAGAAACGAAGAATATTGTTGATTACATCTTTTCATTCAGCCGTTTCCATATTTTCTGCTCACATACATCAATCATGGTGCTGATAAAATCTTTCTAACAAACCCCACACTCCTCCCAACAGAACCAAAAAGCTTCATAGCAGTAATATGATATGCAAAACTGGTCTATATACAAGCGTTTAACTTGTATCTTTTTCCCTCAACCATCTGGTAGAAAGACAAATTAAAAAACAATAGAATGAAAATTCCGAACAGAGGGTAACTTAGTACTGGATTTAAACAATCAGTAACAATTAAACGCATCATATAACGACAGTGATGCATTTATTTTATATGCTTTAAAAAGAAATGAAATAAGAAGGCGAAACATGAATAAGCTCACCGAAAATTCTATATAGATAGTGTAAGATGGGAGATAAATCATGAAGGGGAAAAACAAAGAAGAAGAAAAGCACATATAACATTGTTTGAGCACGGCAAGACTGGCCCTAGGCAATTAGGCATACCTCTCATATAAGCTCCGTTAAAGTATGAGTGATAATCCAATAAAAACCAGGTAATCCACATGTGTAGAATATTCCACGAAGGACTTGAAACAGAGATAGTATGTAATAAGAAATTTGCACATATACCTTTGATTTCTCACATATAGCGGGATCTGAAAACCAAGTCTCATCAACTGTAACATCAGGAGCAAGAGGTTTCCCATTGTATGCAACCGCTGCCATTGAGGATGTTATAACCACTCTTTTAATAGATGAAACTTTAGCACAAGATCTGAGAACGTTAAGTGTTCCTTTCAATGCTGGGTCAATTAACTCTGTCTGAAAAGAATTATAAACAAAGTCAAGATGAATTGAAAGGTTAACTTTGCAGCATCTAGAAAGGATTATGTTACTTCATTTTTAAGTTTGAATTAGTTCAAAGATCTACAATCAAATACTTGGATGCATACAATAAAGCAAATCTATAGGTAATACCAAGGAGATAAAAGAAGCATCAAAGCAACGTTATTAAGCATTTTAAAAGATTTGAAATGAAGAACCTTAAAAAAAGCAGGAGAACTTGGAATACATATATAGGAGTACTATTAGAGCACAAAAATAGGTCGTTCTTTGAAACAAACAAAAAATGCCATACTAGATTACAGTCGCACAGATTCAATTTTTAAGCAAAACGGAATGTACCTGTGGATCGGTGACACTGAAAAAAAAGGGTGATGCTGTATGAAAAACTCCATCACATCCATCAACCACAGAATCAAAAGACCCTTCTTCCAGTAACTCTGCTCTGAACAAATGAAGTCTTTCCTTAGCTCCATCCAGCCGAAGTAAGTGTTCTGTCTTATTTAGATCATCTGCGGCACACATTTAAAGTAGAACCCATAAATTACTTATACTTTATCTTCTCAAAATTATACTTTTCCATCCGTACTAACATCACAAAACGACATACTAGACAAGCATTCAAGTATTCCATCTCGTAATGAAAAGTATAATCTCCTTTTAAGTGATTACAAGAAAGTCATCAGTGAATAAAGTGAACAATGTCAATCAGCCATAATATTTGACACGCATGTCTTCAAATTTTAGGTTTTGGAAAAATTCAACCACAGTTTTCTCCTTAATATATATTTCAATCACGATTATCTCATCCCACCACGCAGAGAGAAAAACGTAAAGACATGCCAAAAAAATTAGTGAAGAAAAACCAAACTGGGTAGTCTGGGTTTACGATGAATTAAAGACAAACTTCGTTTATAAATGAAACCCAAGTGTGATTTGCATAGAAAATCGGGGAGTTAAGAAATGAGAGTGCAGAGGGATGAGTACGGACTTGGGTCACGAACTGAGGCTTTGACAGTATAGCCGCGTTGAAGCAAGAGCTTCACCAGCCATGATGCTATATATCCAGACGCTCCGGTTACACAAACCACCTTCCCTGTCCCACTACTCATTATTCTCCTTCTTTCTGAAAATCTTCCTTTCGCTCTATATTGTTTTAAAGCGTTACATGCATGCTTTACTTATGGTAAGAAGTCCAAGTTTGACTGTTTGACGGTTAGCCGGTAAGGTCCGGAAGTTAGGTGCGCGGACTTTATCCATTTTATCGATGATTGTTGTCTTCTCATCTTATTATTATAATTTATTTTTCAACATTAAAATTTTCAAGTGGCATATTTTCGAATTGTTGTTAAAATTCTTAAAAGAGTATAAAATATATAAGTTATTATAACAGTTATTGGTTAATCAGAAAATTCGTATTATGATTTTTTTTGTCTGGCCTGGTGAAATGTAAAACAGAAGAAATGCCTCACTTTTGTTGGTTCTCATTTCAAGCTCACAAATTTTACTGTTTCAAGTAGCCTTTTAAGTCCTAAAGAACACATCCAATGCCTTCAACTCAATCAAGAAGGGCAATGCTACATATAATGATATTGTGCACCTATATATGCACTTGTACATTTTGATTTAGTTGCTTTTATATTATTCATTTTAAATTCAAGTGTTCTATTAAATTCATCTTTTCACCTCAATATTAATATATATATAAGTGTCCAATATTGCTTGTATTTAGAGTTTTCCATAAAACCAAGAATCCCACGTCAAAGTGTTACCAGTAACAGTCGGTCAGGAATTGTTTCAATATTGAAGAAGCCAAGGTTGATCGTTCTTAAAGCTGCAAATGGAATGGAGCTCAAAGTTGGCTGCTGCTGATTGCCGACCGCTGAAGGCCAATGAAGAAAAGAGGACAATAACAAGATTAATTATACTTGACAAGTTATGTTATTATAATTCTAGCATTACCATAGTTCATAATAAGGCTTTTATAGAGCATGCACAGAGTGATGGTACTTCCAAGTGTTGTATAAAACACAAATTTTTTGATTCATAGAATCTTAGTTACCGTGAAGATGTTTCCAAACACTCCCACATAGGCAATCTTTTGGAATATGGATATTCACTTTTCTATGTGCCAATGAATATTACATTGTTTGATATTCAGTCCATTGGTAGCTATAGTACATCAGACATCCCTAGTCTGATTTGTGCAAATTATGAAGGATGTACAAAGAAGCAGATGATAGGAAGATACATACAGAATAACTTAACAAATCCACTCCAGTGGTAATTTTTACCATCTTGCTCCTCTCAAACATCTTAACTAGAAGAATCATAACGATAACGTGCCCCACTTTTGTCTTCAATTCGTCGAGTGAGCAAATTTTCATCCATTTAGGCCTCTCCTGCAGATCAATAAGAACCAATTAGGTATATTGGTGAACTCAAATATGAAGCAGATAAAAATGATACAAATGGGAGGAGGAGCCAGAAAGCCATCTAACCGAAGGCATTCGAGTAGTTCCACAATGTTTGCAGATTTGGGGTAAAGAGGGAGAAAAAAAGCTGTCAATATGTTTATTAACACAAGCTCATCATTCTAGATAAATTATGTAGAGTCATATTCGGTAATGAGAACTTGGTCTATTGTCCTTAATAATTTATACTCGTTCTGTATTGTCCATTTGATGTGCTCCACATCATGAGGCGCAGCCCAGCCAAGTCTAGTCAGATTTGATATGCAAGGAAATTTACTGGAAGGAGAGAGCAACTTACACCACATGGTTATCATTTCCATTCAGTCTAATATTCCATTTTAAAGGTTTCAGGGTACCAAATTGAAAGGAGCAAACAGCCAAAGGAATGGATTATTTAGTGCTACATGAGTCAAGAAAACTGATAAAATGTTTGAAGGAACTTCCTGTGATATATGATGCAGCAGATGCTGAAAAGCTTTTAGCAGAGAATTTCAAAGGGAGTAGTTTTGCTTAAAGGGAATTATGATCACCTTGAGAGAAAACATTCCAAACAAAGAAGAGCCCTTGAGGGAAAGACCAGCACTGGGAGGAGCATCTGGAGACACATTGCTGATAAATAACCCATACAAGCCCATACCGAATATTAACATGACCGTCCCAGCGAGATAAACATCTGCAGCAGATAGATTTTCCCATATAATA
The DNA here is from genome assembly GCA_036559045.1 of Platycarya longipes. NCBI lineage: Eukaryota > Viridiplantae > Streptophyta > Magnoliopsida > Fagales > Juglandaceae > Platycarya > Platycarya longipes. The sequence continues at coordinate 39,726,630 of CM071801.1, read as the reverse complement.
TTTCTCATCTACAGAAGGTTTCAATTTTTAAGAACAGAAGAGCTAGTATGTGTTTGCAAAATGTAAGGATGCATGGAAAAGAGTTTTCCAATGAAAGAGAGAACACGATTTCCCAATTTTGAAGCTCCAAAAGTTCATCTAGGCGAATTGTGGGATTTTGAATGATGGCATGTTATCAAAGTGAAGAAAAGAATTCTGATGAAGTGAATTCACGAGAGTCTAACCAATAGCTTCAACTAGTCGTAGAACCATCTGTCCTGAGTGGATCCCTTTGACACAGCACGTCCAATAAATTTTATATGCATCTATAATATAAACACAACCCTACAAAAACTGCATAATTAAATCCAAGTAAAATGATATGGGATAATAGCATCATATCATGTGAATAACATTTTTATGCAATTAGTCTCAAAATACTCATATGCTCGAATTTGAACACTCAGTCAGTTATTGCTAAGAATTCTCGGGAAGCTATAAAGAACGAACCTGGAACAACTTCAATGGTATACACTAGATTAAAGTAAATGCAGTTTCGAGACAGATTTATATTGTTTTGGTTGATTTAAGAGACAGGTTAAAAACTCAACGCCAGATTGGAATAGGCATTTCAAATTCAGTATGTGATGGTCTTACGGTGGCAGCAATGAGAATGCCAGCAATTGTGTTTTGCTTTGCAGTATTCTGCTCAGGTTTTGGGAACTCATTTGGAGAGGTGTGGCTGAAGGAAAAAAAAAAATTATTGGCTATTAGATCAGCAATTGCTTCTTCCGCCACATTTCATCCTCATTTGAAAGAAAGGAAACACGTGTTTTGTAATATTTGCTGCCATAAAAGCAATAATGATGAAAATAATTGAACTGCTGCTACACCTACTAGTGAGTTGTATCATGAGAATGAGGCGATGAAAGAGGAAATGGTCTTATCTAATGGAAGTGAGGTTACTCACATGTTCAAACTATGGCACTGCAAGTCATGTTCATAAGAAAAATCTAACTTTCCTCGGTCCAGTTGGGGAAAACCTGTTTGGCCCGAATCTTTAGTCCTCAAGAACTTCAGAATTAGAGCGTGAGGCTCATTTAAAGAGACGCTCATGGTATAGAATCTACAGGACTATTTTGAGTTGAGTTTGATTCGTTTGCAATAATCAAAGTAAAAAATCCAAACCTCTACCATCAGCATCATCATCATCATAGACAAGAAGCTCAACAGAAAATCAATTAACACAAATAGCTGTTAAGACATAAATTATAATGCTTGTCTTGTAACAATTTGAAATAAACAGGGAATAACGTGAAGTACATTGAGAAAGCACAACACAGAACCAGCCAATGAGCCTCCAACAGCCAGAAGTGCCAAGAAGCGGAAGTCAAAAATTGCCTGCTCAGTGACGGACAAGTAAGAAATGCTTTCAAAAGCCTAGAATATCCAGAAAAACACCTGGACAGATATAGATGAAATCCACAACTGATTTGACATGGACACGATATAGAAACAGAACAAAAACAAAAAAAGAAGAAAAGAGATTGTGAATATTGTGCAGTTTTGCCCATTGCATAATTAAGGAGCAACTTGCTAACAAACCTCTGTGGTTTATAAGCAAGAATGGTGAAATAACAACTATTTTAATACTCCCTCCATTTTTTTGGTAAGTTTACTCCCTCCTCCATTTTAGAATATGCGAAGGCTTTACCCTTTCCCTTGTCCGTAATATATTAGATTTTTCAAAAATGAAAGTATTGGTTCTCTTAACTCCCCATAATACTCATAAGTTGAACCTGAATTTCACAGCCAACTTAAGGACATTCAAGAAAGTTTGTTATTTGTATTTGTTTTGTTAAAACGGGAATCATTTGCAAAATCAAAGTATTTATATTCATTTTGTTATTTTTAATTTGTGACAATGCCGTTTTGTTTTTGACGGCTTACTATTAGTGTTTCTTCTTATGGATAACAAAACTGAAGTCATTTATGAAATCTATACATTTAAACCTCAATCTTCAAAATACTAGTTCTTCTTCTTTTTTTTTCCGCTGAATCTTCAGAATGGTAATTCTAAAATTCGGTCACCTGGCTTATCAGAGGCAATCTGTCAGACAGCATAGCTTTAAACCCAAATTTATAAACATCCCCTTTTGACGCATTTCATACAAAATAGTTACTTCCCATCATCTATAAAATAGCTTTCTATAACTTTATACAGGCTTTTATGGCTTTTAAGTCGCAAATTTGAAAACAATATTTTTTTCCCTTTCTTTTATGTAGTTACTAAATTTTTTTAAAGCATCATAATGGACACACTATTGATTTCATCCAATTTCCCCAAAATTATAACGTATGACTCACTGAAAGGATTATCAAGATAATCAAAGTACCAAGAAAGGATCAGCTTTCCTTTATTTCTCTAAAATGACTAACAGTTGAGCTGAGTGTTTTTTTTTCTTTTACTTCAAGATCAATTTAAATTCAACACAAATGGACAAAAAAAAATAAGAGAGGCAATCTACTTACCCTCTCAATGGTCGACTCGGTGGACGTAACAAAACGGGCAATCGGGTTGCCATTCGGGTACGCTGGAGCATAGTTCATCCCCGATTCATGCGGAGCAGAGGGCTCAACAACTAAGGGAATTGATGAAGAAGTAGCAGATGGAAGCCTGGGTTCTCTTGGCAGTGAGGATTTTGACTCAGAAGATGATGAGGAGGAGCTCAAAGAAGCATAAGTACGCAAATCGTGTGGCCGATTTTTTAAAGGCCGGCTGTTGGGGACGGAGATGGAGAGTGGCATCATGGTGGAGATGGCAGCCATGTGAGCCATTACAGAGAAAATAAAGATTTTTGAGAGGGCATATGCAACTGAACCATGCGTTTCTTCTCAGGCGGCTAATAACGGTAATTTGGCAATAGAAGCGGTAGGGTCACGGTCTCTGTGAGGCGCGTGGGGTTGGACTAAAAGCCCGGGAGATGAAATGATCCACACATATGGGGATTTAAGGCACAAAGATAGTGACTATCCGTTGACAGCCGTTCGATCAAACCGACAATAGTCTATTACATCGTCTGGCCTGAATTAATCTTGATCTTAGCCTTCTTCATAATGGGCCGAATTTCAGCCCATTCTCTCCTCAGAGGGAAAAACCCTCGAGTTGATGAAGAAAGCAAAACTTTCTCTATGATGGCATGTTTTGTCACTCAAAATTATTATGATTGATAAGTGAAGGCTCGTTAATACACTACCGGCTCTTTGTAAACAAAAAAATATGTCAAGCCATCCAAGATTATCAAGAAGATGGATGTTGATCTCACATGTCCCATTTCATCCCCACTTACCAAAATATTTCATTTTTTTTTCTTTTAAATGTTTTTCGTCCGTTAGGTCTGCTATTGCTTATGTTAATAAGTGATGTGGAACTACAGATTGGCTTGCTGATATCAATACTTTGTTAATTTAATTGTTGCTAGTGAAATTATATTGGAGGAAGCCGCTGTTCTGCACTATACGTATGCCAAGTTTTCAGACTTGACCTCAAGACGTGATCGGTGTGACTGTGGTTGCAAGCCTACCAAAGGAGGATGTCAAAAGATGCTTTATGTTGGATTTTGACAGAGCTGTGAGTCTAGTTATTTGTCTTTTGTTCCGTGTTTTTCTTATCTGACCTTTACCATTATATGAGCATAACGAGTAGCAAGACAAAATTATGGAACATGCAAAGAGCATTTTATCAAATGATTTTGTTGAAGAATAATCACACATTGCCTGTGAATAAGATCTTGGACATGTTTATAAATGATATGTAAACCTCTCTTGTAGAACCGGTTTTATAAGATGAGTTAAACCCATAAATTTCATCATGGTATCAGAATCTGCCACATAAAGAATAGGGACTACACTACGTACCCCACAACAAGAATCAGGAAAAATATACTGGTCTGCACGTGAGGGAGGGTGTTGAGGAATAATCCCACGTTGGAAATGTGGATTGAATTGAGTTTCATTCAGCACATCAGACTGCCCTCGCTCGACCCTCGCTCGAGCAGTAGCTCGAGCGAGTCTCAACTCGTGACTTCGCTCAACTCTCACTCGACATCTCGCTCGAGCGAGGCATCAGACAGAGACTTCACTCGACCCTCGCTCGACATCCAGCTCGAGCGAGATCATGGAAGATCCAGGCAGAGATCTCGCTCAACGTCCCGCTCGAGCGAGAGTTAATCCTAGGGTTGCATCGCTTCCAGATACTAGGGTTAGCGTCGTGTAGAATAGTGTTCCCGAGATCGTTTGTAAAAGGATCATGTTCATTTGAACGCTTTAAGCTATGAGGAATTCTGGATTTCGCTCGAGCGAGAAGAGTCTCGCTGGAGCGAGAAGACGAACGCAACAGCTTGTGGAGAGCTCAAAATTGTGTTTTTCTTGTTTGATTTTGTGAATGGAGAGTTATTTGTAAGAGTGTGAGTGTTGTGAGAGAGAGCTTTGCAACTTGTAAGTGAGATTGAGTGTTTCTAGTGTAAAAATCATATGATTTAATTTCTGTACTCCATCTCTATTTTATAGTGTAATTCATTGAGACTGATCCAATAGTGAACGTAGGCTTGTGTTAAGCCGAATCACTTCAAATCTTGGTATCCATCGCTGTTCTGTGTGTCTCTATTTCATTTCTCTTTGTTACATCAGCTGCGTGTCTTTATATTTGCTGTTTGTCCAACGGCCAGATTCCCAACAAACTGGTATCAGAGAGGTTGCTTTGAAGATTAGAAGGGATGGCCTCAGTAAATTTTGGAGTAGAGAAATTCGATGGACAGAATAACTTCAGTTTATGGCAGATCAAGATGAAGGTGTTGTTGTGATAACAGGGTCTGTTCAGTGTTCTAGAGATTATTGGGGAGTCTTTTGCACCGTCAAAGGATGAGGAAGAAAGAGCTTACAGTACTATTCTATTGTCACTATCAGATGAAGTCTTGAGAGAAGTTGCTGAGGAGGAGACCGCGGTTGGTCTATGGTACAAGCTGGAGAGCTTGTACATGAAGAAATCTCTCACTAACCAGTTGTATTTGAAACAACGGTTATACACTCTCAAAATGATGGAAGGTACTCTTATTTCTGTACATCTAGATGAATTTAATAAAATTATTATGAATCTGAGGAATATAGACATTAAGATTGATAAGAAAGATCAAACTTTAATTGTTTTGTGTTCATTGCCTATTTCGTTTGATAATTTTGTAAACTCAATGTTGTATGGTAGAAATATAATCTTTTTAGTAGATGTTAAGTCTGCTTTGAATTCTAAGGAATTGAGAACAAAATTTGGGGGTTTAGGCATGAAAGATCAAGCTGATGGCTTGTTTGTGAAATGTTTCTCTGGTGATAGATCCGGGGAGAGATGTTCAGGAAAAAATGGGGATAGTTCCAGTAGCTCCAGATTAAATAAGTAGGTTAAGTGTTATCATTACTATAAGTCGGATCATTACAGAAGTGAGTGTCCTCAATTGAAAAATGTGGAGGAAGATGAAAGTTCTTCTAGTAGTGATGACAGTGAAGAAGATGACAGTTAGTCTCTATTTCCTTAAGGGCAGTGTGGTGACAGGTGGAGTATCCTCACATGCTTCAGATTCAGATGTCACTCGCATGCAGCACATGTGGGTTTGCCAGACAAGCGTGGTCATATATGAGTAGCAGCTTTTATTTGGTGTGATTAGAAGACAGTAATCTTGATTTTTTGTTTGCATTGTATTATTGGAAAACAGTGTAGAATCAGGTTTCCTGCAGTATTTCTGATTAGGATACATCTTGTGTAAAGTGCTTTTGTTATACTCATATTTGTTTTATGATCATTGGAGATTTGGCTTTGTCTATCTGTTTCTTTGTAAAGTGTTTGGTGTTCAAACACTCGAGAAGACAAGTGATCTACAGACAAGAAAGTAGAGCGTTACTCAGACCATACAGTTTTGTTTCACTCCCGATGGAGTCGCTGAATGGAATGAGGTGGGTTCGTGTTGAGTCCACAGTTTGCTCTTTAGTTTGCCAGGCTTGTCTGCAAATTGCGGCTGAAGCGGTCAACTACAACTTGCTATTGGGTGAATTTTCTCTTCGTTTGTTTCCACAGGAAGGATAGAGAGTTATAACAAGAAGGTGAAGTTGCTGGGAGAGCTTCAGAATGGAGTACGTGTGGTACTCTATATCATGCTTTTGTGGTTGAGTATGATTTTGTCCATAGCATTGGTACACAGTGAGAGCAGGTTTACAGTTGGTAGATAGATGAGGCAATTTGGCCACCTTTTGTGTATGCTCATGCGTGTTTTGTTGGGTTCTTATTTTGGCAGAGGATATTTGGTTGTCTTCATATTCAGATGCCGTTTGTTCAAGTAAGCAGTCTGTATTGTGGTGCATTGCCGTTTGTGTTAGGTATTCCTTCTGTGATATGACTAAAGGATTTGTGGGTCTTTTGAAATTTGTGAGGCTTGTGACAATTCAAGCTAAGGTGGAGATTTGTTGGAGATGTGGCTTGAATTGAGTTCAATTTAGCACATCAGACTGCCTTTGCTCGACCCTCGCTCGAGCGATAACTCGAGCGAGCTTCAACCTGTGACTTCGTTCAACCCTCGCTCAACATCCAGCTCGAGCGAGTCATCAGACAGAGACTTCGCTCGACCCTCGCTCAACATTCAGCTCGAGCGAGATCACAGAAAATCCGGACAGAGACTTTGCTCGACTCTCGCTCGACGTCCCGCTCGAGCGAGAGTCAATCCTAGGGTTGCATCGCTTCTAGATATTAGGGTTAGTGCCGTGTGGAATAGTGTTTCATTCGAGCGAGAAGGTCTCGCTCGAGCGAGCTATCGCCTATGAAAGGATCGCGTTCATTTGAACGCTTTAAGCTGTGAGGAGCTCTGGATTTCGTTTGAGCGAGAAGAGTCCCGCTCGAGCGAGAAGACGAACGTAGCAGCTCGTGGAGAGCTCATAATTGTATTTTTCTTGTTTGATTTTGTGAGTGGAGAGCTATTTGTAAGGGTGTGAGTGTTGTGAGAAAGAGTTTTGCAACTTGTAAGTGAGATTGAGTGTTTCTAGTATAAGAATTACATGATTCAATCTCTGTACTCCATTTCTATTTTATAGTGGAATTCATTGAGACCGACCAAACAGTGGACGTAAGCTTGTGTTAAGCCGAACCACTTCAAATCTTGATATCTATCGCTGTTCTGTGTGTCTTTGTTTCATTTCTCTTTGTTGTATCCGCTGCGTGTCTTCATATTTGCTGTTTGTCCAATGGCCGGATTCCCAACATTCCACATTATCTGTTGACAAGGTATTGGACATGCTTATAAACAATATGCAAATCTCTCTTGTAGAACTGATGTTATGAAATGAGTTGACTTCATAAGTTTCATCAAGTTTGTCCATGGGCATCAGAGCAGTCAAGTGACCGCTAAGAGTTGCTTACGTGTGCTTTGCTAGGACTTAAATATAGAAAGAGAAGACCAACTAGATAAATTTTTTGCAATCTAAAAAGCAAACCAATCCGGCTGCCCGTCGTTGTCTATTTTTTTTGAAGGGAATGCATTTCCTTCTGATAATGCCTTTATTATACTAAGTAAACATGATATATTGCAGGCATTCATAATTGCTTTAACCGCAACAGAGGAGGAAATGCTGAAGTGGTATATATTCCAATGGAGAAAAAAAAATCTTTTTTTTTTCCAGTTTGAAGCCACTCTAATTTCTTTGAATTCAACTCCTTGATTTTTGGAAGAACTCTTGGCACGAGCATATTCCTTTTTCCCCTCCTTACTTCTTGTGATTTGATATATTTTTTTCTCTGTCAGTTCTGCTGCTAGGTACCAGGAACATGTTGTGTGGGGTGACAAAGATATACAAATAAAGCTACTGAGGAAGGGTATTTTAACTCGCACATATGCTTCCATGGTAAGCATAATTTATCAACCAAAAATAGAGAAGAAATAAAAGAAACATGAAAGCTAAAAACAGAGGAGCAGATCCGATCATAAAGACGAGTAATGCTATTCATCATTTTTTTTATCATCTTCTCATTATTTTATAATGTGGTATTTGATAATTGGAAATTATTTATTATGTTTCATTTATGAGTTTATCATTTAATGTCACATTATAAGATAATAAAATGATTGATAAAAAAAATGATTGATGATTTTCTCTAAAGACAATGATCTTATTCCCATGCTTTATAGCCTTTTTTTTTTTTTTTTTATCAATCATTAGAGTCAGAATTGATTGGAAGAATAATGATCTTTTTATAACTATTTTACATTTTATTTTTAGAACCAGCCAATCTGATGGTGCCACTTCATTAGAAACTAATTTATACCGCGTGTGAATTATTACTCTTTATTGGAAACTTTGGCTGTCATGGTAACAAAATGTTCTGGGATTCTCTCTCTCTCTCTCTCTCTCTCTGTGATTTATACCCTCATAATTTTTTATGATTATGAGTGAATGGCATCAAATATGAAGTTCCATTAATTTTATAAAGACAATGGGGAGATTGAGAATGGAATGTGAAACTCCACTTAAAAAATGATCAAAGTAGGCTTATGAATGCTCCACCGTGTTCCTTGAGTATGAACTTTGGAACATATGCTTGGACTTGAGTGCCTTGATAGGCTGATCCCAACTTCAAAAGATAATGTTTATATTAATTAAAAAAGGTATCAAAACGGTAGTGCAATCTTAAAGACTGGAACATCTTGATTCCATTTAATAATGTACGGGTGCCTAATAATATTTTCGGGGTTTTGTTACCTCTTTCTTCTTAATTCTACTTTTATGGCGCGGCTTATATTGTGAAGAATTGATGTGTTCCAGAAGCTGAAGTTAATCGTTTTACATGTTTTAATTTGGTAGTTTTCACAAAAAATCCCATCTTCTGATATGTAACAAAATAGTATCAAGGGAAATGTATATGCCTGAATCTTACCCTATTAGATTGGGTTGTCTTGATTTTTGAATGTCAAGTTTCTAAATACACTTAAAATTTAAGGGGACGTTTCTAATATAAGAGTAATTAATATGCTGTTTTCCCTTGTATTTTCCATTGATTTTGAAATGAAAGTTGTGATATGATATGGCAGTAAAAATGAACATGAGTTCTTGCATAGATTATGCAACTAGTTTTCCTCAATATATTTCTATTCATTAGGTATAATCTAAATGAGATTTAACTTAAGATTCTGATTCTGAAACGTGAAGGTAACATGAGAGAAAAAGCTAACCGTGAACCTTAGCTAAAGACCAACAAAGGAAATTCCACCTCCAAATTCCTTCACCCATTTTCAGGCATATTTGCACTATTTAAGTTCCAACCAGAAGCTGAGTTGAGTATTCTAAAGTCTAAAATCACATCTTTGACAGCAGAGTGTTGCCTCTATACTGCTCTGCAATGGATCTTGGGAAAGAAAATGATCAGCACTCGCAGGAAAAGAGAATACAGCATTCAGACCCAAACGAACGGGCACAATCAGGTATTCTCTTTCTTCATCTCTCTCTCTCTCTCTCCACACACTTGGCTTCCTTTCTTCTCTTCCTAGTCTCTCATAATCTATCCTGGATTGCTTGGTCTATGTGGATGCAGAATTTCTTAAAGAGCACCAACCAAAGAAAACCTGTTGGGAAAAATGGTAAGCTTATTAGTTTCTTGAAGATTATTCGCATCATAGTTATTTCAATTAAACATCCATCAGAAAATGTTGCACAAAACTTTCTTACTAGAAACCAATTTTTTAGTCACCCCAAGAAAATTTCTTTCCACAATGCAATTATTCCTCACTATATTTGCTTCTACTTAAAAGAATCTTTTTCTCTATCAACTTTGCAGCCTTGATTATTTATGCTGCTGTTGCCTCTGTCAGTCTGATGATGTTCCTAAAAAATAGGGATCTGATTGCAAAGACGGCAGCATGTTGTTGTCTAAGATATCCACTTTGCATGAGTGATTTATAATTGTGTAAACTTTATGGCAAATGTATGCGAAACTCTTGTCGTCTCAAACTTCTGTTCTGTTGTTGATCCGAGATGATCACCTTCAAGGCTCCAAACTTTGAAAGTGTGTGTATTTAAGGTTGTGTTTGGTAATTTATTCGTGAAGAAATGTTGTGGAGTGTATGGATTAACTATTCAGTAATATTATATACAATCATGGAATGCATAAACGTTACATAATTATTTTTAAAAAAAGTGGAATTTGTTATAGAAGAAATTAATTTTTTTCATTTAAATTTCATATTTTACTCATTTTTTAAAGTAATTTTGCAATATTTACTCACTTTACGATTGTATATATCATTTCTCAACTATTTTAGTCAAGTAACTACCTCGAAGTAATTGGCATTGGAAACTAATACTTTAAATCTAATGATGTAAAAAGAAAAAAAATTAAACAATTTTCACGAATTTTAAACGATATACACCAAAATATTATAAGTTTATTGTATTGAAATGATATAAAAATTAATAATTTTAAATTTTAAACGATTTTCACGAATAGCCATAGGAATCTAGCAAATAGTTCTGACTGGTGTATTGACGTTTTTTAACCAATCTGTGGAAATGCATTCAAGTTGCACGAGGTATTGTTTTGAGATTATTTGGTGTAAGGCTGTTAAGTTTTGTCCTTTAGATGATCATTGTAATTTATGGTCAGGACTCGGGAGAATGTTTGGTGATCATCGTTTATTGGAGGGTCTGAAATCTTAATGCAGATAGTTAAGACCTCATGGTAGTTGCAGTGTAGTTATATTTTGAAGCAGGGCTTCAAGAAAATTCCAATTTTCCATTTAGTTTTTGGTTCTTAAGAAGGCAAATGCAGTCGCGATTTGCAGGAATAGAATATCTTGGATGGGCTGAAATCCTGAAAGTGGTCCTTCCCCTGTTTATATCAGATTCCCAATGAGCTTTCATCCCTTTTCGGCAGATTTCAATTATGCCTTGGGCGCTTGATATCAATAAATGTATCAGATTGCTAGTGAATGTTAGGTGCGTGGTGACCATAGTCATATTGAGTAGAGAAGGAGTGTTACGGGGGGAAGATCTTATGAAAGAAAGATTAAGATAATATGGCGTTTACAGTTTTAGAGGTGGTGTTACAAGATTGGGATTGTGGAGGAAATCTAGTTACTTCAGAGCATTCGGCGGACCAAAACACTATTTTGCTTAAAATATGGGGACCAAAATGGGTTTTAATTTTGGTAGCTTATAATAGGATTGGATTTGATATTATGAATAGTGCGTTCTTATATTAATGTGAAATATATTTTATTAAGAATAATATCATAATGTGAAATAAAGTAACAAAAAAAGTAAGAAAGAAATAATAGAATAATATTATTTTAATATATGAGAAAAAATATAGAGAATGAGATATAAGAGATTTTTTTAAAATAATTAAAATTCAAGAAAAATTTGTAAAGAATAGGATTTTTAATTAAAATTTAAAGAAAATCTTAAAGTACCGATGTGAATGATCTTATAATCACAGCAACAATGAGTAAAGGTTAGGTGGACCGGAGTCATCATATCTGACGGCCCAGGTCCACCCACTTATCATCACAATCTGATACGTCATTTAATGATTAGGTCAGGCCCACATCAGACTGTAGCACGGCCCAGGCCCACCCACTTATCATCACAATCTGATAAGTCATTTAATAATTAGATCAGGCCCACATTGGACTGTAGCATGTGACTAATTTATTGCCCAAAAATACAGCTCTATATCCTAATGGTAAAAGGGGAGGGTACGGTATTACCCTTTCAAAAAAAAAAAAAAAAAATGGTGGAGGTAATACTGTAGAAAATCATCTGAGAGAAAATTCCTCTTTCCTAAAATTAAAATTGGGATTTTGTTGACTAACGGTCAAAGTTGGAGTTAATCACTGTGCTTGAAACTCTGATACGTCTCAAAAAAGAAAAAAAAAAAAAAGAAAAAGAAAAAAAAGCAACTCTGGTACGTAACTGCACTGCCCCGCTTGTTAAGTTTATAGTGCCTCGCACGACCTGGAAGTATAACATAGAAAACAACACGCTTAATGAGGTGAGATTACGTGCATTTACTGCAAAAGTCAATGACCCTGGTCGTACTTACCGATAGATGATCTTACTCCTTCCATCCATCAATCTTAGCCTTCAATTCCTAATCCTATGTATATATAATACTTGGCAAAGAAGAAATGAAAGAAAATTAAATCCTATTTCTGTATGCTCAATCCCACTCTGTCCGACATCACACACTGTTTTATGAGTCATCACCATCCTTATTTGGTGCTATTTGTAAAGTTGATGTTCATTTTGGGCACGTTTGTGCTTGAATCTTCGATGGGGTCCCATCACTACCATGTATTCTGATACCCTGAGGTAAGGTGTAATAGCGAAGTGAAAAATTAATACAGAATATCCGGTCAGATGGAAGAGTATCTCCGAGCATCAATAAAGTAACAGCAAAACGTTTCCACCACTGAACATAAAAATCAACAAAATCCCAGATACTACGGCCACCGGCGCCTCAGCCGCAGCCGCCATTAATGGGTGCCGCAGAACCTGTAAGATACATATCGAATGTTTTTTCTTTGAATTTTTTTTGTTGCTTATGTTTTTTTTTTCTTTTTTTTTTGGGTGGGTATTCCATGTATGTCCTAAAGTTTGAAACTTTGAATTGTTGTCGGGCGGTGGTGGTGTTAGGTGGAGGAGACAGAGACAGATGAGGTTGAAGCGAGAAAGGAGGAAGAGGAGGAAGTAAAGGATGTAGAGAAAGGGGAGGTGGGTTCTCAAGAAGAGTTGGTTGGGAGCAATAACCATGAAGAAAAAGAGTTTCACTTGTCAAGGATGCAGAGGCTGAACCCCACGAACCCTTTGAGGCTTGTCATTAACAATGCCACTAGAGTTGGAACTCCCTCCCCTTCTCGGCCTACCAGACCTGCTCAGCCTACCCGGCCTGGTTGGCCTACCCGGCCTGGTTGGCCTACCCGGCCTGCTCCGCCTACCCAGCCTGCTCAGCCTCGCTCTACACCAACCCCACAAGTAAGTTGTCTTGAGTTTGCATAAAGATACTTCGAATTTGGTGGCTTTTCAAGTTTCATTTCTGAAATTTGCAAGTGCGTTCCTTAAAAATACACAAACTTGTTCTAAATTTTTGTCTGTAAATTTCTAGTCATAGTCGTATTTATAATTTTTGGCTATTTATCTGAGATTCACCGTAATTGTTTCTCACCCTACAAAATACAGAAACTTCGATTTTTTATGGTAGCTTATAATTTTGCTATGCCCAAATGAAAATATACAGCCGCTGGCTCTCTCTAAAGTAAGTTGCATGGGTAACTAAATTTCTGGGTTTTTCTACTTATCAAAAAAAAAAATTCTGGGTTTCTCTCGCTTTGCAAAGCAGTTATCAGTAGCAACGTTGAATTCAAGAAAGTACACCAACAAAATATCTCTGGTTCTGTTCCTTCTGCACATGGTTGTGGCGGTTGGGCTAGTTGGTTTTCTTGTATTCAAGGGTGTTCAAGGGCTGATTGAAGGGTCAGAATCTATCAAAACAAAAGAGAAAACATTGTTGAGGCATTACCTGCCACAAGTTGAAGCTGCATCGATTTTGAGCATTACTCTAGCGTTTGCATGGCAAAAGGCAGTCAGGGAATGGCCTAGATTCATGGTTTATTTTATACTGTGGGGCTCATTTCTCTTGTCATTATCTACTGGAATTCTACTTATTTGCTTCCAAAAGCCTCCCACAGATGGCCTTGGAGTCTGCTTTATTGCCTTTGCGGTTGGTGATGGACTATATGCTTGTTGGGTCACGCCACGAGTCGGATTTTGTTGTGAGGTCTTGATGAAATCACTTCAACCTGTATCGAAATTCCATAATTTGAATCAACCTATTTATTGGATGCTTGGGGCCGGATTCCTGTGGATGTCCTTGTGGATTTTAGCTGTGGTTGGAGCCTTGAATTTTTACTTCCCCCCATTGATCATTCTTGGGTTGGTTTTGAGCTTGGCTTGGACTGCTGAAGTAATGAGAAATGTTGCTAATTTAACAGTATGTAGGGCAATTGCTCTCTATTATCACAGGGGAATGCAATCTAATACTCAATTCTGCTTCCAAAGAGCCTTGACTCAGAATCTTGGAAGTGCCTGTTTAGGTTCTGTCTTTGTACCTACGATTGAGGCCCTGAGAATTGTTGCTCGGGCTCTGAATTTGCTCGAGGGAGAAGATGAGTTCATGTTTTGCTGTGCACATTGCTGTCTCAGAGTCATGCATTCCATCTTTAGAAATGGAAATGGTTGGGCCTATGTGCAGGTAATGTTATTGAAAATTCTTTAGCTCTCATGAATTTTTATCACTCTAATGCCCTTTTATGTGGTGTGAATAGAGGAACGATTAATGAGAGGCTACTACTAACTTGTGGCAGATAGGTCACCAGTGAAAATGTCTCTATTCAAAGGGGGGAAAAACTATGCATTGCAATGAAAAGTAGTTTCTTACGTGATCAGTAGTTTAGAAGCATTAGATGATTTTCTGTTACTTATCTATGGCATTTGGGGTATGGATTATGAAGATGGCAGTCTTTTTAGGTGGCGCTTCTTATATGAATTATTTTTTATAGTCGTGTTCTGACTTAAATTTTTGAGAATTTCATTCTGAGTCGAAGTTTACTTTTGTCAGAGTAGTCTAATTTGATTTAGTTAAAAGGGGTCCTCAGTATTGCATAGTATTTAATGGTTTTAAGTTGTTCATGCTGCAATATGCTTTTTTTACTAGTTGTCATCCTCAACTGACAATATTTTACTCTGATTATTTTATAAATGCTGGATCATTTGCAGTGCCATCCTTATCTGAACTTGATTGTCAGTACAGAACACTAAATTTATTCACAAACTGCATTTTCAGTCAATTGTATAAGGCAAGGTAACTTAGATATGTTATTTAGCTATAGCCTATCTGTCAATCCATTTTTACAGATAGCTGCATATGGAAAGGGTTTCGTGAAGGCATCACAAGACACTTGGGAGCTGTTTGAGAAGCAAGAAATGGAATCTATAGTCGACTCGGACATAACCAGCTCAATCTGCTTCCTAACTGGAGTCTGCAGTGGCTGTATCTGTGTCATAGTTGTAGCTGCTTGGACTGCCAAAGTCCACCAAAATTTCACAGCCACCATTTCTCTCCTTGCATTATTCATTGGATACCTCATGGTTGGTACCCATACTTGATATATCCTACTTTATTTGAACTTGGCCATTATTTAATTTTGATCAATTTAACTTAACAATTATTACTATGGTGCACCAGACCAGGATTGCCATGGCAGTACCACACGCCTGTGTGAGTTGCTATTACGTTTGCTATGCAGAGAATCCGGAGAACAGGCTGTTCGATAAACTAATTAAGGATCATCTCAATTTGATGAAATCCGGCCGCGATGTTGTTGTGCCTACACCTAGAGTGCCCCGCCGGTTTGCAGCAGCGTAACCGGGGCTCCATTACTCCTCTAAAGGTAAAAACAATGTGGACATCATTTTGGTCATACCATTAAAATGTTCCATGCTTTGATCACCCTAAATTGGGGTTTTTGAGGGCTTGATCAACCAAACAGAGCTTGAGCTGAATAATTCACAATGGTAGAGGTGGTGGTGAACTGGTGATAATGACAAGATATTGAATGCAAAAGTTCAACCATTATTGGGATATTCCAATGAACAATAGGCTACAAGTTAAAAAGTGTCTTCTGTTCATTCCCTTTATATAATGCATATACTTTTTGGGATATTCCATTGTAAAATAGTCTTATCGTCTTTACCTAAAGCCATCAATAATTTCTTTATCTGCACTTTATCTAATCTTCTGATGATGTATATAGTTGCACATGAATTCTATTCCTTATTTAAATACTTCTGAGAGCTGATTTTGTTTGGTAGACTCTGGTAATAATTATAATCTGTGCCTTTTGCGTCTGAAATTGTAGATTGGACTAAAATTGTCTATATATATATATTTTTTTCCAATTTTTCTTTAATTTATTAACCAAAAGACATAGAAAGGTTATATATACAGATATAAATTGGATATTCTTTTATCAACCTGATTATAATTGTCCCCATTTGTTGCTATTTTCTAAATTATTGAATTGCAGGGGACACAAACTTGAGGGGATGTCATTCTTGTCTCCATTTGTTACTATTTCCCTTATTGCTCTCTTTTGCTTTAGAGGCCTTTCTGAAAGGAGATTGGAAAATAGCCTTTAAACCACTTAGGTGATCCACAGAAATCAAGCCTGGTTTATTTTTGGGATGAGATTAAAAATTTTAAATATATTTTAAATTTATTATTAAATTTTTTTAAATCTTCATACAAAATATAAGAAAAAATTTAATTTTAAAATTCTAAAATCACTTTTTAAAATTTTTATACAAAACTAATATTAAAAAATATCTTATAATAATAATAATTTTTTTTTAAATAAATAGAGCCTGTCATACGGTTGCGTTTGGCTAAGAATATTTTATGTCTACAAGTATTTTCATAATATTTTATTATTTATTATTTTATTATTATTTTTACTTTTTTTTTTATTACTATTTTTTTTATTTAATATTTTTTTATTATTTTTTTTATCTATTTTTTTATTACTATTTACAATTCTTGTCAATACTTTTTATTCCCCAAATCTACCTGCAACCCTTCATTTTATTATTAAATAGTTTTGAATTGCAAATCACCATTAACAAAAATCATATATACAATCACTTTAGCTTACTTCTTGCATACTTTACTAACGTGATTGGTTGCCTTACTTATTTTTAACATAAATAATTATTTTAATCAATAGAGCGCATAAAAAATATTAAAAAAATACTATATATAGCATAACTTTACCAAAAATTATATCCATACATGCAACCAACTCTCCCTTAAAAAACACAATTCCGGCCTCTTTGGTGGATGTGACCTTTGGTTGTAGGTTCTACATAATCTTTACTCAAAACACAAAATTCCTTCCAAATATTTAACAGTAGACTGAAATATTACATACAGAACTCATCTAGAAAAAGAGCCTTCTCTTTCAATATTTCAATATTATTTTCAAAAGTTGAATACTATAAACAAAGAATTTATAGGATAATCATGATTTTTAGAATATTAGTTAGACAATTAAGTTCCCAAAATGGTAAATTCCCATCGGATGTCGTGGTGTTGACAGCAACATTTGGTATATATCGTTGAACATGCCCCTTATCCCCTATTTTTTATATTTGCATAATATCCGACCAAACTTCTAAATCCTATGCGAACAGAGGACCCGTTCTGATCGAATCTGTTTGTGTATTATTTGGTGGAAGTCGAGCAGGACTCTTCATTATGGAACTAGAGACTAATTGCGTGCAGTGAAGGCTAAGATAACTCACTTTCAAAAGATTGGGACTCCAATATTTCTTACTTTTTAATTTCCAAGTCCTCGAAGACTTTTGTCAGGATGCGGTATTGCTCAAAAGTTGGGTGGGTTCAAGATGCTTTCACCATCTTATGAAAGGACTTGGAAAGAGCCTTTCTTTCTTTCTTTCTTTCTTTCTTCCCCTAGTGGGAAACATAAGAAATTTGGGAATCTTATTTTAGAAGTATAGGAACCCTTAAATTAATTACTTTGATTGACGAAAATAAGATCAATACTACATATAAACAGATTTGTAAATTAATCCATATATCAATACATATTTATTAACTGCCTTCATATTTTTTTATTTAAAGTTTAACTTTCTGATCAATCACATTGAATGAATGCACGAATTGATATGCAGAATTGTTTAGGATTAGATTTTTACAGAAACTAATTCAGGAATAGTTCATGTCGAGTGGAAAATTCAACCCTAAAAGTCGATGACTTGAAACACCAACCACAGAACCCCAAGCTTCAGTTTACCTCATGGCAGCGACTTTGGAGCGGCAGCGTTGTGAACATTTTTTTAACCACTTCGCTCAGAAAATAAATCAAATATGAGGTAATCTCGAAAATCAGTGACATCAAGTTAACTGCCTACCCAAAGGAAACGACTGGTTACCATAGGAATATAAGCCCGTAAGCCCAACGACAACCCCACTAAAAACCTTGTAATTGTTAAACCTGACCTCCCACAGCACATTGATAACCAAACGGCGATGGCTTGAAGACAGTCATAACCGGCGGTATTAACCCTGTTTTCCTTTATTTTTAAAGAAAAATAAATAAAACAGTGTTTCCTAGAAGCCATGAATTGCCCATCATAGGCAACTACCAGTGGAGGCAACCTCTAGAGAAAAGTTAGGTATTTCTGGCGCAAGTCATTTGCTGATCAAAAGACCTAGAGAGAACCATGTTGAGAGAGGATCTGACTGGTGATGGGTGAACGACTAATGTGATAATTTACACATCTCTAGACAGGACTTCAAACTTCAGCTTGATAGCAATCCCATGCTGGTGTGATCAACAAGGAAAACATTCAAATGGATACATAATTTTCAGAAGATCTACACCTAATCAAAATCACCTAGAACCCCACTGCAATAGATAATCTTGTTACTTGCATTAAGCCTATAAGATAACTGTCAATAACGAAATGACTCAAATACAACATTTCTGTCCTCCCTCAAATCCTATGACCACACTTTTTTTTAAAAAATTTTTATAACTAAACAAACTTTATTGCTCAAAGAAAAGAAAAAACTTTATTGCTCAAATCCTATGACCCGCCCAGTACATATACAAGAGAATGCCCTGACTAAGAGGGCGCAAGAGAATAGAAAAATTCTATCACCACATTTACCAGGAAAAGAGAAGAAAACGGTCCCCTCATCAAGTGAAAATCGATGTTGCATGCAACTCATCACTTGTATTGAAATTAAAGCAGAATTTTTTTTCCCAGCCAAATCTATTGCCTAGTGATGGCTTCTCAGTTAATACATTTACAACTTGGTGATATTCTTTCCTTTTTTCAGAGTCCTGTTTTGACGGACTCTGATTAGTTTTTTCACAGTCCTGTTTGGAATCCGACTCCAAGCAGATAATTACATCAATTCGAACTCTTAACCACGACGTCTCTGACTCCAACAGGGGCGGAGATTGAAATGGAGTCAGAGTAGTGCATTCTGCACAGCCCTATGAAGTACCACAAAAAAAGTACCAAAAACTACAAATAAATCTTTGCAAGATCAAGAGTCTTGCTGTAGAGCACAGAACCAATGGACATTTAGAGAAGAGTTCCCGTATACTTGGGCTATGCCTATTTTTACTTGTCAACAAAACCTCTTATATATATATATAAATATATATAAGACATTTAGAGGAGAGTATGGCAAAGATACTCGCCCATATACATATCCCTCGCCGATATTACACACGTCAAACAAAGCCAGCAAGCTCTAGTTCAAATGACATTCCCTCCCCTCATAAGAACAGATATAAAGGGTGAGATTATGGGTTTAAGAGACATTGGGTGCATATGTAGCTCATAATATTAAAAATAAAATAGTATAAGATAAGATAAGTTGTATTTTATCAAATCAAACCCAATTTAACTCAACTAGCACTTCACCAAAGTGCACAAAACCTTTTGCTAGTTTTTGATTCAGGTTACATTCTGGTGAAAAGGAATACCACACTCATAAGACTTCCATGAGATCATCTCAAAACTTCCTAGCCCTTATAGAGCAACCAACAAAACAATGAACACAGTAGATAACCAGACTAACAAGCTAAGACTTTTTTTTTTTTTTTTAAAGAAAAAAGCCCCATCTCAAAGTCTTCGTGTTACTTGGCCTCAAACACCAGATAAAATTATTTCTCATAAAGCGAGGGACATAATTTCTCATTTAGAAGTTAATTGGAACTGTCACCAATGCACGAACTTGATCATAAGTAATAACACAATTACCACACGTCAGCTAAATACCATCCTTTGAAGGCATTACTGCTTGGAGTAATTTCAAGTAAAAATGCCAAAAATACTAGAAATTTAGCTAGGAACTAAAACCCAATACAATCTACACCATAAACGTAAACATAACAATGTATATCCATGTTCACCATAGTAAATTTACTACTCATGCGTTATTTCTCATAAAACCAGCCCAACAATTAGATCCGACAAGACAAAAAGAAACAGAAAAGAGGAAAACAATGACAAAACCCAATAACACATACTTCCTCGGATGCCCGATTCATCAAATCCTTAATCGTAACCCTCTTTCTCTCTCTCACTCTCACTATTACGTTGCCTTCGCCTCCTTCTTTCCACTCACCTTAGCATCCACCGAGGAGCAACATCCACCACCATGCTCATGATGATGAGCATGCCCATGACCATGACTATGCCCATGACTATGACTATGCCCATGGTCATGATGATGATGATGATGATGAACCTGCTTCTCTTTGAACTGCTTCCTCATATCATAGGCATCTTCCCCATCAGCATAGTACTTGGCCTCCACATCATGAATCTTATAACCCAAGGTCTCCGTATACAGATTGAAGGCGGCCCTGTTGCTCTTCCTCACGTGAAGCGACACGTACTCGGCCCCAAAAACTTGCTCCATAGCGTTCTGCGCCGCGTTCATAAGTTTCGTGGCCAGGCCGAGCTTGCGGTGGGTGCGGAGCACCGCTAGAGAGGTGATGTGGCCGTGGCACTCGTTGCTCTCCTCCTCCATCTTGGCAAGCACGTAGCCGACGATGCGACCGTTGTAGTCTTCGGCCACATAGAGGAGTTGTGGCCAGGAGAGGATGTGGTAGAGGTAGTACTTCATCTGGTAGTTCTCCGGAAGGCAAAAAAGGTTGCAGGTCTGCATGGCCAAAAGGTCATCTATGGTGGCTTTGCGAATGCACACCATTTTTTGGGTCGGTCTAGGTTTTGGCTGATCTGGTGGTTTCCTTCTAGTGTTAGGGTTATGGCTTGTGCGATGGTCGATTTTGGGAATTTCGTGGTGAAGAAGAGAATCTAGTAGGTAGTCGATACTACTTATTGGGCTTTGGGCTTAGGATATTTGCATATTTTGTGTGGTTTAAAGAGTAGGGCTTTGTTGTTGAGAGTGAAACATCATGGATATTCGCGTAACTTCTAGGCCCCAAAGTTTATTTCTTAGCAACATTTTAGGCACGTGTTTGATTGAAAATCACGTTACAAACAATATCAAGTCGAAATTGTCTAAATAGGCCATCAGCAAGCGTAAAACACACCGAATCAAGATATACCAAAAAAAACAAGACACGGGAAAGTAAATAAAATATGTGAAGAATAATTTGACCGAATTAAGAAAATCTAATTTGATTAATAAACCATGTAATTATTCTAAGGGAAATACTTTTTATTCTTTTACTTTGACTCTTTAGATTGTTTCGGTTTTTTTTTTAATTTTTAATTTATTTTTTTTACATAATGATTAAAGAAATATTATTTAATAATATTATGCTTTTTTTTTATTTTTTAAAAATATTTAAATATATTAAAAAATGATATAAAATGAAATACAAAAATATTAAATTACACTAATGAAGCAATGCAGCGAAACACACTAACAGGCCACGTATCATTGCCCTTATTCTAATTACTTACAATGTGATCACACCTCTATATAAACAAAAGAAATTATTTGGTTATAAAGAGGTCTCATAAAAGTAAACTCTTTCAATTATTATAAAATAAATCTAAAATATATTATATAAATTTTTATAAATTTATTTTTATAAAACTGATATGCCTACACAGAATATTTGCTTACTGTACAAATGGATCGTGAATGCTTGCTAGATCTCTCTGGTCTCACTCTCACTCTCTCTCTCTCTCTCTCTCTCTCTCTCTCTCTCTCTATATATATATATATATAATATCGATCACCACCAAAATTAAACACCTTTTTTTAACCATGTGGAATGTCTATGCAGTATATCTACAAATTGCTGGTTGCTTATAAGATCAAAGGATACAGCAAAAGCAATATTATTTTATTGGTAAATCGTAGATCTAGTATAATTATTTTACAGATTTTATGAAGTCGTTGTTCATCTAAAAATCTCCTGATGATAATAGAATGTGCTACGTGATAATATACTAAAGTAACACCCACATATTCTATGGTCTAGAGTCGAGACTAAATAAAATCAATTGAGAGAGAGAGTTTATTTATTTTTGTGTCAAGTCATCCACAAGGGGGAGAGGTTAGCCCCTTTAACTAGTGTAACTAATCATCAAAATCTTATAAAGTAGTTTAAGAGTTACTCCATAACCTCTAAACCTTTCTTACCGTAATTCATGAGATTGATACAACATGATTTTGATTGGAGTTGTTAATCGCAGTCATTACCACTGTCTTTGGCAATCATTACAATATATGTGGAGACCAGCCTGAGCCCATGCTTTTTCATGCGCGCCACGACAATGGTAGATTTCTTTTACTGATAAAGTTATTATGCATGTTCATGAAGGCGTTTTCATCTTGAATCCTATATTTGCAGCGAATTAACATGCATGGTTGGGTTCATTGTTAAGGTGATAGGCGATATTGTTAAGGTGATAGGCTCCTGTACTTTCGATGAGGTGAAATACATTCAAACTATATATAAAAAATATAAAGAGAAGAAGGAAAAACAATCATCATTTTGCTATATATACTAGGTACTTTTTGAATCATTCAACCTAGTTGGAACTAAGCAAATGGAAAAAAACAAAAAATAGAGTGCAGAATAAATTGACACTAACAATATCTTTTGGCGTCAATCTAGTTGGAAGTTGGAACTAAGCAGCAAATTATGGAAGAATAAATCGAAAAATTAATTTCTTTTGGTGTCAGGAAGAGGTGTGCCATCAAGGAAATGCTTGATCAAAGAAAATGCTCTAGCAGGCTGGTAGCTGGGAACTTGATGCCCTGCCCCTCTAATTGTTGCGAATGTGAGATCTCCCTTGTACACTTCTGTATACCCACCAACCTGTGCCACAACCACAACCATTAATGATCAAAAAGCACGTACAAAGTTTAATTTCTTAGGAAAAGCGAAGGACAAAAATAGAGAAATATTTACCTCTCCATTTAAGTACCAAGGGTGCCATGCAGTCTTAACAGGAAGACTCATTTTATTCAGAGAATACTTTGTCGATGTAACTGGAACCCTTCCATCAATGTCCCCACTGCATTTTATTCAATAGTATAAACTCATTTTCAGATTGAGTATAGAGAATATATATATATATATATATATATATATATTAGAACTGTTATAAATATAAAGAGCACATAAGTTCATTTTAAAGAGAGAGTACCCCAATTTTACAAAGATCCAATGTTTTACCTGAAAACCCAAACTCGAAGTCCATTGGCCATGAACTCCCGTAGAAGGGGAATGATGGTTGAGGGGCTATCTCCCCAGCCTGCTATGAGATCACTGCAGGGTTCCCAGTCATGTGTAAGCTTGGTTACATTGGCATGAAGGGCTTCTTGAACCTCAGGCCGATTCAGATAAACATACCCATAACCATCACTGCACGGATCAAAATTGAATATCTGCAACTCCAAAATAAAACATGATCATATTTTACCAAAAAGACACGAAGGCCCAAAGCATGCATAGAACATGATCATTAATAAAAAAAAAATTAAGGAATTATTTTTCAGTACTAACAGAAACTTTCTTGGGATGAGGTGTAGTGTAGTTGGTCATGGTGCAGAGGGGAGCATATATGTTGTAGATATCAAGGTAGGAAATATCCCTGTTGACAGCATCAGAGGCTTCATTACACTCGCGATTTTGACTCTTGGCTTCGGGTGAAAAATTACAGTATTTGTTTATTTTTTGGGCATCCTCATCTGAAATGAGTGCGTGACTCGCAAAATAATCGTACATTCCTCGGTTGTCTGTTTCATCATTGATCACTGCATTCCCAATCTGTGTATACGTATAACATGCAATAAATCGAAATGATGTAAAAAATAAAAATTAAACATGAGATATGCATGCTAGCTACTCTACCACGCGAAATATAAATTATAAACACATGCTGCATTTTAATTACCACTTGATAATCATGACAAAAATATTGACAACTTACTGGCACCCAATATGTCACACTTTATTTTCTTGAATTGTTTTGTTTTGGGGGGTCGACCCAAAAATGATGGTGTAAACAAAATAATGACAGACTAATTACTAGAGTAGTACTGTGGAAAATAAAGAAAGTTGACAAAGAAAGATTAATCATTATTTTTGTATTTTGCGATAATTTTTGTGCTGAATGATAGAAGGTGCATGGTTGGTGGCAAGCACAGATCTCACGGCTGGAATAAAATTAATCCAATAGAGTTGGAGTGCTTCTTGAAATCTCAAGTACTATATATAGATAATTAATCAATCTTATTAGCATGGAGATTAATTAACAGCAATACAATACATCATACATTATATATATCACGATTAATTAAGTCACTGACATATATATTGCTTAAAGACAAAAATGGTTACTTCCTTCGTTGAGTACTACAAGGCTGTCATGGGTTTAATTATGTCCAACCCTAACATGGGGTTGGACCCAATTGATCAACCACTACATATTTCTTTACCATCATGAACATATGAAAGGGAAAAAATAAATAAATAAATAAAAAGAAGCTAGCTAGATGATCACAATGGTCGGTATAACGTCCAAATCTCAATAATTTCTTTAATTACTTTGAAAGCCATATAAGCATAAGTACTACTTTCAAGTGTGATTTTTACTTATTTCTGCCCATTAAACCTAACTTCCTATCAATCATTATTTGATATAATAATTTGGAATGTGTCTAAGAGAGAGAGAGAGAGAGAGAGAGAGAGACTTACAATAATTCCCTTGAGGTTGATAAGGGTCTTGTTAGCCTTCTTATTATAATGAAGAATAGTGTGTGCAAGTTGAGGAACATAATGCCCAGCATAGCTTTCTCCAGAAATATAGAAAGGTCTGTTCTTGTACTCAGGAAATCTCTCCAACCAGTTCACCAAGAATACATAATTATCTGCTGCAGTTTTTCTATCACCACATGTCTTATAATCTGATGATGTGTTCGAGTACGAATATCCTACTCCGGCAGGAGTCTCGAGGAACAAAAGGTTTGCAGCTACAGAATAAAAATAATAATTCCAAAAAAATTAAAATGAAAAAGAAACTCTAGGTATATATTCAGGTAATTAAAATTTAATTTGTAACGAAAAATTTTACCATAGTTCCAAGAAAATCTGTTTGTGTAAAGTGTTTTGCCGTCACTGCGGACTCGGAAGGGTCCGAGCTCTTGCATTGCTCCATAGGCCATGGATGAACAACCTGGGCCTGCAGCATGCATAGAAATTAAGCAAAGCTGGTCACGAAGTAGGGCGTTAAAAAATTCGAATTTGATAATATATAAATAAATAAATTTCCAGCATGTTACTTATTATACTAAAATAATTATGTGCTTCCCAATACAGTAAATTAACCAATATTGGTACTTTGACTTTGCATATATGCACGTACCCTCAATGCTAAACAATACAATAAATTTATTATTTTTTGTCTTGGGTAAGTAAGAAGCTAAGTAATTAATATAAGGCAATGTAGTTTTTTTCTTTTATTGCGCTTATTATTATTAAAAGGGGCCGTTATATTTGAACAGTTTGATAGCGGTTTAAGAAAATGTTACAAAAATATGCATTGCTTTTTCCAAGGAGAGAATCGATTTATCAAAAGCCAAATATAAAAATGCATGTTGACTAACAAGTGACAATGCCAGAGTGAAAAGAATAAAGAAAGATTGATTAATTTAATCTAATAGGTGTATTTTTTATATATATTTTTATATAAAATTGCATTATTGTTAGAACATGCCCGCCGAGAAATCCCATGCATCATGCATGCACGGCGAGAAATCCGATCCACAGGAGTGAAGTTTGGGATTTGATCATCCCCAGATCTTTCACAAAAAAAGCGGTGGCAATACGCCATGCATGCAGTACCCCAGCTAGAGGGTTGAAATATACTTAAAATAATAAAAATATCAAAAATATTTTATAATCACTCAGATGAAATATAAATATATATAATACGTACTACTGATCACATACAGTTTGAAAAAAAAGGAAGAACACCAAGCATTAATTATAATAATAATATTTATGGTGAATGAATAAACAATATTAATATTGCACAATCACGAAATTAATTAATTATTTCTATAAGCAGGAACAAAAACTGAACATGGCACGTTGTTTTTAATGAGTTCATGACTGGCTAGCAATGCACAGATGACAGAAGAAGAGGAAGATTCGAAGCAATATATATGAATTCTTTCATCGTAAGCATGATCATGACCATTTTGTAGTCTACTACCGTACACCTGGACACTCTTCTTGTGATCATGATGATCATTAGAGTAATGACCTAAAGAAAAACCGGAATTGTCTCGCAATTCATGAACCTCTAGTTTATAACTTCAAAGAGGATAGAGAGTGAAAGATAACTACCACGCGGTTATACTATTGATGACGATGATGAAAATATCATCATGAATTCTATGTCACGTACTTTGAGTTTTTTCATTTTTATGTGATATTTTTACATCTTCCCATCCCAGATCTCGTCGTGTCCCTCTAAAACAGGAAACAAAGAAACGAAAACAAACAAAGACTAAAGGAATATGTATGCAGCTAGAAGACAAAACAATTAATGTCTTCTATTCAAATGTTTCCTCAATTCTGCCTCATGATATTGACAAAGGATGGAGACTGAGAATTATGGAACAGATACCTCCATTAAGCCAGAGAAGAAGAGGCAATGAATTTTTATTGGGATTGTTGGCTTCAGCGAAATAATAAAAAAGCGCACGACCCGCGCCTTTATCCACCGTGACATATCCACCATACTGTGAGAATTTCACCTTTGGCTGTCCAGGCAGTCTCTCGATCCTGTCTTCCTCCTTCGAACCCTCCTGAGGAACATGAACAACTTTGTCTTCGTTGACAGCCTCAACTGCCTCGAAAAGACTGGTGTCGAATCCGAAATGTCCCTTCAACTTGGATTGTCTGAGAGGAGGCAGACCTTGTTCTTTCATTTTGCCATGAGTTTGAGCCACAAAGACTGAAAGAAGGAGACAGAACAAAAGAACCCATGAACAAAAAGACTGACTCGATCCCATTCTGTAATTTTCTGGTTCTGCAGAATGTGAACAAAAGATGAGAGACAGAAGAAGGAAAAATGTTGAGTTCAGAATCTTCAGATCCAAAAAGTGTTGTTTACATGAAGTTTATATCACACTTATATATATATATATATATAAGATGGGTACGTAGTAGAAGCAATGTAGGTTTCAACTTTCAGCGACTACAAATTAGGAATAGAATATATACCATTAAATTGGATATCTACAGATTGATTTTGGACTGTTATCACCAGTCATGTTCTGCCATCATGTGGGTGGTCTTGGGGGAGTGCTTGGTCTTTTATTACCACACGCAATTATATCCAGAATCTAACATTGATGGGCACGCTCATTCTGATAATTAAGGGGATTGTCCGTGAAATCGGGATTGAGAATGAACCAGGCCGGAAACAGAAATCAACTCTCGTTAATTATTCGTCTTTGTTAAAACGTTTGGTGAGCTATTATATATATAGAAGACAATTCCATATATATGAAAAATAAATGAATTACTTCCTTGTATTGATCAGCTACTAAATATTATAAAACTTAATTATAAAATAAACTCCCTTTCTTGTTTCTATTGATGATCAGACAATAACTGTAAAAATCAGTTTTAAATTAGATCATATATATGTAATAGTTCTTAGCTGTACTGACCCCCGCATGCATACTAATGATTATGTTCTGTAAACAGCAAGCAAAGGCCCCTTTGTTATGCTCATAGTGGATTTTTCTGTTGATTCTTATCCGCTAATTACATGTTTTAATGTGAGAGACAAAGGCAAAAGGGTGTTATTTCAGGCAATACAAAAGCTATTATTTTGTTATTTGCAGGGGTTTTTAGGTGTGTTCAGGGTACAAGATATACACCTGTGTACGTTTTAGTTTAGAAATAATAACAAAAAAGGCAGAGAATTAAGGATGCACATGCAAAGTGTGATATATATCCATTAGAGACTCGAAAGGACTTGCTGTTTTTGTGCAAACAGATTGCAAGCCTTGCCTAAGATAAATTGTATTAATGGAGAAAAAGTCCAAGTGATCACATGATGAAACTTTATCGGGATGGGATGAAAATTAAGATCAGTCAAGATTAAGTAAATTATCTAGTAGAAGTTTTGGATCTTGAAGTACTCGATCTGATGTAATGATTGAGATGTGAGAGGAAATGGTTGAAGCATATGGAATATTGTATTGGGTGTTTTATCATAATACTTCTTGCTGGTGGGTAGGGATTCCTAGCCTTTTGGGTGGATCAATTTAGAGATCATGATCGTTTTGGAGATACTTTCTTTGCAATTTTTGAGCGCGCATGCGCGCGCACACATATATATCTTTGGAGACCTAATTCGCAACTAGCTAGACCTGTTCAACCAAATTTCGAATTCGAGAATCCAAAACTCAAATGATTAATTTTCTTACACCTCTTATGTAAAAGTGTTAAAATCATTAAAAATTAAAAATTAAAAAATAGAAGGCAATCTCGAGCAAAATTCAGTCGGAATGAACCGACCTATTCACAACATAGATAATATCTAGGCACTAATAATTAAGTAATGTAGATCAACTCCCACTAGGCTACAATTGGCTCTACATGTATGATGGCGGTTATTACAATTCTTCCTCTTCAGGTACAGTTGGAGCAATATGTTGGTTTCCAAGCACTTCAAGGCTTTGGAGGGTCCAAAAAGTTGAATGCACGGCGTTTTTCCCAATTTTGCTATGAAAAAGACGATTCTTTGTTCATAAAGTGGCTTGATAACCGCCTTTCTCACCCATCCCTGCTTTAATTGATTACAACAGAATTGGCTTCTTGGGATTGGGAAGACGCCAATATTCTTCTAAACAGATCGTGACATGTTCAGTTTTTATTATGCATGATGCTGTATGGGCGTGAGCAAAGGAACAAATACAGGTTGGAGCCAAGGAACAAAATGAAAACTACTAAAGTATGGGGTTGACCATAATTTCAGAGTAAAAAATGGGATGCGTGTCTTTGTGTTATAGTAAAAGATGCATATTATGTCAAAAAAGAAGAAATAAAAGATGTGTATTTTAATAACTTTGGAATATGAATTTGCACCAAAACAAACTTATTTGTCTTTTTTTTTTTTTATGTTTATCTGTATATCCGAATAATTTAATATAAAATGAAATGAAAATCCATTGGAGATTTTGTGCATAGCTTCAGAGGTGTTTCTCATTTTGACTCATTTTAATGGTGAACCGTAGAAATTGAAAGAGAACTAATACAAATATAAATGGATTATATCCAAAAAAAAAAAAAATTATTTTATAATAAAAATAATTTTATAGTCTAATATATCATATCGAGTTACATCAATTTATGAATTTATTTTTATATAATCACTTTTTGTTAAAAATATCTTTTAAAGAAAAAGTGATTGTCCAATAAAAAATTAAAGTATGAATGTGTTAACCATGGGTCCTTCAATTGTTGGATTCAAGGCCCACACGTTATTCATAGAGTGAATGGATCATATGGAGACCCATATTCTTTAAAGAGGATCCAAGAAGTTTTGTAGATTTGGGTAGTTTTGGTCCAATAATATCCATTGTAGATTTTAATATTGGTGAATGGTCTCCATTGTAATAAGGGAAGGTTCGACATGGCAATAGAGTGAAATAAAAGTGTAGATTTTTTAATATTTTTCAAAGGGATTTTTTTTATTAGTACTGGATACTTGACAATAAAGTCTACTGTTTAAGTCCACTCGTAGGAGTTTTTAGTTTTTTTTTATTTTTAATAAACCTTCGATTTTTCAAGCAATTAAAAACAAGACTTGTGGTCTAAGACTCCAGAGGTGGCATCTCAGTTGGTTTAAATGCTAATACGTGTGTAAAAGAGAGTGACTTGAGCATTAATTTTTTATGCTGAAAAACACGCGTTGGATTGCCAAAAACTTGACATAGCAATCATCAAGCGGAGATAAGGACCCCAATTCATGGTCATATAATAAAAACATATCTTAACTAGCAAGTATTTTTTTCTTAGTCCTTCATATTTCAGTCCCAAACTATATCAAAATTACAAATCTGTGGGTTCTAAATCTCTAATGTTACATAACCCTAGTGTTTTTATCCGAACAAGTACCAAGTCATTCATAGTGGCAGACACTCTTTAACATACAATATTTGATACACAAATATGTATGAAAATTAAACACTTTGACCCAAGCCCCAAACGGGAACACGATGTATGTCTCAAAGCGTGGTTAATTGCCTCTGAAAATCAATCAAAC
Source organism: Platycarya longipes (assembly GCA_036559045.1). Lineage (NCBI taxonomy): Eukaryota > Viridiplantae > Streptophyta > Magnoliopsida > Fagales > Juglandaceae > Platycarya > Platycarya longipes. Next base: position 39,696,186 of record CM071801.1, on the reverse strand, counting down.
ACGAGGAGATTAGATTAGCAGATTTGACCAGCTGCCAAAGTCCATTGTTTTATAATTTCCAACTGCGTGAGTATCGCTCACACAAGCTACTGTTTTGAAACTCTTTACCGGCTTGAGTTGGGTGAAAGCAACAACACGTGCAACTCCTGAACTTTCTTTCATAAATTCTCTTGAACCAAACAAGGCCACAAAAACCAAACTTTCAAAGCTCATTTTGCGCTGTTTCTGTCTGTCTGTCAATGGTCATCATAGTAGAAAAACTCAGCAAGCTCTACTCCAAACTGGAGAATCACCTCCACCACCACCAATCTGAAGCCTTATCAATCCCATGTCTCAAATTTCACCGGTGGTTGTCCAGGCAATCTCTCGATCCTGTCTTCCTCCTTCGAGCACTCCTGAGGAACATGAACAACTTTTCTTCGTTGACAGCCTGAGCTGCCTCGAAAAGACTGGTGTCGAATCCGAAATGTGGCTTCAACTTGGATTGTCTGAGAGGAGGCAGACCTTGACGTTCTTTGATTTTGCCATAAGTTTGAGCCACAAAACCGGAAAGAAGGAGACAGAATGTAAAATTGCTAAGAAAAATGAATGCAGAGGAAGTAAAAACAGAGGAGATTGAAAAGAGAACTTTGCTTCTTCTCATTTACGAAAATGAGAAATGTAATGACTTAATTGAAACTGTACAAAAGCTTTCTATTTATATAATTCAAAATACTGTACAGTAAATTATTCTAAGACTAACTAATTTATCCATCAATTTCTTGTTTGGCTATTCGGGATTTCCTTTCCAATTCTTTGATGTGGTCATCTATATTCCAACACAGAACACAAAAGAACCCAACAGAAAGATTGAGTCGGTCACCCCATTCTGTTTTCTGGTTCTGCAGAATGTGAACAAGAGAGAGACAGAAGAAGGAAGAAATGTTGGGTTCAGAATCTTCAGATCCAAAAAGGCGTTGTTTACATGAAGTTTATATCACACGCATGTACATAGAGAGTTCGCTTAGATTTAAAGACGGGATGAGATGAGTTATGAATAGTAATAAAATAAAAGATTGAGATGAATTAAAGTTTGAAATGAATAATTGAGATAAGTTAAAAGTATCAAATGAGTTGTAAATAATAAAATCAAATTTGTAAAGATTTACGGATTGTTTTTGAACTGTTATCACCAGTCACGTTCTGCCATGTGGGTGGGTCTTGAGGGAGTGCTCGGTCTTTTATTACCACACGCAATTATACCCAGAATCCAACATTGATGGGCACGCTCGTTCTGATGAGGGGATTGTCCGTTAAATCAGGATTGGGAGCACGTTTGGCGAGCTATATATAAGACAATTCCATATGATAAACAAATTAATTACTTCCTTTCTTGTTTTTATTGATCAGCTAATAAATATTAAAAAAATTTATTCTAAAATAAACTTCATTTCTTGTTTCTATTGATGATCAGCTAACAACTATAAAAATTAGTTTTAAATTAAATCATATAGGATTGTAAATGAACATTTTATTCAATAGTCTACTCAGTACTAGCTCAGTTAAATTGAAATCCAACTTGACTCGTTAAAAAAAAAAAAAGATCGTTCGTGAAAGCAGATACTACTTGATTAGTAAATGATACATACTCGACAAAACTTAACTCGACTAAAACTCATTAAGACTCACTCATTTATGCTTAAGTTGACTCATAATTAATTTGACTCGATTAAAATTCATTCATATATTGATAAATATATGCATATATATTATATACATGTATTATTAATAATATAAGCATATTACTTTTATAATTAAATATGTAATATGTAATATAATTACATATGTCTATATATTGAATATACTTTATACCTATATTTTATAATTCGTACAATAATTAGTCTATAAAATTTAATAATTTCATATATAAGTACGTGTGAATCATGTATGAAATACATATATGCTATCATATTTTGTATATTTATTAATAATATATACAAGCATATAACATATTGTTATTATGGATAACTATCAACTAGTTAGTTATTGATATTATGTGTATTTATTAATAATATATACAAGCATATAATATATTGTTATTATGGATAAATATAAACTAGTTAGATATTAAATATTAATTTTTTATTAGAATTTTTATTTTTTGATTAATTTAATTTTAAATTTTACTCAAAAAATTAGAAAAAAATAATTTGAACTCGATTTTGACTCGGCTCGAGTTCACTTATAAGACGAGCTCGATTTAGAAGTTTAGTTTATCGAATTGAGCTCGAATAAAGAATATGAAAATCTCGAGCTCGAGCTCAAATATTTTCAATTGAATCGAGTTTGGCAAGCCAAATCTCAGCAAACCAAATCTCGACTCGGCTTGGCTCGATTACAGCCTTTAAATCATATATATGCAATATTTAATTCTTAGCTTTGACCCCCACATGCATACTAACGATTTTGTTGATTTGTAAATAGCAAGCAAAGGCCCCTTTGTTATGTTAATCATAGTGGATTTTTCTGTTGATTCCTTACCCGCTAGCTAATTGCATTTTTAATGTGCAAAGGCAAAAATGTGTTATTTTAGGCAATACAAAAGCCATTATTTTAATACAAATCCCAATCGTCGGAAAGAGCTAAGGTGGTTTGAAAAAACCTAAGAGCTCAGTGTCTCTATTTCGCTTCCCTGAAGGGAAACTGAAAGCAGAGGGCAAGTCGCTCTACCCCCATTTGGTAGAGTGTTTTCTCAAGTCGTCTCTCTACTGGTATTTGGTGGATTGATAGTTTTGTTGTGTGTTTATCTTCTTTGGTGCATTATTAGAGTGCAATGGACGAGTTAAAGGAGGCTTGGGACCAGTTACCTCTTAATGATGGGGAGAAGGAGGAGATTGAAGATTGTGTTTTGGGGTAAGTAGGTAAGAGGAGTGTTATGGGAAAAATTTGTATGGATTGGAGACTTGGGAAAGAGGTGGTTTGGTCAAATATGATGAAGGTTTGAAAAGTTAGTAAGTCGATAAGGGTTTCAAAAATCAGAGCAAATGTTTTTATGTTTACCTTCACATCACTGAGAGACAAGGATAGAGTTATAGAGGGGAGGCCTTGGCTTTTTTATAACAATCTGCTCATCCTCAAGGTATTCAACAGATTGACAAACCTAATCAATTGGAGTTCCTGACAAAGGTGGAATTCCAATCATTGGGTCCAATGCTAAGGAGAAGCAAAAAGAGGGGGGGGGGGGGGGGGGTTTTCTCTCAGGCAACAAATTTAGTTGATGGTGGCAAGGAAGAGAAAGAGATTCAAAGTGGGTGGTTGAGGATAAAGATGGTAGGAGTGGGCGGTTTGTTGCGGAAAGGTTGGGGTCATGAGATCTAGGGGTTTTCAATAAACCTGTTCTAGATTTTTAAAAGGGTTGTAACATGGATAAGGGGATTATAGGGGATGAGAGTTTGTTGAGGGAGAGCATGAAACGTGGGAGTAAGGCTAGTTAGGGTTCTCAAAATATTGGGACTCCTGATTTGGGCTTTCCTACTTCAGTGGACCATGAGGATCTGCTAGTAAGGAAAAAGTTTGATAATCAAGTGGACTTTGGTAAAGGGTCACCTAAAAGTAAAGTTGGCAATTCTAATTTGGGTAAGGGTGTGAGTGCAAAAGGGGGATCAGTCGATTCAATTTTACATAGTGAGATGGGCCATAAAGTTCCTGTGGGCCTAGAGGATGGGTATGTGTCGAGAGCTCCAGTCAACTCTCAACTGTTTAAGTCAAGGCTAGCTAGGTGATTCAGTAGAGTGTGGCCCAACTGAGAGTCATTTTTCTACTGCCCAAACAGATATGTATCTCAGGATTTCCATTCGAGTTATGGAGGTGAGTTCGAATGAAGGACTTGATGTTAGGAAGATTAAGGTCGAGACACGAAAGAGCTCACAAAAGAGAAGGGCCAAATCCTATGCTCGAGAAATTTAGAAAGCTCAAGTATCATCTTTATCCTTCCGGGAAAATGAGGTATGATTTTCTGTGGGTTTTGTTGATTTGGGGATGACCAAGAGGGTTAAATCCCTTAGTGGCGTGGGAACTTTTGATTTATCTTTGTAATCGGTAGAGGTTGATAATTAGTCCTACCGACAGCCACGAATATCCTCAAATGAATTTACCGAAGGCTTGGAAAACGTCGGACAATTCAAGATCTTCTCTAGATGGTGAAAGATAAGTGTCTCGTAGTGGTTTTCCTTACAGAGACCATGTTGACTCAAAGAAAATTAAAATTGTAAAGAAAAAATTAGGTTCACAAGTTGTGTGGAAGTGGACCCGATAGGGAGAATTAGAGGGTTAAGGATTTTATGGAAGTCCATTATCGATTTTAAGCTTTTAAATTACTTTACTCGACATATAAGTGGATGGATAAAGATAGGTATGAGTGAAAAGAAATGGTTATGGTCTAGGTTTTATGGCTATCCCGAGGTTAGTAAATGATTTCTCTCTTGGGAGCTATTGGCCAAATTGAGTCCTGGGCCAGACGTTCCTTGGTATGTCATAGGTGACTTCAATGAGATTTTATGGAGTAGAGAGAAGGTTAAAGGGAGTAGGGGGAGAGTCAAATGGTTGTCTTTATTGAATTCACAGGTAACTTCAACAAATCAGTTATTTGATTTGGATTATTTTGGGGATCTATTTACATGGCGTAACAACCATGAGGAGGGTTGCTTTATTAAAGAGAGGTTGGATAGGGTGGTGGTAAATGTGGAGTAAAGAAATTTGTTTTCGGAATATAGGGTAAACTATTTGAGGGCTAGTTGTTCCGATCACAACCTTGTTTTGCTTACTTGTAAAGGGGCTTGGCGAGAGTGGAGGAGGAAGAAAACAAAATCAAATTTGACGCTAGTTGGCCAAATGATTAGGGTTGTGCCAATATTTTAGAGAATGGAAGGAAGATAAAAGGTAAGGAATGGGTGAGTTTTCAGAAGATATAAGAGAGCCTTTCTGACTTTAGTAAAGTCCTTTCTAGGTGGAGTAAGAGTAGAGTGAGTGATAGGGGAGCTGCTATTGTTGAAAAAACTGAGTCGTTAAAAATATTACAAGAAGAAGGGGGGAGTGAGAGTGCAAGAAAAATAAAAACCTTGAAGAATGTTATCGGCAGGTTATTGGAGGGGGAACATATGCATTAACTGGAGGCAGAGAGCTAAAAGTGTTTGGTATCAATTATGGGATAGGAATAGTAAATATTTCTACGCATGTGCATCACAAAAGAGAAAGACCAAGATAATTTTGAAGATTAGAAGTGTAGCAAATCAATTTATTACTAAGGAAGAGGACATTAGAGCAGCTTCTCAATCTCACTACGAAGATGTGTATATGTCTTCCAATCTTGGGGAAAGAGCATATTTCAGTGTCTATCTGAAGTTGAGACTCGAGTCACGGATAGCATGAATGATAGATTGCAGCGACATTATGTTTACTAGAGTTGAGGTGGAGGTGGCATTGTAGGACATGGGTGCTCTCAAGTCTCCTAGACCTTATGGGTTTGGTGTTTTTTATCAGTCTTATTGGGGCATCGTGGGGGATGAGATTAGTAAAGTTATCTTGGATTCTTTAATTTTTGAAATTTTTAAGCATTCTATTAATGAAACATTTATTTTTTTAATTTCAAAAGTTAAAAATCCTAAGGGGGTGGAGGAGTATAAGCCTATTAGTTTATGCAATATTTTGTATAAAATTATTACAAAAACTTTAACTAATAGGTTAAAAGGTGTGATGCCTGAGTTTATTTTCCAAAATTAGAGTGCATTTATCCAATGAAGGCTCATTTATGATAATATTGTGTCCACTTACGAAATATTGCATTCAATGAAGGTGAGGAAAAAAGGGAGACTGGGAAGTCTGGCTGTCCAGTTAGATATGATGACTAAAGTTTTTGATAGGATTGAGTGGGGTTTGTTAAGAGTTATTATGTAGAAGATAGGTTTTGGAAAGAGATGGATCAGATTTAATATGGAGTGTGTTTGTTCTGTATCTTATTCAATCTTGGTCAATGGGCAGCTAGGTGATAGCATTACACCATCTCAAGGATTAAGGCATAAGGATCCACTATCCTCCTGCCTGTTTTTGTTGTGTGTAGAAGATTTTACAATCTTGCTTAATAAGACTAAGAGTAGAGGGTGGATTGAAGGAGTTGTAGCTGTCAAAGGAGATAAAACTAAGTCATTTGTTGTTTGCTAATAATTGTATAATTTTTTCAAAAGCAACATTACCTAATTGGGTTAAATTGAGAGCTCTATTAAATGTGTATGAGAAAACTTCTGGACAAAAACTAAATATGCAAAAAACTTCCATTGTTTTCAGTGGGAATACAAAAATTGAAACTAGGAACCTCTTGGTGACAATATATGAGGCCAGAGTTTGTAGGGAATTAGAGAAATATTTAGGCCTCCCAAAATCAATTCTGGATTAAAAGAAATTTGATTAAGGTGGGTAGGTCTAAATATAATTCCTTTAGATGTATCAAAGAAAGGATATAGAACAAGATACAAAACTCGAAAAATGTGTTTTTGTCGCAGGCTGGAAAATAAGTTCCTATTAAAGTTGTTTTGCAATCTACCCAACATATGCGATGTTAGTATTTAGGTTCCCTAAAAGATTATGTGTTGAAATCATTTCTTTGTTGGCAACTTTTTGGTGGAATTGTGTGGATAACGAGAACAAAATGCATTGGAGAGGGTGGGATAAGGTGGAAGAATCTAAAAGTATGAGAGGTTTGGGTTTTAAGGATATTATTTATTTTAACCAAGCTTTATTGGCTAAATAGGTATGGTGGTTAATTACAAAATCCGATTGTTTAACTGCAGTAATTATGAAGGAAAAGTATTATAAAGAGGGTAACATTGTGAAGGTTAAGTTGGGACAATCACCACTTATATTTGGAGGAGCTTTTAGGATGCACTTCCATTGATAATACTTGGTATGAGATTGAGGATTGGTAATGGGGAAAGGGTTAAAATTTGGCAAGATAATTGGTTACCTACTCCTATTACTTATAAAGTGCACTCCTTTGTTAATGTGTTAAGTCAATATGCTATGGTTTATGAGTTGATTGATGAGTCCATTTTTGAGTGGAAGAAAGATCTTATTTTTTGTATTTTCAAAAAGGAAGAAGCGAAGGTTATTTGTAGTCTACCCTTAAGTAAAATGGGGGCTGTTGATAAGGTGTTTTTGGGTATAAGTAGGAATGAGAATTTTAGTGTTAAAAATGCATATTTTTTGGCTATACAGTTGAAAAAATGGGGTAGGAGAGAATGTTCTAGTGGAAAGGAGGATATGGGTTCCTTTAAAAGGTTGTGGAAGTTTGAAGTGCCTTTAAATGTGAAGACTTTATATGGATAGTAGTGTATGATACTTTACCCACTAGAAAGAACATGTGTAATAGAAGAGTTATTGATAATGTAAGAGTATGAGAAGACCATCTATCACGTTTTATGGAGTTTCAATGTGACTTCTGATGTGTGGTCAGATCATCTCAGTGTTGTTCAAAAATGGAGTAGTGAAAAGACAGATTTCAAGTTAGTTTGGGAGGAGTTATCATCCATTTTACAATTGAAACAATTGAAAGAGGTAGCTGTGTGCTTAGAAAAATTTGGTTTAGGAAAAACAATTTATATTTCAAGCAAAATTTTCGAATCCTAAATCAATTTATAAAAGTGCAGTGGTAGAGATGGATGCTTTCCAATAGGCTCAGATTACTTCTCCTCTAACTTCGGATAGGGGATAGGCACCAGTTGATAGAAGAGAATGTTGGCAAAAACTTGTTGAGGGGAGAGTGAAAGTGAATTGGGATGCGGCTTATGATAAAGACTCAGGAAATATGGGGAGTGGAGTTTGGTTAGGGACTTAGAGAAGGAAGTATTGGTTATTATTTATGATAATATTGATTCTGTTTTGCAGTCAGTCATTGCTGAGATTTATGCATTATGGGGGGCAATTGTCTTTTGTTTGGAGCTTGGCTTCCATGGAGTGAACTTTGAAGAAGATGCTCCAATCATTATTAAGGACATCAACAACATGGACGAAAACTGTAAGTGGCATGGGCATCTCATCGATGATATTAAAGGTGTTTTCAAGCAATAGGCTCTAAGGGTTCTACAGTATTCTATTAAGGAGAGAGGAACCAAGTTACTGATTGGCTTGCTAAAAAAATACTCAACCCATTAAGAAAATTTCAACAAAACTAAATATTTTTTGGACCGTTCTAACCGGCCCAATTTATGAACTCTCTAAATGTTCAAGTTGTGGGCCAAATATCTAAAAAAAGGCCAAAAGCCAAAGCCCAAGATCACTTCCATGCTATGCACATCTCATGTGCACTTCTACACTCTATACACATTTCTTTTGTACTACTTTCACGACAACAACTCGTATAATACATACAATAAGTCTATTATGTCGCCTCAAATGTACACCTCTAAATGATCGTTTTTCAAATTAATTTCTTCTACTTAATGATTAAGGAAGTGATTTTAAGTGTATTGATATTTTTTTCATATTTTTAAGAAGTATTTAAATATATTAAAAAAACAAGAATAAGAAAATAGAAAAAAAAAAAGAAGATGATTGTGCTTGGGTGATAACATGCAACGGGAAGTTGTAGGTGGCATGGTAGCATGACCCTGATAAATATGTTCTCATGTTAAGGAGTCATGCATCAATTTTATAAACTAGGGTGCCCTTCACCACGTTCCCCGCACATGCACATCTCTACCTCACATTTTCTCTAGGATTTGTAGTAGTCATATATCTATTCTATTATAATAAATGGCTATATAACGGCTACTTAACGGACTTTCATGTTTTTTCGTTAAATGACTATTAAATTTAGCTGTCACTTATTATATCTAAACAATAATAGTTTTCTAACCAAAAATATTTTAATTTCCTAGAAAATATATTAATTTAAAATCAATTTTAGAGTTTTAAATTTTAGAATATATTTGTAGACGTGAACTGATATATTAAGTAAACGAAAACATAAACTGATATATTTGTAGTTAACTGATATATTTATTATATCTAAATAATAGTAATTTCCTAATAAAAGATATTTTAATTTCCTAAAAAATATATTAATTTAAAACTAATTTTAGAATTTTAAATTTTAGAATATATTTGTAGACGTAAACGTTAACATGACGCAGACCACCACAACTGATATATTTTGCTCTATGATATTAAAGATATATTATGTAAACGTAAACCATTTAATAGATAAATATATCTATTTATTAATATATATTTAATAAATATAAATAAACGTAAACCATTTACAATTATTGTATAAGTTTGATTCATTTGAGGTCTAAGTATATATATATATATTATAAATATAATATAACTGGCTATCTATTTTAAAAATAATCCATTATCAGTTCAAAACTGATAATGAATTTGTTTCAATGTGAAACGTGGAATCCGTTCACAACGATTTTTCTATTTGCTTGGAAGTTTGAAACTGCATTTTCGGCTATTAATTAGGAATGACAAAACAATTTAATTTAGTTTGTTAAAGTGACTCATAAAAAATTTTGTCCACAATTATTTAATTTAGTTATAATCAAACGTAAACGTGAACTTATATATTTGTAGTGATTAGTTCCTTTATCTCTTTGTTTGATTATCTAAACAGAAACCATCTCTAATTCAAATTTTTGAAAACATCCTAATCAAACACGTTAATCTCTTCCCCTCTCTCTATAAAAACTCCATTAAACCTTCTGTCTAAAAAATTCATTATTAGTACCCATCACCTCGCCAGAAGAGTTCTGGTGTTTCACGCTGCTACTGCCAACAATCATCACTATGCCGCACCACCACGCTAAAGGAATCAACCACTTCCAGCTCTTGAGCTACTATCGCACTACCCAAACCCAGCATAGCTCTCACATTGCTCAGTAAGATTTAGCGTTTGAGTCATATATAGAGTGAAAACCTAGATATGGAGATGCTGGTTAGCGTTTAAACCTAGAAAATTATATGTTCTTATATATAAAAATACGCACGTAAAAAAATGGAGAGATTATTAAGTAACACCATTGGACGGTGAGGGACTTGTAATCCCAATAGACTTGGGGCTCTAATTTAGTTATAATCAAATGTAAACATGAACTGATATATTTGTAGTGATTATTTCCTTTATCTCTTTGTTCGATTACCTAAATAGAAATCATCTCTAATTCAAATTTTTTGAAAGCATTCTAATCAAACATGTTGATTTTTTCCCCTCTCTCTATAAAAATCCCACTAAATCCTCTATCTAAAAAATCCATTATCAGTGCCCATTACCTCGCCGGAAGAGTCCCTGTGTTTCACGTTGCTATTGCCAACAAGCATCACTGTGCCGCACCACCATGCCAAAGGAATCAACCATTTCCAGCTCTTGAGCTGCCATCGCACTACCCAGACCCAGTATAGCCCTCACGTTTCTCGATAAGATTTAGCGTTTGAGCCATAAATAGAGAGTGAAAACTTAGATATGGAGGCGCTGGTTAGCATTTAAACCTAGAAAATTAAATGTTCTTATACATAAAAATACGCACCTAAAAAAAGGGAGAGATTATTAAGTACCACCATTGGACGATGAGGGACTCGTAATCCCAATAGACTTGAGGCACCAGGCAGCATAAACCCTAGGAATCTTTAATTTAGTGTATAATATAAAATCGTTATATAAATTTTGAATAGGAATCTTTGTCTATTGATCTCCTGCCCCATCCTAATATTCATAGATGCTAAATTAGCCTGCTCTCGAGTGGAAGGAAACCAGAAATGATGATGACGCAAACTAAGTTTTACGTTTAAGTTATTATTATTTATAGATGCTTGTTAATTTTATTTTTTTGAATTATATTATTTTTGTAAAAAATCAATTTCATTTAATTAGGTAACGTGCTTCGCACATTGCTCTCGATCTAGTATATATATATATATATATATATATGCATAACTACCTCACATCATAGAGAAAACTACGAAAGCACTCAGCCGATGCACCTAATCAAGAGAAAACAAAGACACCGCTCCTCCACGTTCAATGTCTATGCACCACCATTCCACCTCTCCTACATCCTCAATAGCTAGCCACGAGCACCACCACCGAAAGTAAACCCATTATCGAGTTGGTCTATGCCGCAACCTCCCACAAAGTCGCACCTCCCATGATCTGCCCACATCCCTTCATTAAGTCCTGCAACTTTACTTACCAAGTGCACCACCACGGGTAGCACCATTGTGAGCTAGTCCTTTGTTTAACACCCAAAGGATAGGAGAAAGAAGAGAAAGCCTACCACGACTAGTTTCCATTTGTTTACACGTAAAGTGCATGGTTAAAGAACAAAGACATTAACTAATGCTCAAAGACAACAATATTCCGTTCATCGAACCAAACCAAAGTCCCCCCCGCCCAAAAAAATAGCCCATACGAATACGATTAGCCCAACAAAAAGCCCACTAAAAACCTTGTAATTCTAAAACCTGACTTCCAACATGAGCACATGGATAACCAAATTGCGATGGCTTGAAGACAGTCATAACCGGCAGTACTTGCCATGTTTTCCTTTATTCTTAAAGAAAACTAAATAAACGTTGTTTTCCAGAAGCTATGAATTGCCCAACATAGGCAACCACCAGTAGGGGCAACCTTTACATAAAAGTTATTATTTCTGGCACAAGTCATTTGCTGTCCAAAAGACCTAGAGAGAACTATATTGTTGAGAGAGAATCTGGTTGATGATGGGTGAACGACTAATGTGATAATTTACACATCTTTCGACAGGACTTCAGCTTTTGGTGTCAGGAAGAGGTGTGCCATCAAGGAAATGCTTGATCAAAGAAAATGCTCTAGCAGGCTGGTAGCTGGGAACTTGATGCCCTGCCCCTCTAACTGTTGCGAATGTCAGTTCTCCGTTGTACACTTCTGTATACCCACCAACCTGTGCCACAGCCACAACCACAACCATTAAATGATCAAAAACCACGTACAACGTTAAATTTCTTAGGATCGATCGATGTTTAGAATGAAAAGCAAATGACAAAAAAAGAGAAATTACCTCTCCATTTAGGTACCAAGGGTGCCATGCAGTCTTAATAGGAAGACTCATTTTTTTCAGAGAATACTTTGTCGATGTAACTGGAACCCTTCCATCAATGTCCCCACTGCAGTTTGTCCAATTATATGTACAGTCTCATTTTCAAACTGATACAGATAATTTTTTTTTTCTTTTTAAAGAGGAAGATATCCAGATTTTAAGTAATAGTAGTACACATAATCATGAAGTGCGCAAGTTGGTTTTAAAAAAGAGCAAGTTCACTATTAAAAAAAAAATGTGAATATGGTATTTATTCATTTTTTTTTTTCAAAATAATTGCATTGTACTTGCATACTCACAATTGCAGTGATATCAATGTTTTACCTGAAAACCCAAACTCGAAGTCTGTTGGCCATGATCTCCCGGAGAAGGGGAATGATGGTTGAGGGACTATCTCCCCACTCTGTATATGTGATATCACTGCAGAGTTCCCAGTCATGTGTAAGCTTGGTTACATTGGCATGAAGGGCTTCTTGAACCTCCGGCCGATTCAGATAAACATACATATAACCAATGTTGCATGGGTCGAAATTGAATATCTGTCCAAAATCAAATATGATCAATATTTTACCAAAATGACATTAAGGACCAAGCATGCATAGAACAACATAACAAAAAAGGAATTATTTTTTTATCAGGAAATAGTACTTACAGAAACTTTCTTGGGGTGAGGTGTAGTGTAGTTGGTCATGGTGCAGAGGGGAGCATATATGTTGTAGATATCAAGGTAGGAAATATCCCTGTTGGCAGCATCAGAGGCTTCATTACACTCGCGATTTTGACTCTTGGCTTCGGGTGAAAAATTACAGTATTTGTTTATTTTTTGGGCATCCTCATCCGAAATGAGTGCGTGACTCGCAAAATAATCGTACATTCCTCGGGAATCTGTTTCATCATTGATCACTGCATTCCCAATCTGTGTATGTATATAACGTATAACATGCAATCAATCGAAAGGATGTTATAAATACTATAAAAAAATATAATAAAAAAAACATGAAAATGTACGAACTGCATGCTACCCTATCATGTGAAATATAAACTATATACACATGCATTTTAATTACTACTTAATAATCACTACAAAAAAAAAAATAGATATTTGTGATCAATTAATTCTAATCAACAAAATTATCTACAATAAAAATAATACTATTTTTGTTGTAAATAGTCTTATTAATTACAATTAATTGATTACAAATACTCGCTTTTGTTGTATGTTGTAGTGAATTATGACAAAAATATTGACAAAGAAAGATTAATCAATTATTTGAAATAATAATTTGATATGTGTCGATCTGCACTCGAGAGATAGAGTGAGAGAGACTAACAATAATTCCCTTGAGGTTGATCATGGTCTCGTTAGCTTTCTTATTTTGATGAAGAATAATATGTGCAAGTTGAGGAACATAATGCCCAGCGTAGCTTTCTCCTGAAATATAAAAAGGTCTGTTCTTGTACTCTGGAAATCTCTCCAACCAGTTCACCAAGAATACATAATTATCTGCTGCAGTTTTTCTATCACCGCATGTCATATAATCTGATGATGTGTTTGAGTACGAATATCCTACTCCGGCGGGACTCTCGAGGAACAGAAAGTTTGCAGCTGCAGAATATATAAGAATAATAATTCCAAAAAAATTAATAAGAAAAAGAAACTCTATATATATAAATAAATATATATATATATACATATATATATATATATATATTCAGGTAAAGTTAATTAATTATAACGAAAGTTTTACCATGATTCCAAGAAAATCTGTTTGCGTAAAGTGTTTTGCCGTCGCTGCGGACGCGGAATGGTCCGAGCTCTAGCATTGCTCCGGCCATGGATGAACAACCTGGGCCTGCATGAGCATCAGCATGCATAGAAATTATGCAAAGCTGGTCATGAAGTAGGGCGCCAAAAAAACTCGAATTTGATAATCTATGTAAGTTTCCAGCTGGTTACTAATTATTATACTAACCAATGGTAAATTAACCAATGGTTTGCGGCATGCACGTACCCTCGATGCAAAACAATACAAATAAATTTATTATTTTTTGTTTTGGAACAGATATATACCTCCATTAAGCCAGAGAAAAAGAGGCAATGAATCTTTATTAGGATTGTTGGCTTCAGCAAAATAATAAAAAAGCGCACGACCCGCGCCTTTATCCACTGTGACATATCCACCATACTGTGAGAAATTCACTTGTGGTTGTCCAGGCAATCTCTCGATCCTGTCTTCCTCCTTCGAACGCTCCTGAGGAACATTAACAACTTTGTCTTCGTTGACAGCCTCAACTGCCTCGAAAAGACTGGTGTCGATTTCGAAATGTCCCTTCAACTTGGATTGTCTGAGAAGAGGCAGACCAGCTTGTTCTTTCATTTTGCCATGAGTTTGAGCCACAGAGCCTGAAAGAAGGAGACAGAACAAAAGAACCCATGAACAAAAAGACTGACTGGATCCCATGATCTGTTTTCTGGTACTTCTGCAGAATGTGAACTAGAGAGAGATAAAAGAAGGAAGAAATGTTGAGTTTAGAATGATCTTCAGATCCAAAAGTAGTACTGTTGTTTACATGAAGTTTATATCACACGTGTGTATATATATATATAGACATGGGAAATACGTTAGATATAAAGAAATTATAAAAAAATAAACATAGATATAGTTTGATATAATAAGTCATCAATCGTAAGATTATTTTTATTATAAAATATTAAATCTAACAGGTTGTATAAAACTATAAATTTACTTTTGTATAATTTTTTATATATATAGCAATTCCCGATCGATAGATATATATCAAGATGGGTACGTACGTAGAAGCAATGTAGTTTTCAACTTTCGGCGATCACGAATGAATAGGATATGCGAATTGAATCAAATGATACTTGTAGTCGTGGACTACACAAACATTTTTTAAAAAAATGAAGAAGTATGAGACTTGCAGGGGCGGACCCACTTGTAACGTTGGGGGCTACAGCCCACCAAAATTCTTCCAAAAATTGATATATAATATATAAATATATATATCTACATATATATAATATTAAATTATCCCTTAAATTATAAAAAAATTAAAAATTGTCCCCCAAATTTTCATTAAAATTATTTTTCCAAATGTCAATACATATATAATTTTATTATAACTTTTAACTTTATTGAAATTCAAATTTCAACTCACATAGTTTCAGAATTATTTTAACAGTCTAATTCTAAAAAAATGTGGTTATAAATTTATATAATTGTCAAAATTAATTAATTATACTTACTTATATAGTTTCACTCTAACTTAATTGTATGATTATGAGATATACTTCGTTAAAAATCTAACATCGGTATATCAGTAGTTATTAGAAATTTTTTATATTTATTCTTGATCCATAATTTTTTTTAAATAAAAAAATAATATGAGCAAGTAAAAAATTTGATTTTTTTTAAAAGGACATAGATAATTCGAAGAGTAATACATTTAGAGAGTTTGACTACGAAAAAATGTGATACTTCTATCATATCCTTTTAAAATTTATATATAGCACACATTTTATCGATTGCCCCCCCAAATACAAAATCTTGGTTCCGCCCATGGAGACTTGCATAAAAATAATTAATTTTGTTAATAATTAACTCTATTTTTTTTTTCAAAACATTTTGCGCACTACACGAATATTCATAGGATATATACCATTACATTGGAGATATACACATTGTTTTTGGACTGTTATTACCAGTAACGTTCTGCCATGTGGGTGGTCTTGGGGGAGTGCTTGGTCTTTTACATATAACTACACGCAATTATATCCGAAATCAACATTGATGGCATGCTCATTCTGGCAAGGGGATTGTCCGTGAAATCAGGATTGGGAATGAACCCGCAGGCTGGAAACAGAAATCAACTGATGATCTCGTTAATTAATTATTCGTCTTTGTTAAAACGTTTGGTGAGCTATAATATATATATAAGACAATTCCATATATATGATAAACAAATTACTTCCTTTCTTGTTTCTATCGGTCAGCTAATAAATATTATAAAATAAACTTCCTTTCTTGGTTCTATTGATGATCAGCTAATAATAACTATAAAAATCACTTTTAATTTAAATCATATATATGTAATAGTTCTTAGCGGTGACCCGCCTCCCGCATGCATACTAATGATTCTGCTCTCATGTAAAAGGCAAACGGGTATTATTTTAGGCAATACAAAAGCCATTATTTTTGTAATTTACTTTCACAATGGTTATTTGCAGGGATTTTAGGTGTTTTTAGGCTACAACATACCTGTGTACGCTTTAGTTTAGGAATAGGATAAGATGTAGAGAATTAGTAACACCCAGCCAAGTAAGAAACTTGCATTTGACTTTTTTCGTACTTGCATTTGACTTGTTTTTATTATTATTTATATGGATGAAAGACCTACTTGGAATTCAACGAGCGATTTAGGATTAGATTTCGGATCACAAATTTATTATGATAGAATTTGGACTTTTATTGCGCTTGATAATTAGGTTCGATTAAGTTAATATTTTATGGATTAAGTAGATTTTATTTTAGTTGGTATTTTGGCCCGACAAAGTTATGAAATGAGTTGGGCTAGTTTGGAATGTGAGTCGAGATTCAATAGTATTTATAAAAAAATGTAATCGACACATGAGGAAGATTTCAGGTAAGCTAAATATATATTTTTTTGGACCATTCTAACCGGCCCAATTTATCTTGGAAAGGGCCATGAAAAGCCCAAGCCCGTGATCACGTCTCCTGTGCTCTTCTCCACTCTATACTCGTTTCTTTTCCACTACTTTCAAGACAACAATTCGTACAATAGATATTTTCTCCCGTTTAGCAGTTTGCATCAGTGTTATAAACTAGGGTACCAGGTTCCCCACATGCATGTCTCTATCTCTCATTTTTTCTAGCATTTTTAGTAGAAAAATTAAAAGGAACAACCCGGTTGTTTGAAAGAAAAATAATAGTAATAATAAATATTTATGAGAAGGACGTGTAGGTGTGTTACAGCACAAAATTTTAGACTAAATTTAGCCCATTGATTTATATCAAGTGCCATTAGACTGAACTTGGATCGGACCTGGATCAGACCGATATGGACTAAATTGGATCAGACCGATATGGACTGAATAGGAGTTTGGTCCGGTCTAGGATGAGAAAATCTTTAGATTAAATGGAACTGGTCCATAGTTTTCCCAAACCAGACCGAACTGTTTACACCCTTAAGGGTTAAACATGGCATACAATTAAATCATGAGTGATAATAGTGGCATACAACTTTTTTGCGAGTTATGATTGTGATTTATAATCTACTACAGGAGTTAAACATGGTATACAACCTAGTCATAAGTGATAATAGTAGTATATGACCATTTCACAAGTTATAATTGTGGTTTATAACTCTACTACAAGAATTAGACATGTATATGTCCTGATGTGATGCTATCATGATAAAGATGAAGTCTCAGATTTTGATACGCCAAAAAATTATTTAATAAGAAAGTTTTTTGAAAGTTTCGCTCTGATATTTTTTATGATATGTTTTGATTTTGCATTTGAAAAATAAATTCTCTAATTCTACATGCTGAAAGTAAATTTTGGTTGTTCTGTATTATGAATTCTATAAATATTCATGTTTACGCACTGGTATATATTTTTAACTTATTGAGTTATTGATAACTCACCTCTTATGTCCATAATATTTTTAGATAATATTGATAGTTCAGTTGGAAATCAATAGTACTAGCAATTTTGAGAAATATTAGCCGATCGTAGATAAATAAGTTCTCAAGGGTACATCTAGTTATCGATGAATTCTGTTCAGTAAAACCTATCATTTTATGTGATTTGAGGAGTTTAAGACGTGAATATTTTTGGAACGTTTATGAAGATTTTTAGTTTGTTTGTTGAGATTTTATTTAGTGTTCTTGTGAGGAACATAAATGTTGATTTAACAATTAGTTTATATTTTATGGAGTTCTTGAATTGTATATAATTGCGCTATTGGAGACACTTTAGGTAACAAAAACTCTCCGAACCTCCAAGAGGCATTACAATTAAGGATGCACATGTAACATGATATATATCCACTAAAGACTCGAGGGGACTTCTTGTTTTTGTGCAAATGGATTGCAAGCCTTGCCTAAGATAAATTTTACCAATTATAGAAAAAAAAAAGTCGAAGTGATAAAACTTTATTAGGGTGGGATGAAAAGATCAATTGCGATTAAGTAAATAATCTAATAGAAGTTTGGATCTTGAAGTACTTGATCTGATGCAATGAATGAGATGTGGGGGAAAATGGTTGAAGTATATGGAATGTTGTACGATAAATGCTACTCTCACTCTTGCATTTTTCCGATTTTGTTTCCTGCTTGATGTGACATGCTCAAGTGGTAGCCACTTTAAAATTTTCTTTAAAAAAGCTACTTTTGTTATAAAATTAAAAAGGAAATTACTATTGCAAGAAAAAATATAAGAAAAATTATTTAGAACTCTTATTATTCAAGAACTGAATTTTCTCTCTTCCTTTCTTTCTTCCTTTCTCTCCTATTTCTCTCTTTTCTTTTCTTTTGTTCTACGTACAAACCGATTGAAGATCCCTCATATATATAGGGAAGCGATAATCATTCAATAATGAAAAAGGATGGGGATAGGCTTGCATAAAATCCGGAGAGGCAGGGGGCGTATTGCCCCCCATTATTGACTTTCATAACACTCCCCCTTGAATGATTATCCATAAAGAATCTGCCTCGTTAAAAGCTTGCCAAGGAAAAATCCAGTAGGAAGAAAAAATAATGGCGAAAGAAAAAGAGTACAATATTCTTATATACTGCCAAGTGTTTTAAGATTTAAAATCTTGCAAAGGAAAATCCAGTGGGACAAAACCTCATCGAAGGAAAAAGAGTACAATCAGCACAAGTCTTCAAGACATTTACTTCCCCTGAAAAGTGTATGACGATAATTTTTGAGTTTTCGTATTCCAATGTTCTGCACAATCTTCTTGAATGTCGCAGTTGGTAATGCCTTTATGAATAAATCTACCAGATTATCACTTGATGGTATCTTTGATATATCCTCCTCTGATATAAGTAGTATTATTTTCATATAAAATTGTTGGGCTGTCATTGATGACGGGAAGACCACACTTTTTTTGGATATGTTGAATTACTGATTTCAGTCAAATACACTCTAAATTGGTTTCATAAATTGCAATAATTTTTTAGTGATTTGAAGATGTGAAAGACAATATCTGGTTGACAGACTTAGTAGAAATCTGATACATGCATTAATACTTAAAATCTCCCTAATAATATGCATTAGTGTTTCAAGTAATAAGCAAACATGATTTCAGCATATATAACAGGGTTAAGAATTCAAATATAATTTTTATCTAAATAATATATTAGAGAGAACATGATAATATTCTCATCTAAAATTTTCTCCCTCTCATTCGGCGTTATTAGGAAGAATTTGTTTATGTACGTCGGAAATGACATTAGAAACTATCCATATATCGATTCGGCGAAAAATCAAATCCACTTGACATTGTTGACAAACGAGATCTTGAAGAGATTTGAAAGTTTTGGATTACTATTTAAATATAACCAATTTTACCATTGGTTTACTTCTGCAAAAATATCTCACATTTTTTATAGATTCAGTTGTTGTTCATCTAGAACGATATTATGTCTGATAGAAATTCTTTTGTTAATGTCCCAGATTTGAATCATGAACCTTTTATACCTCAACCACTTATCTTTTTCCTTGAGGCTGTAAATACTATGATAGGAGCAGAGATATATCTTTCTAGTAAAACTGATCTTGAAATTGTTACAGCATTAAGAACCCTCAATACTCAATATGCTATCTCTCTTACAACCATGTCTCAGAAATTATTGGCGAGAACGAGTGAGGTTGATCATCTTAAAAATCAAATATCTGAGTTGCATCAAACGCTTGCAACTAAAGATAAAAAAAAATAAGAATTTAAGACAAGAAAACAAGGAGCTGAAAAAATTTGTAAACTGGTATTCTCGTTACCTGAAAACATGAATAGAAGAGTTGGAACGAGAGAGAGCTCAAATACAAAGCCAACAACAGCAGCTAATGGCAGATGTTCAGCGTTTACAAGAAAATAGAGATAGTTGCAATTAATCTCGCTCGCTTTTGAAATTATGCATCCATCATATCTTGTAATCTTGACTAAGTGAGATTTAAAGAGATGATAATTTGTCTTGTTCTTAGTTTTATTTCTATAAGAACCATCTTTAGCTTCATTTAATTCACATCAAATTTTTTTCTCATATCTATAATTCATCTGTATTTACATTTTTATTCTACAAATTCTTAATGGCTCATCAGTTTTATTTCAATATTCCTCATAATCAATATATGAGGTATCTTTCACCTCAGTTACAAGTTGTTTCTACATCTTCCGTGGGTGCCATGTTGCAGCAAGCGAATGATCTGGCTAATAAATCAGATCGTGAAGCTGTTTATGAGCTGGTGACTCTTGACACTCGATACTCCTCCTCTATTGTTGGTTTTTTCAGTCGGTTACCATCCAAAAATTGTGAGATTGTGGAGCTTAATGAGAAGGTTTCCGTACTTCAACGATTCGTTCAAGAGTCTGACAAAAAAGTAATAGACTTAAAGCAAGAGAATAAGGATTTAAAATCCTTACTTGCCTCTTCATTTCGATTGCATAATCCTTTAGATATGGATGACATGTCGCTTTATGAAGAGCAAATGGATTTAAGAGATGAGGGTAGAAGTCTCAAATTTCTATAACTCATCTATCATTTGAATAATAAGATATTTAATTTTCAAATGCATTCTTTAAATATATATATATAGCAGTTCTTGTGATCTTTTTAGAAATACTAATAAGGTAAATCATCAACGTAAACTACAATAATGGCAAATTAGGATTATTCTCAAATATTTTTTTCAATAGATACTCACTGATTCAATTATACCACATGCGTCCAGATTGTTTAACCAATATAAAGATCTTTAAAGTTTTATAAAGTACATACTGCTAAATGTACTTAGATTAAATGTTTGCAAAGATTGTATGTCATGATCTAGTGATTATTATAAATATACAGTGACTATATCCATCAACTACATATTTAATCCTTTTATAATAACCAAGCCGATTAAAAATATGAATGTGATTACATTCATAACAAGGAAATATGTTTCCTCATAACTAATTTCGGGTTTCTGCAGGAAATCTTATGCGACAAATCGTGCTTTGTACTGCACAATTTCATTTTTCTCATTACACTTTCGTATAAATACTCACTTATATCTGACAGGTATTACACAATTTGGTGTTTGGACAACAGGTCCAAATACATTTCGCTTCACTAGCGAGTTTAATTCAGTTTCAATAGTTACTTTCCATTTTGGCCAATCATTTCTACATCGACATTTTTCGACGATTATTGGCTCACTTTCTTCATTACTTCTAGTAATGTCAATGACCATTTTATATAAAAATATGTTGTCGACAACAGTTTTATTTCTATCCATAATTTTTTCAGTATTCATGAAATGTATTGAGATCTCATTGTTCCTCTTCAGGGGGAAAACATTTCATGAAACACCTTTTCAGGAGGTTCCTCTTCAGGAGGTTTGTACTCTTCAGGAGGTTTGTACTCTTCAGGAGGTCTGTACTCTTCAAGAGTTTCCTCTTCAGAAAGTTCTTCTTCAGGAGATTTTCTCTTTAGGGGTTTCTTTTTCTGTATAGAAAGTTTGGATAGATCTTATTACTTGTTTTGTGGGTACGGTCTCTTCAGGGGCACGGATTTCTTTTCTTTTGTATCAATAAGTCTTCAACACTTCAGGTGTGTCTTAGAATCATTTATTGTTGTTTTAACAACTTATCTTTTAGGGATTTCAATACTTGCTTAACCATTAACGACAGTAATATATGATTTTTCAATACCTTTAGTGTCAGTAAATACATCCAGTAATTGATTTGCAACACTTTACAAATAGGTATCCTCTGAATTTCTGGTTCATATTCATTTGTAAGAAGATTAAATTTAGACAGGGTTTTATTATCCCAATTAATTTTTTGTCGTACTTCAGGCACCGATATTTCATTATTTCAAAACGTGATGAAATATTAATAAGCTTATATATAAAAGCTTAGTATAAGTGAATCAAGTGTTTTGCTATACAACAAGTACGTGACCAATGTTCAGTCATACCATATCTATGACAAACATTTTCATCTTTCTATGAAAAATTATTTTGTGGATTTTTACTCTTTTCCGAGTTAGATCACTTTTGGTGATACGTTATATTATTATCATCTTTAGTATTGTCGTTTTTGGGACTAACACTTATATAGTTTTTCTACTACATTTATGCCATTGGTTCTTTTGAAACGATGTACCGTTCACTTCTGGAAATTATGTAAATCTAATATCATTAATAGGACGTAACTGGTGATTTATCAACAAAAGCTCATTATTTAGCTCAATCACTAGAAGACAAAATAAAAGTTCAGAATATTTGTTGAATTTTTGCTCTCGATATTACTACTGCAGGAGCACATTCGAAATATGAAAAAAACATATGTCTTCTTTTAAAATATCATCATCAGTGACCTTCTTACTGCATAATTTTAATATTGAGCTGTTTTTAAAGAGTCTAAAGTTATATTCACTACCACTCTTAAAATCTTGCAACTTCAGGTGCAATAAGTTATAATGATCTTTTAGGAGGATAACAGTTTTCTGGTGTTCATATTTCTCTCTTAAATCATTTTACCCAATAAAAAAAATTTTCACCATGAGATATACAATCCGGTCTTGTAGGAACACATGATTTTTTTCTTTGATTATATCTCCCAAATTTATCATATCCAAATAGATCTCATTAAAGATCCTGAATAAATTAATTTTTTCCATAAATATCAATAGTATTAAATCTCAATTTTATAATATTTGACATTTTCTAAATATATGAATCACAAAAATAAATATATGTATCTAAGAAATATATTCACATAATCATGAGAATAAAAGTATAATTTTATCAAGTAATATTCAGCAATATTACCTTTTATATTCATCTCGAAAATTGTAAATAATATATTGAAGAGCTTACTTGAAGTAGAAAATCACTAGTTTCAGAATTGATAGAATCTCGTACTGATAACGTATTCTAAAATTAAAAAAGAAACTACTATTGCAAGAAAAAATATAAGAAAAAATATTTAGAACTCTTATTATTCAAGAACTGAATTTTCTCTCTTCCTTTATTTCTTCCTTTCTTTTCTATTGCTCTCTTTTCTTTTCTTTTGTTCTACGTGCAAACCGATTGAAGACCCTCATATATATATATAAGGAAACGATAATCATTCAATAATGAAAAAGGAGGGGAATAGGCTTGCATAAAATCCGGAGAGGTAGGGGGCGTATTGCCCCCCATTATTGATTTTCATAACAACTTTATCTTTTTAGTTCTCCAAAAATATATCTCATCTTGTCTTCATCACTTCCAAAAGCGCCGTTCTCTTCTAAAACTCATTTTGCCTTCATCTATTCCAAATGCTCTGTTGATCTCTTCTAAGACTTACTTTGCTCCCCATCTTTAAATCATCTCGTCTCCTTACCCATATTTGACCAAGCAAGGTAGGGTCCCTCTCTACTCAACTCTCTTCTCGTGTTTGTTCTATTAGTTAGGAGGAACAAGTCATAGATGTGTGAAAGAAGAAAAGAGAGCACAGAAAAATAAAAAGTTTCCACGCAATCCAAAATAAGACAAGGAAGAAAAAAAGTAAATTTGACTAACAACTTCTTCCAAACAAAAGGACAACCCAGAAAAAATTTCTTCTAAACAAAAAAACAATCCAAAAAGCCCTTTGCATAAAAGAAAAGAAATAGATATAGTCATATATTTTGGCCTATTCGTGAACATAATGGGTCAGCAAAACTTTAAAAAAATCCTTGGGTACTAGAATTTAGTCAATAAATAATTTAAATTTCTTTATTGATTACAACATAAAGAAAAAAAAATCTTCAAATTTCAAGTTTCTTGGTAATAAAAAATCTACCCACTTAAACAAGACCTCGGATTTGTGGTAACAAACGTCAAGAATGGAGCTGCGTGCCGAAAGACAATGCTAGAAATGTTGTAAGACGGTGTCGAATTGTAATGAAACGTTGGTTAATCGCCCTTGAAGATGAATGGGTTAGAAGTGGAGCGAAGGTAACCTTGAAAGTTTACTTTTTTTTTTTTTTTTCTTCTTCTGCATTCGAGATGATCGTTTGGGAGATGCTTTCTTCACAACTTTTGACATACATATCCTAGGAGACCTAATTTAGGTAATATCAAGCCAGTAATAATTAAGTACTATAGAGCTTCCACTAGGCTACAATTGCCTCTACATATATGATGATGGACCCTTATGGGGATTATTAATTTATTACAATTCTTCTTCTTTGGGTACTGTTGGAGAAGGGTTTCCAAGCACTTCAAAGGCTTTGGATGGTCCAATAAGTTGAATACACAGTATTCTTCCTAATTTCGCTGTGAGAAAGATGATTACTTGTTCATGAAGTGTCTTACTAACCGTATATCTCACCCATCCCGCCTCTAACTTATTACAATAGACTTGGCTTTTTGGGAATAGGAAGACACCAAAATCATTTCAATAGATCATTACATGTTCAGTTTCATTATGCATGTTATATGGGCGTGAACAAAGGAACAAAAACAAATTGGAGAATTTGAGGTCCAGTATGACACAAAATAAAAACTACCAAAGTATGGGGTTGACCATAATTGAGAGGCGAGAGTTGAGAGAAGAGGATTCAACAGACTTGAGAGGAAATCAAATGGCATGTAAGAAAAAAATAGTGTCATTTTTTGAACAAGTTATTATTATTATTATTATTATTTTAAAAAGAGAGGACCCGATTACAGTTAATAGGGTTATAAAACCAAATCTGGCTTTCTCTCAATTGCCCGGGTGTAATCTAGGCGAATACACTTGAATTTCGAGTTTCAAACCGAATTGGAAAAAAAAAATCTGGTCAAGTTGCACACTCCAATTTAGAATATGAACTTGGACCAAAATAAACTTATTTGTCTATTTCTTATGTTTATATGCATATCCAAATAATTTCATATAAATTAAAATGAAAATCCATTGGAGGTTTTGTGTTATCTTTAGAGATATTTCTCATTCTTATGGTGGATCGTAAAAATGAAAAAGTGAGTGTCCAATAAGAAATTTGAATTATGATTGGGTAGGCAATGGGTCCTTCGAGTGTTGGATTAAAGGCCCATGCGTAATTTGTAGAGTAAAAGGATCATATGGAAATATTATGTAAAGAGGATCCGCTTGCTTTGGCCCAGCTCAAGAGTTCTTCGAAAATGAATAGTGCCGAAACAGCCCTTGCATTAGCCCAGCTCAAGAGTTTTTTGAAAATGACTCCGAGATGTCCGACGAAAGCGATGGTGACCGTTTTGGTCTCTGAACAAGTGAAGAAATGGAAGGAAGATTAAAAGGAACGAAGGAAGACTGAAAGGAAGGAATCCTTTATGATGAGAAAGAAAGAAATCCTCTTAGCCGCACCCATGGTTTCTTTAAGTGAGTCTCATACATGTCCCTTTTTTATTAGTTGGTGTAATTCTAATAAAGTGCACACCAGTTCCAGCTTGAAGCTTTAAAAAAAGGTTACAAACAATTATCAAGGTGAAATTGTCTAAATAGAGCAACACCAAGTGTAAAACACCGAATCAAGATAATTAAAAAAAAAAAAAATAATAATAATAATAAATAAATAAATAAATAAATAAAAGATACCCGAAAAATAAAGAAAATATGTGAAGAATAATTTGGCCCAATTAAGTAACTCTAATTTGATTGATAAACTATGAAACTATCCTAATTGCTTACAATGCGATCACATCTCTTTGTATACAAAGAGATCTCATAAAGAAAATTTACTAACTAATGTAAAATAAATATAACATATTATATAAAGTTATACAAGTTTATAAATTTATAAATTTATTTTTATAAGATCTCTTCATGATTGTAACTGTATTATTTATAACCAAACTCCATTAACAGTTCTACTAAACTGATATGCCTACACGGAATTAGGGGTGTCAGGAAGAGGTGTGCCATCAAGGAAATGCTTGATCAAAGAAAATGCTCGGGCAGGCTGGTAGCTGGGAACTTGATGCCCTGCCCCTCTAACTGTTGCGAATGTCAGGTCTCCCTTATAAACTTCTGTAGACCCACCAACCTGTGCCACAACCACAACCACAACCACAACCACAACCATTGGTCAAAAACCATTGAAAAAAATAAAAAATAAAAAAGGTTAAATTTCTTAGGATCGATTGATGTTTAAAATGGAAAGGAAATGACAAAAAAAGAGAAATTACCTCTGATCCATTTAAGTACCAAGGGTGCCATGCAGTCTTAATAGGAAGACTCATTTTTTTCAGAGAATACTTTGTCGATGTAACTGGAACCCTTCCATCAGTGTCCCCACTGCATTTTGTCCAAATATATGTATAGTCTCATTGTCAGATTGATAGAGATAACAATTTTTTTCCTTTTAAAGAGGACTTTTAAAGAGGACGATATCCCAATTTTAAGTAATAGTAGTACACGTAATCTTGGAGTGCACAAGTTGGTTTTAAAAAAGAGTAGAGTTTATTATTAAATTTTTTTTTTTTTTTTAAAATCTCATATTTATTCACTTGTATTCAAAATAATTTTATAACACTTGCATACTGATCACGACGGCATTGATATCAATCATGATGTTTTACCTGAAAACCCAAACTCGAAGTCCGTTGGCCATGAACTCCCGGAGAAGGGGAATGACGGTTGAGGGGCTATCTTCCCAGTCTGTTAAGACATCACTGCAGGGTTCCCAGTCGTGTGTAAGCTTGGTTACATTGGCATGAAGGGCTTCTTGAACCTCAGGCCGATTCAGATAAACATACACATAACCCGTGCTGCATGGATCGAAATTGAATATCTGCAACTCCAAAATAAAATCAAAAAGACATTTAAGGCCCAAGCATGCATAGCATAGAACATCATAACAAAAAAGAGTTTTTTTTGTTGGGAAATAGCCAAGGAAACAGACAATAAAGATATGAAATAAACCGCAGCGGATGCAACAATGAGAAATAAAACAGTAAACGACGAAGAACAGATTTAAGTGGCGGATGCAACAATGAGAAATAAAACAGTAAACGACGAAGAACAGATTTAAGTGGTTCAGCTCAAAATGAGCTTACATCCACTGTGGGGTTGGTTTCAAAGCTTCACTAGATCAAATGGAGGTTACAGAGGGAGTATACACGTGAGGTGAGTGTTCTCTGTTGTAAGTATCTCTTGATACTCTCTCTGTAACCTCCATTTGATCTAATGAAGTTTTGAAACCAACCCTACAGTGGATGTAAGCTCATTTTGAGGTGAACCACTTAAATCTGTGTGTTTTTTCTGTATTTACTGTTTTATTTCTCATTGTTGTATCCGCTGCAATTTATTTCATATCTTTGTTGTTTGTTTCTTTGACTATTTCCCAACATTTTTTTTATCAGTACTTAGTACTTACAGAAACTTTCTTGGGCTGAGGTGTAGTGTAGTTGGCCATGGTGCAGAGGGGAGCATAGATGTTGTAGATATTGAGGGAGTAAAAAACCCAGCTGGCAGCATCGGCGGCTTCATTACACTCGCGATTTTCACTCTTGGCTTCGGATGAAAATTTACAGTATTTGTTTATTTTTTGGGCATTCTCATCCGAAATGAGTGCGTGACTCGCAAAATAATCGTACATTCCTCGGGTATCTGTTTCATCATTGATCACTGCATTCCCAATCTGTGTATATATAACGTACAACATGCAGCGCAATAAATCGAAATGATCATGTAAATAATATAAAAAAATGAAATAGTACGAACCGCATGCATGCTACTCTATCATGTGAAATATAAACTATAAACACATGCATTTTAATAATTACCACTGAATAATCATGACGAAAATATTGATAACTTTCTAGCACCCAATTCACACTATATTTGTTTTGTTTTGTTTTGTTCTGGGGGGTCGACCCAAAAATCATGATGGTGGTAACTAAAGTGTGAAAAATAAAGAAAGTTGACAAAGAAAGTTTAATCAATTATTTAAAATAATAATTCGATACGTGTCGATCTGCAAGAGAGAGACACACTTACAATAATTCCCTTGAGGTTGATAATGGTCTTGTTAGCCTTCTTATTTTGATGAAGAATAATGTGTGCAAGTTGAGGAACATAATGCCCAGCATAGCTTTCACCAGAAATAAAAAAAGGTCTGTCCTTGTACTCAGGAAATCTCTCCAGCCAGTTCACCAAGAATACATAATTATCTGCTGCAGTTTTTCTATCACCGCATGTCATATAATCGGATGATGTGTTCGAGTACGAATATCCTACTCCGGCAGGAGACTCGAGGAACAGAAGGTTTGCAGCTGCAGAAAAAAAAAAAAAAAATCATAAAAATTTAAAAAGAAAAAGAAACTCTAGATATATATTCAGGTAAAATTTAATTTATAATGAAAAATCTTACCATAGTTCCAAGAAAATTTGTTTGTGTAAAGTGTTTTGCCGTCACTGCGGACTCGGAAGGGTCCGAGCTCTTGCATTGCTCCATAGGCCATGGATGAACAACCTGGGCCTGCAGCATGCATATAAATTAAGCAAAGCTGGTAATGAAGTAGGGCACTAAAAATAATCGAATTTGATAATATATATATATATATATATATATATATATAAATTTCCAGCATGTTATTTATTATACTAAAATAATTATGCGCTTCCCATAAACAGGGCAGGCTCTTTCCTTACGCAAGTGAGGTAATTGCCTAAGACTCTTTATTAAAGAATCATTTTTTAAAAGGTTTAAAATATAATTAAAATAATTAATTAATTAAAAAATCAATTAACTTAATAAAAGAATAAAATTATTAAATTATTAAATAGATATTATATGTCATTATTAGATTTAGGAATATTCTATATAATAATTATTTCAACTACTCTTTATAAGAATATATTTTTCTTTTATCACTCTTAATTTAATATATAATATTAGAATTATAAGTAACTAAATCTAATTTTTAAATAGTCATAAAAAAAAATTGTATGACCTTTGAAGAGGCAAGGGGTTTTTTTTTTTTTTATAAAACTTTATTGGTGATAATTATTATAATTATTTTTAAATCTTTTTTAGATATTAAGAATACCTCTAAATATCTAGTATGGTAGTGAAATAGTTTGAATTAAAATATTCTATTGGATTTTAAGTGAGAAAAAAAAGATGAATTTGTAAATATGTGAGAATATATAAAAAAAATAGTTGTATTCTCAAATAACCCCTAAAACTCAACTAGAGCAAGTCTTATAAAACTAAGTTCGATAAAATCTTTTCTAAATCAAATTTTTTTCATATAGATTAAATTAGTTATTAGTTGAAAATGTAGTATATATATATCTTAATTGGTAATTTTACTTGACAAACGACCGACATTATTTTTAAATAAAATATATTGTAAAAATTAAAATTATTTTATTTTATTTTAATTAAAAAAAAACCCTAATTAAAAAATTTACCTTTAAGCCCTCTAATTTATTCAGCCAGCCCTGACTGTAAATTAACCAATGGTTTGCATATATGCGCGCACCCTCTAATAAAAACGAAAGGAATATATTATATGCAGCTAGAAGACAAAACAATTAATGTCTTCTTTCCAAAGTGTTTCCTCATGAATTCAGCCTAATGATATTGACAAAGGATGGAGACTGAGAATTATGGAACAGATACCTCCATTAAGCCAGAGAAGAAGAGGCAATGAATTTTTATTGGGATTGTTGGCTTCAGCAAAATAATAAAAAAGCGCACGACCCGCGGCTTTATCCACAGTGACATATCCACCATACTGTGAGAATTTCACCTTTGGTTGTCCAGGCAGTCTCTCGATCCTGTCTTCCTCCTTCGAACCAACCTGAGGAACATGAACAACTTTGTCTTCGTTGACAGCCTCAACTGCCTCGAAAAGACTGGTGTCGAATCCGAAATGTCCCTTCAACTTGGATTGTCTGAGTCTGAGATCAGGAGACAGACCAGCTTGTTCTTTCATTTTGCCAAGAGTTTGAGCCACAAAGCCTGAAACAAGGAGACAGAACAAAAGAACCCATGAACAAAAAGACTGACTCGATCCCATTCTGTTTTCTGATTCTGCAGAATGTGAACAAGAGAGACAGAAGAAGAAGGGAGAAATGTTGAGTTCAGAATCTTCAGATCCAAAAAGTGTTGTTTACGTGAAGTTTATATCACACGTATATATAGACATGTGAAATACGTTAGACACAAATAAATTAAATAAAAATTAAATAAAAATTTATGTGATATCATATTGTGAGTTAGATTGTCTAATTATTTTTATTATCAAACCTATCTAATGCATATTATAAAATCATATTAATTTATAAATTTATTTTTATATAATTTCTTTATATATATAATAATTTTCGATAGATATATATAAAGATGGATACGTAATCGGTAATAGAAGCAATGTAATTAGCTAGCAGTATTATATATAAAAAAAGTTATTTCTAATAAAATAATTATTTAAAATAAAAAATAAATTATCAATAATATTTTGATCGCAGTCACATTAATTATCGTCCAGACAAACCTGATCTTTTTCAACTTTCAGCGACCACGTAGGGACACTGGAGTACAGATTGTTTTTGGCCTGTTATCACCAGTCACGTTCTGCCATGTGGGTAGTCTCGAGGGACTAGTAGTGCTTATTCTTTTATCACCACACGCTATTTTATCCAGAATCAATCATTGATGGCACGCTCATTCTGATAAGAGGGACTGTACGTCAAATCAGGATTGGGAATCATGATCAACCAGGCCGGAAACAGAAATCAACTGATCTCGTTAATTATTCGTCTTTGTTAAAACGTTTGGTGAGCTTATATATATATATATATATATATATATAAGACAATTCCATATATATGATAAACAAATTACTTCCTTTCTTGTTTTTATTGATCAGCTAATAAATATTACAAAATAAATTACTTCCTTTATTGGTTCTACTGATGATCAGCTAATAACTATAAAAATCAGTTTTAAATTTAAATCATATTATGTAATAGTTCTTAGCTGTGACCCCCGCATGCATACTAATGATTCTGTTCTGTAAACATGTGCAAGCAAATGCCCCTTTCTGTTGATTCTTATCCGCTAATTTCATTTTTAATGAAAGAGTCAAAGGCAAAAGGGTGTTATTTCAGGCGCAATACAAAATCCATTATTTTAGTAATTTACTTTCTCAATGGTTATTTGCAAGGGCTTTTAGGTGTGTTATGCATGTGTACGTTTTAGTATAGAAATAGGAAATAAATGCAGAGAATTAATGTAACCCGACCGAGTACGAAACTTGCATTTGACTTTTTTACCTATTTATTTATATGGATGAAACACTCATTTAAAATTTAATGAGTGACTTAGGATTAAACTTGGGGCTCAAAATTTAGTATTGATATTGTAAAAATCGATCAACAGATCGAGACGAGAGAAAAAGTCATTTTCAACTCACTGAGACGATTCAAATTTCGTTCGGTGTTGTTTGGAACCTCTAACGGTGTGCCAGTGCAGCCGTATAGTGACGGTGCGTATATGAGTAACAGATAAAATAAATGAAAATAGACACAAAATTTACATGATTCGACGTACGTCATGCCTATATCTATGGGTATTTGAGGAGGTGAATCCATTATGATAATATTTTACAATCTCTCATATTTTACTATATAAAAAAAGTATAAATTGTTATGAAGAAAATCTATCTAGAGAAATTGCTTGTTGAAAGAGAAGAAGTTCCAAGGAAGAGAAGTTGAAGGAGATGAAGCTAAGAGAGAGACAACCGGTTGATGAGAATGCAAAATGTCATATTTTTCTCATTTTATATTTAATATTTTATACTTATTTGGTATTTAAATATACTCATTATTCTTATATTTTGATTCAAGATGCAAATGGAGGCGTTAAATACAAAACGAAATTAATTGAGTGATTTTGGATAATTTTGATATTGTTTTGTTATTTGGACATAACTCTCTCATCTAATTTTTGATTGAAATAATTTAAAATGTTATGGAATATCGAAAAAAAATATCTATAACTTTCGTATTTTAAGTTTTATGAAATACTAGCTGATCAAGGTCGAAATTGGACCGCAAATCACAAACGAAGGGGCTGGATGTAAAATAATACATGAAGGAGAAGGATTAGACTTCATTGGGCTTCAATTTATTTAGGCCGCACGTAGCCTCATATTCAGTTTCACATAGGATTTAAAAACGAGAGATGGGCCCCACGCAATTCACTTGGTTGGGCACAATTCACTTTCATGGGCCACACGCCACTTGGTTTGGAGTTCAATGGCCACTAGCACTCTGCTTTTGTAGCCGAGTCACTTTACACATGAGATAGCAATTTACACATGGCTGGACTTCAATTCATCATGAACCTAGGCGCACTTCACAAGAGAATAAATAACATGTACCACGGCAATACATGGCTTTACTTCAATTGGGGCACGACACTTTTTTTGGATTCATAATTAGTCTAAGGAAATGGAAAACTCAAGATTAATAAAATTAAGATTTAATTTATGTATTTTCTATTTTTTAATTTTTATTTTGAATATCAAATGTTTTTCTGTGTATATTTTATAATTATTTTGTTTAATTATTAGGATGCCTACTAGTTTACTATTTGTTACAATTTACTGCTAGGTTAGATATCAAATTCGTAATTGTTTGATTCCTCTAATCTATGAAGCAATTCAGATTTAATGATTTGTTGTGTCAAAAATTATTAGATCTTAAGTAGAATGCTCGACTAAATTATATGCAACCGTCTGTGATCGAATTGTTTAGTTTCATCGATCTCTCTAATTTTTAAAATTGTTACTAGATTAAACTCTTAACGCTTGTCTTGGGTTGTTTAGAAGTTATGGTTAATTAGATCATCTATTTTCTAATTAACTGTAACTAAGAAGAGATAGGAAAATAGTTCTAACGGTGAATATTGAAAATATTAATTTATATATATTTGCATTAATAATCATTTGTAAAATTTCAATGGTAGATATTGACTTAGACCAATATTTATTCTTTTGATCTATTTTGATACTTTAAATTGAATTATTCTTTAATTATTTTTATTTTTCTTAAAATTGTTTTCGTTTTAGTCAAAAGTCAAAACCCTTCATCCTTACTCAAGTAGTATAAAAATTAGGCTAGATACTCTTTATAGAAATGATCCTTATTCGCACTATTATATATAAATCTTTTAGAACTATAGGTTTTATTTTTGGTTACCCACGATATCACACCATCGATCATCTGGTCGAGGCTTTTTATAGGCACTTGGTTTACCGCAATCTTCCTTTTACGTATGTCTGTTACTTTTTTCATTCAGCGCGTTTTTTTTCTTTTTTTCCTATCGTTTCCCTGTTTTTCGCTAATACTCTATTTTTTCCAACAGTAACTCTATACCCATATGTCACTTCACGTCCTTTTATACACATACCTTGTCTTGTATTAAATAGCTGGGCCCTACACATTTTTCCCATCACATTTAGTATGATGGAATACAGACTTTTATTGAGTTTGATAATTAGGTTAAATTCAATTAATATTTTATGGACCAAGTGAATTTTATTTTAATTGTAATTTGGCCCAACAAAGTTATGGAATGAGTTGGATTAGTTTGGAATGTGAGTTGAGACCCAATAGTATTTATTAAAAAAAAATACTCGACCCATGAGGAAGATTTTGGACAAGTGAAATATTTTTTTTTTGACCGTTCTAACTAGGCCAATGTATGAACTCTCTAAATGTCCAAGTTTGGGCCAAATATCTTGGAAAAGGGTCAAAAGTCCAAGCTCAGGATCACTTCCATGCCATGCACATTTCTTGTGCACTTTTCCACTCTGTACACGTTTCTTTTTCCACTACTTTCATGGCTACAGCTCATATAATAAATATGTTCTCACGTTATGCAGTTGTGCATTAGCTTTACAAACTAGGGTGCCCTTCACCATATTTTCGACACATGCACGTCTCTACCTCTCTCTTTCTTTAGAATTTCCAGTAGTCATCTAGATATACTATATATGCGCATAACTTCATCATAGCATAGAGAAAATTACCAAAGCACTCAATCACTGCACCTAACCAAGAGAAAACAAAGCCATGGCTATTCCATGTTCAATGTCCATGCACCACCATCCACCTTTCCTACACTCCTCAACAGTCAGCCACGAGCACATAGCCCCTCCACGTCGTGCGTTGCCAACCACCACCATCGAACATAAACCCATTGTCGAGTTGGTCAACGCCGCAACCTCCCACGAAGTTGCACCCCCCATGATCTTCCCATTAATTACACAACCCTCTATTAAGTTCCACAACACTACTACCCCAATGCACCACTACAGGTAGCACTATTGTGAGCTAGTCCTTCGTTTAATACCCAAAGGGAAGAAGAAAGAAGAGAAAGTGTACCTCTGTTTTTCTTCTAAAAAATAAAGTAGTAGTTTGGTTGAAGTCCTCCACTGAGCTCCACTTTGTCGGCCTCTCAACGAATCGTACTTCATTGCCCCCTCCTTACTCCGCCTTCAACTCGAGCCCACAACTACCCCTCATCGTTTCTGCACGGCCAAGCCCCCAACGTTAAACGAGCACAACCGCCCAGTTCGTCGGCATTTTTACCAAAGCCATCTTGCTCCGCCTAGTCACTGTCGTAGCTCCCCCTCACGGCAACTATTAATATTTGTTCGGCATTGTTGAGAAAATTTTCTAAAAGATTAAAAAGTCCAGGTAAATGAGATTCCTATACCAACTTTTGCATAAAAGAAAAAGAATTATGTATTGTAGAGTTCTCACTAGGCTACAATTGCCTCTACATCTATGATGGGTGTTATTACACTTCTACCTCTTCGGGTAGAGTTAGAGCAATATTCGAGTTTCCAAACACTTTAAAGCTTTGGAGGGTGCAAAAAGTTGAATGCACGGCCATTTTTCCTAATTTCTCTACGAGAAAGACGATTTCTTATTCATGAAATATCTTACTACCCATTTTTTTTAGCCTGCCCACCTTTAATTGATTACAAGAGAATTGACTTCTTGGAATTGGGTAGACACCAAAGTTCTTCCCAACAAATCATGACATGTTTAGTTTTGATTATGCATGATGTATGAGCATGAGCAAAGAAACAAAAACAAGTTGGAGAATTTGAGGTCGAGAATTACAATACAAAATAAAAACTACCAAAGTATGGGGTTGACCATAATTTCAGAGGATTAATTGGGATGCATCACTCAAGGAATGTAAATAAATTAGGCTATTCGACAATTCGTTCGGTTAAACTCGAATCGATCTCAACTTGTAAAAAAATAAAATTCACTCGTAAAGGCAGATATCCGCTCGATTAGTAAAAGACACATATCCGACAAAATTCAATTCGACTCGGTTAAAATTCGTTAAGACTCGCTCGTTTATGTTCAAATCAACTCGATTGAAGTTCATTCATAAATTGATACAATATTCATATATATATATATATGTTATATATATGTATTGCTAATAATATAAGTATAACACTTTTATAATTAAATATGTAATCTAATTACTTATATATATATAATGGATATACTTCATAACTAAATTTTATAATTTGTACAATATCTCATTTATAAAATTTAATAATTTTATATATAATACGTAAGAACCATGTATGAAATACATATATGTTATCATATTATGTATATTTATTGATAACATATGTAAGCATATAACATATTGTTATGATGAATAAATTTCAACTAGTTAGATATTAAATATTATTTTTTTATTAGATTTTTATTTATTTATTTATTTTTAAATTTTATTCAAAAAAAAAAATCGAGCTCGAGGTTGACTCGACTCGAATTCATTTGTGGGACGAGCTTGAGTTCAAAGTCGAATTGGAAGTTTAGCTTATCAAGTCGAGCTCAAACAAAGAATAAATAAAAATCTCGAGTTCGGGCTCGAGCTCAAACTCAAATATTTTGAGTCAAGTTGAATTTGACAAGTCAAAATTCGACTCAATTACAGCCCTAGATCATGCATGTTTTTGTATTTTAATAAAGATGGATATTTTATTAACTTTAAAATATGAATTTGGACCAAAACAAATATAGTTGTCTTTTTCTTATGTTTATCTGTATATCCAAATAAATTCATATAAAATAAACTGAAAATCCATTGCTAGTTTTGTGTCTATCTTCAAAGATATATCCCATTCTTATAGTGGATTGTAGAAAAGAAGAAGTGAGTGTCCAATAAGAAAATTGAATTATGATCGGGTTGGCAATAGGTCCTTCAAGTGTTGGATTAAAGGCCCAAGCGTGATTTGTAGAGTATATGGATCATATGGAAACCATATTTTTTAAAGAGAATCGAAGAAATTTTGTAGATTTGGGTAGTTTGGTCCAATAATACAATAAGCAACCATTGATGGCCCCATTTTCATCTTGGTGCAACTTCTAGCCCGGCCCATATAATTGCAGCGTTATGGAAATATGCCATTTCGAGATTTTTCTGAATATAAATTTTGTTATATACTTCCTTGTTTTATTTATATTTTAAAAATTTATTGAAAATGTACACTCTCCGGTCTCCATTGTAACAAGGGAAGGTTCGAACATGACAACAGAATGAAATAAAAGTGTAGATTTTAAAATTTTTCAAATGGATGTTTTTTTCTGTTAGTATTGAATGTTTGAGAATAAAGTCTACACTAATCTCAAAAGAGCAAGTCTTCGATAAAGAGTTTTTGTAAATACAAATAGAATAATTTAAGGATAATTTATCCCAATTTATAATCTCTAGAAATTGTTTGCATTTAAGAGAATTTGTGCAGGGAGAATATCATGAAAATCAAAGTCTTACCGTTTTGAGTCCACTCTTAGGAGTTTTTTGGTTTTGATTTTTTAATTTTTAATAAACCTTTGAATTTTCGAGCAATTAAAAACAAGACTTGTGATCTAAGACTTGTGATCTAAGACTCCAGAGGTGACATCTCAGTTGGTTTAAATGCTAATACGTATGTAGAAGATGGTGACTTAAGGATTATTTTTTAATGTAGAAAAACAGGCATTGGACCGATCGAAAACTTGACATAGCAATCATCAAGCAAAGACAAGGACCCCATAAATAAAAACATATCTTAACTAGCAAGTATTTTTTTTCTTAGTCATTCATATTTCGGTCCCAAACTATATCAAAATTACAAATCTGAGTTCTAATGTTGCAGAATCCTTGTGTTTTATCCCACAAGTGTTTTTTGTATATCAAATCTTGTATATTAAATCATGTCATTTATTAGTGTAAAGTGTGTCTGCCACCAAATATGATTTATCTTATATTTTAGGAATGATTTCAAGAATATAATAACAAGACAGAAAGTAATTTATTGGTGTATGACTTAGCCTGGAAGCCAACATGGCCCAAACGGGAACACGTTGTCTCAAAGCGTGGTTAATTGTAACTGAAAATCAAACACACGAGGAGATGGGATAAGCAGATTTGACCAGCCGCTGAAGTCCATCGTTTTATAATTTCCAACTGCGTGAGTATCGCTCACACAAGCTACTGTTTTTGCAACTCTTTACCGGCTTGAGTTGCGTGAAAGCAACAACACGTGCAAGTTGCAACTCCTGAACTTTCTTCATAAATTCTCTCGAACCAAACAAGGCCACAAACCAAACCTTCGAAGCTCATTTTGTGCTGTGTCTGTCTGTCTGTCAATGGTCATCTTAGTAGAAAAATTTAGCAAGCTCTACTCCAAACTGGAGAATCACCTCCACCACCACCAATCTGAAGCCTTATCGGCTTCTCTACAGGCTTTTCAATCCCATGTCTCGAATTACATAAACCAGTTATGGGTAGATTCGAGATCATCCGGATCAGAGATGATCCTGTCCTTGCCATGGATTCTCCGATGTCTAGGCCTTCTACCCGCCATTAACAAAGCTTTCGCAAAGCTAGTTGTGGATATTGATTACCCCGTCGGTGACTGGGAAGTTGCTGTTGTGGATGAATATCTAAACTGCAGCTTGAGTTTCCTGGAGCTTTTCAATTCCATTTCTTCCTCTCTTGCATATCTTAGCCAAGCTCGGCTTCTGCTAGCTCATGCTTTGGGCCTTTTGGAGAATTCACCATCTTCTGCAATAGAGCATCTGAAACCAATTCAGCCAAGAAGTCTCGACAAGGATTTCGGGAAAACTAAGGAAGATGGTAAAGAAAAGATTTACTCTGGCAAGGATTTGGTTATTCATGAAGCTTTAATATCCATGAAGAACATAGGATTCTGGGTTTGTGGGATTGTGCTGTCTGGTTTATGCAGTGATGGTAAGCCATATTTGGAGATGAGAAAATCGGTTCCTGGGTTGGGTTTTTCTTCATTTGTTGAATTGGATTCAAGTTTATATGAGATAATGGAGAAAGGGGCAATCTTGAAGGAGATAAAGGAATTGAACGATGCAGTGGCTTGCCTTCTTGCTGCTTTGGCCACTGGGAAACAAAGCGAAGCAGCCGAAGAATTGCAGAGAAAGTTGGAGATATCAGAGAAACTATTGGAGGAATTGCAGAAGGAGGTGGATCATTTGTTTTCTGAAGTTTTAGATGGAAGAAATAAAATGGTTGATTGCCTTCGAGAATGGAAACAATAGCAGTTTCTGTAATATTTCGTTTGTAAAGTTTGAACTCGTGTTGATTCTGTAATATTTGCTCCAATTATGTATATGTTTTTGTTTTCCTCTCTTAAGGAACAAACACTTGGTAATTACAAATTTATAATCAACTTCTGCTATACTTTTCTTTAAGCAGGAAAACGACTTTCTTTTTTTTTAACTAACAATTCAGAGAATGCTTCATACATCTTATATGTCTTTCGTAACAGAGGACGAAATTTTAAGAAGTTGAGGAATAACTCTCAACTTGGAATAATTTATTGCACAGAAAACTTGCTTCCGAAGAAAAATAAAAAATTGCAACAGAAAATGTATATATTTTGCAAGTGATTAAAAAAACCAGGCCCCTTCTAACAAATTAAAACATGATGCTACTATATTTTGCAATGTGTACTAGAATTGCGATAGAAACTGGTAAAAACTAGGTTCAAATCCCTTTTGAGTGCAAACAATCACTAGGGACTATCAGATTGGAGGATTTTTTTCTTGAATTACCCGAGGTGTACTTATAGGAAACTTCTTGCCAAGGGCATGTGCACTCCTAAGATTAGTCGGGATGTTGTTCTTAGACTCTCGGCATCAATTAAAGAAAAAAAAAACTGGTGAAAACTAGCTACAATTTTTGCATCCCCATCAGCAAAACCTTCTACAAAGGGACCATCTTGTATCATCCACCTAAGAATCCTAGCAATCTGTCTCTTTTTTTTTTCCCTTTTACATGGCATGGAAAGGTGAATAACAAAAACTGCTAAACTAGACAACTCTATGAAATCAGCTCCGTCTGTTATGTTGCAATCAAAGAACATGAGCAGGAATGAAGAGATCAGAAGATGGTCATTTGACTCCCTGAATCAATGGAAAAGATCCCCGTCTCTGGTTCCTTCATCTTGCTATAAACATCAATTGGCAACCTGGGAAGCATCAAGTTCAAGTACGAGACTTTAAAGTAGTAGACTTTAATGGTGAAAAATTAGTAGAAAAAACATATTTCAATGAAATCTTTAACCAGAAAATAATAACTGCCTTAGAACCCAACCTTTTACATGTCTACATAATTACAGGCAAGGAGGTTGCTTTACGCAGACGAGAAGGACAAAACAATTAGTCAAACCTTTGAAAACAGCATATTCTGCAACTTAGGCTAGCATGTTCTCTTAACAAGATACAGCCACACGGCAAAAAGGAGTCATGTAGCCAAATAAGGCTTTGTGAAAATTTTCCAAAAAATCTACCTAATTCCCATAGTCAAGTTCGATGCGTGAGGAAATGAAACTGGAGCCAGGCCATGAACCAAGGAACTTAAGCTTGATTTTAAAGCCTTGGAGTAGTACCAATCATTAAAAACAGAAGATACTGCTCTGTGTTCAATCTATGAAGGGACTTTGTAAACAATCTGTTTTCTTCAAGAGGTGTGGAGAGGCAACAACAAATTGAAATATAGTTTGAGGATAAATTAAAACAAAAGAACGATACCCCAAGTGCAAGGTAATGTCTAATCTTCTTTCTGCATTTGGTAATTGTAGCGCACATTAGGACTCCCAACACCATGATCTGTGAGGGTATTTTGCATTTTTACAGGATAATAATCACAATAAGACTGGACAGGGTGGTCAGCTGTTGGAAAGAAACCTCGAAGCTCCTCAACCTATAAGTTTCAGAGAAAAATAATTGCGGCAGTGGACAAGTGAATGAACATCAGAGAGATATGTATCAAGGAGATTATTTTTATTACCTGTCTGCGCAAAGTTTCATTCACCAGCATAGTCTGCTGCTCCTGAAACAGAGTTGAGAAAAGAATTACTGAAATAAATAGCTGGTTTCTATTTTCTTTTTTTTTTTATTGCACCGGGTGTCCAGAACAGCATCCTGACTAAGCTCGGGAGTGAAAACGATCTCTAGAGGCCATCAGGCTGAAAGATTTTTTCCTTAAATTATACGAGGTGCACTTGCAGAAAACTCCTCAAAAATAATTATAAATGTAATCTCAGTTGCTCATGATGGTGGATTTCAAATTAATTGAATACTTGCAAACTATGCAAGGGATCCAATCTACCTGCATCCTTGATTGCTCCAGCTGCTCCATCAGTAATTGTTCCTGAAGTGGGAGAACATTTGTTAGGATTTTTTTTTTTTTTTTGGTCTACAATATTCAAAAAATAATTATGACCACAAAATATGATATTTGGAGAAAATGATGAAAGTAAAATCTATGAGAAAGAGTCATATGAGAACATAAAATCTACAGAACCTTCCTCTCCTTCACAGACAATAACCCTTCACTTAATCGCTGTTCAAGCTGCTGCAATTCTTTTAAGCCCAAGCCAGTCAGGTCCTTACCCAACAGCCGTCTGCATAATTGGAACAACATATACATCATACATAACAGAACTTGCATTATTCCGAAAATTTAATAATTAAAAGCCCAACTAATATAACTAGATTAATGATCACGTACAAGTGCTTCATGTGTAGCTTTGAGATTTCATCTTTGAGAACATCTACCTCCTTTGAATCTTGCTTCTGAAGAAAAAGAAAGTCCAATGCATCAATCCCCAATATGCTGTAAACACATTTGATACACCAAAGAGAATAATGCAACAAATGCCTTAAAAGAGAATTGGTCAGCCAATGCTAGGTTAGGCATCTTGTAACAAATAAAACGATGACCAGAAACTTTCAGGTTGCGAAAATTATTAAGGGAATTGCATTTGTACAACTGAGTCACCGTCTATACAGATTGTAACCTAATCACATCATTTCCAAAACTTTAAATGAAAATTGGGGCAAAAAGACCTCCCCACAGGTTGTAGCAACAGCCTGTCCCCACCCTACTTTTCCCTTCCACCTAACCAAAAACAGAATGTGTAACTTTAAGAAAGATGGGAAAATCATTCTGGAGAATTTCAGATGGATGAGGGAAAGGAATTTTATCCAATTTATTGTTCATATGTAAAGCCCAGGTATCCGGTTTGTTTACACGGTTATTCTGTCATGAGTGAGGGTTTCGTAAAATTGGGGTGTCGTCCTTTTTTAAAAAAAAAAAAAAATTAATAAACTTGTCTATCTCCAGTGAATTCTACATGGGAAAAACTTAAAAAAGAACAAAATGGGTCTGATCCCAAATAATAAGTATACCTCTGGTTTGTATTCTACTAATGCAGCGTCGGGAGAATCTAGACATTTATTGTACCTTGAAAGTATTCCATTCATACTGCAAGAATCCCAAAAGAAGATAAATTGTTATTAGAGTTGATTATTAAAAAACGGATCTTCTTCATACTCCATGTGATTAGGTCATTGAAACAATGTACCAGTTCGCAGAGAACTAAACGAATAAAAGGATTTTGAACATCTACTCAGACCTTTTCATTTTCTGATAAAGATAGTTAATATTTCTACTAGAAGTGATTTTTTCCCTTCCTGTCTAAAGCAAAGTTCTTTATGGCTTTACTACTTCCTATCGATTAAGACACATTGCCAGTCTCTTTATCTTCCTCATTTTCGCTTAAACTGACAGTAGAGATAAATCCCATTTCACATTACATTTTCTGGCATTGCTTCATTTCCTTCTTCTTTCACTACAAATTATGTTTCTTTCAACAAGTTACACGTACTAACATGCAAGCGTACCTGCATTCTTTAAAGTCTGGTAGGGTAGAAAATTTACTCGAGCATTATTACATTTCTGCTTAAACTATCAGAAAACTAGACAAGAACTTGTTTCCTCCCAGATTCCAAATTTTCTTTTGATACCTAAAAGTTAGCATTATTTTATAAGTAGAAAATTCAAAAATAAAGCATTCAACATCTTAACTCGATTAAAGGCTGAAATGCAAATCTAAATTAGAACATCCCAAGAAGATCGTATTCTTTCCCAAAAGTAGAAAACAGAATCAGATATAGATCAATGAATATAAGCACAAACACTGACAAGAAAGAATACAGGAATATAAATAAGATGAATAAAAAGAGGGAAAACAAGAAATGAGGAAAGTATCACTTCAACAAACACATGCAAGGGAGTCCAAAATTAAAATAGCAAAATAAACTGAAAACAGAGCAGCCACCGTAAAATTTAAATTGCAAAAGAGAAACCAATACAAAGCTCATGCAAAAATGTCCAAAAACTTATAAAAATGTAAGGCACAACCCCACTTAGTAATTCTAGTAACGTTTAAAAGAAATCAAATTGAATATGCATCATAACATTTCAAAAAAAAAACCAAAACAGAGCACTTAGAAACAGATATAACCGAGAAAAACATGCAAACATTTAAAAAATAGAAGAAACGAAAGTCAAGAACAAGATGGATACAAACCCAGAACTAGAAAACTCAAAGAGCTTTCCAGTGTTGGAGAAGATAATAACGGCAACATCGGCATCACAGAGAACAGCGAGTTCCTGAGCCTTTTTGAGCAGGCCAGCACGTCTCTTTGAGAATGTGACTTGTCTACTATTTGTATTCTCGATCCTCTTGATCTCAATCTTCCCTCTACCCATTCTCAAGAGCCTTACACCCAACTGATCAAAACCCTTATAAAGCCAGAGAACCAAACTGATTCTTGCCAACACACGAAACTCTGTTTTATCTCTCTGAGAAGGATTTCTCTTTGGCTTTTGGGGTTACCTCGTAAACTTGGGAAAGGTAGGGACGGTTGTTAATTTAAGAGAGAGAGAGAGAGAACGCACGTTTTTACCCCCAAATGGCAAGAGCCTGGAAACGGCAAGCTTGCATGGCTCTGCATTCTATTTAGAGTTTACGCATGACTCTCTTTGCCACATTTGGAGTGATATTCTGGTGCTATTGGTTCTCTTCTGGGCGCTATTTAGTA
The DNA here is from genome assembly GCA_036559045.1 of Platycarya longipes. NCBI lineage: Eukaryota > Viridiplantae > Streptophyta > Magnoliopsida > Fagales > Juglandaceae > Platycarya > Platycarya longipes. The sequence continues at coordinate 39,652,366 of CM071801.1, read as the reverse complement.
ATTTATCTGTATTTATGCAAGGGTAATGGTAGGTTATCACCACTTTATCATTTATTTATTATCTATAATGTATTTATTTTTTTATATTTTCTTTTAAATATTTTTTTTAACATCTTTAATTATTAAAAAAATTAAAAAAAATATAATTTTATTAATAATCACTTCTTTAATTATTACATAAAAAAATATAAACTAAAAAAATATAAAAAAAAAATGATAAATAAGATATAATCCTATCATTATTTTTTATGAAATATAATATCCATGTGGGCCCCACTGTTTTTGTTTGGTTTTGGTCAATGTTCTTGTTGGCCCTATTTATTTATATATATGTGTTATGTATTTAATACTGCTACTACATATGGGAAATCCAGTGCCAGATTTAGAGAAAGGGTGATTGGGTGTTATGTACATGCTGTTTTAGGAGAAGTTCATAAGGTTCTCTTGCCACTTTTAGAGTTTTTTGTGGGCCCCATTTTTTTATTTGTCTCATTAATTGGTGTTTTTAACTTTTGCCACATTTAGTATAGGAAATATATGGGGATCGGTCTATCCGATCCTCTTGAAAAATGGAAGCCGGCGTCTCTATCGTCGGTGGGCAACACTGTCGTACGGGTCTAAAGCTGCATGGGGCACATCGGGGGTCGCTGTTACAGGAGTGGGGTTGCCGGAAGCCAGCGGTCACGATGGGGTGGGCAGTGTTGCTCACCACCGTCGACGCCAATGCCGTCTGAGTTGAGGTCAAATCCTCTCTTAAATTCATCTTCATTTTATTATTTTATTATTATTTTAATTATATTCTTTATTGTGTTTTTTATTTTACTATATATTTTATTATATTTTTAAAATTTTTTTATTGTGTTTTAATAGAGGGTTATTTTTGGCTAGAGGCAACCCGACCGACCTCAGCATCTCCCTTTAGTTTAATCACTTTCAAATTTAGAGGGTCATTGGCCTTTGGTTTCAGATTTTGTTTTTCCAGATCTTAGTGCCTTTTGGCTCTACATATAGCATAACTATTCCAAAATTAGATGGGGTTGGTTAATTACTATATTTTAATTTATGAGTATAGGTCTATTACTGTTGTTTCATCAAATTAGCAAAAATAACTTCTTTCTCTTTCAGCAACAAAAAAGAGCAAGAAAATAATATAGGATTAGATGTGAAATTAAGCATATGTGCAGATAAGGTAACATGCAAGGATAGAAGGTAGACTATTGACGAGATTTGAGCGTAATTTCTAAACTAAAAAGAAAACATTAAAGTATAATTGTTTCATTTAGAGTGCTAATACTTTAAATGAAAACTCTATTAGATGAGCTGTAACTGAACTGGAATTTCTTCTTATTGTAATAGCGTAGGAAAATATTAAAATCATGAGTTATAATCTCCATGGCTATATTAAGAACTTGTGATATATAATCACCATGGATATAGTATTGGAAAAGATCATTTAAAGAATAATTTTATATTTGGAGTTTATTTTTTTAAATATGATTTAGGAAGGTTTCCAATTTAGACAATTTTTGGAATGGCAGTGGTTTTTTTAGTAGAAACTGCTCATACAAATTTAGATAATTTTTTTTTTGTTTTTTTTAATAAAAAAAATATGATAATATCCCTTCCAAAGTGACACTTTTTCTCATTTCATGAAAAGGAAAAAAAAAATATTTGCAACTGTGAGTCATCTAATTGTCGCATAATCGTTTTGAGAAAAATTAATAAAACATAAAATCTACATAAGAAAAAATAATTTTTTAATAAGAGACCCCCCTCATTTTTAAAAGAGTTACATGACGTTTATGCACTTTATGATTATATATAATTACTCTTTAAGAAAAGGTTGGCACATATAATCCCTAAGTGAGGACTACAAATAAAATTTCTCTCTCTAGATATAGATAGATATATATATATATATATAACTAATCCTTCAAAACTTTGAGCTAAATTTTTGGAAACATTCTTGACTTATTCCAACGATCTTGGAAGGGCTGAGTCTTGGAAGAACACCGTTTGCAGGTTTGGCATTCCCAAGAAGATAAACTCTGACAACGAGAAACAATTTGACTCAAAACATTACAAAGAATGGTACAAGGAGTTAGGCACCCAAGTCAAATATTCATCACTCAAATACCCACAAACACTCGAACACGAAGAGTCACCAAACAAATCCCTACTTGGGCTCTTAAAGAAGAAGTTCACAGACAAAAAAGGAGAATGACCCAAAAGAGCTCCCGAGAGTACTATGGACCTATAGGACAATTGTAAAGATCCCAACATGCAAGACACCGTTAACTTTGGTATTCAGGAGCAAGGCAATCGTCTCGCAGAAGTCGATTTGTTCACACACTGAACTAGCCACTTCAGCCAATCTAAAAACAACGAGATACTCAAGGAACACCTTAACTTATAAGAGCATCAACATTGGTCTCATCAAAATAATTCATCAAAATTTGATGAAAATGACAAATTTGCACATATCAAATTTGATAATTTATTATTCAAAAATCAAGCAAAAAATACTTTTATGTTATTCTACTCATTTTCTTTTCCTCATTTTTGATTAAATAGGACAAATTTCTTTTAATATGTGTGTAAATTTGTACTTTTCATCAAATTTTGATGATTTATTTTGATGAGACAAATGAGAATGCTCTAAGAAGAAAGAAGGGGAGAACATGGAGACCCAAAGCATCCTCAAAAGAAAGGTCAAGCACAATATATAAGTCAATCCAAGTCCTTTAAAATGGGCGACTTAGTACTTAAACAAATGAGAGTGACACCAAGATGGAGAGAAACTCGGCCCGTGGTGGAAATGACTTACTACTTAAACAAATGGGAGTGATACTAAAATGCAACACCTTTGAAATACCGAGCTTCTGAAAAAAAAAAATTATCTGTAGATTTTTTCAAGTTATGTATTCGATAAAAGACAAGTTAATAGAGATGGATGGTTGTTTAGTTCACACATTTCCTATAATTAGCCACTAATCGAAGTACAAAGACTCGCGGTGCAACCAATGGAAGTGGAAGTCACAAGACTCCATGATTCCTATAGTTAACCACTAGTGTTAAGTCCAAAAACTCGCAATGCAACTAATAAGAGTGGAGGTCAGAAGACCATACAACCCTTTTTATTAGCCACCAATTTGAGTTCAAAGACTCGCGATACAACTAATGGGTGTAAGGTCAAAAAACTCTATGACCCTCATACTTAGCCACTAGTGTCGAGTCCAAAAACTCATGGTGCAACTACTTGGTGTGGAGGTCAAAAAACCCCACGACTCCTATACTTAGCCCCCATGTGTCGAGTCCAAATATTCATAGTGCAACCAATGAGTGTGGAGGTCAGAAGATCCCACAACCCCTATACTTAGCCCCCCAATGTTGAGTCTAGAGACTTATTGTGTAACCAATGGACATGAAAGTTAGGAAACTCCATGACTCCTATACTTAGCCACTAGTGTTGAGTCTAAAGAAGTGTAACGCAATCAATGAGTGTGGAGTCAAAAGACCCTATGAGTCACGACCTCTATACTAGCAACCAGTGTTAAGTCCAAAGACTCGCGATGGAACTAATGGGCGTGGAGGTCAGAAAAACTCACGACCCCTATAGTTAGCTACTAATATCGAGTTCAAAGACCTGTGGTGCAACTAATGAGCGTGAAAGTCATAAGACCCCACAACCTCTATATCTAGCCACCAATTTCGAGTCTAAAGACTCGCGATGCAACCAATGGGCGTGAAGGTCATAAGAGCCCATGATCCCTATACTTAGCCACCGATGTTGAGTCTAAAGATTCGTAGTGCACCAACGGGCATGGAAGTTAGAAGACCCTATAACTTTTTACTTAGCCACCAACGTTGAGTCCAAAGACTTGTGGTACAACCAATGTGCATAGAGGTCAAAAGACCCCACAACCCCTATACTTAGCCACTAGTGTTGAGTCTAAAAACTTGGGGTGCAACGAATGGGTGTGGAGGTTAGAAGACCCCACGACTCCTATAGTTAGCCTACAGTGTCGAGTCCAAAGACTCGTGATGCAACCAACGAGCATAAAGGTCAGAAGACCCCAAGACCCCTATACTTAAAATTGAGCTCAAAGACTCACATCGAAAGTGCGTATGTAAAGTGGATAAAGCAAGCATCAAACATTACAAATGAGCCAAATCAAAAGCCAACATTGTACATCAATATTACAAACAGGCCAAACCAAGGGCCAACATTGTATATTACAAACAGGCTAAACCAAGGGCTAACATTATCCATCAACCTTATACAAGTTGACAAGCATAAATAAAAGGAGACACTATTTTCCAAGTATGGGGTCTTTCTAGGCTTGAAGGATGAGAGCATCATATAAAATGAGTGAATATAATGTTGGCACGACACCTCATTAGGTCTAAAGGCGTTTAGATCCAGCCCAAAGTTTTTGGTACCGTACCGTACCGGTCGGTACGGCCGGTATGTACCGTACCGGCTACTAAACCGGCACACATAACATATATATATCGTACCGTCCAAAATATCGGGTGTTTCGGCCGGTATCGTATTGTACCGGCCGGTATTTAGGTTTTCGGCTGGAACAAGAATTTCGCCCGGTACACTTTCTACCGGTTTGTTGGATGGCATTTTTGTAATTATGTTTTCGGTCCTTCGGTTCGGATATCCACCTAAAATGACCTAGGTCTTCCAGTTTAACTTTCATCACTTCAACTTACCGCCGTTCGATTTCGCCTACCCAATCCCAGACCTCCGCAACCTCCGGCTTCCATTAGCTCGCTCCGGTGGTCTCGTCGACATCATCGCAGGTTGCCGTAGCTGCCGTCGTCTCCGTCTGGCACAGCTCTTCCGTGAATCGCGCGGCCCACGCCTCCCGAGTCCCAACTCCTCTGATTCTCCATCGCAGGGAACACATATAGGTATAAAGTATAAACCATATTAATATGTAATTATATATTATGAGGTTGTGACTCTGTTGAATATTTATGAATTATGATTGGTATTTTGCATTTCCTCTTCCCACTCTGCAGCCCATGCAATATCCCATAAGAAACAGAGTAATGATTTTTTGTGTCCTAAAATTCGTAGTTTTTGTATGGCATCTCCCATAACAAGTGCCATCTGATTGTAAATATATTCACTTTTGTTGAAGATTTCCAATACATATAATCTAGGATGTCTCTATATTTAATTTGAGGATGAATTGGAAAGAATTTAATATAGATATGAATAGATTTTTAGGGTGTCTCTATAAATTGAAAGAAATTAAAATTAAAATTAAAATAAAAATGGAGAAAGGGAGGGAGGAGAACTTTGAAAATTACATCTTTATTCTTCTTAATTATAATTGAATACAAAGAACAGATCTCTATTTATAAGAAAATTGCATTTAAATGAGATAAAATAAATATCTTAATAATTATATAACTAATTTGTTAATTCGATGTTATCTTTAATAGAAATAATTTAATAATATCCAAATTATTGTCTTTGTAATTTGGAGCATAATTACTTTCTAGATTAATATTGCATAATTCGAGTTTACAGAAGAGATATATGTTTTTGTGCCAAAAATAATCTATGGCTGCAATATTATTTTTGAAATAATACTAACTACATGACATGGCTTGCTATAGAAAGATTTTATATTTTGGGCCATGGATTAGCTCTCATGAGTAGCTCTCATGAAGAAAAATAGTCACATTTTATAGAAGGAAACAGCTTGCAAGGTATCCAATCTAATGAGAACTTATTCAGTTCGGTTAGGCACTTGACTAAAAGACTATACAATATGAAAAGATCAATAATTATTTTATGAGAACATAAGCGTACTTTGATTTCAGATTATCGAATAAGTTTATTTAATGACGGTTTTTTTTTTTTTTTAAGAAACAGCCCCCTTGGCTACTCTTAGTTCAAACTTCTTTTGACTTCTTAGTTCAAACTTCTTTTGACTTCTTGTATAGTTAACAATGTCTAGTTGTCAATCAACTGGTGTTGGTGGTATGTCTTCAACACTTGCTCCTGTAAGATCAGAAGATCCAGCATGGGCCCATGCACGTATAGTGCCAGGAGCAAGAAATAATACCGAATGTTTATATTGTAATAAAGTAATTAGAGGTGGTGGGATAACTCGGTTGAAGCATCATCTAGCTGGGATTCCAGGGAATGTAGAAGCATGTAAAAAGGTCTCTGAAGATGTAAAATGGCAAATGAAGGAGCTACTTAATGAAATGAAAAAAAGTAAAGAAAAGAAAAGAAAAATTAGCTCAGAGATTGGAGGCCATGTAGATTTAACATCTGATGATATTGATGATAGTATGGAGGGACAGTCTCAGCTTTCAAAGGGTAAGGGGAAGTCAAAAGAATCTGGAAGTGGAAAATCGGTGGGGAGAATGAATAGATTTTTTTCTCCAAGAACAACTCCTGGGGCCCAACCTTCAATTCAGAGCTCTATGTGTTCAAATGATATGATTGTGAAAGCAAAGATGGCTGTAGCACGCTGGTGGTATGATGCTAATCTGCCTTTTAATGCAGCTCAATCCAAGTATTATCAACCAGCTATCGATGCCATGACCGCCATTGGGTCAGGATTTAAGGGACCTTCCTTATATGAGTTAAGAGGAAGTTTGTTACAAATGACTGTGAATGATGTTCAAGATTATTTGCAACAAATTAAGAAGGTTCGGAATGACACCGGTTGTTCACTAATGGCAGATGGTTGGACAAATCAGAAGCAACAATCAATAATCAACTTTCTAGTTTATTGTCCGAAGGGAACAATGTTCTTGAAGTCTGTTGATACATCAGGCTTTAGAAAAGATGCTGAAACATTGTTTAATGTTTTTGATGAGGTTGTTCAAGAAATCGGATCTGAGAATCTTGTGCAGTTCATAACGGACAATGATGCAAGTTATAAAGCTGCGGGAAAAAGATTACAGCAGAAGTATGGCTCTTTCTATTGGTCCCCTTGTGCAGCTCATTGCATAGATTTAATGTTAGAGAATTTTTCTGATCCAAGATATTTTCCCCTTATTGATGATACTATAAAAAAGGCAAAAAAGATAACAAAGTTCATCTATAACCATGGTTGGGTTTTGGCATTGATGAGAAAAGACTTCACTAATGGTCATGATTTGTGTCGTCCTGCAGTTACAAGATTTGCAACAAATTTTTTAAGTATCCAATGCTTGCTCTTGTATAAGAAACAACTCATGCAAATGTTTACTTGTGATAAATGGATTGCATCAAGTCATTCTAGGAGCAATATAGGAAAGGAGATAGCCGAGATTGTTCTAGAAGATAAAGAGTTTTGGGCTCAATGTCAATTTATTGTGAAAGTTAGCGAGCCTTTGGTGCGTGTTCTACGACTTGTTGACGGGGATGAAAAGCCTGCAATGTGATACTTGTATGATGCAATGGAAAGAGCCAAAGAGAACATAAAAGCGAGATGCAATAACTAAGTCAGTGTATTTAGTCCATTCACTAGGATCATTGATTCTAGATGGGATAAGCAACTTCACAGTCCATTACATGCGGCGGGTTGTCTTCTTAACCCTGGAATTTACTATAGCCCTTGTTTTAAAAATAAAAATGATGTTATAAGAGGTTTTAACAGTTGTATTATGAAGATGGAACTTGATCCCGATAATCAAGACAAGATCATTGCAGAACTTGACTTGTCTAAGAATGCAGTGGGTGAGTTTGGACATTCTTTAGCAATCCGCCAGCGTGATAAGATTAATCCAGGTATTATCATTTATCAATATCATTTGTTAAATAGTGTGATTTTGTACTTTATATTTTATTTTATTTTTACTTACATTTAATTAATAATTTATAATTGCATTATTGTTATAGTTGCTTGGTGGAGTCAATTTGGTTGCGAGGTTCCAACGCTTCAAAGGTTTGTTGTTCGAGTATTAAGTCAATGTTGTAGTGCAACTGGATGTGAGAGAAATTGGAGCACATTTGACTTTATTCATTCGAAGAAGAGAAATAGATTAGTGCATAAACGTTTAAACGATTTAGTATTTGTTCGTTATAACTTGAAGCTGCGAGAGAGGTAAATTTTTTTAATACTAATGTTTTTCATAAATTGAAAAATATGTAATATTTTCACTTATGTCTGATTTTATTTTGACAGGAGCATAAAAAAGGGAAGAGATACTTTAGATCCAATCAATCTTGAAAATATTGATTTGATGGAAGAATGGGTGGGTGAAGAATCTGATCTTCTTGATGGCGAAGATTTGGATTGGGCTAGTATTGAGGAGCCTTTAGCCATACTAAATGAGAAAGATGATGAAAACATTGGTGTTGATGTTGATGTTGATGATGGTGGTGACATTGATGAAAATATTTTGATTAATATGTCGAATCTTGATCCTTATTATCTTTTTGATGAGGATGACTGATTTTATTTTAATGGTTGGATTAAGAACTTATTCAGTTTTATATTTGTTGTAACTTTTTTTATATGATATTTGTTGTAATTTATAACTTAAGACTTGTATTGAGAAGTATTGATTTTATGACTTATTTTGTTATTATTTTGGAATACAATTAATGCTTGTATATATATAATTTATCCAGGTGTAAACTATTCCGAAACGGTACCGGTACCGAAACGGTACCGGTATCGAAACGGTATCAATACTGAAATATTATCTCGAAATGGTATCCGAAACGGTACCGGTACCGAAATATTTCGTACCAGTGCCTTGACCGGTACGGCGTCCGGTACGGTATTCAAAACTTTGATCCAGCCGCCTCAAGTCAGTTCGAATGTTGGCCAACAAATGAGCTTGTAAGCCAGCCATGCCAGTTCCATATCCATACCCAAAGTCTCGCTCTCTAACAATCCTAGCAAGTCAACTAATGATGCAAATGAACTAACTTACCGTTGGCAGCATCTAATTGGGACTCCAAATATAGCAGCTGCTTCTTTTGTTTCTTGACTTTTGACTTCAAGTGCATCATGCATTTGTTTGCCTTGTCCTGCCACGCGTCGGCATCTTCCATGCCCTTCTCATAGGAAGTGAACCTTGAGTGTAGATCTTCATTAGACCCCTCCATCATGGACACCTTGAGCCCGAATTGCCTACGTGCCTCCTCATGCGATTCCTTCACCTTTGAGAAGTTAAGGACAAGCTTCTTACACGCCTCTTCAGAGGAAGACAACGCTTGAGCAAACTCCAGGCAGCATTGCTCAGCATCCACCAACGATTGTTGAAAGGAGGCCAATGCCTTATTCAAATGGGATACTTGAGTACGAGCAGAATCCCATTTAGACTCTGTCAATTGCAAGGCAAAACTGTCATGCACATGGAGGAATTTAGCGCAAAGTAATTCACAACGGAGTTCACATGCCTCATCGCAGAGGGAATCAAGGTAGGCTTATAAAGAGTGGATGTGCCCATCAACTTGCTCCAAATAGCACTCCACCTTAGCCTTTCCAACCAAACGTCAACTCATTTCCTTCTTGGCGAAAAATCTTAAACATTCGCCTAGCTCGCACCTCATTCCAAATGGGCACGAATACCCATAATTCAAGCCGCCAAGTCATTTATGCCCTACAAAGCATAAAGACCAACTACGGCAATAGCTACACACAAGAACATATCACAACCAAGCAAGAAACTCAGTGCCAAATACAAAAATGGTTAATCCAACAAGACCATACTAAAAACAAAAGATTCTTTAAGTATTGAGATATCTACGCCACTAGCCCGATGAGAAGGGGATGCATGTGGGAAGCCCCTCGACCCCACTTGATTTGGCTTGTTGCCCCGCCACGTGGGTTTTTCCTAATGAAGAGTGCACCAAAGGTGTGAGAAGGGTGACTAGAACTTCTAACTTAGATGCCAATGCATTGTGGCCTCCATCTTGGTCGCCATCCCCATGATCGTCAGGGCCCCCATCGCTAGCTCCATCTTGGTCTGATTGGTCGACAAAACTAAGTCTATCTTCTACCTCCTCCCTTACTTCTTCTCTAGTTACCTACCCCCTGAGGTTGAGGGATCCACATCATCACCAAAGGAAGAGGGGAAGAGAATATAAATTCTTTCTTGGTCTATTGGTAGGTCTGACCCAGTGATATGGTCGTAAGGAGGGGATTTATCGTGGAGCCTTGTTCCCCACGGTCTTCAATGTTGTTGCTAACAACATTGCTTTGGGCGCTGCCTTCAAGAGAAGTTACAACCTTAGCGTTGCTACCCCAGACACACCCATAGAAAAGGCGTTGTAGATGTCAGCTACAAAGTTGCTATAGCTTGGAGTTGAAATCAGGAAGAGAAGAAAATGAAACTCAAACAGGGGTGCACCCACTAAATTAGACCCCCTTAGGGGGCAAGTCAAAGTTGAATATCGTCACTAGGTTTGGCCTATGATCTTGTTAAGGTCGTTGAGCCCTGGTGATGTGGGCAGTGACACCCTTATAGAAGAGGCTTATGACATCTTACTTCCAACAACTAGATCGGTGTTAGAAATTACGACTCTTTCTGCTTTCACCTCAGCCTCACGACAGATTGAACATTCTCTTTCAACATTTCCACCATGTCGAAGATGTCTTTGGGGACTTAACAGACTGAGAGGTACGCCTCTTTATTGAAAACGTCACAATCAGGCACCACAAGGAAATGTCAAATTGTTAATGTTGGGGGGTCAAGAGTTGCTCAGTTCACAGAACACCATCATTCTCTTTGGCCCAATTTAGGACTATGCCAACATGAAAGTGTTCTTTATCATTAAGCTCTAGCAAGAAAAATCTTATCATCATAGACTTTGCCCCAATTTGCACAAACAAAAAAAATCTTGAACATGCATTTTGAAGGTGGGAAATCCCAACCTTCACTAGAGATTAAGAAAAACTTCTGATTGTTTGGCATTAGAGTGGCAATCCTCAAAGGTAACCAAGCATTGTGAACAATTGCAAAAACTACAAATATTACTTGGCAACTCTTTCACAGAGTAGAAAGATAAAAACTCCTTAGCAGTCAAATCTAGGTAAGCTTCTCCCAATGACTCCAAGGTCATACGAAAAACTACACATGAACACAATAGAGCATGCCGCTTGTGTGAATGAAGTGGAGTAGTAGCCAACCTAAGAAAGTCTGGAACATAACGAACTGGGCGAATAAAGGAAAAGCGCACGTTGTGTGCTAGGGCGCACGTTGTGTGCTAGGGCGCACGTTGTGTGCTAGGGCACACACTAGGAGAGCAATCGATCCTGCATACCCTTTTTCATCAACAGCACCTTCTGAAGAAATAGTAAGTTCTACAAAATCAAGAATATGATGTGGACCTTAACTTCGTTAGGTTCCATTTGTCGACTGTAGAGCACCAAATAACCCCTCAATCAAAACAAAGGCCTTGGTTCTCTAACATTATTTAATTAAATAATTGAGAATAATTTTTTTTTTATTTAAGATCCTTATTCTACACATTTATTTTTAATTTATATATATATATATATATTCAGTAGATGTATAGTGTATGCTGCTAAGAGAAAAAAATAGTTTAGATACTTGCATCACGCATGTTATTCTTTTTTGGTTTTTAATATATTTAAGAGAAGGGGTCGTTATACCTCCATTTTGAAAGCGGGGGATTATGCCCCCACTGGCTTTGGCATTGGCATGTTAATTCTCTTGTTGGTTCTTTGACAACGACGCGCAAAGGCCTGGGCTACAACCTTCCCCCTGAATGAAAAAAAAAACCTTGGAAAAGCTAAAAATAAAACAGAAAACGACAATAACGAAAAAATCACACTCGCGATCACTAAGAGCCGTGACTCTCTCTCGCTGAGGGTGAAGAAAGTGAGAGTCTCTTCACACACTCTCGCGCGCGCGCGCACTCATAAACTTTCACAGATCAGATCCGAACGTCCGAACCCCAACTTCTGAAGTTCTCGTCCAGTTTGTGTATACCTGATCCATTCTGTTCAATTCATTTCCCACTTAGTCTATAATACAGTTTATATATATATATATATAATAATTAGGTAGGAGTTTGAATTTGGATTAGTAGATTGGGGCCTGAATTTGAGAGAAATGGCTTGTATAAAAGGAGTGGGTAGATTGGCGTCGGTAGCGTTGGCGCCGGACTCGCCCTACATGGCGGCGGGGACAATGGCCGGCGCTGTGGATATGTCTTTCAGCTCTTCTGCGAGCCTCGAGATCTTCAAGCTCGATTTCCAGTCCGACGATTGGGAGCTTCCTCTTATCGGCGAGTCGCCGAGCTCCGAGCGCTTCAACCGGCTCTCCTGGAGCAAGGCCGCTGCCGGATCCGCTTCCGATCAGTTCTCTCTCGGTCTCATCGCAGGTGGACTTGTTGACGGTACCATTGATGTCTGGAACCCCCTCGCTCTGATCCGGTAATTGTTTTGTGGATACTCTTTGATTTGCTTTGTGGAAGTTTTTAAGTTTAATTGAATTGGTTTGGGGAGTTTGTTTTTGAAAGTGAAGCAGAAATTTGTAATGTGCAAACATTGTTTCTTAAAGCACATGCAGTGTTTCGTAAAAAGTTGGAAGATTTAATTGATGGCACCCAGTCAAATGATAGAATATCTGGTGTTGGATTGAATGGTATGCTAGGTGGGAATTTTACATGACTGATCTCCGTTGAAAGGATTTTGGTTTCTATTTAATAGAAGAGTGGGGGTTTTTCTTTTTCTTTTTTTCCCCATTTGTTACCATTAAATTTTTTTTTTTTAATTGGTAAACAAGATTTCAGTGATCGCAAGAACCCAAGTACGTGGCACATATAGAAGAACGTTTGCCTATGCGTGGCCATTTTAAAATTGTAGCAGACTCTGTACTTCGGACGCATTCTTAAGCTGTACACGGTCACCTGACGAAAAATTCATATTTTTAACAGCCTTGCAAGGGTTTTTTTGTTCTTCTTTTTAATATGGTGGTTGGCTGCTGGGACTTATGCGCTTATGTGATTAAATTTTTTTTCTTTGAGACTCATATCCAGGTTTGGATTGGATTATTGGTAGTTTAGCCATAAATGGTTGTAACAAGTCTCTAGAACCTCTCTAGCATTTAAGATTCGTTAGAAAGGATTTGAGAAGGAATCTGGAAGAAGATAGCATTTAGTGGAAGAGGGTGGATGTAATTTTTGGGTCTGTGATTTGAGTTATTAATGGATTTCGATTTATAAATGAATTGTGATAACTGGTTGATATGAATTGAATTGTGACTGATGGGTGTTTCTCAAATTTTTTTATAAGATAAAATTGATTAATGATCAAAGAGGCACTATCCAAGTACACAGGGAGTAAGATACACCTAACTAAACAATGTAAATTTCTCAGGTATACTTGATTTACCAGAAATTGGAGGACAAAAAATGAAAAATGCTTTTTGGCCCACGAATACTCGAATGAAGGGTATTTTTAGTGGTCAATTTTACTTCAGCCTGGTTAAAAACAGATTATTGTTTATGCATTACTTGCTAGAATTCCTGGTAGAAGATGTTTTCTTTTACTACTCTTCTTATCTTCCTTCTGTCTCTATTAGGGCTTTTTTCATGAGCATGCTGATCTCTATGAGTTGGTGTCAATCAATTACTGCATGAGTGTGCTGTTTTGGATAGTTTTTGCTTCCTTCTATACATCATTGCCGTCTTTGTTGTTTTTACCTTTTTCCTCAGTTCTGAAGCAAATGAAAATGCTCTTGTTGGACATCTCTCACGACATAGAGGACCAGTAAGTACTCTACTTTACATTATGCCAGCCTTCTATTTGTTGATGCTTTTTCATCCCTCAGTCAGTTTTGATAGTTATCAAATTCTTGCTATATTGAACTGATAAAAGAAAGGTCATTCTATATTGGGCGTTTTCTTTTCAATTTAGGTACGTGGTCTTGAATTTAATGGCATTACACCAAACCTGCTTGCATCTGGGGCTGACGATGGTGAAATTTGCATCTGGGATTTGGCAAACCCTGCAGAACCTTCTCATTTTCCACCCCTGCGGGTATGTAGTGCTACTTGTAACTCCTGTATATGAAGTGTTTTCTCAATAGGTTCTACGATTTCCTGGGGCATGCTTATATGTTCTCTCTCTCTCTCTCTCTCGGCAAAATTTAGGTTGGGTTGGGGTTTTAGCTTATAGATATAAAAATTGGGAGGATTGCCTTTCCTTAAATGTATTTGGAAGTATAGAGACTTAGTTGCTTGGTCCAATTATTTATTTTGGGACCAAGATCTGGACATATTTTGATTCCAGCCAACTCTCTCTCTCTCTCTCATTTAGGTTGGGTTGGGGTTGTAGCTTATAGATATAAAAATTGGGAGGATTGCCTTTCCTTAAATGTATTTGGAAGTATAGAGACTTAGTTGCTTGGCACAATTATTTATTTTGGGACCAAGATCTGGACATATTTTGATTCCAGCCAGCGATCTCTCTCTCTCTCTCTGTGACACATCTTGTATCTTTATGCAGGGTGGCAATCCTGCTGCGCAGGGAGAAATTTCGTTTTTATCTTGGAATAATAAGGTTCAACATATATTGGCATCAACATCATATAGTGGGACAACTGGTGAGGAAGGAATATAGTTTTTGAATTATTTTTTCTATTTCATTTCTGTAATGTGTTCTATTTTTTCTGTCTAGTGGTTTGGGACCTAAAGAAGCAAAAACAAGTTATAAGGTAATCTTTTCACTACGGATGCAATGTATTCTCTGTGTGTGCATGCTGTTTTGTAAAAGTGCCAGTCTGATACAATTTCTCAAAATGATCTTTTTTAAACACCTCACATGGCCTCTGTCTACTTGCAGCTTTTCAGACTCGGTTAGAAGGCGGTGCTCTGTTTTGCAGTGGAATCCTGATTTTGCAACTCATCTTGTTGTTGCATCGGATGAAGATACTTCACCTGCTGTGAGGGTATTGTGTTTGTGACTGATGTTGACTTTACTTAGGCTTAAATGTCTTTTGAGGTTATGTAATTAGAAAAAATTAGTGTTTTATTCATTGGTTTACTGTGATGCTTGTCCAAGCAGCTGTGGGATGTGCGAAATGTAATGTCACCAGTTAAAGAGTTCACAGGACATACTAAAGGTAATGATGATTGTGTGATGACCTTTTTTTTTTTTTTTTGTTAATTTACTTATATTTTATCAGTTTCTTTTCAGATTGTTTTGGGCTATATTAGGCTATTAGCTATGCATTTGTTGTCAAAATTTTGTTTCGATGCCCACCAAACCAGTATATGATCTAAATTATCGAATTTGACTGGACAGCAGTTGCTGGTTAATAGTGCTATGCTTCTTATTGGAACTTTTTGCCATTTATTTATTTAATTTGTGGGAAATTATTTTTGTTTTCCTTATTGATGATCTTTTGATGCAACAAGTAGTATGGCAGCCCACAAATTGTAGAATGCAGAAGATGGTCCTTATTTGTCTTGTCTAATGTGGTGTATTTGGAGGGAAATGAATGATAGGATTTTTGAAGATCGAGAGCAGATGATGGAGGATGTAGAATTTCCTTTTCAATACTACGTTCTTTCGGGTTACTTTTATAGATTTTAATAGGCTGAGCTTTGATGATTTTTTATTTCTAATCAACTGGTCCTCATGTATACTTCATGTAACTGGGCTATATTTTTCTTATTTCTTTTCATGTTTCTAACTAAGGAGTTACATCAGGCATAACCTGAACCTAACCTCTATATGTGCACATTTGTGCATGTACACATTCAGATTATTAATGAGTGCAATAGCTATGTGTGCATGATTAAGTGGGAAGTTCACAAAGAAATTGACTCCATCACAAAAGGATCGATGTTCTCCAAGCAAGAGTTTGATCCTTATGATTAATATTGTTTGATGCTTATGACAGTTACACCTGGTTTTATTTTTAAATGATGTCACTTAATTTTAATAATTTTTTTAATTTTGAATCCTTATAATTGATGCTTGATTGAGTTTGTCACTAAATGCCTCATTTATAGTCTGTAATGCCTTATCTTTTGCTTTATAATCCTTTACATGTATGTAAAGGTTTGAACTCCTATCTGTTTTTCTGGTTGCTACTGACTGGAGCAATAGTTATGCTTTGAATGCTACACATTGTTCTAGCTATGCTGTTCCTTTACTTTCCCCACATCCAGTTGTAACATTTTCATCATATTTTGTCACGCATGTAATGCACTAGGTATAATTGCAATGGCGTGGTGTCCTGTTGACAGTTCCTATTTAATTACTTGTGCCAAAGATAATCGAACTATTTGCTGGGACACTGTTTCTGGAGAGGTATGAACTCTGGCATTCCTTACCATGGTCCTGTGATTTTATAATAAATCTAATGAATTATGATTTTCTCCTGGGCTGTGCCATGTTGATGCTTCTTCATATATTTTTGACTCAGATTGTCTGTGAATTGCCTGCTGGCACCAACTGGAATTTTGATGTACACTGGTATCCAAAGATACCTGGGGTCATATCGGCATCTTCATTTGACGGAAAAGTTGGCTTTTATAACATTGAGGTGTCTACCTTTTTTTTCATGGATCTATGTAAACGACTTTATGTTTAGTCTCATGGCTATTTATGTCAATTTGGCAACAATTTAATAGAAGCAATTGACTGGAGAAAGTGACTTTTTTTTTTATTCATGTCATTTAACATTTTTTCTGATCTGGCTTGGGCATGTGGAATATAGTTCCTATGAAAATCTGATCTTGAAATTACTAAAGAGGACCAATCCGGTTTTTTGCTTTTATTTGTGTTTTCTTTGTATTTCTTTTGTTGGTTTATCCACCCTGCTAGAGCTGGTTGACTCTTTCATATAATGGCCTAGCTTGAAATCATCTTTTGTTGCAGCTGTATTCATTAATTTTACTTACTCTTTTATAGGGTTGCAGTCGGCATGGTGTTGGCGAGAGTGAGGTTGGTACAGGTAATATATTTCGTACCGATTTAAGTATCATGAACTATATCTTCAAATTATGCATGGTGGTTGATAGTGCACTGTATCTACGTGGCACACCACAACTGGTTGGCATGTCAGCTTCTTTCTTCAAAGGTTGGGGGTACAAGACATGGATTTTTTTTCTCTGGTATGTTATATCAGTTGGTTATGAAATAAGCAGATTAGGGGCTGTGCATTGTCTTTGGTTTTCGTGCCTTGAACTCAGTTCTTGGTCCTTTCTCAAAATGGTAGGTTTAAGTTGACTAGAAGGAATAGGACAATTTCTGAATTCTGATTTTATTTTTGTTTTGGAATTTTTAGAGTGTAATTGTTGCAGAAATGATAGTTAGTCGGTGAAGAGTGAATTCATATAGAGAAGAAGAGAAATTATGCATTCTAAGCAGTAATTGACAGATTTATGGATGCAAATAAACACTCCGTCCTACCCCTAACCACCCCCTACACCCTTTCTTGTTATAATTTTTATGTAATCGATTCCATTGCCTGTGAAATTCAGTATCCTAGTTACCTTTTATCCATCCATCTCTTCTATGCAGCTCCTCTGAGGGCTCCAAAATGGTTTAAACGTCCTGTTGGTGCATCTTTTGGCTTTGGTGGCAAGCTTGTGTGGTTTTGCCCTAGGCCCCCTCCGGCAGGTGTGCCAGCTGGTGGTTCAGAGGTATCTTTATTGATGAGTCTTTGTTCTGTTAGGATAAATTTGTTTGTTCATTTTTCCCACTTTATACAGGTTTATGTGCACAACTTAGTAACTGAAGACAGTTTGGTTAGTCGATCGTCTGAGTTTGAAACTGCAATACAAAATGGGGAAAGGTCTTTGCTGAGGGTACTATGCGATAAAAAATCGCTAGAATCTGAGTATGTTATCTTTACTGAGGAATGGATTATTTTTGTCTTTTTCTTTCTGTCATGAGAAGTTGGTCCATCACTTGTGCATATCTTGATTTCTTTTGAGTTGTTTTAACAGAGCAGAGGATGACCGTGAAACATGGAGCTTCTTGAAGGTTATGTTTGAAGATGATGGGACAGCAAGATCAAAACTGCTTGCCCACCTAGGTTTCAGTGCACCTGCTAACGAGAAAGAGTGTGTTCAAGATGCTCTTTCCCAGGAAGTAAATGCACTTGGACTTGAGGATACGGTAACTGAGAAGGTTGGATCTATGGGTGATACGGAAGCAACTATTTTCCCTACTGATAATGGTGAAGATTTCTTTAACAATCTCCCTAGCCCCAAGACTGATACACCATTGTCCACCCCTCGTGGTAACTATGCTATTGTGGATACTGCACATGATTCTAACCAGTTGCAACAGGAACCAGTTGTATTTGAGGAGAGTGCTGACCAAGCATTTGATGATGGCGTCCAACGTGCGTTAATTGTTGGAGATTATAAGGGGGCAGTTGCACAGTGCATATCTGCAAATAAAATGGCTGATGCTTTAGTTATTGCTCACGTTGGTGGTGCATCCTTGTGGGAGAGTACTCGTGATCAATACTTTAGGTTGAACCTTTCACCTTACCTAAAGGTAGTCCAAATATTCATCTTTAAGAGCTTTTTTCTTTAACTTTAATGAATGTATCAGTCTCGCTGATCTTTTATTTGTATTATATTTTTAAGGAGACTCTCATTACATGGGCCAGTTTCACTCTCAGGTTGTTTCTGCTATGGTGAACAATGATCTCCTGAGCATTGTCAATACCAGACCCCTGAAATTTTGGAAAGAAACACTTGCTCTTCTCTGCAGTGTAAGTTTCGTAACTCTTGACGAGGAAAATGTTCTTATTTTGAGATTGTAAGTTTTTTTTTTTTTATGCAAGATTTGAATATTTTCATTAATATCCAAGTCAAGAAATAAGTTATCTTGCTCTTTTTGGGCCATCATGATCTTCAGTGTTTTGCAGTTTTGATGTGCATTTGACACACTGCAGTTTTTCTGCCCTTTTCATGTTCATATTAGCCAGATCATATGTATATCCTTGCACGCCTGATGCCACTGTCCCTGCAGCTGCATTTGGTTGCATGAATTGGCAGAGTGACTCTTTCTTTTTGCAGTGGAATTTTGTGCCCTTCGCTCTTCTAGGAATTTTTTTATTACTTGTCAAAAAAAGTATGGCCCTTAAACTATGAAATAACAAGTTTCTTTTCTGGATTTATTGTGGATTATATGACCATTTGACCTGATATTGGCTTCTGTGCCTTGGCCCAAAAGGTCAGACCAGCCAAATCCAACGTTTTTTGTTTAATTTTGGATGATAGCTATTTCTTAGTTTATGTGCACATATAGGAATTGATCATGGAGTTATTGCATCTAGTACAATTGTTTTGTGCTTATAATTAAAATTGTTCAATTAACAGTTTGCACAGAGAGAGGAATGGACTATGCTCTGTGACGCACTTGCTTTAAAACTAATGAATGCTGGTAACACGTTGGCTGCTACTCTCTGTTACATATGTGCCGGAAACATTGATAAGACTCTGGCAATTTGGTCAAGGAGTCTTCAAACCGAGCATGAAGGGAAATCCTATGTCGATCTTCTTCAGGTTAATTTGGTAATTTGAGCAGTTCATTTAAACATGTATACTCTGGCCAGAAAGCTTATTTTTTTCTTTCATTATTTGATTAGGATTTGATGGAAAAGACTATTGTTCTTGCCTTGGCAACTGGGCAAAAGCAATTCAGTGCATCTTTATATAAACTCGTTGAGAAGTATGCTGAAATTTTAGCAAGCCAAGGGCTTTTAACAACAGCAATGGAGTACCTTAACCTTTTAGGCTCTGATGAATTGTCACCTGAGCTCATGATCTTAAGAGATCGTATTGCATTTTCTACAGAACCTGGTATGAGCTTTTGGAATATCTTTGATGTAGTGTTTGATCCCCATTGGCTGCAAATATTAATTTTTTTGTTATTGACTTTTTGTCATTTTTTATTGTCCATTTTGATTTGTAATTAAAATGGAAAATAACAAGGTAGTGAAAAATGGTATTCTTTCTCCAAATACTTTTGCAGATCAAGTCAGGTGTAGCTAGAGTTTAGTTGTATCTGGCGGGGCTATCTGTTATTTCTTTTTCTTTTTTCCCTCTTTTGTTGAATGAAACTTGTTCATGCCTTTTTCCTATACAAACTTGAGGATTTTGATTTAGTTAACCATGGGCTTATCCTTCATTATAAATTGCATTCTACTATGTTCGGAATGTTCTTTAATTGTATCTAGGTGACGTTACTGTCATTGGTGCACAACAGTAATGCCTGACAAACTTATTCTGAAATATTACAAAATGGCTGGAGGAATGCCCTAGTAGATTCTCTATTTTGGTGGTTTTAAGAGCTAGGGACAAGGTTCGTTCTCTCATGTAACCAATGGCCAACATCACCATCTGATGGCAATACTAGTCTGTCTCTTTTTTAAGCTTTACTTCAATGTTTTTATTGTGGGCCATTCACTTTCTCGTGGTCATTTGCTGATCAATTGGTGAAGAACAAATGCAAGACTTGGGCGTGGAGAGTAGCATCAATGTGTAACCAACTAGGTTTTGGAAACCATTTTTATTTTATTTTTTATTTTTGTCTACTTTGAACTATTTCTCTGGGGAGTGGTCATTACTGATTCACAGAATTGCTTTTAAACTATGTGATTGGAATAAGAGAAGGGAATTAAACCGGAGATGTCTGGTTCCTTCCCCATTGCTTATGTTGAGTGGTTTAGCTTTTACCGAATTAAACCTAGCAATGTAGTATCTGCTCAGGCAAGATTGTTTTAAGCCGCATGGTGCTTGTGTTTTGTATTGTTATCTCCAATTAATCTTGTATGACAATATCTTGAAATTAGCAGAATCCCATTGTATTGACATTGACATGAAGTTGAACACCATATAAGAAATTTGATATGGTTTATTTATTATACCAGGAAATAATTCACCTAATAATTAGAACATTTCAGTTCGTGTCAAATCTTTTAAAGATGGATGATTTTTCTTGTTTTATTTTTATTCTTCTTAAGAGGGCATGTGAATTTTGCTTTGTATCTGGCTATGAGGCCACCCCTTTTATTAATAAAACCGTTTACTTATCAAAAAAAAAAAAAGGTAATCAAAAGATTTCATTAATAGAAAAGGCTAAGCCCAGGTACATCAGTGGTATACTTAAGAAAACTTAGCTAGTGGTTACAAAGAAGAAAGAAGTTTATGGACACTAAGTCCATTACAAGCAATAGACCCCACCCAAGAAAGCAAAGTCCTATATTTCTAGTTATTTTAAAACATCCAATGAGATGGTGATTTTTTTAGAATCAAATATTACCAGATTGTGAACTTCTTTCTTATTAACTGACCAAAAAAGTGAACTTTCTTGATTAAGTTATCAGGTAATGGTCTTTTCTCTTTTGCCTCCCTATTTGGTTTCGGTTTATGAATTTTTTTTACAGCTGTTGCAGAGAAAGAAGCCGCAGGCATGTCCTTTGAGAGCTCTCAAACACAAAGTGCAGCAATATATGGTGCTGATGAATCCAATTTTGGCTTGGTCGATTCCTCTCAATCTTATCAACAGGTTTTCTATCCATGAATCTCTTTTTCTTTTGAGATGTGGTGGCTTCAGCTGCTGTCTAGTTGCCAACTTTGTTTCATTACTCTGAGGCTATTCTTATATTCGCACTTTTGCAATGATGTTTGCTCGTTAGGAAACAGCACCATTACACATGCAGCCAAGTGGTCCTAGCAATCCGTATGGTGGAAACTATCAGCATCCTGCTAGTTCTCCATATGGAGGGGGATATGGTGCTCCTACCTCATATCAGTCACCAAATATGTTCCTTCCATCCCAGACACCTTCCCAGGTATTTTTGTGTGGCTTGCTCTAGTACTACCTAATTTCATTTATATTTGATATATTGACTTTCATTGCAACTTAGCCCTGCTAGCATATTTTATTTTTATTTTGTAGTATATTTATACTGCCCAAGTGTTACATGAATCAATCATATTCACACCCTTATGGCTAGTAGTAATTGGCTTATGATCTTCTGAATTGAACTTGATCTCTCCACACCTGTGTATTATGATCTGTATAGTTTGGTCATCACAACTGTAAGTTGCGTATTTTTTGTTCTAGTTTTATGACTCTTTTTCCTTTTCTATTAGCCAAATTTTCCGGCACCTCCTGTCACCACTCAACCCATTGCGAGGCCGTTTATTCCTGCAACTCCTGCTGCACTTAAAAATGTGGAGCAATATCACCAGCCCACATTGGGTTCTCAGCTATATCCTGTATGTAGATTTACTTTTGATCTTTGCGTGTGCTTGGGTGCAGTGATAGATATTAAAAATTCTTTGCATGTGTTCCAGGGAACCA
Organism: Platycarya longipes; assembly: GCA_036559045.1. Classification (NCBI taxonomy): domain Eukaryota; kingdom Viridiplantae; phylum Streptophyta; class Magnoliopsida; order Fagales; family Juglandaceae; genus Platycarya; species Platycarya longipes. Next base: position 39,630,071 of record CM071801.1, on the reverse strand, counting down.
CTAACCCTACTTATCAACCCATGCACCCTGGGACTGGTTCAGCTGTCCCTGTTACATCACAACCCAGTGCATTTCCTGGCCATAGAATGCCACAGGTGGTAGCTCCCACCCCACCCCCAAGGGGATTTATTCCGGTTAATTCAGGGGTTATTCAAAGACCTGGGATTGGTTCAATGCAACCACCCAGTCCTACTCAGGCAGCTTCTGCACAACCAACAGTTACGCCCGCAGCTCCACCACCCACGGTGCAAACAGTTGATATTTCAAATGTACCAGGTAGTTTTCTTATAAATATTATTTCACTTAATTTAATAAGGGTTCTCAAGACCTAATGTCACTTGGCTTTTAATGGTTCTGTTTAGTCTTTCAATTTTATATGAAGTCTACATTAACATATAGTTGATTCAAGACTTATCAAACGAAAATATGAAAGGAACACCTGCAGCTACAAATTTGTTATGCATTGCATTACTTATAAAAAAATTTATTATGTTCTGCGTTGAAGAGGTTCTGATGGGAAGTTGGCAATCTTCTGTCCATTATAAAGTTTGGTTTTGCAAATTTATCTGACCCACATCTGAATCAAGGTTCATTCTGTGTAGCAAAAAAAAATCCAAAAAATATGATGGTAATAAGCACTAGTTGTTTGTTTTTCCAAATTGATTCCATTTTGATCCGTTTGTCTGGCAATTTCAGAGCTCTGGGTTTGAGTATGTTCTTGGTTGAACTAATGATTTCTTATGCTTGGTTAGCCACATGTTACCTACTGCAATGAAGAAATGAAAAGGAAGTTATAGAACAATGTTCTCATACACAGCCAATCTTGGACTTTGGTCATTTTCTTTGCCTCATATCAAGACAAAAAACAAAACAAAAAACCAAAAAGGTTAAAAAATAGAAGCAAACTAGCATCTTTATTTTTATTTTTTTAACTTGTGGCATTTTAAAGTCTTTTCGTGCCTTCTGGATATTGTTTAATATATTAAATTCCAGTTCCGTTTAATGTGTTGATGTTAGTTTCAAATAGGTTTGTACTCTATACCGTTCTTACTCTTTCACCTTGACATTGGTGCTAATTTCAACGCTTGCTTTGCTAAATTCCCCCAGTCCACCAAAAGCCTGTCATTGCAACATTGACAAGACTTTTCAATGAGACATCAGAAGCGCTAGGTGGTTCACGGGCAAATGCAACTAAGAAGCGGGAAATAGAAGATAATTCCAGGAAACTAGGTGCTTTGTTTGCAAAACTGAATAGTGGGGACATATCCAAAAATGCTGCTGAAAAGCTCGTTCAGCTCTGCCAGTCTTTGGACAATGGTGATTTTAGTACCGCTCTTCAAATCCAGGTAAAGTTCGTTTTGATGCATGACCTTGGTTTGAGTTGCAAAACTCACGATAATTAGTTTTACTTGTTTTTCCTTTTTTGGCTACTTCTTGGTCTAGGTATTACTTACAACCAGTGAGTGGGACGAGTGCAACTTCTGGCTAAATACACTAAAGCGAATGATCAAGACAAGGCAGAATATAAGATTGAACTAAACGAGGTTAATATTTCTTCTAGTATCCGATTCCTTGATAAGAAAATTTGCATTGAGTTAGTGGCCATCTTCTTGGAGCTACCATCTTTCTTCAATGTACTCAAGAATGGGTTCTCTGGAGTGCTATTTTTTAGTGGAGATAGCTCTCTGGAGTGCTATTGTTTCTCACTTAATATAGTATAGAGAAAGTGTTTTTTTTTTTGGTTTTTTTTTTTGGCCTTTGAATTCTAAAATTCATAGATGGTTTTACCTTTTCTTTTTGGATGTTTTTCAGTTTTTAGTGAGCTGCTGGAAGTTGTTTTCTTTGTTACCTAATTTCAATTTTCTTTTCTGGCCTCGAAACTGTACCATCCTTGTGATTTTATCATTAATATAAACATGAAGTTTTGAATAATATAACAAGATTCGTTTAGATTAGTGGCATGTGAATGCCTCGTAATGTTTACCATCTGTTCTTTTCCCATGTTACACTGTATTATCCGACAAATCTCCCTTCCCTCGGCTCTTTTCCTTGTTAATGGCGAGGTTTTCTGCAAGGAATCGGTCTACCTTCTACCTTCTACCTTCCAATTGGACAAAGGAACACCTAGCCCTCATGTGCATCGCCTCCCATTAAAGGGACAACATGAACAGATAGATATTCCATTGCTACAAGTTCTGAGATTAAACGTTAATCTGCCTCTTATTATAAGCTAGGTCCTCTATAAATTTAATATCTATCATCTATTGAACATGTGAGAAGTTTCTTTTTCTCTTTTTTTCCTTTTGATGTTTTAAAATAATCTAATAATAGTTCACGAGGTTGGAGTTCATGGCAAGTTGCTTAATTTTTTTTCAAACTTAGCGATCCACCAATTCTGCCACCATTACCCCCATTTTATAGAAACGAAACTACTCCTAACTACAAAATTATTATATAAAAATAATCTTATAGAGTAACGTAATTTTATGTGATTGTTAAAATATAAAATTATTTTTATTATAAAATAAATCTAACAAATTAATAAAATTTACATCAATTTATAAGATTATTTTTATTTAATTCATTTGTAGATGTAGCAATCCTCACGTATCATCCCTACTCTATCAATCTACTTGTCTTAACTTGAGTTGGCATCAAGGTAAGGAATCTTATTGCTTCTGTCAGAGCACTCTCAATGGAGTAGTTAATTTTTTTCTTAAGTTGTACTTTTTGTATAATTTCTTAAAAATTTTGGTTATATTTAATCAAAAACTATTAAAAAAATTGTAGAGATAGGTCAAAAAATACATTTTATTTTTAAAAGTAGATAGTAAAATTAATTTTTTCTTTAAATGTAGAGAAAATTTTAATTTTACTATTTATTTTTTAAAATAAATTGTATTTTTTGACCTTTTTTTACCATTCTTTTAGTAGCTCATGATCATATATAACCAAATATTTTGAAAAGTTGAGTAAAAAGTATAATTTTAAAAGAAAAATTTTAACTACTCCTACTCTCAACAAAGGTCCGTCATCTTTTATTTTAATTACAATCACGTTTTTGTTTATGTCAAGAATTTCTTTATTTTTAAATTATTTTGTAACCGCGTGGCCACGTCAATATTTTATTGGAACGCGTGTAAAACTCAAATGCTTAGTTTTGTATTTAACCCATAATACAACCCAATTAGTGCAAGAAAGCTAATACAAATGTTTATTTCCTATCGCCGCTCACAACATTTCTGAATGCTGAAATCACTTTAGGAATTTGGAAACCCTCTCTCTTGTTGGATCACAGAACCAGATTTTCGCCTCCAAAGTGCAGAGGCCAAAAGGCAAACGCAAAGAAAGATCGAAAAGAGAAAATGGATGGCGAAATAAACAACTTCATAAAGGTATGGTTCTCAGTCTTCGTAAGCCTTTCTTACTGCTATGCAATTAGTAAAGTAACCTCCAAAGGTCCAATAAGACTCCTTTGTGTACTTCCAATCGTCTCCTTCTTCATCTTCCTTCCCCTCAATCTCCATTCCATTCATCTTGGAGGCACAACTGCATTTTTCATTGCCTGGCTTTCCAATTTCAAGCTCTTACTCTTTGCTTTTGGTAAAGGCCCTCTCTGTTCTGACGACTCCATCTCTCTCGGACGCTTTGTGGCTATTGGCTGCTTTCCCATCCAACAAAACATACCTTCAAAACCATTAATGGAGAAACCCACAAACAAAACAAACCCTTCACCCACATTAATAAATGGTCACAACAAAGAACACCCCATTTCCAATAAGTCTAGAGTTGGCCAAAGATTCTGTGTAAAGTATGCAATAATGGGTTTGCTTTTGGTCATTCTGATACGTGTATATGACTATAGTGATCATATCCATCAAAAGCTCATATTGGTTCTATATTGCTTGCACATATACCTTTTCCTTGAAGTCATTCTAGCCATGGTTGCAGCCCTGGCTCGAGCCATACTAGGAGTGGAGCTCGAGCCACAGTTCAATCAGCCATATCTCACCTCCTCACTGCAAGACTTCTGGGGCAGGAGATGGAACCTCATGGTCACCAACATCCTACGCATCACTGTATACAATCCCACCCGCCATGCCGCCACCCGTGTCATCGGACACAAGTACTTGGCCCATATTCCGGCCGTGTTCGCCACATTCGTGGTGTCAGGGCTCATGCATGAGCTCGTGTTTTACTACCTTGGGCGTTTGAGGCCAACGTGGGAGATCACCTTGTTCTTCATCCTCCATGGTGGTTGTTTGACAGTCGAGATTCTCTTGAAGACATGTTTATTCTCAGGCAGGTGGCAGATGCCTCGGCTGATCTCGGGGCCCCTGACAATTGGATTTGTGATAGTCACCAGCTTTTGGCTGTTCTTTCCACAGTTCCTCCGGTTTAAAGCTGATGAGAGGGCATTTGGAGAGTATGCTGCATTGGGCGAATTCGTGAACAACGTCACTACCAGAATCCGAACTCCAAATTTCCAAAAATGAATTCAAGGTGAAAGTAGTCTGTGTGTAAGATCACGCTTCGCTTTACATTTAGCAGGAAAATGTTCTTAACACACACACGAAAAATATATTTATTTAATTATATTCACAAGGCCTGCTTATTGCTTATATATATATATATATGAAAAAATCTACTCAACTTCCTACTATTCACATAACCTCCACACACCATATTTTATTTTATTTTATTTTTAATCAAATATTTAATATATAAATAATGAATAAAAAATTAAATTAGTTTAAAAATAAAAAAATATAAATATAAATATTAAAAAATTAAAAAATTAAAAAAATTAAAGAAAAAATAAAAAATGATTGTGTGTGGAGGATGAGAGGTTGTGTAGAAGTCCACTTAACTTTTTTTTATTTTTGTTTCTCTCTCATCATATTTTTATCTTTTTTTCTAATATATTTTTGTTAATATGTTAGCTGACATAACATTATTATTACATCACCAACTCTACAAAAAAGTACGTAAAACCATATATTTGTAATATTACTATATATAAATATATACATAATAACAAAATTACGAGCCAGCAGGGTAGGTTAATAAGAAAAAGAACAGAAAAAATAGTACCTGAGAGAGAGACAGAAGTTCGTGAAGATCAAGTAGATATAGAACGCTAGACTTGTCGGTTGTATTAAAAAAAGTTTACAAACGCGAATCTTATTGCATTCTAAATCAGATTTGTTTATTTATAGAGCAATGCTGGGATAAGCGACACTCAGTACATTCTCCTCAACAGTATCATACATTGTTCACAATACTGTTTATGTAAAGAGGACGGGCTGAGTGTCGCGTGCTTCCCTCATTTTTCTTATTTATATGGGCAATGGCAGTGAGTATCCACTCCTAGTTGGAACTTAGCTTGCATCGTTAGTATCATTACTATTTTTTTTTTCCATAATATATAATATAGATCGATATTGGTGCATCTAAAGAGTACTGAATTTTGTTTCCTGTGACATATGCAATGCATACCTTTTAATATTTTAAAAACTATCATATTATATTACGAAAGAATACCGTGAGAACAATTAGAACACGCCAGACGCTAATGGCAATATCAAAGGCTTTTGGGGGAAAGAAATTTTGAGGTGTAAAGACTATGGAACTAAATTAATTTAATAAAACAATATACGAAATATATGCTACATTTCCATCTTTATATTCAGCATGGGAGGGAGGAAGGCAAAGTTAGTGGGTGGAAGTGTCAAGTGTCAAGATTTGATATCTGACTTCCCAGATTGGGAAATCATAAAAGAGTTTATTCTGTTCCAGATTGAGAACCTGGATCCAAAGAAATGCACCCTCACTGCTTTTCTGGATCCATCTCTCACAAATTCCAAGTCCCTGGCAATGCTATTCTGGATACTTTCTTCATCCTCAAGCAGAGGTAATGCAACTGAACCTTGGGTCTCTATGTTTCTGATCCATCCTCGTAATAAGTAATTCACAACCTGACAATAACAACTACCACTTTAAGCATCCATAAAAAAAGACAATATAAACATATTACGATCTTTGCAGGAAGTTAAACCCAGTTGAAACCATCATTTTGATTGCTAATCTAATCAGTTTTTACCCTGTACGTTTGTTGTTTCCACGAGAACAAAGGAAAAACCTCAGTTCTCTTGGCTATTTTTTAACAGTTGCAACAGAAAATGAAAGAAAATCTTTAACTAATCAGTAACAAGCTATATACCTCAGGAACTTCATCATGAGGGCAGTGACCAGCTGGGCTGATCTCATAATATGGAGCTTCAGGCACCTGCCGTTTCACCTGTAGGCCCCAAACAGGTTTCACCCAGGGGTCTTCTTTTCCATACAAGAGGCACATTGGTACATTGTTCATTCGACATCTACAAATAAAGATGGACTGGAATCCTTAACTTGGACCCAAAAGAAAGGAAAAAGGCATAAGAAAAATTTGTAGCAGTTCGAATGTATGTAGTATTCACCTAGTTAAAGCTTCCCTAAAAGATAACTGTCCCCGAGGAGCAAACATAATTGAGGCAAATGATGCAGCAGCAGCTGGATGCCGTGCCGTCTCAAGTATATGAGAAATCACCTTGTCAACCTTGGTTGAATGGTCTGCATAAACTTGCTTAAGTATCTCTGCAATACTTCTGGGAGCACTAATTTTTTGCCAGCTGAAATTAGATAATATAATTTGAATAGTTTTCCCCAAGAGAAAGTAATTGAAGCAGCTTATTCTCGTAAAACCCAAGACAAGGACCTAACCGCGTGAAGAACGTCCCAACAGCTCATTCTCAAAAACAATTTTTAAACATCCAACTTTTGTCAAATTTTCATTTTTCTTTTTTGATAAGGACAAGCTATTCACATTGGTTTAAAATGCAACACTTGTTTACAAGGGGACTTCAAAATATGGAACATATTCCAAAAACACACACCATCTGATCTAATTGACCACTTAAACAGTTAAACTTACATGAATTCTGTGAGCTTTCTCACACTGGTAGGCAGAGGAAATGTTCCAGCCCATGGAAATAATTTTGCTAGTCTAGGAGATCTTATGGGGTTAGGAAGAAATCCCCAAAAAGGAGTTGCATTAAGCAACGTAACACCTTTCACCAAATGAGGATTGCATGCTGCAAAGTATAGAGCCACAAATCCTCCTAGTGAGTTCCCAACGACATAGACTGGTTCACCAATGACCTGAAAAAAATCATCGATTTTATCTCCTTGGTTATAAACTAACTCGAACCTATTATTGAACTTAGCAGACCAAGTTGCTAACATATTAAAGATCCTAAAGCTACTTTAGCTGAAATAGAAAGAAACTTCTGCTCCTAACCAGACTCCTGTATAGCTATCAAAAGACGATAATTAATGAAATTGGTCATGGATAATATCTCTGTTGCATTGAGAGCAAAAATGAGAATAGCGCCATTTAACTTCCCACATGTTTCATAAAGTTAACAAAAATGCATCCCTTTAACTTCCCATTTATCCATTAAATCAGAACAGCTTTTTTTCCTTTTCAAATTTGAATCCACCTTTCTAGGATCATGTAAGCGCATAAAAATGATTGTCACTTGTAAACTTTAATTTATTGTAGGACGAAGGGTACCTATGTTAAGAACCTCTGGTTTACCTTTTCTTGAGAAGTAAGAACCTCTGATTTACCGTGGCACGAATACATAATAAAATATCAAATTGTGGCAACAATTTCCTACTGATCAACATGAGAATATCCTGCCACCTAATACTAAAACAACATAAAAAGCAAGATTTCAAAAATTTTAGTTGGCAACAATAATGGGTAACACAAGTCCACAAACTATTATTTTTTGTTTCTATAAAGGTCTACAATCCATAAAATGAACCATGCCAATTCACTATGTTGAGAACATAAATGATCTATACTATTTCAGGGGATAATCATGGTGAACTAAACCAACAACTTTAGTTTATATGAAATCTGTCATGAACCGAAGGTATAGATTAGGCCAGATGAATTTGAAACAGAATGAACATCAAACAAACTTAATTGCTCCAATTAAATGTTTAGTGCCTATTTAGTACAACAACAAGAAGTGAAGAGACAGGAAGGAAACTTGGAGCAAGGAAACTCATAAGTAGAAATCCCTTCAAGTGGTCCCACGACATAATGCATGCCAACTTAAGTGTAAAAGTAATCAATATGGTAGATAGAAGTGTGCATTTAAAAGGAGTATATCAAAATAATTACCATGCAGAATGCAAGAAAAAGTAAATTTGAAGCACTGTTGGGTACCTGTTCAATAAAATATCGAACTTGATCCTGCCATAAGTCAATAGAATAAACAAGATCACTTGCCCATGGTTTAGTTTCACCCCCAAACCCCCAGGCATAATCTTTCCTGTCTGGTGTATCTCCACCATTAGAACAAGTAGTAGGATCTTCCAGAGGCAACGACTTGCCTTGCCCAAGAAAATCGATTGCCCAAACTCTAAAATCACGTCCTAAATCCTTCAGCTGTTTCTCGTAATGAAAAGAACCAACACCAAAACCAGGAAGAAAGAGTACTGGCGGGGAACTCAAATTTTCACACCCTGCTTTCTCATAATGTACATTGAATTTGGGCTTCCATTCCCAGAAACAACTGCTGACTGGAGCGCTAGATTCACCATTGGATTCGTCTGGCAAGGCTGGAATTACAACTTTGGTCGATGATTCCCCCCGTTCTGAAATATCTCTAGCATCCATTTCCCCACCAATCACATAACCATTGTAACTTCTACTCAAGACTTTTGATTCAACATTTTTAAGACCTTGACGGATATTCCGTAATCTTAAACTGCCCGAGCGGCTGAGTTTTCTTAATACAGAGTGATCTAAATTACGAAGATTCAAAGACCCACATCTGGAATCAATTTTAGCGCACCAAAGTTTATGTTTTCTAAAGTTGAGCTTTGACTGATGTGAATTTGAGCTTTTCAGCACAGATTCCTTTCTTAAATTTTCAACATAAGAGCACGGTGCATAATAGAATGAGAGAATTTCCATAGCCAAGAAACTCTACCTGTAAGGACCACCCAAACAGACCCAACATCACTTTACAATAAAAAACAAAAACTAAACAGAAATTACTCAAAGCAAGTTGAACTTGCACTATACACAGAAGGGCTTCTGCGTATACTGCTAAAAAGATCAAATTTAAATAAAACCCAATTACTAACTCTAAGAACGAGTCAGGCAGACCCATCATGAAGAAAAGAAAAACGAAAATTTTATATGCTACCTTCAATTTGAAGAAAGAAGTGGCATTAGAGTCCGATATTCAGTGAAATCTCAGAGTTCTCCCGGTATATAGGAGATTCTGACAAATCTAGAGAGCGCGAGGAGTTTTGAGAGAGATTCCGTTGCTTGAAAGCCTCTTCCGCTGCTAAAAATATCTAGTTACCGTTTCACGCAAGTCAGTTTGTATTACGGAATACGGAGTGCACGTTGTCTCTGCCAATTAAGTAGGAGTGTCGTATCAAATAATCGTATATTAAGATATTAATATTATATTATATGGATCAATCTTAATCCAACTCAGTAATCTTATCGTGTTAGAATTTTAAACCCTAACACGACATGTTAATATAATGTATTGTGTCGTGTCAATCTGTTATAACTCATTAGTGAATATTACGAAATAAATTAACACAATAAAATATGATATGTTTCAACCTGTTTATATAAATGTGTTGAATATGTTTAAAATTAATTTGTTTAACTTAATTAAACTTAACATAATTTTATATAAATATTAAAATCACAACATCTATAAAAATTATAATATAAACTACAAATATGAATTATAATATAAATAATAAAAATATTGAAATTAAAATTCTAATAATTTTACCTTTAAATGTAAGGATATATTTGTAATTTTAACTTTTTTAACGTGTCATAGCGAGTCAAAACAGGTTGACCCGATATCAACCCGTTAAGAAATCGTGTCATAACGGGTTAACCCGTTTTGACCCGAAACCCTTTAAAACTAAACCTTAACCCGCTATTATCGTGTCGTATTCGTGTCGGGTTAACGGGTCATGTGACATATTGCCACCTCTACAACCAAGGTTGTAAAAATCCGAATTAGGTTCAGAATCGGGTGACTCGATGAATCGGAGCCCGATAATTTTGTTTAGATTATTTTTGGCTACGTTTAGATATTAAGCTGAGATATAATATTATATATAATTGTAGAGTCTTTTAATTTTGTATAATTATTTTGTTAAAAAGTAAAGTCTATTATTAAAAAATTAATTTCTCTCATGTAAATCTTGTGTGTTACTCACATTTTTCAAAGTGATTATATGGTGTTTGTATACTTTACGACTACAAATATAATTTTTCAAGTAAAAAAAAATTGTAGATTTCACGTATAAAGAGATTTTGAATTGAGATGAATTTAATTATGAGATGTGCTTTAATACCCTCTTGACTTTACTGCTTGAGCTTATCACACAACCAAAACTTTCTTTTCATTTTTTCTCACTTTTTTATCAGTTTAAAAAATATTAATATACAAATAATTACTTTTTTAATTATTAAGTAAAATTTTTTTTTTTTAAATGTATGAGGTGTCAAAATTAGTGGACAAACTAACATTTTCCTTTAATTACTTAAAAGTTTGGTGTTTAGATGTTAAACACAATTTAAAATTATAACAAACTCAGTTTAGTCCAACTTCCAAACGAGGCCTTAATGTTGGATAAAAACATATTATAAATTATATATAATAAAATTCGAGCATTTATATCATGAAAAATATAACAGTCAATTATTCAATAAATATGTAATTTATAGATTTAACTTCAATTGTAGACATTTTTTCATATTATATACAAAAAATTAAAGATAATTAAGTTATATATATATATATAAGTACATGGAAAATATAATATTTTATACACAATAACAAATTAAATATAAAATGCTCATTTATCTCCTAATTTTTTGTTTAACCAAAAAAAATAACGAACTATATGTTTTATCTTTCAGATTTTTCGCGATCCTTATTGAATATAATGATGAATAAGTTAATATATGTTTAGATCTATTATATTTTGCATAAGAAATATAAAAAAAACAAAAATTAGAAAAATTTAAAATAAATACAACTTAATTAACTTAAATCGGCTTAAATAAATAGATTCAAAAATTTCAACAAAATCCATTTGATTTCTAACGAATTAAATGAGCTTCATGTCCAATTACATAACTACAAGTTAATGACCACATTTCCTTAAGGCTTCCCAAGTAAAACGTGTGATGTGGATTGAGGTCTCATGTAGGATTTTTTAGTAGAATGTCGATTTTAATAAAGAGAAAGAACATTCTATGTGCCAGCATGGGTGGTGTTTCCATGCCTACCCTTTAATTTCTATCATGAGTTCTTTTTAAGGAATATCACTATCCCCATTGGATGATTTTTGAGATGTATAATGTGACACGATGTATCATGGGGGTGGATGGCGCTAGGGTTTGTGTGGAGATGGATGCTGCTAATATGCCCTTTCAAATATGTGAATTGGAAGGCCAGAAAGTTCATTGAGTTTTTACCAAGCAATCGTCTACAAAATTTTACCTGTATATTGTACTTTCTGCTTCATGCAGGAGCACAACATGACAACATGCAAGTGGAAGGAAAAAAGGAAGAAGATGACAGATGAAAAATCAAGAAAAATAAAGGTTTGAAAAGAGAAAGAGGCAGAGGAAAAGAAGGGGCTCCAAAAGAATAATGATGAAGAACAACCGAAACAACACATTGAAATGGAGAAGCAATAGCATCCACAAAGTCAATCGATTGTGAATAGTGTGGAGATGATGGGGCTGAAGCAAGGTCTAGAGAATTCTAAATCAAATATTGGGGGTGCCATGCACGAAGAAGCTACAAGATCAGAAGAAGAGAATTTAATGCAGGCAGGGCCCTCAATTGGTGGTGAAAGAAATATGTTGGAAGGGGAGATGCATATGGAGAATTCTAAAAGCAATACTAGGGGCACCATGCATGAGGAAGAGACAAGTCCAAAAGAAGACAACTTAATGCAAGCATGGTCCTTAGTTGGTGGTCAAGGAGCTGTGTTGGAAGGGAAGATGCATGTGGAGACTAGTAATGTTATTGACCAATAGGGTAATAATGTGCTGAATTCAAGAGTGGATGTGGGAAATGATGATGCAATTATGGCTCAAGAGGACATGCATGCACGGAATGAGGAGTTGGATGAAAGGAATGAAGAGCTGGTAGATTGCACATCTCTTAAGGAGATTGGTGACAAAGAGGTAGGAGGCCAAATGAAGCACAAAGGGACATGGAGACACCAAGGGAGACCGTGTTATATTGTGAAAAAGACGAGGCCAATGAGCATATAGAAAAGGACAAAATGTGTCTATCAGATTCAGAGCTAAATAATACGTAGGTGGGAGGGAATCCATTAGTAAAACTAACAAACTCTACAAAGGTCCTAAGCAAACCTTCAGGTCTGGACATATGATATGAAACATCATGTTCTGGAATGTGAGAGGTCTAAGAACCTCGAAAAGAAGGCTGAGGATGTTAGTAAAATGATATAATCCAGTTATTGTTGCTATAGCGGAACTGTTCATGCCTGGCTTTAAATTCTATTTATTCTAAAATCAGGTGCAAGGAGATGATGGTTTTTCCAATGTAGTGCATGATGGAAAATTGTGGGTTGGCTAGGCAGCTGGTGTTCAAGTAGAGGTTTGTGGAAGTAGTAGCCAGCATATTTCGATGCTGATTACGAAAAATAGTAAACGAATCTTGATATCCTTTGTATTTGCCAATGTTTGCAGTAGGAGTGAAGGAAACTTTGGGATGATTTACAAGAGGAGAGAAGTCTTAATTGTCCACAGTTACTTGTGAGTGATTTTAATATCATTCATAATGATAATGAATGTAGAGGGGGTAATCCAAGAGTGGCATCGGCAATAGAATAATTTAATTCTTTCATTGATAATTGTGATCTCATTGAATCATTGCATAGGGGGACCTTTCATCTAGTGCAAGGGACATAAGGGGAGATCTTGGATTTGGGCAAGGCTGGATCGGACTTTCATGAATGTTGCTTGTTTGGACAACCTGCAGAATATCTCTACAAAATACTTATCCCAAAGTTCATCAGATCATGCTTTCCTTATCATTAGCAGAGATACTCGAGTGACCAGGTGTGGTCCATCGTCATTCAAATTTCAACATATGTGGTTATCATATGAATATTTTCTAAGATGTGTTTCGAATGCAAAGGAGATGGAAGTGGTGGGCTCAAGTTTATGGAGGTTAGTAGCTAAGTTAAAATATCTTCGAGTAGTGTTGAGGGTGTGTAATCAAGAGGTCTTTAGCCTTACTGGGGGATAGAATTAAGCTATTGGAAGAACAAATTGATTTGTTGGATCTTTTGCTATAAGAGAGACTTTCGGATGATGTTGAAAGTAATATGTTGGTATCCAAACTAGAGTTATCAATTTGGTAACAAAGGGAGGAGACTGGGCTTGTTCAACAGGCCAAACAAATTTGGATTAAAAAATGTGAGGCTAATTCTCAAATTTTTCAAGCATTTAATGGGAAAAGGTGCACTATGGTTAAAGAAATGCACTTAAAGGATGGAAGGGTTCTATATACTCTAAAAGCAATACATAATGGGGTGGTCTACTATTTTGAAGAGTTTACGGCGGCAAGGCTTCGGGAGGATCTCCTTGATTTATCTTCATTAGTGGAGCTAGTGATCTTCGAGGATGAAAATAACTCCACTTGAAAATGCCCACTGCCTAGGAAATAAAATGAAGTAATATTTTTTATCCTAGTAGATAGTAGCCTAGGTCTGGATGGATTTAGTTTTGATTTTTTCCAATCATGTTGGAAGATTGTTGGGACATATGTGGTTGAGGCGGATTGTGATTTCTTTCGAGGTACTCCTCTCCTTAGATATTCTCGTTTGTGGTTCTTATTCCAGGATGAAAAGTCTCATGGGGTTTGATGATTATGCCCTATTAGTTTATGCTCTATGGTTGACAAAGTATGCTTGAAGTTACTGGTAAGTCGTCCATCTTCCTTGCTACCTCGGGTTGTTTCTATCAAACGAGGTACCTTTATACTAGGGAAAAGTATTTTTTAAAATATTGGTCTCACACAAGAGATGATTCACGAAATTAATAAGCCTTGTAGAGGAGGGAATGTTATGCTAAAAATTGACATAAACAACTCTTATGACAGTGTTGAGTGGGATTTTCTTTTTCACATGTTGGGCCTCCTTTGGTTTTTCTACAGTTGTTTGTCACTTGGTGAGACAATGCGTTACTATTCTATGGTTCTTAGTAGTCATGAATGATACTTCTAAAGAGTTCTTCAAAAGAGGAGGAGAGTTTCAACAGGGAGATCCTTTATCTCCATATCTTTTCATTATGATAGATGAAATTTTGTCAAGATTTTTGAAATAGGGTTTTGCACAAGGCCAAATTGGACAATTTCTTCAACCACGAGGTACCCTCTTATCTTTCATTTGTTATATATATGTAGATGACATTGAGATATTTGCAACTAGAGTAGATAATCATTAAGGAATATTATGGAAATTAATACCTATTAAAGATGGTCAGGCCAGGTGGTGAGTAAGGAAAAATCTTGTATATTTTTCTTAAAAAGAGTTCCTTCCCAAAGAAAAGGTCGATTCTAAAGCAAACTAGGTTTTCGCAAGGTACCTTCCCCATCAAATACCTCGATGTTCTAGTCGTGTCTGAAGATTGAAGATTACTCAATTGGAAGATCTTATTAATCAAATCCGTCAGAAGTTGGAAGAGTGGAAGAAAGAAATACTCTCTAAGAGTGCTTTGGTTCTTCTTCCTCACCATGGACCCATCAATCTTTCCATACATGTGCTAGCAAGCATCCACGTTCCAATGGCGGTCATCACTAGTATAAATCGACTACTAAGTACTTCTTTTGGGAAGTGTCAGAAGAAAAAGATAAGAAAAAGTGGGTAACTTGGGTGAAGATTTGTATACCTACTTAGGGATGTGGTTTTGGGATTCACAAATTCCAAGAAGTCAAAAGTCTCTCAACTTGAAGCTTGCATGGAATCTTATTGCAGGGATGTTGTTGTGGGCTGTTAGAGCAAAATATGTTAAGACTACCCATATATCTTTGGTGGAATCAAATTATGGTACACACACATGGAAGATGATCAACCTTCAAACGGATGTATATCGGATGTATTGCAAAAAACACGTTAAAAAATTAAGGGAATGTGCTATTGTGCTATTTTGGAAGAATAAATGGAGTGACTTGGGGCCATTATGTGATCAAATAAATGTGGTGGCACGTCCAGATTTACAAGTGAAGGAAGTGGCCGTGGAGAATGTTTGAGATAAAAATCAGATAGCTAAGTTAGTGGAAGTCGAAAAAATGGAGGAAGTCTTAGAGGTGTTGGGTAAAAAACAAAATCGGGAGATGAAATCCTTATTTGGGAGATAACGCATAATGGGCTTTTCAACTCTAAATCGACATGAGGTATTCGAATTAAATCTCAGGAACTGTCTTGGGCAAACTGAGTAGGGCATGCCTCGCTCTAAAACAAAACTCAATTATTATGTGGAAAGCCTATAATGCTTGTCTGAATGTAGATGATCTTCTAATTAAAAAGGGTGGGGGATCCCCATTGTGTTAAAGTGTGAATGTTGTGTGGATGGGAAACATGAATACTTGAATCATGTTCTGGCCAATGATGAATTTGTAACAACTATTTGGAGAAAATGTGCTACTCATTTGGGAATCAGGATAATGTAGATTGAGAGCTGACATGAACTTGTGAAGCAATAGTTTCATAGAGCAAGAGCAACTTCACATGTGTTGGCTCTCTTATATATCTTATTCCATTTATCGTCGCACATGAAAACTATAGGCCTAGAAGTGTAATAAAAGATTGGAAGGGAAAACTGAGTTGGTAAAAGTAATGTGGAGAGCTATAAAATATTAAGTTAGATGGGTAGCAATGAAATTAAGGCAAACAAATAAGTTTACCAAAACTTATGAAATCATCCTCCATGATCTTAACATTGTGGTTTGACAGCCAAAGGCAAGATTGCTTCAGAAGGTTATCTGGGACAAACTGCAAAATGGTTAGCATAAGCTTAATGTAGATAGTTGTTATAAAACAACACTCTTTATAAACAGAACTCAAGAACAACAATTTAATACAAAAAAACACTCACTGATTAAACAAGTTAATGGAAATAAACCTGATCACAAAATAAGCAAGAAATTAACAAGAACATAAAATGATGAATAGAAAAACAAAAAATAAAGAAAGTAAAGAAAGAACACAACCGATTTACATAGTTTAACCCTAATGGTCTACGTCCGTCACAGGATGGTCTCAGATCTTAATTGATGATCAATGTCCTTCACAGAGAAGCCTAAGATATCGACTAGCTTACAAAGCCTCTCTCACAAACCAAAAAATCGAACAGATTTTCTCTCTCGGTGAAATCCTAGGTAGAAATCCTAGATCACCCTTTCAAGCTCTCTCTCTCGAAGACTCTCAATAACAACATACCAAATGAAGATTGAGATTAGGGTTATACATATTGGATAAGTACAAATATATATCATTACACAGATGGCAACACGTGTCACAATCTTGCGACTCAACCAATTGATAATTATTAGATGCAGCTCACGAGTCACAAGGTCCTCACATGATCATCAGTTGAGCTTCATTAGTCTGCAAGGATCCAAATTTAGCGACTTGTCCTTCATCCACTTAGCCACTTACAAACAGAAACATTAGAAAGGTAGCAATTATAAATGTATTGACACACCATTTATAAATCTCCACCTTGGCAAAACATTTATTGCTAAGGCTACATCAATTCTCATCATTGACCATTTCTGCATTGTCCCCCTAATGGGGATAGACTCTAAACTCCATACCATTGTCTGAACTTAGAGCAAGGGAGAGACTTGGTCATCATATCTGAAGGATTATCCTCAGTTGAAACTTTTTCCACACCTACAACTTTAGACTCTATAACATCCCTAACAAAATAAAGCCTTATGTCTATATGTTTGGACCTCTCATAGTAAACTTTATTTTTAGCTAAGCAAAATGTGCTTTAATTATCGTAGTGTACTAAGATATTTCCATTGAAAATACTTAGCTCATTTGCAATGCCCTTTAACCATATGACCTCTTTGATAGCTTCAATTAATGTTATATATTCAGCTTCTGTAGTGGACAAAGCCACCATAAATTGTAAGTGTGATTTCCAACTAATAGCTTCCTCAAATGTAGTAAACACATACCCAGTTAAGGATTTTCTAGTGTCTATATTTCATGCATAGTCCGAGTCTACAAAACCAGTTACCTCACTATCATTTTCAACATTATTTCCAAAACTGAGTTTTAATTTGGTAGTTCCAGCCAAGTACCTTAATACCCATTTAATGGCTTGCTAATGGGATTTTCCTGGATTCCCCATAAATCTACTAACTACACTCTACATAAGTCAGATTAAGTCTGTTGCCCAGATGACTAACACAAGAGGGGGATGAATTGAGTTATATTAAAAAAAAATTAGTACTTATAAACTGAATACACAATATAAAATATAAACAAATTACGAAGTAGTAGGAAATATAAAGAGTAAGGGCAACAAGAAGTAAACTTAGTATTTTAACGAGATTCAGCCCTACTGCCTACGTCCTCGCCTCAAGCTACCTCTCGAGGATCCCAAATTCACTATTCAATCTTCTTCAAGTGGAGATAGAAACCTATTACACCTTTGAGCAACACCGCTACAAAGAATCCGTGTAGAACACCCTCTACACTTGCAATCACCTCACACTTGGTGATTTAACTATTTCATGTGTAGAACACCTTCTACACACACAAGGGTTATATGCACCCTCTTACAAATACAAGAGTTGATAGTGGGTAGATTATCAGAGTACATTCCTCAATGAGTGAAATAAGAACAATACAGTGCAACCTATATCTCTTTCAAAATGAACAAGGATTAAGACACAAAATTTAGAGAAGATAGAATGAGGGTTTTGAAATAATGATGCAAAACTTAGTAATTGATGTGTAAGCTCTTATTGTTATTTTTGTAAAACTCAAGTGGGCTATTTATAGGCAAATGAGTCTTCATATTCAAATTTGAAAATGTTTACATATCAAATAAGAGCACTATTCATTTTTTAAAAAATTCAAATAAAAATATCTCTTTTTTATATATGTCAATGACAACTCTATTAATTTTCAAAAAAATTAAACCTAATTTTTTACTTTTCATGCGTGACAAAATGAGCATGATTTATTTTTCAAATCAAATTATTTTCTTTTTGCATATGTCAAAAAAGCACACAACCACCCTTCAAGATTTTCAAACAAAATCATCTATTTTTGTATTTGTCAAAAAAACACACAACTACCCTTCAAGATTTTCAAACAAAACATGTACATGTCAAAGATGACAATTAATCATCTTATAAATTCAAATTTTTATGCATATGTGGAAAAAAAAAATTGAAATTAAATATTTTAATAAAGTTATGCAAATGAAAAAAATGCAATTTGGTGTTTTATGAGAAAATATTAATTTTGAACTTTAATCAAATTTCAAAATTTAAAAGATGTACAAAATTACTTTATGAGCTTTATTTGTAGACTTGTTCTTCTTCTTACTCATACTTGATTTCTTGATGTGCTTAGCTCTCTTCATGCGTAGACAACTTGAGTTTGAGTCTTGAATTTATTTGTTATTATCAAAATCTATACGTAGATACGAGACTTGAAATCTTGAGTTCTACAAGGTCTAAAACAGACTATTGCAACATTACACTTCCCACCGTGCTAGCATAGGGGATTTGGGGCATAAAATTAATGTCTTCTTCTGCTTTAGGAGCCTACTCTATATAAAGTTTGAAATGCTGACCTAAGGGTGTACTAACAGGTTTCACATGATCCATACCAAATCTTTTAAAAATTTTAGAAATGTAATTTTTCTAAGACAAATGTAGAACCCTATCATTTATGTCCCTTTCAATTTCCATTTCTAATATTTTCTTAGCAGAACTCAGTTCTTTCATTTCAAACTCAACTTTCAACATGTATTTAACTTCTTCAATTAGATTAGTGTCTTTATAAGCTATTAGCATGTCATTTACGTACAGTAAGAGATAAACTAATATTCCTTTTTCTTCTTTGTAATATACACAACTATCATAACAGTTTCTCTTAAAATTATTACAAATCTTGTATGTGTCAAACATTTTGTATCACTGCCTAGGTAATTGTTTAAGGCTATACAAAGATTTTTTAAGAAGACATACTTAATTATTTTTAATCTCATTAGTAAAACCTTTAGGAGGTTGCATATAAATCTCTTCTTCAAGTTCTCTATGCAGAAAATCAGTTTTAACATCTAATTATTTTAATTGCAAGTTTTCAAAAGTTGTATAGGCAAGCAGTAACCTTATTGAGCTACGTTTAACCTTATGAGAGAAAATTTCATTAAAATCAATTTCCTCTCTTTGTGTAAAACATTTGGCTACAAACCTAGCCTTATACATGGTCCCTTCTACCCATGGTATGCTTTCTTTCTTCTTATAGATCCACTTGGATCCAACTAGTTTGACTCCTTGAGGTTTAGGCACTAGAACTCAGGTGTTGTTCTTATTAAGAGATTTCATCTCCTCATGCATGGCAAGTCTCCATTTAGAGGAGTTCTTACTAGCTACAGCCTCTTTATAAGATCTAGGTTCCTGGTAAATAACCTCATAAGCTAATGTTAAAATAAAAGTTGTAAGTTTAGCTTGACCATACCTTATAAGTGGTTTAATAACTCTCTTTTGCCTATCTCTTACCAGATTAAAGGAGCTAACTCCACCTTGATCCATACCCCCTGAGATTTCTACCTCAGAGATACTACCTTCTTCAATTTCAGGTTCAGGTTGGGTGCTAACCTGCTCCACCTCAACCTGTGAATCTCCTAAAGACTTATCCACATCTTGGTTTAATTTTTCTTCCTGTACTCGAGCTATTTGTGACTCATTAAAGACCACATCCTTATTCACAATACACTTATACCTACCAGATCCATCTACCCAAAGTCTGTATCCCTTAACCCTTCAGGATACTCTATAAAAGTCCACTTGAGTGCCCTAGGTTCCAACTTATCAGTTTTTAAATGTGCATAGGCAACACGTCCAAAAACTGTTAGTTAGTCATAGTTGGGAAGTTTCCCATACCATTAATCCTATGGTGTTTTAAACCTTATAGCAGAGGAGGGACCCTTATTTATAAGGTGAATAGTAGTAGTGACAACATTTGCCCATAAAATTTTGGGCAGCCCTAAATTAGATATCATACACCTTACCATTTCTAAGATGATCACATTCATTCTTTTAACTAAACTATTCTATTGGGGGATTTCCTTCACTGTCTTATGCCTAAGAATTCATTCCTTTTGACAGAGCACGTTAAACTCATTGGACAGGAACTCTATGCCATTGTTAGTCCTTAAAGTCTTGTGTTTTCTACCTACTTTGTAAAGACTTCCACTCCTTGAATTTTTCAAATGTGTCACTCTTGTTTTTTAGGATATATATTCAGACCTTCCAAAAGTAATCATCTACTAAAGAGAGGAAGTAACTCCCTCCACTGTGTAAATTTACTCTTGCAGGTCCCAGAGATCAAAATGAACATAGTCTAAGCTTTGATAAGTGTTATGGGTTACTGACTTAAAATTGAACCTCTTTGCCTTTCCATTGATGCAATTTTTATAGAAAGATAAGTTTCCTAGATTCTGTTCACTCAATAACCTTTATTTTTGCAATTCTAAAAGGCCCCCTTTGACTTATATGTCCAAACCTCCTATACCATAACATAGATTTATTCTCTACAGTGTTCTGTATTGGGGATGCTTCCCCAACTACAGTACTTCCAAGCAGTGTATACAACCCATTTTTAATAACCTTTTTCATAATAACTAAAGAGCTTTTAGTAACTCCAAGGACTCTGCGTTAGATTTGAATGTGTGGCCTGATAAATGAAGCATGCCAAGAGAAATTAAGTTTCTCTTTAACTTATGTATAAACCTGACCTCCTTCAAGATTCTTTCAGTACCATCATGCATTTTAAGTCTAACTGACCATATACCCATGATTTTGCAGAATTTATTATTACCTAGGATTGCATGTCCTCCATTTAACTAAGAGAATGTCTCAAACCAGTCTCTGATTGGACACATATGAAAAAAGTAGCTAGAGTCCATTATCCATTTTGTTTTTTGAGTCAACTTCGCTCACAGTAAATACCTCAGTATTCTCATATCTCTCTTATATCACAGAGGCATCTATTGTCTCTTTAGGCTTAGTCCCTAGGTTGTTTTTCCTATCAGGGCAATCCTTTTTAAAGTGCACTTCCTTATGACAGTGAAAATATTTAAAGTGTTTTTCCTTTGACTTAGATCTAGATTTCTTGATTTCATTCTTGCCCCTTTTCTCTCTCTTTTCTGTTCTACCCCTAACAGATAGACCTTCCCCATGTTCCTGTTTGGTATATCCTCTATTTTGTAGTTCCTTAGTATGAAATACAGATTGTATTTTATCTAGTGTCAGAGATTCTCTACCATACATCATAGTTTATTTTAGACTTAGGTATGATGAGTCCAAAGAACTCATCAAGAGAATGGCCTGATCCTCATCCTCCACCTTAATATCTATATTTGATAGGTCTAGTATAATTTTATTAAATTCATCAAGATACTTTCCTATTGGAGTCTCAGTGGTCATCTTGAAGGTATAAAGTTTGGTTTTCTTGTGAAACCTATTAGTTAGGGATTTAGTCATGTAAAGATTCTCTAATTTAAGCCATATACCGGTAGTAATGTCCTCACTAGCCACCTTTCTCAGGATTTTATCTCCAAGAGAAAAGATTAGGACACTGTGAACTTTTTGGAGAATGTCCTTATGGATAGTCTCCTTATTTTCCTCTTTCGAGGAAGAGCCATTATCTTTCTCACCAAGGAGGGCATCCTGCAATCTATGTTGGATTAGAAGTGCACTCATCTTGATCCTCCATAATCCGAAATCATTTTCCTCAATGAACTTCTTTATATCAAATCTCATGTCAATCGACCTAGGCTCTAGATACCACTTGTTATAAAACAATCCTGAGTCCTTTATAAACAGAACTCAAGAACAGCAGTTTGATACCAAAAAACACTCACTGATCCAACAAGTTAATGGAAATAAACTAGATCGCAAAATAAGCAAGAAATTAACAAGAATATAAAACGATTAACAGAAAAACAAGAAAGTAAATAAAGAACACAACCGATTTACGTGGTTTAACCCTAATGGTCTACGTCTGTGACAGGATGGTCTCAGATCTTAATTGATAATCAATGTCCTTCACAGAGAAGCCTAAGATATCGACTAGCTTACAAAGCCTCTCTCACAAACCAGAAAATCGAACAGATTTTCTCTCTCAATGAAATCCTAGGTAGAAATCCTAGATCACCCTCTCAAGCTCTCTCTCTCGAAGCCTCTCAATAACAACATACCAAATGAAGATTGAGATTAGGGTTATACATATTGGATAAGTACAAATATATATCATTACACAGATGGCAACACGTGTCACAATCCTGCGACTCAACCAATTGATAATTATTAGCGATGCAAGTCATGAGTCACAAGGTCCTCATGTGAGCATCAACTAAACTTCATTAGTCTTCAAGGATCCAAATTTAGCCACTTGTTCTTCATCCACTTAGCCACTTACAAACAGAAACATTAGAAAGGCAACAATTATAAATGTATTGACACACCATTTACAGTTGTTTCCTAGGCAATCCAAGATTGTCAAGAGCAGGAGGGGTGTTGTGGAACCATAAAGGCGATTGACCTCTAGTGGTTTTTTTCCAATTCTCTCTTGGACATGGTATAAATAACTTAGTAGAGTGGAGAACATTATTGTATAGTCTAAAGTAGTGCCAAGGGATGGGAGTGTTTGTAGGCTGCAAATTAAAATGGATTCGGCATTAGTTGTCCAATGGATCAACAAGGTCAGATGTGAAGTTTGGTATCTGAAGATTATTGAGAGGAGATTATGGCGATCTTGACTATGTTCAACTGCTCTATCCAGCATGCATGTATAAAGAAGCAAATGCGGTGGCAGACTATTTGTGGAAGATGGGTGCGGAAGAGTACCGAGAATATGGAATGACTATGGTGGTTTGCCTCATTATGTGAAGGGGATCATGAAAAGTGATAAGCTCGGATTGTCTTACGTTCGAGAAAAATAATAGAGCTGCATGTTTGGCATTGGAGAAGACGCTGCATGGCTTACTTTGGTGTTTTAGTCTTAGTTCTTTTAACCTTTTTTCTTTTGTGCCTGTTTTCTCTATAGTACTTTTCCTCCGAGGATTTTTGGAATAAAATAGGAGGTCCCGTTCCTCCTCTAATTAAAAAGAAAATGACCACATTGCCTAACAGTTAAAGAAAATAAAATCCACTTTTTGAAATGAGTTGTAATTTAGTCCTTAGTTTGAACACTCTAATTTGTATTTAATTAAAATTGTACTGTTTTCCAAAGGAAAATTTGTATCATCTATATATCTCATATATAGACGTGACAAATGTTTCTTTATATTAGTCTTATTCACGTAAAAGTTGTGTGAAACTGAAAGGTGGTGGTGTTTGCTTCGGTTTTCAACTGTAATTTTTCTGTTTGAAAGCAAAGGAAGACATTTTTATTTGTATAGTGTGATACCCGAGCTATAAATATTCATATATTTTCCTCTCAAAATATTAGAAAAAAATAATATTTTTAATTTTTAATATTTTGTATCCTCAAACAAGCTGTACGTAACCTCATCATGTTACTGATAAAATTATCAATTTTGAAAGAAAATGATATACACACAATATAATTATATAATAAATTTTATAATAATGTGTTAAATAAAGAATATTTTTATAAAGTCTTATGTATATATAAAATATTTTATAGAATTATCTCTTATTTAATATTTGTTATAAAATATATTGTATAATTATATTATATATATAACTTCTCATTTTGAAAGTCTGTACTTTAGGGTCATAATTTCTTGTCATATAAAGTCATCAGTCTATTTGAGCTAGCCAGCTGGATAGCTTTGGTTGCAGTCAAATTGGTAGAATCCTGACTAAGCCCCTCAGCAAAATTGTTTGCCAAAGTCCAAAACGTATCGAGCATCATCAACCACTAATTGACCCTAGAAAAAATCAGATTCCCTAAAGGATAAAATTATTCCCCACCCACTCATATATATATATATATAGACACAGATACTAGAGAATCAGAGATCGACATTAGCCAGCTGGCCTGAGTTAGGCTCAACCGCACGGCCGCCTTAGAAAACTGAAAAGATTAACGAAGTGTTGTTTTTTCCTGATGAACATTAATGTGGCTGCATTTTTCTACCTATTGTAAAATTAAAATACATCCGACTGTGTTCGCATGCACCGGCATGCTTGTATGTCATAGAGAATTATTATATATATAAAGAGATTATGTAAAAAATAAAAATAAAAACTCATAAATTAATATAATTTTATAATATCTATTAAATATATTTTAAAATAAAAATAATTTTATAATCTAATATATCATATGATCATGTCATATTAATTTAAGAATTTATTTTTATGTAATTTTTTTATAATTAAAATATTTTCAATAGAATATGTAATGCTGTCCTTTTAGTACACTTTTACTAAAGATGCAAGTAATTGAATACAAGGAAGACAGTTTTCTTGCGCGTTAAAAATTAATTACGTACGTACGTACGTAGTGCAAACAAACTTCACGAGCTAGGAAAACAGGGACGTTCAAACTTCAAAGTCGTCGATCGTCATGGCCGTGCTCATACATGCATGCACGCACACTTTCATTAATCTTCCATGCAGAGCAGAGCCCTGCCACGTACAGTACATACTGCATGGTCGACACACATATATAAATACAATTGAAATGCGATTAATAATTACCGCTATAATTAAATTATTATTAATAAAGGTTCTGGTACTACTTATATTTAAGATTATTTTTAAATAAAATTATTTATTTATAATCAGTTATTTTTTGTTAAGAAATAAATCTTATATTACTTGTAAATAAAGTCTTGGACATATTTATAAGTAATGTGCAATCCTTTTTTATTGATCGGTTTTATGGGATGACACTACAACATATTCAGCCTATAGCCACAATGGCTTTTGTCACAAAAATTATAAATTTTTGCCGGTAATAAGCATTATTGGAAATTCTCAATTGCCCAAGGTTTGTAGCATAAAAAATGACAATTCTAAGTCTATGTCGGCAACCTGTGTAGCTGTAGATAATGGTCAATTATTGCTACAATTTGTGTCGTAGCTACATTCCATCATGATTGCCGAAAATGGAGGTTTAATATGCTTCATTTATCGAATCATTTGTGCTATTTTGACGTTGCGGAGTTGCCAAAAATGATACAATTGCATCAACATTCATTCTGGGTATTAAATATTGTCTATAATTATTGGTTGCCACATAAGTTTTGAAATGGCTGCTTATTCCGTAACAATAAGATTTTTGCCACAACAGTGCAACCTCAAATCCTGTTTGAATCAGTTGAGTTCTTTTGTGGTAAATAATGTAATTTAGATGAGTAACTTTTGCTGATAAACCACTATAACCACAAGTATACATTTATGGAAAAAGACTTTTATTGACTATTTCGGATCTTAGGAAAAAACTTTTTTTTGCGCACTCCTCTAAATGTATACTTGTAGGTTTTTATCCACTCATTCCTTTTCTCATCAATGTGTTTTTTCGATCATAATACCCATTGAAACAAAAATTTTGGTGACAATTATGTTTTGCAGAAATAGAGCAATTACAGTGATCCATTTTCAGCAATCCATGCCTGCATTATACTTGTCCAAAAAGCAACCTGATGTTTCATTAACCAGCAAATTAGAACATACATATATATTATATATTCTCATGCTATTCCGATATGACAGTGTACCCAGCCTTGCATCAAGCACAACGTGTATAAAAATTGATCTATCAAATCCAAAACAAGACCAATCATATAATTCATACCCATAGATTTTATATATCACTTCTGTTCTCATTAAACATGGCCCACGTAAAAGTTCAACTTCACAACTCTGCCCAATATAAATTCCACAGCAGACCATTAACATGCATGCATAATATTTCAGAAACTTCCAGCTTTCAACATGCACTTTCTAGCTAGAACATATAGATCTCCATGGTGAATAGGAGGCTTCCCTGGTCAAATTCGGTGATCCTAAGTGGCTCAAAAACACTCCTCCTCCAACTGGAATGTCTTGAAGTGCTGGCCAAAAATTGATGGTCTTTAGTACAAAGCACTGCCTTCAAAAATCCCAATTTGCTGCCATCTATACAACCCAGCTGCATATAAAAAATAATTGGACAATCTTAATTGTGACAACCATAATTTTTAATGCAAATAGAACATAATATATGAGAAATTTCCTGACCATGTTTCAGCACATCTTGGTAAAAACAAACTGGGGATTTCATACTAAATATTTT
This sequence comes from Platycarya longipes, assembly GCA_036559045.1. NCBI lineage: Eukaryota > Viridiplantae > Streptophyta > Magnoliopsida > Fagales > Juglandaceae > Platycarya > Platycarya longipes. Next base: position 39,603,410 of record CM071801.1, on the reverse strand, counting down.
CAGGTACTTATTTACACCACTTACTAGTATGTATCCAAGGATACAAACCAAATATATACCTGTAAGTTTACAACTCTCAATCAATCCTTTCATCTAGAACTTTTTAAGTTGTCATATAGATCAGTCAATACCACTAAACTATCAGGTTAATTGAGTAAGGATCAGACCCTACCTGAGTCACATTTTGGCACATCTCAGTAATATACAGTATCTTACCTAGTTTATTTCTTCATTATATTTTTTGTACTCCTCTACATCAACTAGTAGGGATGTATCCAATGCTACTAACCAAATATTTAGACCTAAGTTTCAGTACCCAATCCATAATGTTGCCTTTTTAAGTGTCATATACATCATGCAAATCTGTTGAGCTAAAAAAAAAATTCATGTACATATCAGTCATACATAATTTCCCTTTGGCACATGTCAGTAAAAACATACCTAGTTTAATTCTTCATTATATTTAATATGCATTTATCTGCACCAAACTAATGGGTATGTATCCAATGCTACTAACAAAATATATAGTTGTAAGTTTTAGAACCCAATCCATCAACCAGAGCTTTTTAAGTGTCATATAAATCATGCAAATCTGTTAACCATCACAAAAATTGAATTTGGAAATAAAGCATATAAGTTGAATGGGAATATAGAATTGCTTACCGGGGACGAAATCTGCACTAGCATTGTCATATGCGCACTTGAGAAAACTCTACATGAGTTAGACCCATAAATTTCTACATGATATCAGAATCTGCCACAGGATGAATGTGAGCCCTCACTACTTATTTCGTGACAAGGACTAGAAAATTGCTGGCATACACGTGAGGGAGAGTGTTGAGGAATAAATCTCATATTGTCTGTAGATAAGGTCTTGGACATGCTTATAAGTAATGTGTAATCCTCTCTCATTGGACTGATTTTATGAGATAAATTAGGCCCATGAATTTCTATATTTTTTAATTAAAATGACTTTTATATGTTAAAATATTAAGTATGTTTAATTTTATCACAAGTAAATTATTACAAATGTCTATTTTTCTTATACTAATCATGTGCATGCAATTCACACACTCACAATTATTAGTGAAAACGCTTACGAACGTACTGTACATAATTAGCTATAAAACTTATTAAGTACATGAGTTATTGGACAAATGTTTAAAATTAAAGATCATAATTAGTTAATGGAAAACAAAATTAAAGAAGCAAAGACATATATTCTTCTCGATAGATATGATGATCTTTAAGTACCGTACGTTTAGTAATCATTCCCTAGGCAAATCATGAATTACAACCGAGCAATTAACAGCAGCGTTACTAATTAATCATGAATCGATTACGATCAGGGAATTTTGAGCTCTCATAATTATAATCAGGACCCACACTACAAGAAAAATAGGTTTTTGTGACTATTTAATTGCGACCAAATAATTATTTACAGCCAATTTTAATTGTAAATAGTTATTTGGTCGCAATTAAATAGCCACAAATAAGTAATTTTTTTATAGTGCCATTTTGATTGATCTTCAATTGTTGCAGTCAAATCTGATCGGGGATTCTTTCAACCCCTCAAAATTAAGGAAAAATCTAAATGTAAATAATATTGAGTACTTATATATATATATATATTAATATTGAAATAAAAAGATAAATTTAATAAAATATTTAAATTTAAAATAAAAAAATAAAAAAATAATTAAAATGCATAATTACACATACGAATATGCAATATTATTTACATATAACATTTCTTCAAAATTAATACTTCTTCATACAAAAGTCAAAAGGTGTCCTGACTTAATCAAACACTATACATTGACGTCTCATTAATTAAGACTAATTAGTTTCTGGAACCAACCACGGCCCAATATTGTCACCAAATTCTGCAAAAAAATAATGTTTTCCCCGCTTCTTCAACTATATTGCTTTGACTATTACCAAAACTGCGTAGAAAAACCTCCGTAAGCACGGGGCGGGTTGATCTGTTGGGAACACATGAGATACATGATTCGAAGAAATTTCGATCCATGCATGATGAATTAGTATTTAATTAGGTTATCAACCACCTAATTATTAAATCTTGCTGCAATTCCTCGATGTGATGTTTCCCGACGTCACGTGTGAAGCTCCATTTTGTCCAATGCCGTCGACACAAATATTAGGGTTTTATTTTATTTTATTTTATATAGATACTACATATATATATATATATATGCTTAGAAATCATGCTATATCAAATTATAGTACAGTAGAAGCCATATTACCTTGTGTGTAATTTTAGATATAGTGCAATTGTTTCACATATTAATCTCTGTTGTTGTTGTACTTGTTCATCTAATATCCTCACGATGAGATGTAGTGTGCTGCATGAAAGAAAATTAGAACATGTACACACATATTCTATAGTCTAAATATGAGGAGCAATTAGAGAGAAACAAATGAAAGAGAGCTTGATTGTGATTTCTACTCACATGTCTATATCCAAAGGGGGGACAAGCGGCCATATAAATAGTTCCTCTAGTATATATAACTCCTGATGGTAAGGGCAGCCATCAAATTTTATGAAATAGTTTAAAAGTTATTTCAAAATTTTTAAGAGGAGGTAAAAGGGTGCCCAATATCCACTATGGGGGCCCTTTCTTTATATATATGTGTGTGTGTAAACGTGTGATGGCGGCTAGGTAGCATGACTTAAACTACACACTATAAGATTTTTGACTTTTTACTACAAAACTATATGGTGGAAAAAAGCATATGTTAAGTGGAAAATGTTTTTTCCCACCAAATTTGTTGGTGGGATGTTGGTGGCATATAATCCATGAACAAAAATAATTTTCCACCAAAATTTATTTCATGGCAAATACGAACTTTTTTCCACCACCTGATATTGTGGGTATAACATGCAAAATTCATGGCAAATAACATTTCCATCCACTCAATTGTAGTGTCAAAGATGATAATATCCATAATGACAATAGGCCGAAAAAAGCTTTTACCCACGAATACATTGATGACATATAACTTATTCCCACTACTAATATTGTGGAGAAAAAATATTTGTCACGAGTTATGTTCATGGCAAATGCTAAGAGAATTTAGAAAAAAAAATTAGAAAATAAAAAAATGCGACTTAAGCAAAAAATAATCATAACAAATATTCTAATATAAGCTAAAATATATATATTTATTTTTACAAACTTAATCCATTCCCAATATATAAAAGTTTTAGAAACCAAACTAAGTTCAGCTATATAGGCTAAAATATACATAACGAGATAAGACATTATGAACTAAACTAAGTTTATCTATATAGGCATGTCTTCTACTTTCTTTTCCTGTACTCAGATAATAAGACACAAAAACTAAACCACATTAATCAAAACTTAAAAAAATAAAAATGCATGACTAACCCAACTAAGAAGGCACAAATAAACGCAGTAGCAGATTTCGATTTCTGGAAGATATGAAGGACCATCACTCCAGCAATATAATAGCCTATACCTGTCGAAATAAGATGTTGAATCCGTAAGAGGATATCAAAGAGTAACTCATATACAAATTGACAAGAAAAAAAAGCTACATGTATAGTAAAGAGTTGCTCATACACAAACTTATTATCAGTTAGACATTAATAAATTACAAATAAATTAACAAAGAACTATAAAACTATAAAAGCTTCCTAGCATGACTAGTGTGTGACTGGCTAGTCTACCACAAAAGATCCCACATTTGTGCTCAACTATAAAAAGGCGATCTAAATATATCAGAACAATAACATAAGTGACATAACTTAAGATATCATAATCATCTAATAAAAAAAATTATACTTCACTTACAACTCTCATTCAATACCGACCCAACACATAGCTTCCTCTTATGATTTGCATTTAATAAGGCACTGTACATTTCTCATCTCCTTTAACTTTTATATAAACCTGCAATAAAATAATTAACCAATTTTTTCATATATACAGAAAAACGTTGCATGAAACTATCAAAACACGCAAGAGAGATCCTAAGGACCTAAAAATGGACAAAACAAACAATCAATGGCACAAGAGTAAAGTTCAAACTTTGAATTACTGCATGAGAGATCCTAAGTAGATAAGAACAAAAACTAAATGAGACATACTGCAATATCGACAGTTATATAATTCTATTTTTGGTGTAGAATACAATTCATTAACTTGACCATCCTAAGAAAATTCGACATACTTGTAAATGCCTTATTTGGAATAGTAAAGAAGATATATTGAACAACTAAAAAAGAAAATTGGTAATTTAAAAAAAATAATTAATAATCTAAACCAGTTAAATCACAAAGGCCAAGAAAAGAAGCATGAGATTTCAATTATAAAACTAAAGCTAAAGAACCATACGAAGAATTTGAGAAACCTCTTAAAGAGTAGATAATATAATGACTAGGTGAGAGTATTAAATAGAGTTAATAATCAAAAAGTAATTTAAAAAGTGCATCACTATAACAAAAAAACACCCTATTCAAGAATCATGTTAGGAAATCAAGGTATCCTTTAAAACACCAACGTATTGTCCCATTAATTGGCATACCAACACATAAAATAAGTTTCAGTTTAGGACATAAGACACAACACCAATCCAAGAACAATATAAATCCATTGTGTTAGTCTCTATTGGGAAATATTACAAAAATTTGTGGAGAAAGAAACTTAATTCCACAACTTAAATCCTAACCTTTCATTAGAGACATTGTAGAGACTCGTCTAGTAGTTGTATTTCATGATGAGAATCTAATCATGGTAAAATCTATTAATATATCTAGCATCCAAACATTAAGCACAAATATGTGGAAAAAGACACATAAATGGTCAACCTTTCTCGAAAGCTACTGTCCAAACAGGGGTATTTCATCAGCAAAGTTTTCGAAGAAGTCATCTAACCGTCTAGTATAGATTTGATGTTATGGGGGAGAAGGGGACAAGCCTCGCCATATGGGGTGCTATTGTAAATTTTTACACCACAACTAAACACCCACGTTCTATATTAGAACCCAGCTATTTTCAAATTTCAAAACAAAGGGAAATAAGCTCATATGCTTTAACTTTGGAATCAAATTGCTAGCAAATGCATTGATTGTCTCATTAATTCCCTACCTTGTTAACATAGTGAATCAATTTGTCCATTTGCTTGAACCAAGACTCAACATATTGGTACTGAAAGTCATCACACATTGTCCACATTATATGGTTTGTCCTAGTCACATTTGCCTGCATAGAATGGATGCTCATAGTGATTTTTATTTAGAATTGACCAACATATAATTGACCAAACAAATAGCACCAACATATAATTAACCAAACAAAAAGGAAAATACAGGGATGTGAACCTAAAAACTAATGTATAGTTCACCAGCCTCACTAATAGGGTAGAATATAATTATAAGGGGCTTATGAAGACAATTAAAAACCAAACCTTGATAAACTCATTAGCAATGCCTTGGACTCTCTCAACTTCAAAGAAGTACGAAACCATCTAATAACCTGAAAGATAGTCGTGATTATTGGTTAATGACTTGAAATTCTCAAATTATGAGTTTCTACCATAAATCTTTGTAATCCAGCAGTAAAACAACTTTCTTTGCATTACCTAAACATGTTGCATTACCTAAAACAGTCAACACATACACACACACACATATATATTCCACATAGAGTACATGCAAAAATTAGGGAAGAATATCTAGATATTATGATTATGAGATTATGATACCGGAGATTATGAGATTATGATGCCAAAAGAATTAGAAGCATTCCGTAGATACTCAACAACACTACAATCATTCTTAAGAGATTATGATGCTGAAAAATTAGGGAAGAACATCTAGAGGTGTATAAACTAATTCTTCTTCTTCACATGATGCAGATTTAAGCATCAAAATAAGGGATGGAGAGAGCAACCCTAGGTTCCGATTTCCAAAGATAGTGGAATGGAGAGAGAGGCAGGAGGAATGGAGACTTACCCTAGGTTGCGGTTTCGATTTCGAGAGATAAAGCAACCCTAGGTTGCGATCGTGATTTCGAGAGACAGAGACAAATAAAGAGAGAGAAAGAGAGAGAGACACACACTCACTTACTCAGAGAGCGCGCGACGGCACGGTAGTGATACGGCTTGGGAAGGGGTGGCGGCATGGAGTGGGATTGGCGACGGCACGGCGTGAGCGAGAGAAATAGAGTGAAAGCGAAAGAGAGACAGAGAGAGACAGAGAGAGACAGAGACAGAGAGACGAATTAGGGATTGAGGGAGACGATAGTATCAAGGGTGATTTAAATTTTTAAAAGACTATTTGTAGCGCTTAAAATTTGCCGCAAATAGGCAAAAAAACTCGCGGCAAAAAATATAAACTAGTAACAATTAAGTTAATTAAATGGAGAATGTCCAACCTTTTGCGGTAATAAATATTACGGCTAAATTAAAACACCCCAAAATGGTCGTTTTCTTGTAATGAATATTTTATAATTATATTATTTTTAAAAATTAAAATAAAATGTATAGTAATACAAAATACTTATTTGTCATAAGGAGATGTCACTGCAAAAGTAAGTTTTACCCACGATTTTGAAATCGTGGGATGTGAAGTCATGACAAAAGTGATTATGTGCCATGAGATGCTCTCGTGGAAATAATTATTTTCTATATTTTGTAATTCTTTTTTACTTTTTGTAGCGAGACACACTCATGGTAATTGATAAATGAGTCGTTGTAAAAAAGTATAAGTCATATAGAAATTTTTTCATTTGTATAACTTTTTGTGGCTAAATGATTCTGTGGCAAAAGGTAATTGAATTCGACACAATAACTTTTTTCTTACAATTAATTTAAGTTTAGGTCATTTTTATATCTCATGATAAAATTTGGTGGCAAAAAATAGTTATATCGCAGTTAAAAGTTTTTTTCCATGAAATATTTTTGACCATGACAAAATCGTGAGAAAAAGTCGATATTTATTTCTTCTAGTCATTTTCGTGGCAAAAAACGACTTATTGCCACGACAGTATGCTGTAGAAAAAAATTCATGGCAAAAAGTCCAAAATCTTGTAGTGACATTATCTGATTTTGAGTGAATTAAGTCTTTCATGCATGGAGGTTCCACCACAGCTAGCACTATGCTTCTCTTGCTCATCACGTGTTGAAGAAGTCAGCGCCCAATAGTCAACTTGTCTTGATCACGATCACTTATAAATTATCTTCGTAGAACAAAGCAATAAGCAGATAGAGCATAACCCATTTCAGCTTAATTTGATCAATATTGCTCTCCTCTCTCTCTCTATCCATTTTGATTTTCTTTGGAGCTTATAACAAGAACGAACATGGCTGCGGAATTGGTGGGAGGAGCTGTTCTGTCAGCATTCTTACAGGTGTTGTTCCACTAAATGACATCACGTCAGGTTGTGGGATACATCCAAGTAAAGAAACTCAACGACAGGCTGTTCAAGAAATTGAAGATAACGTTGTTGTCGGTGAATGCAGTGATGAATGACGCGGAGGAGAAACAATTCAGGGACACCTTAGTGAAAGAATGGCTACTCGAACTTAAAGATGCTGTTTATGACGCGGAGGACCTCTGGGATGACATCGCCACTGAAGCTTTGAAATGTCAGCAGGCGCTTAACACTAATTTCGGAAACACCTTAAATCAGGTACGTACCTTAATACAACTTTCTCTCTCTGTTAATGCATGGAATATCCACCCACCGACTAGAATTAATTCATAATCTTTAAATACACACATAATGATCTTTAAAAGGTCCGGTTCATGCTAATACTGATCATCTTTGATTTTACCCCATAAATTGAACAAATAAATCAAAACCTAATCTTTATGATCCAAACCCTATCAACTCAACTGTTCACAAATTTTGCCTTTTTAACTCTACAACTTGTGCAAACTCTAATTACTACAGCAAATTATAATAGAAAATTTTAAAATCTCGAAATTTCTTGGAGTACTACTAATGAATAGCCTTGATTCATGCGATACTCTCAAATTCTTTATCTGAATCGGTATTTAATTAGGAGAGAGAAGCACAACCATAAACTCGATCCAGTTAGGTGTGGTTTTAGAAATCTCGAGTTATTAACTAATATCTAGCACTTAAGCAAGTAGTAATAAAATAAATAGCACTTAGTGAATTTTTCTTATATATATATACTAAAATTAGCACAATCTGGTGTGCAAGCTTCTCGCATTTTTAAAAAATAAAAAGTAGTATTCACAATTAAAATTTATTTGTATATGCATTACAGATTTCTCCACTTTTTTCGGAGAAGTTACAAATACACACCTTAGAACTTACAAATCATTTCACAATTATTAGATTGGCAAGTACTGATAATGGCCAAAAAACCTTATAATATTGATCATTTCAAGTGAAATAGAGAGGATTCTATATCAAATTGTATATTATTGGTGGTGATCATGTAAACATAGAGATCATGAGAGCAACGGGAAGAGAAGACAAAAGTGCTCATGATCCCAGTTTGAATATCAATATGCTAAACATAGGAACATTCGTTGTTTTAAAGTAATTTATAAGATAATATATATTTTAAATTAGTATATAATTAACAAAATATTATTTATCATTAATTAATGATATCAACGTAAAACCTTATTTAATAAGTATCATGTGTAACATTATTTTTTATTTCATTTATTGATTTTAACTAGTTGCACGAATTGTGGTAATTTTGAGAAAAGGAAATTTCTACATATAAAGGGATTATACATAAGTAAACAGGCCACAAATTGATGTGATTCGGTGTGATATTTCAAATTGTAAAGTTGTTTTTATTATAAAAAATTTCATGAAACCATATCAGTTTATAAATTCATTTTGTGTAATCTCTTTGTATATATAACAACTCTCAAATAAATATTTTTTAATAATAAACTTAACTTTGCTTCAAAGAATTTTAAAAAAGAGAGTAGAAATTATCGACTCTAAAATTGTATGTAAACATTATGAAATAGGCACAATGAAACACAGTAGCGGACCTATATACGCTTTCTATTGTTTTTTTAAATTTCAATATATCTAGCTAGAAGTATCTTTCTCCATTTTTTTTTCTATAGTCTCAAAATTTTGTATAATTTCTATATATTATCTATTTTCAAAGATGTGGCCTCGTCAAAATTAAATTAAAACTAAATTTAGAAAAAAATAAGAATTCCAAAGTTTTTGTTATATAATATTAGGCTTCTAATAATAGAATTCAAAGTGAAAATACAAGAAAATTAATTTAAGATTGATGATTTACATGAAAAATAGTTGACAGATTTTATCCTCTCAATTTCATTAAGCAAGAAAATTTTGTTATTTAAGGTCTCAATTATAAAATTAATTATGAGCTTAATTAATGTGATATGAAAAATATCTGAATTTTACATAAAATTTGATAAACCAGCTACATACTAGAATGAAAGATGACCTTTTAAAAAATCACTTGACGGTTTCTATTAAGAAAATAAATTCTAAATATTCCATTACAAGAATAACAATATATTATTATTTTATGAAACGTTATCGGCATTTCTTGAAACATATATTAAATTGTATTTTTTAGAATTGTATTTTTATGTCTAAGTAGCAAATTATTGAGATATAATTTTATATATAATTTCATTTTTTTATAATTTATAATTTTTATCTTATTTTATATAAACGTGTCACACCAAAAAAAAGCTGGTTCTCCCTCAAAAAAATTCCTGCTTCCGCCACTTATGAAATGTTTATAATAACGTACAGACAAACATAACGTCCGAGGTTTCTGACTAATTAATTACTGTTGCCATATGACCAAATTAATTTTCAAATTCCAAATGGATGAGAGTAGTAGCTAAGCCGTCATTGTAAGTTTTAACTTTGTAACAGCGGCGCCAAGTTCTAAATCGATCGATTGACTCAGAGCAGTGCAGCGCTCGCCACCAATGCTACAGAATGGCTGCCTAAACAAAACCTCTTTTTTCTTTAATAGGGAATTTGTAGACCTTTTGGAAATAATATAGTATGTTGTTCAATTCGAATTTATTACCATATATCTCAGCAAAATCTTTGACTCATCCTATTGGTACGCAATGGTTTGAAATTGAACAATTTACAAATTATATCTTCTTGAGAATTAATTATCATGTTCGCCTAATAGAAATTTTAAAGATTTTGAGAAAGAAAAACAGTCCTTTGACGTCTTTTGCATTTTTGATAGTGTTGAATCGGATATGTTTGGAAACTCGACCGCTTTCAGATATTTTCAAGATTTTTACTATTTTTAAAAAATAGTTCTTAATTATTTATAAACTATTTTATTACTATTGACATATAATAATCTGAAATACTCTTATATTTGAAAAAAATTATGATCATGAAGAGAAAAAAATATATATTTTTTTGGGATTGAAAACACGATTTGTGCGTGCTAAGGTTTGAAGGAAAAAAAATGTTAAGACGCATGCAGTCATCATTATTGAAAGTCGTCAAAACAAGCAGCAAGTCCGAAAAGCTCACAGTTCTTTACAACGATTCTTAACTGATCTCCTTCTGACTCTTCTCATCGTATTCTCGTCTCTTAAGTACACATTCATTATGCAATGCATATTCTTTCAAGTTTTGGCCAAGAACCCGAAAAAATAATTCAATTAACTTTTTGAACCACTCCAAGATCTAACCTTCAATACCTCATGGATGTAAATGATTCTTTGAGGCCATATTTCCTAATAAAAAATTAGTGATTTAACCAATTTCGTATAAGAAAATTTTCAAAAATGCGATACAGAAAATCAAAGTTTATTATACAAGGGTGGATCTGAAAGGTCTTGCATGCCTTAGAGTGGTTCCCGGACATCAAAAAAGAATTAAAAAAAGAATCATGACTGGAAACTATCTAAGAATATAATTAAAATCATAGATGTTGGGAACACTAATTTTGCTTGTACTTACAACAGATAATACCCAAGATGGAAGAGGTCCTTGACAGATTGGAGTTTATTGCAAAACAAAAGGATATCCTTGGCCTCAAACATGGTGTTGGAGAGAAATCATGGAAAATGTCAACATCTTTAGTTGAAGAATCTAATGTGTATGGAAGGGATGAAGATCAAGAAGCCATTATCAACTTGTTGCTATCAGATCATGATGTCAATAGCAACAATATTTGTCTGATTCCAATAGTGGGAATGGCCGAGATTGGTAAGACAACCCTTGCTCAAGTTGTATACAATGATGATGTTAGAGTGAAAGAAAACTTCAAGTTTGCAGCATGGATTTGTGTCTCTGAGGAGTTTGATGTTTTCAGGATAACAAAAACAATCCTTGAGGCAATCACTTCAGTCTGTTGTGATTTTAAGGATCTAAATTTGCTTCAACTCAAATTCAAAGAGGAGCTTTCAGGGGAGAAGTTTTTACTGGTTCTAGATGATGTTTGAAATGAGAGTTATTACAATTGGGAGGCCTTGAGGAGACCTTTCACCTCAGGAACACAAGGAAGTAAAATCATTGTGACTACATGCAATGAAGGTGTTGCATTTGTTATGCGCACTGTTCCAAATCATTATTTGAATCAATTGACAGATGAAGATTGTTGGCTACTATTTGCAAAATATGCATTTGCAAATGGAAATTCTGATGCAAACCCAATAATCTCAGAAAGAATTGGTAGAGACATTGTGAAAAGATGCCAAGGCTTACCATTAGCAGCAAAGACTCTTGGGTGTCTCTTGCGGTTTAATGTAGATGCTGAAGAATAGGATAACATACTCAAAAGTGACGTATGGGAATTGTCGGATGATCAGAGCAACATTCTTCCCGCCTTGAGATTAAGCTACTTTTACCTCCCTTCACATCTGAAGAGATGCTTTGCCTATTGTTCGATATTTCCAAAAGATTATAAGTTCAAGAAGGAGCAGCTAATCCAATTGTGGATGGCAAAAGATCTTTTGCAGCAACCTAAAAGAAACAAGAGATTGGAAGAAATGGGAGATGAGTACTTCCATGAATTAGTATCAAGGTCATTTTTTCAACGATCAGCAGGTGAGAACTTATGCTTTGTTATGCATGATCTTATAAATGATTTGGCTAGATTTGTATTTGGGGAGCTTTGTTTTAGATTGGAGGATGACAACTCAAAAGAAATTTCAGAAAAGACTCGTCATTTATCTTATGTTTTGGCATTGGAAGATCTTTTCAAGAGATTTGAGATTTTCTACAAAGCAAAATGCCTACGCACTTTTCTACCACTCTATTCCCCAGATGAGTTTTACTGCTTATCTAATAAGGTGCAACATGATCAATTGATTAAGCTGAAGTGCTTGAGGGTGTTATCTTTGTCCAACTATCATAGCATTGGTGACCTGCCAGATTCAATTGGCGAGCTCAAACATCTAAGATATTTGGACCTCCCTCGTACTTTGATCAAAAGGTTGTCTGAATCTGTGAGTACTTTATACAGTTTACAAACACTGAAGTTGGCATATTGTTATCGTCTGAGACAGTTGCCTAATGGTATGCACAATCTCATTAACTTGCGTCATCTAAATATGAATGGAACATGTGTAGAAGAGATGCCAGCACAGATGAGCAAATTGGAAAGTCTCCAAACATTGAGTACTTTTATTGTGGGAAAAGAGAAAGGGATAAAGATTGGAGAGTTGGGAAAACTTTTGAATCTTCGAGGAACACTATCCATTAAGAAGTTGAAAAATGTTATTGGTGCTGAGGATGCCTTTGATGCCAAGTTAAAGGATAAGAAATACCTTGAAGAATTAGACTTGGAATGGGGCTATGGAAAGATAGATGATACAAAGGGCGAAAGATATATACTCGAGAAGCTTGTGCCTCATACAAACTTGAAAAAGCTCCAAATCCATAATTATGGGGGCACAAGATTTCCAAGTTGGTTAGGAGATTGTTCATTCCAAAATATGATATCCATAAACCTTTACAACTGTGAATATTGCCTAATCTTGCCACCTTTTGGGCAGTTGTCTTCCCTCAAATACCTTTCAATTGAAGGGTTTGATGGAGTAGTGAGTGTGGGCCCTGAGTTTTATGGGTGTTCTCAGCCTTTTCCTTCGCTTGAAATATTGAAGTTTAATTGGATGTCTTCATGGGAAGAATGGTGTTCATTCGAAGTTGAAGATGAATTCAAAAGAGGCTTCCCTAATCTCCAAGAGCTTCACATAGTGTCATGTCAAAGCCTTATAGGAAATTTGCCCAAAAACCTTCATTCTTTAAGAAAACTTGTGATTGAATACTGTGAGCAGCTTCTTTCTCCTCTCTCAAGAGCTCCTATAAGTGAAAGGATGAGCTGCCAGGCACATTGCACTCGCTGAAAGTGAAAGGATGTCAAGTTGTTGTTGAGTCATTACTAAAGGCAATGTCAACACAAATCAAAGCATGTCGACGTTTGGATATTTCTGATTGTTCTTTGATATCATTTCCTGGGAGTTTTCTTCCTACTACATTGAACTTTTTGAGTATCAAAAACTGTGAGAAGTTAAAGTTTCCACTACAGCAATACCACACTTCACTTGAACACTTGTTGATAGTTGATAGTTGATAGTTGTGCTTCACTCAAGTCTTTTCTATTGGATTTCTTCCCTAATCTTAATGGTCTCACTATTGGGAGGAGCCCAAGTTTCAAATTCCTTTTAGTTTCAGATGGGCAACAAAAAGTTTTTGCATCTATCACTTACTTAAAAATTCGAGGATGCGCAAATTTTGTGTCTTTTCCCAAAGGAGGATTATCTGCACCAAAGCTAAGTAATCTTTAGATTGAAGAGTGTCAGAACTTAACATCACTGCCTAAAAAAATGCAAGTTCTACTCCCATCCTTACGTGAACTAAGAGTCTCAGGTTGTCCAAGATTAGTGTCTTTTCCAGAAGGTGGTTTGCCCCCTTGCTTGTCTTTACTCTACATTTGAGATTGCAACGAACTAGTTGCCCACTGAATGGGCTGGAATTTGCAAGGCCTCTCTTTGCTTACAAGCTTTGGGATCTTTGGTGAATGTCAAAATGTGAAGTCCTTTCCAGAGGAGAAGCTACTGCCCTCTTCTCTTACGTATCTATCCATTGTTGGACTTTCATGTTTCAAAAACTTTAATGGAAGGGGGCTTCAAAACCTTACATCTCTCAAAACATTGGTCATTAGTGGTTGTCCTAAGCTCCAATCAATGCCAGAAGAAGGGTTGCCTATGTCTCTTGTTGAGCTCATCATCCGAAAAGGTCCTTTATTGAGAGAACAATGCCAAAGGGAGGAAGGGGAAGATTGGCACAAGATAGCTCACATCTCATGCATAGAGATTGAAGACAACTGTAACTCATGAAATTTCTCCATTAGAGTGTCAAGTTTGTGTTTTCTGTTTTAGATATTCTCTATTGATTGTGTTTTCGATCTTAATTTGAGAATTAAATGCGTTTTTGTATATTTTTTTGACTCTTTACATAGTCTCAAACTACTGGCTAAATGTTTGGCCAAAAGATGGGGGAAACAATTAGTCAAACTATACAACTGGTTGACATTTTTGTTTCTCTTGGACTTAGTATAATAACAGGCAAAAGCACATAAAAAACGACTTGAGAGATGTTTATTGTTTCCTTGGTCAGAGAAACTACCTGAAAATAAGGTACATGAATCTAAATGCTACTAGCAAAATATTTGCAAAATTCTCAGCTTCTCCAATCTGATAGAAATCGATTTAATGATTTTCCTCTGATTCCTTCACTAAAAGGTTATGCTTTTAAAGGTTCTATTCTGTTGTTCCCACATTAAGCTTGTGAGCTTTGAATTCTCTTCGACATCAAAATCTTGTCTTCCTAATCTTATATGTCCATTTATTTAGAATCTTTATATGGATATTCTTTTAATTGCTCAAAAAATATGTTCTTTATATCTTACACTCTCAATTTAGTTTGCTTCTCTTTATTGTTCATGAGAATCGAGTTATTTTCTGATAATATTTGATGATTAGGACAATTGATGCTGTGTATAACTAATAGTTTTTGTTTTCAAGGTTGTGTTTCTTTGCATATATCCTTGAATTTTGCAATCAATAATCACGGATTTCTACTTTTGGGTGGTGAAATCTTTGTGTTGTTTTTCTCAATTCGACTTAAACTACGTTTAATCTTCATAAATATACTTTCTTTATTGGAGTTGTGGTGCTCAACCTTCCAAATACTAAAAATTGGACGATGCAAATATTGAGTAGTTTGACTGCAGATAGTTTTTAACTGAAGTAATAACAGAAATCATGGATTGGGATGTAGATCTTTCAAATAATGTTAAATCTTTAAATCTCGATTCATCCTTGATCTTTTAGAGTTCTATAGTCACAAATTCAATTCTTGATGTGGCTCATATACATATATGTTATCACACTCACACCCAAGCTCTGGCATCTGAAGAAGGTGATGACTCAAAAAATAAAACAAAAATTACTAGTTCAAGGTCAAGAAGATCTTCTAAAAATAGAGTAGCAGTTCGGAAGTATAAGGAGAAAATGAAGGCTCATGCAGCTTATCTCGAAGAAGAAGTCGAGAAACTGCGTGTTTTGAACCAACAACTGCTTAGAAAATTACAAGGGCAAGCAATCTAGAAACTGAGGCTTTGAGCTTGAGAAGTCTTCTGCTACACCTTGGTGGAAAGATTGATAATGAGTTGGGTTTTGAGTCATCATCGCGGGCTGCTACTTGTGGAGGTGGGTGTTCATTGGAAGAACAAGAGTAATGCTACTCGTCATCTCATGATATGACCTTAGATTATTGGAGACTATTTATTATATTTCACTTGTGAACCTATCATTTAATACTATATCATGAGATGATGAGAGGATGACGAAAAAATCACTGATAAATAAATTTTTTCGAAAGACAAACATTGGAAACGGTGGAGACCTTGGTGTCATCTGCATCACAAGCAGAATAAGTAGTGGGAGAGTTATCATTTGTAAGTTTCTTGTGATCATACTTTTTTAACAATTTGCATAATTTTTATTGGTATACTGTTTTTCAATGTAACTTACTTTTAGGAAATATCACTATGCACTAGTGTTCCTAAGAATGAGAGTTCCACATTGGTATACTATCAAGCCTGTATATGCCCATTATTGATACAAATCTGACTTTTTGAGCATATAAGTCTTGTTGATTTTGTTCTTTACCAGATCATTGAGATGTGTTTCGAATGCAAAGGAGATGGAAGTGGTGGGCTCAAGTTTATGGAGGTTAGCAGCTAAATTAAAATATTTTCAAGTAGTATTGAGGGTGTGCAATCAAAAAGTCTTTGGCCTGACGGGAGGATAGGATTAAGCTACTGGAAGAGCAAATTGATTTGTTGGTTCTTTTGCTACAAGAGAGGCTTTTGGATGATGTTGAAAGTAATATGTTGGAATCCAAACTAGAGTTATCAGTTTGGTAACAAAGGGAGGAGACTGGGCTTGTTCAACAGGCCAAACAAATTTGGATTGAAAAATGTGAGGCTCAAATTTTTCAAGCATTAAATGGGAAAAGGCATACTATGGTTAAAGAAATGCACTTAAAAGATGGAGGGATTCTAGATACTCTAAAAACAATACATAATGGGGTGGTCTAGTATTTTGAAGAGTTTATGGCGACAAGGCAACGGGAGGATCTCCCTAATTTATTATCTTTAGTGGAGTTAGTGATCTCTAAGGATGAGAATAAATCCATTTGCAAATACTCACTATCAAGGAAATAAAAGAAGTAATATTTTTTTTATCCCAGTAGATAGTAGCCCAAGTTCAAATGGATTTGGTTCTCACTTTTGTCAATCATGTTGGGAGATTGTTGGAACATATGTAGTTGAGATGGTTTGTGATTTCTTTCGAGGTACTTCTTTGGTGGAGCTGATAATCTCTGAGGATGAGAATAAATCCATTTGCAAATACCCACCATCCAAGAAATAAAAGAAGTAACATTCTTTATCCTAGTAGATTATAGCTTAGGTCTGGATAGATTTGGTTCTGGCTTTTTCCAATCATGTTGGGAGATTGCTGGAACATATGTGGTTGAGGTAATTTGTGATTTTTTTTTATGTACTCCTCTCCCTAGATATTATTCTTCCTCGTTTGTGATTCTTATTCTAAGATGAAAAGTCTCATGGGGTTTGATAATTATGCCCTATTAGTTTATGCTCTGTGGTTTACAAAATATGCTTTAAGTTACTGGTAAGTCGTCTATCTTCCTTGCTAACTCAGGTTGTTTCTATGGAACGAGGTGCCTTATACTAGGGAGAAATATTTTTAAAAATATTGGTCTCACACAGAAGATGATTCACAATATTAATAAGCTTTGTAGAGGAGGGAATGTTATGCTAAAAATTGACATAGACAAGTCTTATGACAGCGTTGAGTGGGATTTCCTTTTTCACGTGTTGGGCCTCCTTTGATTTTTTCACAGTTGTTTGTCACCTGGTGAGACAATGCGTTACCATTCTATCGTTCTTAGTAGTCATAAATGGTACTTCTAAAGGGTTCTTCAAAAGAGAAAGAGAGCTTCAACAGGGAGATCCTTTATCTCCATATATTTTCATTATGGTAGATGAAATTTTGTCAAGACTTCTGAAAGAGGATTTTGCACAAGGCCAAATTGGACAATTTCTTCAACAACGAGGTACTCCTCTTATCATTTATTTATTATATATATGTAGACGACATTGAGATATTTGTCAAATAGAGTAGATCATCCTTAAAGAATATCATGAAAATTAATATCTATTAAAGATGGTCAGGCCAGGTGGTGAGTAAGGAAAAATTTTGTATATTTTTCTCAAAAAAAGTTCTTTCTCAAATAAGAAGGGCAATTCTAAAGCAAACTAAGTTTTCTCAAGGTACATTTCCCACCAAATGCCTCAATGTTCCAATCGTGTCTGATAGCTTGAAAATTACTCATTTGGAAGACCTTATTAATCAAATCCATGAGAAGTTGGGAGGGTGGAAGAAAGAAATACTCTCTAAGAATGCTTGGGTTCTTCTTCACACCAATGGCTCAGTTGAAAGATACAAATCCCGCCTAGTCGCCAAAGGCTATACTCAAGTTAAAGATCTTGACTACCACGAAATATTTGCTCTAGTTGCCAAGATGATCACTGTTCGCTGCTTATTGGCTGTTACTGCCTCTCGACAATGGATCATTCACTAACTTGATGTTAACAACATCTTCCTCCATGGTGATCTTGATGAGGGAGTCTACATGACCCCTCCCTCTGACTATTGTTCAAAATGAGAGACTCGCGTCTGCCGCCTATGCAAATCCCTTTACAGCCTCAAACAAGCATCCCGTAATTGGTTTTTTAAACTAACAATTGTGCTTCTTGATATAGGTTTCTCTCAATCTCAGGCGGATCACTCCTTATTTACCTTGGTTACTCCTTCCAGTATCACTCTGGTCCTTGTCTATGTTGACAACATTTTAGTTGCCAGCAATGATTCATCACAAATTGAAGCCTTCAAAAGCATTCTCTTCACACACTTCAAAACCAAAGATCTCGGTCCACTCAAATACTTTCTTGGTCTCGAAGTTGCACGATCATCCCAAGGCATCTTCCTCAACCAACGCAAATATGCCCTTGACATCTTATTTGATAGCGGCCAACTTGGTGCTCGTACTACTTCCTTTCTCATGAAACAAAATCTGAAGCTCACCGACCACGACGACACTCTCCTTGATGACCGTAATACCTATCGACAACTTGTTGGTCGCCTTATATACCTCACTATCATTCGTCCTGATATTATTTTTGTAGTGAACATCTTTAGTCAATTCATGCATGCTCCTCGTGCACCTCACATGCAAGCTGTCAATCGAATTCTCCGTTACATTAAAGGTAGCCTTGGCCAAGGCATTTTCTTCTCTTCCTTCACTACTCTTCATGTTACTGCTTACACAGATTTTGATTGGGCAAGTTGCCCCACTACTCGACACTCCACCACTGGCTACTTCATTCAACTTGGCACTAGTCCTGTCTCCTGGCGTACAAAGAAACATACCACAGTAGTCCATTCATCTACTGAAGCCGAATATCGTTTCATGGCAGTTACCACATGCAAGCTAACCTGGTTGAAACAACTTCTCACCGATCTCAGTGTTCCTCACTCTGAGCTTGAGTCTCTATTGTGACAACCAGCCTGCTTTTCACATCGCTCACAATCCTGTATTTCATAAGCGAACCAAATACATCGAGATTGACTGTCACATTATTCGCGACAAAATTCGGTTTGGACTTCTCGCTGCAACCCACACTTCATTTCATGAGCAAGTTGCCAATATCTTCACCAAAACATTAGGCAATGAACTCTTTCACAATTTTCTCCGCAAATTGGGCATTACAAATCTCCATGCACCAACTTGAAGGGGCGTATTGATATAATCAAATCTCACAATTTCAGCACATCTTCATTTCATATTTTCCTCAACATAATTTTAGGAATTAGACATTTATTTGTAATTATACAGATTTACCGTACATAGCTTGGTCTCCATAGGTAGCTTATTCTTGTATCTATTTATTTAGTCTCTCTCAATGTAAAAATACAACTCCCCGAAATACAAGTTCAAGAATATTCAATCCAAATCTTGTCTCTCTTCATCTTCTTAACAGTCTGTACTTTTTGAGTCATAATTTCTAGTCATATAAAGTCATCAGTCCATTTGAGCTAGCTAGCTGGATAGCTTTGGTTGCAGTCAAATTGGGAGAATCTTGACTAAAGCCCCCACAGCAAAATTGTTTGCCAAAGTCCAAAACGTATCGAGCATCATCAACCACTAATTGACACTAGAAAAAATCAGATTCCCTAAAGAATAAAATTATTCCCCACCCACACACACACACACACATACATATATATATATAATATGTACATATATTTGTAAATATATAGACATACACAGATACTAGAGATCGACATGAGCCAGCTGGCCTGAGTTAGGCTCAACCGCACCTTAGAAAAGGTTATAAAAAATTTTGTTTATTCTAATGAACATTAATGTGATTGCATTTTTTCTACCTCGTGTAAAACTAAAATACATCGATCCAACCCATGGAACTGCATGTTTCAATGCCATATGTATTGCTGTCGGCCTTTCAGTACACTTTGAAACTTAAGTCATGAGCCTCTGTAATGCTAAATTTGGTGTACTAAAAATATAAGTAATTAAAATATAGAAGGAAGACAGTTTTCTTGCACGTTAAAAATTAATTAGGTACTACGTACGTAGTGCGTACAACTACTTCTCAACTACTTTTGTTCTTCTTGCACGAGCTTTTCTTACCCCCTCATGGACGTTCAAACTTCAAGTTTTTGATGGTATCGTTACAAATATAAATAGATAATAGTGCTTAAATATTTGCGATGAAAATAATTATTAGTGATTAAAATAAATTATTTATAATTAATAAATAATAACAAATAAACAATTTTCTTATGTAGTATGTGTGCTTATGCATGCATGCACACTTTCATTAATCTTCCATGAGCAGGTCATACATGGTCGACACACACATATAAATACAATTGAAAAGCAACTAATATACTTTTTTTTCTTTTTCTTTTATTAATGAGAAATGATTCATTTTATTCCAAAAATAGAAGGTACATGTTTGATCCATAAAATAAAGAAGACGGCTAATTACAAGCCAAACTACTCAGCTATTTGGATACTCTCGTATACAAATTTTTTTGTAACGAAAATTGTCTAAAACTTCTAAAAACTCTCTCCTGACAAAATCAGAGATTTGTCGAAGAGGTAGAATCTGACTCTTCACAGGTGGTACTAAAGGAGAAATCCTCTTGCAAAGATCCGGATCAAATCCACGATTTGTCTGTGTTAAGTATATAGCTTTTCATTCAAATATGGGACACCAACGGAAGGTTCCTCAGATGATTGCTTCTATCAACTATCCTTCTCCATGTTAACTGGGGAAGCCTCTCAATGTGCAACCTGACTTTGCTCAGCTAGTACTACTCTTTCTTTTGGCCGGATCTCGGAAAGAAAGGAAGGCTCATGAATGACCAATCCCGAGAGGAAGACCATTATTCTGCTTCTGTCTGGTCGTACTAGGCCATTATTAGTAGTAGGCGAATAGTACTGGTACTACTTCTGACTAATACTGGTTTATTATTATTAAATTATTATTAAAACTCGCACTGGTACTACTTATAATAACCAAGATTATGTTCAAACTATCATTATAAAATGATTTTTATATATTAAAATGGATCTATTTTTATCGTAAATAATTTATTATAAATATGTAATTTTTTTGTATTAATGTGCATCCAATTTTTTTTTGTATTAATGTGCATGCAATTCACACACACAATTGAATACGCTTACGTACGGTACATAATTGCCTATAAGAGCACTCTTATTAGACTGGCTATTATTATAGTACAATTTTAGCTAATGTGACTTAAATTTTAGTTTTTAACCATTCCATTTACATTAGTCTCATATTAGAATGACTATTTTTTAAAATTATAATAATAAAATAATATAATTAACTTTTAACTTTGAGACTTATGTAGTACCAGTACATATTATATTTAAAATTAAATTAGTAATCAATATTTAAAAAAATAATAATTTCTAATTATTCCTCATCCAACTAATTTTTTTACTAATAATAAAAGAAGGAGAGAGTAAAATAAGAAAGAAAAGGAAAAAAATATTAAAATAAAGATTTGGCATCTTAAGATTTGCTATATTTGACATTATTTTTTATTTTATTATTCACTATGACCAAAAAATTTAATTTTTGGCTAATTCAGTGTGGGATGAAGATAAAATTGATTGTCCAAAATCTTATTAGATTTGGCTTTTTAACCAATCTAATAAGAATGCTCTAAAACTTATTAGGCCATATGTTATTGGACAAATGTTTATAATTAAGAAGATCATAATGGAGAAATTAAAATAAAAAATAAAAAAGCAAATTAGACATATATTCTTCTTGATAGATCTGATCTTTAAGTACTACTAATTAAATTCCGAGTTTGGTAATCATTCCCTAGGGAAATTATCAATTACAACTGAGCAATTAACAGCAGCGGTACTAATTAATCATGAACTAATAATCAATTACGATCAGGGAATTTTGAACTCTCATAAGGATAATCGGCACCCATTAATTATTTCCAACCCTTAATTAATTTCTGTGGCCCCGCAAACACACTTCTAGATTGAACAAATTAAAAGTCAACTACGCCTAGCTAATGACGTTTCTTTGATTTTTAAGGCTTGGTTTTTTTTTTTTAGCTTATTTTATTTAATTTTAAATTTATTATTAAATTTTTTTAAATTCTCGTATAAAATATAATAAATAATTGATTTTTTTAATTTTCAAAATAATTTTTTTAAATTTTAAAATAAAAATAATATTAAAAAAACATTTTATAATAATTTTTTATTTTTTATTTTTTATTTTTTATTTCATCTCACCTCTAAAAACAAATAAAGGCCCCATTTTAATTTAAAGATGAGATAAGATAAATTTAGATGAGTTGAAATGAATTTATTTTTTAATATTATTATTGTTTTAGAATTTGAAAAAAAAAATATTTTGAGAATTAAAAAAATTATATTGAAATTTGAAAATTTTATATTAAAATTTATTTTTTATAAAAATATGAAAAATATATATTATTAAATTTAAAATAAATTAAAACGAGTTAAACTCATCCTCAAATTCTAACGAGACCAAAATATTATTGCAGTCAAATCGGATCGGAGACTCTTTCAACCCCTCAAAAATCAAAAGTTATCCGGAATTAATCAAACACCATACAGCAACTCATTAAAATTTGGTTTAAATTAAGAGGAAGAATAAGATGAGTTAAGATAGATTTTAAAAATTATATAAAATATTATTAATATTTTATTTTTTAATTTATTATCGTTTTAAAATTTGAAAAAAATTAAATTAAGATTTAAAAAATTGAATTAAAAATTAAAAAAAATTAAAAAATTTTATTATATTTTATATAAAAATTTAAAAATGTGTAATGACTGAATCCAAACCAGCCTAAGACTAACAATTAGTTTCTGGAATCAACCACGGCGCAATATTGACACCAAATTCTGCAAAAAATAATGTTTTCCCCACGTACGTGTTCAACTATCTAATGCTTTGACTATTACAAAAACTGCGTAGAAAAACCCTCCATAAGCACGGGCCGGGTTGATCTGTTGGGAACACATGAGATATATGATTCGAAGAAATTTAGATCCATGCGTGAATTCGTATTTAATTAGGTTATCAACCCCCTAATTATTAAATCTTGCTGCAATTCCCCGATGTGATGTTTCCCGACGTCACGTGTGAAGCTCCTATTTGTCGGCCATAATGCCGTCCAAACTAATATTATGGTTTTTTTTTTAATATAGGGAGTATACGGTAGAAGCCATATTATCTTATTGATAAATTATAGATCTAGCATATTTATTCTACAGATTAATTTCCGTCCTACTTGGCATACTTGTTCATCCAATATCCTTCTGACGTTGGTGTAGTATACTACGTACGTGGTAGAAAATCAAAACACCTACATATTTTATAACCTAGATGCCAAAATTAAAAAGAAACAAATGAGATTTCTACTCACATGTTTACATTCAAAAGGGAGAGGAATTATGTAAATAATTCTTCTAATGTAATTTACTATTAAAGCCAGTCATCAAAATTTTATGAAATGGCTTAAAGATCGAACCATTTCCTAACTTTTTAGAGAAGGCAAATAGTTGTCTATTATGAATGCCTTTTTTTTATATATACATATATAATATAAAAAACACGTGCGGTGGCGGCTAGCTAGCCTGACTTAAACTGCATTATTTGATTTTGAGTGACCTATGTATCATGCATGAAGGGTCCACCACGTACAGCTTGTCTGCAGCTAGCACTATGCTTCTCCTGCGCGGACCCTCACGTGTTGAAGAAGTCAGCGCCCAACAGTCAGCTTGTCCGGATCATGATCACTTATAAATTATTATCTTCGAAGAACAAAGCAATTAGCAGATACAGCATAACCCATTTCAGCTTAATCTGATCAATATTGTTCTCGTCTCTCTCTCTCACTATCCATTTTGATTTTCTTTGGAGCATAAAATTAAGAACGAACATGGCTGCAGAATTGGTGGGTGGAGCTTTTCTGTCTGCATTCCTACAGGTATTGTTCCACAGAATGACATCACGTCAGGTTGTGGGATACATCCAAGGAAAGAAATTCAACGACAACTTGTTGAAGAAGTTGAAGATAACGTTGTTGTCAGTGAATGCAGTGATGAATGACGCGGAGGAGAAACAATTCAAGGACACCTTAGTAAAAGAATGGCTACTCGAACTTAAAGATGCTGTGTATGATGCAGAGGACCTCTGGGACGAAATCGCCACTGAAGCTTTGAAATGCCAGCAGCTTAATGCTAATTCCGAAGACACCTTAAATCAGGTACGTATCTTATATAATACAACTTGATCACTCTGTTGCATGGAATATCCACTGACTGACTAAAATGAATTCATAATAATCTTTAAATACACTGGATCAGTAGTACTGATCATCTTTGATTTTACCCCATAAGTTGAACAAACAAATCAAAACTTAATCTTTATCCTTTTTGTCCAATCCTATCAACTCAACTGTTTTGAAATTTTCTTCCTCCCAAGACTTTGCCTTTTTAACTCTACAACTTGTGCAAACTGATCTTACTACAGCAAATTATAATTAATAGAAAATTTTAAAATCTCGGAATTATTTCTTGGAGTACAGCTAGCTACTAATGAATAGCCTTGGATTCATGAGATAGTACTCCCAAATTCTTTATCTGAATCGGTATTTTTTAGGAGAGAGAAGCACAACCATAAACTCGATCCCCGTGTGGTTTTAGAAATGATCTCGAGTTATTAACTATATATATATATATATTTTTAAAGTAATTTATAAGATAATATATTTTTAATTAGTATATTAACGTTATATATGAGAAAGTCTAATATTTAATATCAACGTAATATCTCTTAACAAAGTATCATGTGTAATATTACTTCTCATTTCATTTAATGAATTTATAAAATAGTTGCTCGAACTGGTAATTTTAAGAAATAATATTTGCAATCTTAAAGATGTCCAAGTCTCTTTTATTCATTTTGATATAAACAAACAAATTTAAATAAATCATTTTTAATAATAAACTGAATCAACTTTCATATTTCAAAATTTTAATTTTTTATAAAGAGATCAATAGAAATTACCGACTTAATTAATTGTACGTCCGAGGTTTCTGAATAAGTACCGTTGCCATATGTCCAAATTTCCAAAGGATGAGAGGAGTAGCTAAGTCGTCATTGTAAGTTTTAACTTCTGCCATGGCCCATACCAACGGACGTCATTAGTTAAGACTGCAACATCGCCAAGTGCTTCTAAATCGATTGACTGATCAGAGCATGTACATGTCTTCGATCGCCACCTATGGCGCTACAGAATGGCTGCTAAAACAAAACCCCTTCATTTTCTTTGATAGGGAATTTGTTGACCTTTCGGAAAAATTATATATACTAGTACTACATGGTTCAATTTGAATTTAGGACCATATATCTCAGCAAAATCTTTGATTCATCCTATTCATGCATGGTACGTAATGGTTTGAAATTGAACAATCTAGAAATTATATGATCGTCTTTAAAAATAATTATCATATTTGCCTAATTAATAGAGATTTTAAAGATTGTGAGAAAGAGAAAAACAGCCCTTTGAAATCGATTAAGTTGGGTATGTTTAAAAACTGACTGTTCTAAGATAATTTTAGAGTTTTTATTATTATTGATAAACAGTTCATAGCTATTTACAAATTATTTTACTATTATTCACATATGATCTAAAATACTTCTTATCATTCAAACATATATAGCCTAATTGAATTAGAAAGGTTTTGTAAAATTAAAGTCATGATCTTTTATTTTTGCAAAAGTGGTGATCAGTCCTACAGACAATGAGACAAAAATGACTATCATGGAGAGAAAAAAAAAAAAAAAAAACCCATTTTTTGGGGATTGAAAACACGATATGCGCGCGCTGAAGGTTTTAAGGGCAAAAAAATGTCAAGACGCAGTTCGCAGTTCTCTGCAAAGATTCTCAACTGATCTCTTTCTGACTTTTCTCATCTTATTATTGTCTCTTGTGTTTAATATTTTAACATGCATGAACATTAATAACAGGATTTTTTATTTTCTATAATCAACGATAATTAAATTAATAATAATTAAATACGTACTTTTTTTCATCTAATTAATGAAAAAATTAATTTGACAATGAGAAAATGATTATTCTAACAATTAATTTGTCTCCTAAGTGTCTTACAATGACTAAAGGTGCTTTGATATTGTAGGTGAAAGCTCTTAAACCCCTCAATTTATTTAGAGACTTCTAGCTATCAAGAAATCTAAAAATTTATGTCTTATTATAATTAAATATATAAAATTTTAATCTTATCTCTTATTAGTTTTCTCATCACATTATCCTTTATCTGTTAACTGATAAATTTGAGCTATTTTAAACTCTATTAACATAAGAATGTGAGACACATTATTTAGGCTTCGTTTGGATTTGGAGTCGAGATGAGATAAGTTGAGATGAATTTTGAAAGTTGAATAAAATATTATTATTATTATTTTGAAATTTGAAAAAACTGAATTAAGATTTAAAAAACTATATTGGGATATTAAAAAGTTATATTGGGATTTATATTTTATATGAAAATTTAAAAAAATGTAATGATTGGTTTGAGATGAGTTGATACTAACTCAACTCGTCTCTGAACCCAAATAGTGCCTTAAATAAAACTCTTACATTCTCATATTTTGCTCATACGCCCATAATATTTTTCTTTCATGGGTTTATCACAGGAAATTAATCGCACTGCACAAATTCATTTCTTGAAACTTTTAATAATTCAAAATATATTTATGAGTTCTATAATATTAATGTCAAATTAGCTACTAATGCGAGTCAAATCGGTCATTTATTATATAATCAACAGATTCTCTTCCATGTACCACAACATTAACAACTAAATTTAACACAATTTTTACTTGAGATAATTAAGGTTAATAATGTAATGTCTTTAAGCTCCAGTTCATATCTATTGTAGATATTATATTAGCATCATTCATCAATGCATTTCAATATAAATATTAAGTGGAAAGACAAGAAAACATAAATAACCATAATTGATATCTTTTAATGTCCAATAACAAAATAATCATTATATCAATGATCTCTTTATCATGTTCACATCATGGATATAAGCATATAACTCATCTTTTCAACTTGTCATTTAAAATATAATCATTAACACACAATTTTTATGGAAATATTTGTTTCTATGTTTTCTCCTTAACACTTGGATATTTAAAAATTTTATTAAATACTTATCATTTGGACAAAAATACAACTTTGAGAAATTATTGATATACATTCTTAACGGTTAAGCTATAAGTCAATAATTTCAAGTCTTAAGATAAATTTCATCAGCTATAAACCATGCATTGTGGTCTCAAAGCACGCCATAAACTTAGCCTCCATTGTTGATAAATCGGTGATTTCCTGCTATTAAAGCAATTGGCAAAATCAGAGTTTGAATATCTAGTTACCTTCGAACCATCAATTCTTCTAAAGGTAAACTAGTAATCTTTAATTCCTTGTAGATATCGCAATAGCTCTTTACTTATTTCCATTTAGTTTTAGGAGATTGTGACAGGCTAAACTTATCACATTTTGATATTGGAGTGTTTAGTCATAAATAATTTTTCATGTCAAATTTCTCAAGAACTCTTTCTATATAACTTTCTGAGACAATTCCAACAATCATTGATTTCGATTCTAAAGGATTTCTACTCCAATCATAAAGGATGCATCACTCATATCTTTCATTTCAAAATTTTTAGAGAGAAAACTCTTAGTTCATAAAGTAGATTAAGATCACTACTAGCCAATAAGATATCATCAACATATAAGATCAAAAATTTAGGTATATATATATATCGATTAACCATGTTTTTTTTTTAAAATCTAAATGCAGTAATGGTATCATTGACCTTTAAGTATCATTGTCGGGAAGCTTGCTTAAGCTCGTATATTTATTGTTTAAGTTCGCATACTAAGTGATCTTTACCTTTTTTTGAGTAGCCCTCTGATTGCTCCATATAGACCACTTCATCCAAACTTTCATTTAAAAATATTGGTTTCACATCCATCTAGTGCAATTCTAAATCATAATGAGCTGTCAATGGCATAATGATCCTGAAAGAGTCATTTTTAGATACAAAAAATCTCTTTATAATCAATGTTTTTTTTCTGAGTGAAACCTTTACTAGCAAGTCTGGTCTTATGTCATCTGATGTTGTCTTTTGAGTCACGTTTGGTCTTAAAGACCCATTTACACCTGACCATTTTACTCCCTTCAGGTAACTCAACGAGATCCCAAACTTCTAGCCATCAAGACATTGATAGATTTCTAACTATCAAGGAATCTAAAAGTTTGTGTTTGATTTATAATTAAAGATATATAATTTTAATCTTATCTCTTGTGAGTTTTCTTATTCCATCATAACTCATTGTTGACTGATAAGTTTGCGCTATTTCGATCTATATTAATATAGATATGTGGGACACAAGATTTAAATAAAACTCTTACATCTTATACACTCATTATGCTATGCATATTCTTCCAAATTTTGGCCAAGTACCCACCTCCAAAAATATAAATTAAAAAAAAACAATTCAATTAACTTTCTCATGAATCACATAAAGAATCATGACGATAAACCATCTAAGAATATAATTAAGATCATCATAGACTTAGAAATGTTGGGAACGCTAATGTTGCTTGTACTTGCAACAGATAAGACCCAAGATAGAAGAGATCCTCGACAGATTAGAGTTCATTGCAAAACAGAAGGATATCCTTGGCCTCAAACATGGTGTTGGAGAGAAATCATGGAAAATGTCAACAACATCTCTGGTTGAAGAATCTAATGTGTATGGAAGGGATGAAGATAAGAAGGCCATTATCAACTTGCTGATGTCTGATGATGTCAATAGCAACACTATTTGTGTGATTCCAATAGTGGGAATGGCCGGGATTGGTAAGACCACTCTTGCTCAAGTTATATACAACGATGTTAGAGTGAAAGAGAACTTCGAGTTTGCAGCATGGATTTGTGTCTCTGAGGAGTTTGATGTTTTTAGGATAACAAAAACAATCCTTGAGGCAGTCACTTTAGTTTGTTGTGATTTCAAGGATCTGAATTTGCTTCAACTTAAACTCAAAGAGGAGCTCTCAGGGAAGAAGTTTCTACTGGTTCTAGATGATGTTTGGAATGAGAGTTATTACAATTGGGAGGCCTGAGGAGACCTTTCACCTCAGGGACAGAAGGAAGTAAAATCATTGTGACAACACGCAATGAAAGTGTTGCATCTGTTATGCGGACTGTTCCAGATCATTATCTAAATCAATTGACAGATGAAGATTGTTGGCTACTATTTGCAAAATACGCATTTGCAAATGGAACTTCTGATACAAATCCAATAATCTTAGAAAGAATTGGTAGAGACATTGTGAAAAGATGCCAAGGCTTACCATTAGCAGCAAAGACTCTTGGGTGCCTCTTGCAGTTTAAAGTAGATGCTGATGAATGGGATAACATACTCAAAAGTGACATATGGGAATTGTCGGATGATCAGAGCAACATTCTTCCGGCCTTGAGATTAAGCTACTTCTACCTCCCTTCACATCTGAAGAGATGCTTTGCCTATTGTTCGATATTTCCGAAAGATTATAAGTTCAAGAAGGAGCAGCTAATTCAATTATGGATGGCAGAAGATCTTTTGCAGCAACCAAAAAGAAACAAGAGATTGGAAGAAGTGGGAGATGAGTACTTTCATGAATTAGTATCAAGGTCATTTTTTCAACGATCAGCAGGTGAGAACTCATCCTTTGTTATGCATGATCTTATAAATGATTTGGCTAGATTTGTATCTGGGGAACTTTGTTTTAGATTGGAGGATGACAACTCAAAAGAAATTTCAGAAAAGACTCGTCATTTGTCTTATGTTATGGCATTGGAAGATCTTTTCAAGAGATTTGAGATTTTTTACAAAGCAAAATGTCTACGCACCTTTCTACCACTTTACTCCCCAGATGAGTTTTATTGCTTATCTAATAAGGTGCAACATGATCTATTGATTAAGCTGAAGTGCTTAAGGGTATTATCTTTGTCCAACTATCATAGCATTAGTGAGTTGCCAGATTCAATTGGCGAGCTCAAACATCTAAGATATTTGGACCTCTCCCGTACATTGATCAAAAGGTTATCTGAATCTGTGAGTACTCTTTACAATTTACAGACATTGAAGTTGGCATATTGTTATCGTCTCAGACAGTTGCCTAATGGTATGCACAATCTCATTAACTTGCGTCATCTAGATATGAATGGAACATGTGTAGAAGAGATGCCAGCACAGATGAGCAAATTGGAAAGTCTCCAAACATTGAGTACTTTTATTGTGGGAAAAGAGAAAGGGATAAAGATTGGAGAGTTAGGGAAACTTTCGAATCTTCGAGGAACACTATCCATTAAAAAGTTGAAGAATGTTGTGAGTGCTGAAGATGCCTTTGATGCCAAGTTAAAGGATAAGAAATACCTTGAAGAGTTAGACTTGGAATGGGGCTATGGAAAGACAGATGACACAAAAGGAGAAAGATATATACTCGAGAAGCTTGTGCCTCATACAAACTTGAAAAAGCTCCAAATCCATAATTATGGGGGCACAAGATTTCCAGGTTGGGTAGGAGATCGTTTATTCCAAAATATCATATCAATAAGCCTTTACAACTGTGAATATTGCCTAATCTTGCCACCTCTTGGGCAACTTCCTTCCCTCAAACACCTTTCCATTGAAGGGTTTGATGGAGTAGTGAGTGTGGGTCCTGAGTTTTATGGGTGTTTTCAACCCTTTCCTTCGTTGGAAATATTGACGTTTAGTTGGATGTCTTCATGGGAAGAATGGTGTTCATTTGGGGTTGAAGATGAATTCAAAAGAGGGTTCCCTAATCTCCAAGAGCTTCACATAGTGTCATGTCAGAGCCTAATTGGGAATTTGCCCAAGAATCTTCCTTCTCTAAAAAAACTTGTGATTGAGTATTGTGAGCAGCTTATTTCCCCTCTCCCAAGAGCTCCTGCTATCCATGAATTGGAGCTTATCAAATGTGATATGGTAGTGTTGCGTGAGCTGCCATGCACACTACACTCACTGAAAGTGAACGGATGTCAAGTTGTTGTTGAGTCATTGCTAAAGGCAATGTCAACACAAATCAAAGCCTGTCGGCGTTTGGATATTTCTAATTGTTCTTTAATATCATTTCCTGGGAGTTTTCTTCCTACTACATTGACCTTTTTGAGTATCAAAAACTGTGAGAAGTTAGAGTTTCCATTGCAGCAGTACCACACTTCACTCGAACACTTGTTGATAGTAGATAGTTGTGGTTCACTCAGGTCTTTTCCATTGGATTTCTTCCCCAATCTTAATGGTCTCACTATTGGGGGGAGCCCAAGTTTCAGATTCCTTTCAGTTTCAGATGGGCAACAAAAATTTCTTGCATGTATCACTTACTTGAAAATTCGAGGATGCCCAAATTTTGTGTCTTTTCCCAAAGGAGGACTATCTGCACCAAGCCTAAGTGATCTTTGGATTGAAGGATGTCAGAACTTAAAATCACTGCCTGAAAAAATGCATATTCAGCTCCCATCCTTACGTGAACTAAGAGTCTCAGGTTGTCCAAAACTAGTGTCTTTTCCAGAAGGTGGTTTGCCCCCTAGCTTGTCTTCACTCTACATTGGAGATTGCAACGAACTAGTTGCCCGCCGAATGGGGTGGAATTTGCAAGGCCTCCCTTTGCTTACAAGCTTTGGGATCTTTGGTGAATGTCAAAATGTGAAGTCTTTTCCGGAGGAGGAGCTGCTGCCCTCTTCTCTTACATATTTGTCCATTGTTGGACTTTCAGGTCTCAAAAACTTGGATGGAATGGGGCTTCAAAACCTTACATCTCTTAGAACATTGATCATCAGTGGTTGTCCTAAGCTCCAATCAATGCCAGAAGAAGGGTTGCCTATGTCTCTTGTTGAGCTCATCCTCCGAAGATGTCCTCTGCTAAGAGAACAATGCCAAAGAGAGAAAGGGGAAGATTGGCCCAAGATAGCTCACATTTCTTGCATAGAGATTGAAGACAACTGTAACTCATGAAATTTCTCCATTAGAGTCTCAAGTTTGTGTATTTTGTGTTTTAAATATTCTTCATTGATTGTATTTTAGATCTTAATTAGAGAATTAGATGCGTTTTTGTGTATTTTTTACTCTTTACATAGTCTCAAACTAATGGCTAAATGTTTGGCCAAAAGAGGGGGGAAAATGGTTAGTCAAACGGTTAGTCAAATTTCTCCATTACAACTGTTTGACATTTATGTTTCTCTTGGACTGAGTCTAATAATAGGCAAAAGCATATAAAGCAAAAGCATTTATGTTTCTCTTGGACCGAGTCTAATAATAAGCAAAAAAGACTTAAGAGATGTTTATTGTTTCCTTGGTTAGAGAATCTACTTGAAAAGAAGGTAAACATATCTCAATGCAACCGGCAAAATAATTGCAGAATTCTCAGCTTCTCCAATCTGATAGAAATCGATTTAATGATTTTCCTCTAATTCCTTCACTAAAAGGTTTTGCTTTTAAAGGTTCTATTTTATTGCCCCCACATTAAGCTTATAAGCTTTGGATTCTTTTCGACATCAAAATCTTGTCTTCCTAATTTTATCTGTCCATTTATGTAGAATCTTTATATGGGTACTCTTTTAATTGCTCAAAAAATCTGTTCTTTATATCTAACACTCTCAATTTGGCTTGCCTCTCTTTATTGTTGATGATAATCGAGTTATTTTCTGGTAATATTTGATGATCAGGACAATTGATATTGTGTATAACTAATAGATTTTATTTTCAAGGTTGTGTTTCTTTGCATATACCCTTGAATTTTGCAATTAATAATCACGGATTCCTACTTTTGGGTGGTGAAATCTTTGTACTATTTTCCTCAATTCAACTTAAACTACATTTAATTTTCATAAATGTACTTTCTTTATTGGAGTTGTGGTGCTCACCCTTCCAAATACTAAATTGAATGATGCAGATATGGAGTAGTTTGACTGCAGATAGTTTTCAATTGAAGTAATAACAGAAACCATGGATTGGGATGTAGAGCTTTCAGAAAATGTTAAATCTTACAAACCGGATTCAACCTTAATCTTTTAGAGTTATGTAGTCGCATATTCAATTCTTGATGTGGCTCATACACATACATGTTATCACACTCACACCCAAGCTCTGGCATCTAAAGAAGGTGATGACTCAAACAACGAAAAAATTACCAATTCAAGGCCAAGAAGATCTTCAAGTAATAGAGCAACAATTCGGAAGTATAAGGAGAAAAGGAAAGCTCATGCAACTTATCTCGAAGAGGAAGTCGAGAAACTGCATGTTTTGAACCGACAAGTGGTTAGAAAATTACAGGGCAAGCAATCTAAAAATTGAGGCTTTGAGATTGAGAAGTCTTCTGCTACACCTTGGTGAAAAGATTGATGATGAGTTGAGTTTTGAATCATCATCGCAGGCTGCTACTAATGGAAGTGGGAAAATGATGGTATCATTAGAAGAACACAAGTAATACTATTCATTATCTCATGATATGACATTAAATGATTGAAGATTGTTTATTATATTTCATTTATGAATCTATCATTTAATGCCACATCATGAGATGACGAGAGGATAGTGAATGAATGACAAACACTAGAAATGGTGGAGACCTTGGTGTCATCTGCATCATAGGTAGAATAAGTAGTGGGGGAGTTATCAATTGTAAGTTTCTTGTGATCATCATTTTTTAACAATTTGCATCATTTCTATTAGTATACTGTTTTTCAATGTAACTTCTAGGGGAGAGCACTATGTAGTAGTGTTTGTAAGAATGAAAGTTCCATATTGGTATACCATCAAGCCTGTCTATGTGCCCATTACTGATACAAATTTGACTATTTGAGCATATTAGTCTCAGTAATTCTGTTCTCCTCCTGATCATTGGGAACCAAATGGGTGATCCTGCTATTCTTATGATGCTCAGTTTTGGGTAGCAGCTATATATTGGATAGATCAATATTTTAGTTATAACTTTCAAGCCTGTTGCTATTAGTAATGTCTCATCATTTCTGTCATGATATAGCCAATTATTGGCTTAAATGAAGCTTTTTTCCTCAGATATCATCTTATATACTTTTAATCCACATTAGCATTTTCTTTTTTCTTTTTTTTTTCCTAATCTCTCTATCCACATTCCTTTCGAACTTCTGTCCTACTCAAAAACTTTTTATCTACTGTAAACACATTCTAATCTGCAATAATCCTCATATTCTGCTGGGAGACTTTCCCCATTGCACTTGCAGACACAATGGTTTATATTGGTTTAGAAGAAACAGAATCAAAGGCATACATACGTATAAGCAGCTTTATCCATAAGTCAGCATGCTTCAGAAACCAAAGGAGCATCTTTATCACTGAGTGGGTTATGAAATATAAACTTTTGCAAAACTGGATTTGTTGTTTTTCTTTCATGACATGTAATTTCTGTAGCTATTCATTCGTTTTTTTAAAATAATTGGGCCTAAATTCGTGCTGTAATGGGCCGGGTTGCTCAAAGATAATGACTTGCCCTTATAAAGTTCTACAAATTCTTTGACTAGAAAAGGAATTTTCCCAAGGCTTATACAAAAAAAAGAGAGAAAAAGAAAGCTCGCAAATTCATGAGAATTGCCTGGTGTATACTTTATTTTGATAAGAAATCTGTGTAGAAAATGGAGATGGAGGATTCTCTGAAACAAACGTCTAAGCTATTTATATGAAATTGAAATCTAGGATCGCTTCGTTGTCATTATAATTGAGATATTCATGAAGATTGAGCAGCATTTCTCAACTTCTGTCTTTCTTTCTTTCTTTCTTTCTTTCGTTTTTTTTTTTTTTTTTGCCTTTTTTTCTTACATGTACTACATGATATCAAAATTCGAGCATAATCTTGTCTGATATTATTAAACAATATTCATCTCACTTGTCATTAACAAACAAAATATATGAGAAGATCATCAATGATTTAAGCAACACTCGAAATAAATAAGTGGACCAAACAAGTATCATAGCAGACAAGAACAACAGTGCTTAGTCACATCCACGAAAGCCACATCTCTCTCTCTCTCTCTCACTCATTCATTCACGGCCACCCCATATGACTCAATCATGCTACTGTCTTGCCCCGGAACAAATTCAGGTGAGACACTTCTTGGAACATCCGGGCACATGGGGTTTCCTTACCATTAGCCCTTCTTTCAATTTGTCCTCTCCCCCATGTCTGCAGTTTCGATCTCCCGCACTTTGCAACCTTTTCTCCCATCCATTTTTATGGGTGCCACTGTCCCATTATATGTCACCAAGATATTATACATAATCCCATAGATTGATGTAATTTAATATAATTTATTAAATTATAAAAAATATTTTATTATAAAATAAATTTAACGAATCAGATGAAGTCAATTATGTGATTATTTTTATATATTTCCTTTTATCGATATAACAGTCTTTAAAAAAACAGCTTTCCTCTTTTCCAATATATTTGCTAATTTTATCTGAGAGTTTTCCATTTTCTTTTCTTGTCTAATGGGAATCTTACTGTTTTACTTTATCATCCTTCGAACAAAAAGAAAATAGAGACATATGATTGACAACAGTATAAAATTCAACTGAAGTGGGTGGCACCACTTTGTAAATGGCCTGGCAAAAGTAGCAAATAATACATTAAAAGGGTTATAAACTCTTTGATGAATATACCCTTTTGTTGCTCCAAAACTATGCAAAAATCATGATGGTCAAAATGGTTTTTGGTCTACTCCTTGGGAGTAATCGATCATGGTGAGCAAATTGATCTTGGAATTCACTTCTAGGATGATTTTTTTGTTCTAAATTGAGGAAATTAAGGGTAGAAAGTTTCTTTTGTGATTTAAAAGAAAACAGTAGGAAGCTAATTTATATCATATTCAGCTTCAAGCCTTCAATGTCCAAATCTCTCTCTCTCTTTAACATGATAATATATAAATAAATAAATAGATAAGAAGGTTGACAGGGAGCTTTCAATTAAAGATTGATCAAAGGAGAATCCTAACTCTGAAGCGACATAATAGGGATTTTTGAATGGAACCTGAGAACATATTACATATAGGTGTCACTTCTTTCTGGCCTTTTCCCCTTAGTGCTCAATCAAAAAATTATGATCCTTTTCACATCTTTGATTTCAGATAGCGACCTGGTCAGCCAGCCCACCCACCCAGCCAAAGCGCGCGCGCTCTCTCTCTCTCTCTCTCTCTCCTTAAAATTTTGTACAAACCGGCCTCATGGAAAAAAATATATATTACCCAACATTGATTGCTCAGAAGCAAACTGTGATTCGGTCAATTTAGATTGAAATATCATGTATATCTACAACAGGATTATACGTACTTGATTATCATCTCTAAACACACACTCTCTCTCTCTCTCTCTCTCTCTCTCTCATTTTTTTAAAGAAAAAGCAACTTTACTTTTTCTTTGTCAAGTGTCTCATCATCATTCCAAGACAAAAAACAAAGAGACAAGTCGATTCTCTTTTCGGCTTTTGGTGATGGTAGCAGCCTAAAGCATCGCGCTTGGGGCGTATTTCGGAATTCCTGATCTATCCGAAGAAGCGATGCTGTTTTAGCGGAAAGAAATGCAGCTTTAGCTAGGGTTATCATGAATGAGCAAATTAATGAACGTGTCAGGCTATACTGTACATGAGAAAGATTAATCCTTCACGATGTTACAAACTATACAGCTAGCTATGGTTATCATGAATGAATGATTGCATGCAAATACCGTATGCTATGAATTAAGTCAGATTAAAACGCAAGAAACTATAATACGGCTAATTCAAACCCGTTCTCTCTCTCCCCAGCGCTTGCCTAAGGATACCTTCCCGTTCTCTAGGCAAATGAGGTTTGGAGCCTTGGCTGTACCTACTTCCTTCCCTCTTTTAATAGTTGCTTTCTAGCTTTCTTATCCTTAATTTTTTCAGTATTGATCTCTAGGTTTTTTTTCCCATAGCATTGAAATATGTCAATCTCTTGCTTTTTGATAACCTCTGACCAGCACGCGCCTCTATTACTACCTCTCCAATTGCCAATATGTTAGTTTGCAAAAAAATATATGCTCTTTTGTGCTGTGCATTCATCTCAGGAGCAGCATAAGTCACGTGTAAGATCCACGTGCAGCCACATCTTGAACAGCTTTTGCAGTCATGCACAGCACTCTTGTCTTCAGAGACATCAGATCTTTTAGTTCTGACTCTTCATTCCACTCCAGCCACCGCCTGGATTGATCTTTCGTAGGCAATTCAACACAGTTTTCGATTGTTATCCTATATTTTTGCTTTTCAAAATCGTAGATCAAGAGAAAGTAGGCGTGAAAATCTCTTCTAGCCTGTCCAAATCGACAAGATGCAGCACACCCCTGTTTATTGCGTCTTTTTGTCACAGCAATATAATTTATTGTTTCATATCATTAAAATCGCTCCAAGCAGCTTTCCTTAGTAAAACATGAGTGGAAGTCATATGTTTTACTCCAGATCGCTTCCTTTTTGGGTGATGTATATGTTGGTTTTAGGATAACTATAGGTGACTCTCAATTTAGGGGAATTTATATCATGCATGTTATCTATTTAATATATCTATGCTAATTGGGGCTGTATAAAAAAACCGTCCGCCCAAACCGACCCGATTGCCCTCAAAGCTCCGACTCGATTGTCCAACCCGATTGACCGAAATGTCGGAAACGGAAATACCCGTTAGGCCGTTACCATTAACCATCCTTTCTCTCTCTCTCTTTCTGCGATTTTTGCATTCCTCTCTCTCTCTTCTTTTCTCTTGTCTTTCTCCACCCTCGCTGCCACTTCAAGCCGTCGGTGCCAATCTCCAGACCCTGCAGGACCAAGCTTCTCTTCGCCGGCGATATCACAACGTCCTGTCTCTCTCTACTGCAACAAGAATGGCGACAGCAACTGCTCGATCTCCTTGAGCAGGTCCATTTCCGTTGCTGTCGCCATTCTTATTGCAGCAACCAAGTCATGAAGCGGGCCAAACTTCCATCATCATTGATCTCAAAGTCGTGAACGATGGCCGCAGAAATTAGGGTATTTCTTGAAAATTTTTGTTGATTTCGGATTTTTGTTTGGATTCTTTAGAAATGGAGTTTGTTGATTTGGGATTGTTTGAATTCTTTGGAAATGAGATTTATTGATTTGGGATGTCTGGATTCCCTTGAAATGGTATTTTTGTTCGAATTCAAGGAAGAATAAGACGTAGGGGACGAAATTGGGTGATCGGGTGAAGCGGCTAATTTGTAATCGGAAGCCGGTGATTTCGGGTCGGGTCAAAAATGTGTCCTATCGGATCGGGTCGGTGAACAGCCCTAATGCTAATTAGCTTGCTTACAAAAAATAAAAAAAGATTATAACAACTTACATGAACACGAATGCATGGTCACGATCATGCTATACCCGCGGAATTCATTTATTCATCCTGTAAATTCGTTGTTTAATTTTGATAAACCAACTTTAGATTTCCTAACTGTATATTTGTTTTGTTTTCATATCTATATATATATATATATATGTATGTATTACATATGTCAGTAATTATATTCACAATAATTTGTTTTTTTGTAAGCTATATTCACAATAATTTAATTATGTATTGTATTAAATATAATAGTATTTCCCAAAACAATTAATCGCGGCCAGATCATTTCAAATGATCTCAAATAACAAGTCCCTTAATTTCCGGCCAGTTAATTAGCAGCCAAATCCTGTCTGTCATATGTATATGCATGGTAAAAAGCAAAAGGTAGTTGTTAATTAGATAAATGAAAACAAGTGGATGAGGTCAGACATGTCATGTTTTTCTTCATCACGTTTAATTAAGAACAGATGATCACTTTACCCAGCTAACGCTGTGGTTCGATCTCCCTTATTATATATCATTATAAAAAAATTATTTATTTATAATTATTTATTTATTATAAAACATAATTTTTTATTAAAATAATTTATTTTTATCATAAATAATCATTATCATTATAAAAAATTCATCTCAAATACTCATTTTTTTATATAATTAATATTATATAGGCAGTGTCTCTTAAATGTGAGCATATTGATCAACCCGGACTGTACGTGCTGCGAAGGAAATGCAAAAAACTCTCCTTCATCTATGTAAGACTTAAATTAAAAACATTACTAATTAATACTGTTTTTTCTCTCATTGGTAAAATAGAAATTAGGGTATGAATTATGAACACCTGATCATCATAGTGATTTATAAATGAATCTATATATGTGTGTATATATATATGTCCAAACTTTATATCCAATTACTGGCCACATATAATTAATTAGGTTTGACCAAACTTTAATCTGGATAAACTAATTAAATGCGAAAATTCATATCAAAATGTATCAAAATAATAGATCGTACTCGAGCATCAAGTTTCCATGCGGCTCTCAATTGTAGTTTCGTTGATCCATTAATTTGTTAAACATGCACCAACAAACTGTTTCTTTTAATGGTCTCTTCCTTAATATTATTATGGATCAAAGAATTCAAAGATATTAATATCCATTTTCCATGCACTAGGCGTTTATTGAGAGCATATTATATCCTAATTAGCCGCCCTCCTCATGTTATATATGTATATTATTCTAAAGTATTAATTGAATGCATCAATGATTAGAGAAGAAAAAACGGAAGAAACTCTTTCCATAGCTAGGCCTATGAGAGCCTCTTGGCTTTCCCTCCCACGTTCGATTGAATAAAGGGTGAGAAAATAGGGTCAAAAAGTCAAAAAAAAAAAAAAAAGTGAGGGATTAATCAACCCTGCGGGCCAGCGATTGTGCCATGCATGCATGCCTGGCATGCAGCTCATGTAGACCTTTACTTTGATCTCTCTAAATATCCCGGCCCGTCCAGCTTCTAGATCTCTGTGTCTATAAATATATTAATATTAAATACAAAGGAATAAGGCAGGCTACTTGAATAACATTTATTTTTCTTTGGACTAATAGACCTTGCACCCACATACGACACCCCAAAATGATAAGCTCTGCTCCAACTATCTATAAAGTTTATATATTTGCATATTAATTATAAACTCAACTCAAAAGATTGGACTTATATTATATCAATTACTCGAATCCTAGGGCCTTCAGTGGAGACGGGATCGATAGTCTGTAACCTCTCCAAGTGGCGCGTGCTTGCCTCCGCCGTGTGGCTCCACTTGTCTTGTCTCGAGCCTGATTCTGTTGATCTGATCGATGGTGTGATGTTGTTTAGTTTTTGTTCTTTCGTTTCATGTTTTGTTGGTCTGTTTGGATTAATAATAGGAATAAGCTTATTTTGTCTTTGACTCCTCGCTTTTCCTTTGGATAATAGAAGTTGTCTCTCCTCCTTCTCTTTTGGAGAATGAAAGTGGTGATCTTCTTTCCTTCCCTGAAGGGTAAATGTTTGATTTATTTTTATGTTCTCTAACAAATTACATCTCAGTATTGTTTTGTTAGAAATTAGAAGTTTAGACAAACTCGTCTGTGTGCATGGATACTACAAATTAATATTTAGTTAAGTTTGTGATACAGATTTATTCATAATTATTGGTTTCAGCTATAAAGTTCGATTAATGAAATGAATCACAATCTTTTCCTCAAAAAAAAATTACTCGAAACTGATAATATTACATTAATCATTCACTTTTATTAAACTCCAATGAAAATATTGTAAATTTAAAATTGGTTAATAAAAAATAAGATTTGCAGTCGTGAAATATATAAATATTATACAATCATTTTGAAAAAATAAATAAATACAAACTCTACATAAATTTTTTTTAATAGTAGACTCATTCTTTTTTAAAATATTTGTACGATATTAATATATTCTACAATTTTATATATATATATATATATATATTTTATATATAGCATTATTGCTGGTCAATTGATCATGTGCCTCAAATACAGTGTCTTGGAGAGCTGGTACGTACGTGAATTGTCAAGATCATGCAACACGAAACTTAATTAAAGCTAGCTTGTTTGGGTTCGAATATAATTCAATTCAAAAGGTGGCAGTAGAATTTAGAAATGCTATATATATTCATGCTAGTGATAATAAATTAATGCTACTTTATTTAATTCCTTTTTCTTTTCTTTTCTATTTGGTTTTCGAGAAGGGTGAATATTTAAAATAAAAACTTTTAATTTTAAGGTCTAATTTGTTTACATAATACATTTCATCTTCATCTTCATCTTATACATCTAATTATTATAATTTTTTCAAGTTTTCACATAAAATAAAATATATTTTTTTTTCAAATCTAAAAAAATAATAATATTAAATTTTTTTTTTTTTGAATTTTTAGTTTTTATGTCAATACATAAGATTAAATAAAGGCCTTACATGATTTTATTTTTCAATAATATTGTTCAACATCAGGTACGGGCCACCCACTAGCAAGCTAGGCATGAGGATGAATATTTATATATGAATGACTTCCTACCAGGACAATATATATATAATACATATAGATAGAAAGAATCTTTGGTTAAGGTTAGAGAATGTGAAAATTTGTTTAAAATTTATTTTGACATCATGATCATTTGCAGCAATGGGTTACCTTCATAATTGGTATGCCCCACGTGAATTCTTCTAACCTAGAATTAATCTGAAAAAAATAATAAAATCCATTTTACACTGCAGAAGGCAAGGGCATTCATGAGGCAAAGCTGGGGACCATTCACATGCACAGTGGGGTGAACAGCTTGCTGTAGATATTAAATAGTAAGAGTAGTACTACGGTGATTCTTGTGATGGGAGGAAGAAGGTAACGCAAAAACAAAAGCCATAAACGTGTTGAAAACAAAAGAGTACGTGCCGTGAAATATGCATGTGGGGTTTTATATTAAGAGACAGGATGTTATTTTTTGTTAAAATATAAAATAATAAAAAAAATTTATCAGTTTAAATTTTTAACATAAGTAATAATTTTATATAATATTATAACTAAATTTTAAATTTAAATCATAATTTTACAATCTATTTCATTTAATTAAATATTTTATTTGTTAAATTTATTAATTAAGAGGAAGTTTGACCTACAACTGAGAAGAAGTATTATGATATAAAATAATAAAATCTATTTTTTCTCAACAGTGTAAACTTTTGAAATAAATGATAATTTCACAATTTTGTCTTAAAATACTAGGAAAAAAAAAGAAAAAAACTTTCTTAAGAAATAAATAAACATTGAACAAACATGTTTTATTACATTAATTAATAGAATTTTGTTATTTTAGGAGGGTACCAAATTAATGATCTGGTCGTGAGTACAATATACATGATATGATTGGGATCAGCTGGAAGTGTGTATATGCATGTTTATT
This sequence comes from Platycarya longipes, assembly GCA_036559045.1. Lineage (NCBI taxonomy): Eukaryota > Viridiplantae > Streptophyta > Magnoliopsida > Fagales > Juglandaceae > Platycarya > Platycarya longipes. Next base: position 39,560,712 of record CM071801.1, on the reverse strand, counting down.
TAGCTCATGTCTTCCTTTTACAATTGTAACATTAATTAATATCTTTTTGGGAGACCATGAATTAAGGAGGTAGCTTATGTTACATCATTACCTTTTTCTATCTTTGGTCTGTCTGTAATCTTCTATATATAGCTAGCTAGCTGGCATTTAATTTGTACGCAAGTTAATTTCCTTATATTGGGAAACTTCCAATTTATATAGCACTACAGCTAAAGATGCCCCAACTAATTATTCATGACTCATGAGTACGTACTATTGTCTTTGGGTTTTTTACATGATAAACACAGACATAGGCACATACGTCACTACAAGAAAATTAGTCTATTGTGAAATTTTTATAATAGTCAGATAGACTATTTGAGACATAAAAATACTATAACTACCTATTTAGTTGTTATAAAAATGTCACAACAGGCTAGTTTTCTTGTAGTGCGTAGTCATTAATATTGCAAAATATGGTAATTAAGTTATATGTTAACACGTAGTTATTACTATAATTTAACTAAAAATCTGTTTGAGATTACATTTTAAATTTTAAAAATTATTTTTAAATAGTTAAAAATATTTTTTTTTAAATAATATATTTATTAACTTTAGAAAAAGTATTTGAATCACTTGAAAAAATTGAAGTTAGCTTTTTTAAAAAATAACAAATTGAAATTTTTATAAGAAAATTCATGTGGATAACCGATAATCGTATATTTTGAAAAAATTACTGTAATTAATTTAAAAAATATTTTAGATACATTTTATCGAATCATAAACATTTTTTGAAATATAAAACTTATTATTTAAGTTATAAGCTCTAAATTCTAAAATTCTAAATTATATTTTTTATTGCAATCTAAACATGCACTAAGATAAAATAGTACCAACTATAAGTCTTTACTTTAAAAGACATAAATAATCTTACAAAAATAAATATATAAATTAATGTGGTTTTATGTTATAATATTTAAAAGTGTAAAATTATTTTTATTGTAAAATATATTTGATGTAATTCAAGAATTGGGTGTTAAATAAATATAATAAATAAAGGGAATTGTTAAGTTTACATATAAGTTTTATATAAAAAAAGAATTATATAATGATGTGATTTAATATAATACATAATGGTAACGTGTAGAATTTTTTGGGCGTAGAACTATACAATAAACAATACTTTTAGAAATAAAATGTGACATATAATCAACAGTCTGAAAGAAGTATTTCATTGAGTGATAATTTCAAGTAAGCTGTGATTGCAACCACCCAAGTTTTATTTTTGCTTTATGTACCCCATTGGCCCTCTGTAATGATAGAGAGAGAAGAACAGTTTGATAATTGATATATCATCCGACCACCTAAAAAGGCAGGATTTTATTTTTATTTTTATTTTTATTACTTTTGAGACACGAGAGGCCAAAACCCAAAAGTATATGCAACATTTGGCACGCGCGTATTAAGCACGTGAAATAACAAAAGGCTAGCAAAATGAAACCCTCCCGGTCCCTGCAGCTCAGTGACAATTGGCTGTAGTACAGATGTTTATTGGTGACAAGTAGCTCCGTGACAGACGGGATTTGTTTGTTAATTTCGTTTTGAATAGAGTTTTTATTTTTTTTTGGAAAAGGGAGGCAAATTCCATTCATTAAAAATAAGCATTATAATTAGATTTAAAATATGTATTATAAGTCAATTAAATAAAGATCTATAACATTTTAGTACATTAAAAATAACTGACCTTATATAATTCTAGGTTGCATATCTCTCCAAATCATATTTAAGAGGCAATCAAATCCTATCCAAGCCATAATTAAATAAACAAATCAACTAAAACTCCAGTCTGTACTGGAACGAGATAGGAGGAGGAAAACCTCTACGAACAAGTCCAAAGAAAAAACACTCTAGAGACCACTGGTCCTAGAGATATTTTCTTTGATTTTTTATTAAATCTAATTACACAACATTAATTTAAAAAAAAAAAACAAATGAGAAATCGAAATATAAGATCAAATTTCAATTTTAGAGGAATCTAAAATAACATTGGACTAGCATCTGGGGTGGCGCGTTGGTTGCACGGAGAACAACGTACCCTGGAGGGCTTTACGAGACCAAATGTTGCCAGCAACCAAACTACCAAGCGATGTTTCGACAGGCTTTAGAGGTCTCAGACTCAAGAGAGCCGCTCTGCTACGTTCAATTAAAACTGCCCCCAACTGAAAGATCAACTTTGGTAGAGCGCGTGGACAACCTTGGACGCCAAGGATCAACCAAAGAGGATACGACACAAACTGGTAAACATCCATCAAAATGCCAGAAATCGTAGCCTAAGAATCGACTTTCTCCAAGAAGAAACCCTTCTGAAAACCAACTCCTCGATGCCGACCACCAACGCACCAAGATCCTCTTTCGGCGGTCGTTGTAAACAAAACAAAAGAACCGAAAAAATAAAGAAAATGGAAAGGTAGGAGGAGAAGGGCGAACAATGTGGGGGGAGGGGAAAATTGAATCTCCTACCCCCACTCCCTTGCGGTGCTGTAAATGTAAGAGAATTTAAGGTTTCTTAATTGTGAGTGTTTTGAAGAGAGTTGGACCATCTTTTATATGTTAATTTAGAAAAAATTGGAGTCAATATTAGATTGTATTAATAACTTTTAATATATTAAAAAATTATAAATTATTATTAAATTAGTTTGTAATGTATTTTTTAAATCTAATTATAATGTTTATTATTAATATATACAGTTTGTTTTCTCTAAAAAATAAACCATGATGTTTATAGATCGACGATGTTCGATTATTATTCAATTATTTTTTTGTCTTCTAACGTTAATTTTTTTTTTTACAAGTTTATGTAAGCAGAGTTTTATATCTCAATCTGTCGTAAAATAAAAAATAAAAAATCAAGATACGATTAGGGACTCACTATAAATTAAGATGACGATTAAAATTTAAAAATTTAAATTATTTATTATATTTTATATAAATTTTTTTAAAAAAATATAATAAAATAAAAAGAGATAAAATACCATTACCATCTGCCATAACAGTTTTACTTATTGAGAAGCGATTGATCAAATCATGGAAGATTGAATCGGCTCATTGCGTTAGTTTCGTGCATCATGTGGGTTTATTTTTCAATTTTAGCCTATACATATTCAAATAATAACCTATCATCTTTATTGAACTCTATCTATCAATTATTCTTTACAATCTTAACAAGAAATATATCTTTATTTTATATATTTTTCAGGACATTGCATAATATAATATAATATTAATAGGTCTTTTGTCGGAAATTGTCAAAACACATTTAAATGCTGTTTGATTAATTAGATGGTTTTGTATGCCTATCTAAACAATTTTATTTGCGAGAAACATATATCATATAGATCACTATATGAGCTGATGGATTAGTGTTATAATTCATCAAAGTTAAAATTTTATTACTATAAAAAAATTATTTATTTACAGTCAGTTAATTTGTACATTATTGATCATAAAAATCTATTTTTCTTATAATAATATATGTGGAAGATGTAGTTAAGCATGAAGTTTTTAACAAATGGTTTTGTTGAGGGTAAAAAAACTAGAACTAAACAATATGCATCGATTTCGCTACATCCAAAACCATAACAAAAACAGTACTCGGAGTACTAGAAATTGAGTGATAATATGGCTTGATCAAATCTTCCCACGACTTTATATATATATAATAAGCTATAAATAATTCAAAATGGTATTGGTCGTCACTGCATGCTTTTATCTGCACTTGCCAAGAAAGCTCAAGTAACATATTCTGATTGCTGCGATCTGCATATTAAAAACTAGCATGTTGACGATACTTCTTGATATAATAATATGAAAGATTGCAGCTACAACTTTTTAAAAAATAAACTTGGATGACAGAGGCAATAATTCATTCCTTATTAATGTAATATATATAAGCAACAGCTCATTTTCATTTTGTAAGGGTGTTGATGATCTGCATACATATAGAATGCTCAAAAAGTGAAACAAAGAGACTAATGAGTGTGCAGTGCCCACACACCATGTGCAAAGCTAGCGCCATGGTTTCCTTTTCTCTCGTGATCAACCCCATAACTTTTATAAACTCCAACTACTTTTGTATCTCATCACCCAGAGGGAGCAGACCACTCCTTTCTCCTGTAGATATCACCACTCATCTGTAATAAAACTTTCAAGAAAAATAGAGAAAGGTACTGAGGAAAAGTTATGGAGTTCTGTGGTGTGAATTATATAGAGAGAAGTTGGGTTTGGACGTAGAAAAAAATTGAATTAAATTAAGATGAGTTGAATAAAATATTATTAAAATATTATTTTTTAATGTTACGAGTGTTTTAAGATTTAAAAAAATTAAATTATTTATTATATTTTGTATAAAAATTTAAAGATATATATAAAAATTTGAAAAATTTATAATAATAAAAAAATATGAATTTGAAAATCAAAGTGGAGAGTGATCATTTACTTGTGGGGGCATCTTAAAAACGACAAGTGAGCAAGAACCATGCCCCTCTTCCTCCTCCTCTACAAATCCCCATACATTTTTGTAGTTTTCTACCATCAAAAGGACAAAATATCTCAGCCTTTTCTCTCTCTCTCTCTCTTACATAATTAGACATTATAGTATCGCATAATCTTCATCATAATAACAATTATTTTTAAGAGAGAGCAAAGCGAGGAGAGCATATTATGCTTGTGGGACAGGATCAAATTAACTATATCCTATATTACATGTGGGAATCATTAAGAATGGAGAAACATTTTATTTGTCTTCCTCAAAAGAGAAATAAAAAAGATTGGAGAGGCATTGACTCCCCCATAAGAACACATGATGAGCCAATTTAAACAAACCCCCAGGTGCGTGCGAATATATATATATATATACATATCTACCAAAGGGTCCTACAAAACCCCATCATGATTTCCATTGGAGCGTGTCTTTCACGAGAATGAGTAGCGATTTGTTTGATTGTATATTAACTGGCTTGGGAAAGAGAGGAAAAAAAAATTGCAGTACTCGTAAAGAAAAATATGGAGAGTATTAAATAGAGAGTGTCAGAGGTTAGGGGCAAGTGAACGTGCACTATTTGAAGCACAGATCTGGATCCACTCAAATCGCCAAACCCAACTCCATCCCACACACCAACAGCGGTCTTTGTTTTTATAATTTCAAAGGAGAGAGAGAGAGAGAGCTAGAGCTTTTAAAAACATGAGGTAGTTTCAGATTTCAGCTTCACTGCCCACTTGCCCAGTGCCCAAAAAACATGTCTCGGCAGGAGTGAAGCAAATTTATGGTTGCTCTCTGCTCTTCGCTTCTGCTGCTGCTAGCCCTCTGCAACCGCTCTGGAAACAAGGCCGTGGTTTGGCTTTAGTAGTAAGTTTGACTGTTATTATTATGTTTGAACAGAAACAGATTGTTATCAAAGGAAAACCAGAAGACGACCATCTTTTATGGGTAAGTGGTATTCTCATACTTCAGAGCCGGTTTTTAATTTCGATTTGGAAATAGAAGAGAAAAGAAAATCTCCTGAGAGTTTATACCTCTTTCTATTTCTTGCTCCTTTTGTTTCTGCAAGCTTTTGCTCTGCAGTTCTCTTAGTTTCTTTCTACATAAAATTTAAACACTGGATATTTTTTCTTCATGTCTTTCTTTGCTTTTAACAAAGGCAACTCTCAGCATCCACTTATTCTCCTTTTTAATCAAACCACACGAGAATACTCTTTTTAACACTCGACTTTTCTTTCTTTTTCCTTTTACTTTACAACTATTTTGTTGGGTTTTTGCAGGAATAAGAGAAAGAGGAAAACTTTGCTCCTATTCATCACAAGTTGTTAGGTAGTGTTTCTGTGTGGTTGAGAAAGAAAGTTTACTTGTACAGACAGGAACACAGAGAGAGAGAGAACACTTCGCTTTCTCAGACCAAAAAAAAATAAGAACTAAACTTGGGGGAGGCCGGGTTGGTTGGTTTGGTGTGTGAAATTCTAGCACCAACCTATTTTCAGTACCCATGGATGGTTATGAGGCAACAAAAATTGTTTTCTCGAGAATCCAAAACTTGGACCCAGAAAATGCATCCAAAATCATGGGTCTTCTACTTATTCAAGACCATGGTGGGAAAGAAATGATTAGATTAGCATTTGGTCCAGAAGCTCTTCTCCAGTCGGTAATTCTCAAAGCTCGGAAAGACCTGGGACTGACCTCGAACCCTCCGTCTGCCCCTTCAACTCCATCATCTCCCTCGCCTTTCCTTTCAAGCAACCAACTTTCTGTCTCCAGGCAGAGTTCCTCTCCGACCAGGCTGCTAGGTGGGCTTAATCTTCCTCCTCCTCCTTTAACCATCCCAAACACTTCTTCTGTCAGTTCAGCTTCTTGGTCAGCTTTGTCTGAGGTTCAAAACCCAGACGATTTGATTAGTCCCAACAACTTAACCGTTGGGTCCTTCTCTTCCTCTTCAATGAACACGTCTGCTTCTTCTCTACCCTACTACGGAAGTGGAGCCACCGATATGATCGATGACTTTCAGTTCCAAGACCAGCTTTCTTTCCTCAACGATGGCTCCCCCGCCCTTGGCCCCAAAAACCAAGACTTGTTTTACCCTCACTCGGACTTTTCCTCCAGTCCAACTGGTGCTTCGTACGGTAGCTGGGGAGGATCTCCACACCGCAGAAGCTTCTCGGTTAGTGATGTCTGCTTGGGGTCTGAGGATCCCAATTCCGGGTTTGGCTGGAAACCATGTCTGTACTTTGCTAGAGGATACTGCAAAAATGGCACTAGTTGCAGGTTCTTACATGGTGGGCTTGGAGATTCGGTGGACGGTTCTGCAATGGTTGGTTCGCCGAGCAAGATTGATATGATGGACCAGTGCCATGAAATTCTCAGATCTAAATCTGCTCAACAACAAAGATTGGCTGCAGCTTCTCAACTCATGGCCTCAGCTTCATTTCCTTACTCATCAAAAGGCATGAATATGCTCATACAGCAGCAGCAAAATGATGCTAATAGGTATGCACTTTTTGGATTGTACCATTCAGAATTTTGGTTTTTTTTTTTTTTTTTACTCCTTGTTTTGACTCTTATGAGTACACGCAGAGCGGCGGCGGCTCTAATGATGAGTGAAGATATGCACAAGTATGGACGATCCCGGCTCGAAAGAAACGATTTTTCGATGAATGGTGGGGCTGGAATGGTGAACCCAGCGTCGAGGCAGATCTACTTGACTTTCCCAGCTGATAGCACTTTCAGAGAGGAAGACGTCTCAAATTATTTCAGGTTCTATTATTGGGTTTGTTGTTCTGTTTTATTCAAAGCATGTGGTATGGATTGGTGTTTTGTGCTGAAAAGTTTTGATTTTGTTTTTGAAGTATTTATGGGCCGGTGCAAGATGTGAGAATCCCATACCAGCAGAAGCGGATGTTTGGGTTTGTTACTTTTGTTTACCCAGAAACTGTGAAGCTCATTCTTGCCAAAGGAAACCCTCATTTTGTTTGTGATGCTCGTGTGCTTGTTAAGCCTTACAAGGAGAAAGGCAAAGTACCGGACAAGTACAGGCATTCTCTTACACACTCTCATTTTAATCTTCTATGCTCTTCATTGGTTAAATCAGAAGTATTTTTTGCTAATGCAGTAATGCTACTTGCAGGAAACAACAGCATCAACAAGTGGAGAGGGGAGAGTTCTCACCTTGTGGCACTCCTACTGGAGTTGATGGTAGAGACCCATACGATCTCCAGCTCGGTAAGCAAGATACTATCTTTGCATTTCCATTGATCTGCACGTTAGTAATAGTTATAGCTAAAGATGGTCCTTTTCTTTCAACTTACAAGTTAATTTGATTGGATCAAAAGGAGCAAGAATGTTTTACAATGCACAAGACATGCTGTGGAGGAGGAAATTGGAGGAACAAGCTGATTTGCAGCAAGCCCTTGAACTTCAGAGTAGGAGGTTGATGGGCTTGCAGCTTCTTGATATCAAGAAGCAACACCACCACCGTGCGCTCTCTACCGGCAGCCCGGTCCCATCTCCTACTCATTCTCCCAACCCGTTTAGTCAAAACCCTGTTCTTCCTTCATTCAGTGGCAGCCAAGAAGTCCCAGAAGGCATGCTACTTCCACATTGCTGATTTTTTATTTTTATTTCGAAACTAGAACAGTGTTTTCAGGATTGCAATTGTTTGATTGCAGAAAACTCTTCTAGTGCTGCACCAACTGCTTCTGCTGCTGTTAGTACTGATTTGCAGCAGTTGCAGAAGATAGAGCTCACCACTGTTGCGGGCAAAGAATTTACTGACAATGATGAGAGTGCCAATGGTGTTGGCAATGGGAAGCGAAGCCCCCCTCATGAAGAAAGTGATTTGCAAAAATGGTATGGGCTTTTTAATTCAGACTATAAGAAAGGCGACTGAGATTCGCAAATTATCCTTTTGTTTCTTAGATTTGTATCAAGTTCAATTTTTGACCATTCTTAGATTTATTTTAGCATACTTCCCAATGTGGGTTCTCCAATTTCAGCGATGTTAAAGATTGTTTATCTCATAATTGAGTGTAGTTTGGAGCACAACCTCCCCGATAGCCCCTTTGCTTCTCCAACGAAAGCAGCTGCAAACTTCATGTCTGTCTTTGCCCATGGGTCTAGCGTAGTGAATGATGCGGATGCCTCAGCGTCATCTGCCGACAATAAACTGGCAACGGCAACAATACTCCCGGCAGCGGCGACCACATTGGATATGGCAGCCTTCAACTCTTTCAACTGCCAGATACCTAGGTACTCATACTGCCGTTGCTACCCAACCCATGTTAGTATGTTACAGTATCTGTATTTTAAAATGGGCTTTCATGTCAGGTTCTCCTCTGGCCATGGAGCCATTGGAATGTATGCTGGCACCGGTGGACCCATTGGGATTTAGCTTCCTAATGTTAGGTAAATCAACTTTGGATTCTTTTCTGTCTAGACTGCATACATCATTTGTTTTTATTTTCTGCATGTAAACAAGTTGTGATCGTGTATTCTGAACAAATTTGGCTGTTTTTGCTCATGTTTACAGGAAGATTAAGAAGCAGCATATAACCAAACAAACTCCCCCATATCGAACCAGGTCCGTAGAGGCCGATCACCATCACCACCTCTCACTGCCATCCTCATCCTCATCCTCATCAATACTATACTACTTACTACCATACAAAATGCATACGTAAAAAGGCAGCGAAGGAAGTGGGTCATCCATTCCTTTCCGTCGTGTTGTACTATTTTCATCTCTCATTTCTGTAGTTGAAGTTGAACCACAGGTAAAAGAAAGAAAAGAACATAGAAAGAATCACACTCATGTCCATGTGTAGTATTAACTTCTGGCACTGTAATTTCTATCCCTTTCCCTTGTTTCCAAAGAAGAAACAACAGCCCAAATGTAGTAGTCTAGTCTCATATCCATGTCTTTAGGGTGTAATCAAATCTTTGTACAGCTGAAGTAAGAGCCAGAGAAGCAAGAAAAAGAGTTAAAAGCAGAATATAACTAGAAGCCTTATTGATAGACCGTAACGAGTAAGTTAGAGTTGAAGGGGCTGAAGCAAAGGGAAGGGAAATGGTATAAAAAGGTTGAAATCTCTACAATTTGATGTATTGCACTTATTTGTAGCATTAGTTGTCATGCACAATATAAATCTCTTATTAGAAAGCAAATCAGAAAGCAAAAGTGAGATTTTTAAGCTTTAATTGGTCCCGTCCTTTTACCTCTTTGATTTCACGAAAGAATTTGTCTCTTTAGTACTATTCATATTTCTTTTGCTTTGTCAATTTCTCTCTTTCATTATTGGTGGGGTCTGTATTTAATCTTTCTATTATTGGAGGGGAAATAAAGGAGGGCCACAAGGCACAATCTCACATGGGAGTGCTGATACATCATGTGGGACCTACTTATTTATAGGATGCCAGGTTGTGTGTGGGTCCTACCCACCCACACCCTCCTGGGCCACCCATGTGAGTAATACCACACTTTCTCTTCAAATTATACTCCTGGCCTTTACTTTTGCTGCCCGACAGTAAAGGGTCATGCTCAAATCTGAAAGTAGACGTAGATGCCCACACGTATGACAAAAGGGGCACGGTTTTTGCAAGAATCTTCTCGATGTGGGACAAAAATTTTGACTGTGTTGGGTTATTTTATTTTATTTCTAACTGTAATCATTGGAGTTTGTAGCCAAAAGGTAAAGTGGGGGGAAAAAAGACGAAACAAGTTGTGGATAAGTACAAGCCGTCAAATTAGTGTTATTGGACGCGTAGAGACGGCCGTAATGGGAGACCAGACGGTGTTTCCTCGATGGTGAGTGAGCGAGAGAGGCTGCTTTTTTTTTCTATAGGGCCCTGTTTGGTTTCTAGGAAAGTGATAATTGGTGCTTCTGTATTTATTGCCCCTAAATTTCTCACATGAAGTTAACCCTGGTCCAATTAGATTAAGACAGACATACTTGTCCGCATCGATGATGATTGTAGAATTTTGTTTCTGGAGTTAAAATGCCTTACGATTCTGGGTGTTATGAGTGGAGCCATCCTGAGGATTGAAAGCTTGGGAAAATGATTTCTATGGATTAAGGATATGCAAGTTTTGTATTTCCTTTTTTGTTTTTTTTAAATTTGAGGAAAAGTTTTATAGCACATCTAGTAAAATGTCTATATATTTTAATTTGATTTGAAAGATAAATTTTAAAATTTAAGTATCACGACCTAACAATAAAAAAAATTTAGTCTCACGTATCAAAGATGAACTATAACTTATTTCCTGTGCAAGTCCTGGGCAAGTCTTGTGCAAAATTTCCAAAAAGTATTATTTTTTATAATAAATGATTTATATGACATAATTTGATTCTAAAGAAAATTATAAAATTTGAATATTACCCATAAAATCTTACCATTTAAATTTTTAAGCTTTTTAAGTAATATAGATGATGTGTTCTATAGTCTATACACCAATTTGAGATAATATCAATATGATTCTTATATATAATGATATCCAACGCACTATATTTCACTGGTTCGATGCATGCCCCGTTTGAGCGAGAAATCTGATAACGATTTCATTATTTTATAATGAGTTATGTTAGGGATAAATTACATTCAGTACACTCTATCTCTCATGAGTTATGTGAGATAGAGTGTGCTGAGTTTGGTTTATCTAAATCATTTTATTTTTATAATCTGTTTGATAATCAATAAACGTAATAATGCAACTTGTGAAAGCAAGCCCATTTAAGGAAGGAAAAGAGTATCGTAATTTCAAGATGATGAGGAGTTGAAAGCCCATTCATTTGGGTCTTTCAACCTCGTGAGCGTGGTCCTTGGAAAATTATAAATGGCCTTTTAGTTTAGATCTTGGATTTATGAAACTTTGGATTTATAGCCTAATAGCTAGGGACTTTTTAGGCCTCTCTTTCTTTTACGATTCAAGTGGTAAATGAATAATCTCATTCGGGCATCGAGCCCATTTGTGACGTTTTTAGTGATCCAAATTTACATCATTTTGTTTGTCTGGTCAATGATACGTGTTGCTTTAGATGTTAGGGTGACGCTGGGGCTGGTTCGGCTCACTGTCCCAAAGTCAAAAACAGCTCAGTCAATAAAGATAATAAAAATATTTTAAAAAATATAATGAAAAATATAATAATAATTATAATAAAAAATAATAAAAAATATAATAAAGAATAAAATAAGGATGATTTTAAGAGATGATTTAGCCTTTAGCCGAATAGAGCTGATGTCGGTGTCGGTGGCGGTGGTCAACTCCGCCCACCGCCACTAGAGGCGGCAAAGGTCATTTTTTCTAAGGGGGCAGCCAGACCAGCCCCAAGAATAATTCTAGATGTTATTTTTTTTCCTAAGCAAGTTGATAGATATATTGATATGACAGAGACATTACAAAGTCATTTACAAAAGTATTCCTATGGGATCCTTCCCACTATCCAAAAAAATGAAAATCCTAGATAAAGAGCCGGAGGATATGCTGCCAAATACAAAGTTTGTAGCTGCCCATTACCCTATAGGATGCCCACACAAATTCGTAGATCTGTGTATTTTGTTAAAAACCCATTTGGGATGGTTCAAAGCCAACGATTGTAGGTCTTTAATGATTGGGGAAATTTGCCAAAAAGATTCTTTTCCTTTCATGGCATCTAAGACTTGCTGCAAGTCTCCTTCGATAATTGCCCGTGTGATCTTTGCATATGGCCGCTGTTATTGAAAATTCATCTCTGATTGCTGCGTCGTAGGAAAACTATGTTGATTTTGAAGAGGAGCTTTCCAGATTTCTCTTTCTTTGATCTTTCTTCTTTTTTGCCATGCTTCTCTTTAGTTTTGATATATCGAACCCAGTTGCAACTTTGCTTCTTCTGTTGAAAGGGAGAGCTGATCATTGTGGACAATTTCGTTCCTTTATTGAAAATACCAAAGAGATGTTTACATTAGGAGCACACCAAATAGATATGTTTATATATTTGGTGTGCTTCTAATGTAAATTATATATATATATATATATATTATTTTGAATAATTTTTAAACATGTCTAAATATTAAAAAAATAAATAAAAAATATCGATATACTAATTATTACTTTCTTAAATACTATTAAAAAAATTAAAATAAATAAATAAATATACGAAAGATCAAAATGAGAGAGCAAAAGATGACATAGTAACATTATTATGAAAACAAATAGCAAGGCTAGTGCTTGTGCATATTATACAGTGATTAGAATTATATAACTTAAAAGACTCATTCTACGTATAAGCCAGTATGGAGAATACATTATAATATGTAAATTTATAAACTTTTCTTACAAATCAAATTTTGTCATGTCAATAGCTTGAAAGGTGTGTTTAACCAACCGACTTATAATTAGAAATTTTCTTAATTATCTTTGGTACGCTAGGCCACTACGCTTATGATGCAAACCATTTGTTAAAGTATCTTGATCAGTATTTATAGCTACAGCTAGGAGCGGATCTGCCAACCATTTGTAAATTGATTGTAATTGCTTTAGTTGATTTTCATTATTTGATCATACACTACAACTTGTCTACAATCAATTTACAATAAATTGAGCACGGACACTATAAATTGAGTCATTGACTTTCTCATTGGATATTATTTGTTCTTCGATCTGCCTGAATAGATATTTGCATATTTCTCTCTCTCGGCCTCTTGCTCGTTCCCGCCATTCACGGTGGAGTTTGAATCGTTCTTTGCATAAACTAATCCTACCGATACCGATCTACTCTATCATTTCTTCGCCAGCTTTCAGATTTTATGTAGCGAAACAGAGAATCAACTATCCTACGTTTGAAAATAAAATGGATATGGAGAAGTATCTGAGACAGAACTTCGACTTGGATTCAAAGAGGCCGTCCAGTGAAGCTCTTAGAAGATGGAGATCGGCAGTCTCCATGGTTAAGAATCCTTGCCGCAGGTTCCGCTTGGTCGCCGATCTTGCGAAGCGCGAAGAAGCAGAAAGAAAGCGCAGGAAACTCCAGGTTTTCAATTTATCTTTTCTCTCCGATCTCTGGTATAAAAAAGCTATGGTCGAAACACATGAATCATTTTGTTTGAATTTCGTTTAGTATTACTCATATTTATGATAAAACAAAATCTGTTTTAGATCACAATGATTAATATCGTTTGTTATTTGTTACATACGTACCATATTCCGTTTGGTTGCTGAGAAAGAAGTTCAAAAAATGAAATAAAGAGCGTATAATACTCTGATTGTTTATGCTGCTTTTTTAATGCTGAATTATCTCAACGATTGGCCGATTGGGTAAATGTTTGCCCCGGTCTTAGATCATGAGTTCTGGCTCGTGTGATAGTTTAAGCTAATATTCCGGACATATCTTTTTGATCTAATATTGAAAATTAATCTGTTACAGTGGAAATTGATAGGGTAGTTCTTTTCAGTTTTAGGACTTGTAGGTATACAGTTTTGGGTCTTTGCAATTGAGTGGCCATAAATCTTCAACGCGCTTGTGTGCAATTTCTGCAAATCTTCTCGGATGTTAATGTGCAATTACTGCAAATCTTCTTGGATTTTAACTGTTACGCGGCCATTCTTTTCGATGAGAGAGAGAGAGAGACTTTGACCATTCTTCAAACAAAGAGCCAACCAACCAAAGAAATGATATATATGGAATAGTCAAATCATTGACAAACCAACCAAAGAAAAAAGAGATATGTTCGATCGTGTACGAGTGAAAAAGGTAATTTTCCTTCTCGAAGAATGACATACACGTTATTTTACGTAACATTTTGCACAATATAAACGATAAACTAAAGATATTTCTGTAAATTATTTTATAACATTAATATTATTTTATTAAAATATTCTCATATTATCACTTATATTGTACAAAATATTATATAAAATAATGTGTATTTATCATTTTCTTTTCCAAAACGGAAAAAAGAGAGGTAATTTAAGGTATCACGGAAATGCTGTAATCAAACTAGCCATGATCAGGTTGCGTGTAGTTGTACTATGGTCAATATCTACTGTCAATTTGTTTGAACATGGCATTTTGGAGCTACCTACAAAAACTGTTTTAACTTTATTTCAATATCAAGCAAATTCTCTTAAATTTTTTCATCTAATCATTTTTTTTATATAAAAATTTCAACTCTAATTGTATATTTTCATCAAACCCTTAGAACAAAAAATACCTCATACTAAATATAGTCTTACAGTGTGCAAATCCTGCACACTTATTTTGAAAAATTCTAAATATGCAATGCTGGCAAATTGATTTTAAAAATTTTAAAATAGTTGTAAACATGCCCATATTGAGCAGTACATTCCAAAATCCCAAGTGTGCAAGGCTCGCGTATTGGTTTTGAAAACTTTTCGAAAATATTAAACATGCACATATTGAGCAGCCAAATTTAATGATATTTAATGCATGGCGTGTTCATATGCTTCAAAATTGATTGCTCGTGGGCGTTACTAACACTGTACGCGATAAACAAGCCGCTCAATACAGGCTGCTCAATTTGGCTTATGCACGTGTTTTCCTGAAAGATGTTCTTTTTCTTCGGTTCTCATTAGTCATTAGTACGGCTGCTAGAACTTTTCATTTTTCAGTTGGTTTAAACTTTAAAGTAGTACTGTTAAGAGTCTGACTTTGACAACTAATGCTATTAATTCTTTTAACTATTTCATATGCAAGATAGATGTATATATACGAGTTTGACTTCGTCTTGACATGACCACTAGATCAAATATATGGAATAGTTTAAAACGAGTTGCTTGTAATTTCCAAGACAACATGCAGCTAGCGGTCAATGATTAATTTGTTGCAATATATGAATCTTGGTACGTTACAGTAATTACTTGTTAGCTAGATAGGGAACTGATCAACAAATTTGCTGAACTTAGTAATCGGAAGGGCATGACTCGAGTTTAACGTCTAGTACTATTTACTTGAAACTATCTGAAATGAGGTTCAAATATTTAAGAAGATCAATAGTATTCATATTCTAAAAAACTACTCAACATTATGGTTACTGATCATCAAAACTTTCAGAATTTTCTTTCTATGCAATGTTAGATTCCATTCATCATTTTGGTATACTCAATACAGGTATTACATGCATTTCTTCTATCAAAACAGAACGATTCACATGTGTGTGCATATAGATAAATATTTGGAAAGTCATGCCTTTAGCTATGCTTCAGTTTGGAATATGGAGGGAAGTGCCCGTGTATCCTTTACTGTTTCTAATTGACCGGCTTCTTCCTGATCAGTACCATATGCTGATCTGAAAATTATAAGATATATATAGGATGCAGCACGGGTGGCATCGGGTAATAAGATTGTTAATTATAATAGTTTAATTTCATGATGATTTGGTGCCCACTGATATGGAAGAGGTCGTCTATATACGCTTAACATAATTTATAATTGATGTCTTCTTTTAATGTTGTCACGTTTTGATTTTTCGGATCTTTATTTGATAATTTATTGAATAAGTGCATAGACTTGTCTAATGAAGTCATCATATACACCAGTTGGCCAGCAATAATTGCTCACACACACACACATTTTTCTAAATTTTGGTATTTGAAATTAACATATGAAGTGGTTCACAAGCAAGTGATGACCAAGATGCCTTGTTCAAAGTCTTTAATTTGTAGTTGCAATAATTAAGTAGTGTTGGGCCCGCTCAGACTTTTTCAGTATTGGGTTCCACTTTCTTCTTTGCTTTGATAATTTTAACCACGACTAGTTCGTCTATAACATCAATAAGAATTAGGCCGGTTTAGTTATCAAACTTTCCTTAATTCATTTTATCTCATCATTATAATTTTTTTAAATCTCCATATATTTTTTTAAATTTTCATACAAAATATAATAAATAATTCAACTTTTTCAAATCCAACACACTCATAATATTAAAAACTAATATTTTAACAATATTTTATTTAACTCAACTCAACTCAACTCAGTCTAACATCTAAACGGACCTTATTAATCTTCCTTTCCCGACTACGAACCCAATTTCTCCAATTCCTTGACTGGGATCATTCAAAGCTCATGAAACATGGTCCTTAATTAGTCAATTAATTAGCACAGTTTGCTCAAATACTTGGGAATTTTTGTTAATGAATCACAAACTTGAACTTGAGAGAGGGGTTTTTACATTTTATTCTAAATCCCAGGAATATGAGAAAAGTGGTGCTACAGAGTAGCTAGGATATATAATTTCTGAATTTTCAGTCATTAATCTTGCTTGTGTTTTTTCAGCCAATTTTCTGTTTCTTCAGTTAGTACTGTTCTTAACATGGTAAATAAACGTAAAAAACCAGCTCATTATAAGATCTGCACGATAAGATCAGGGTTGTTCTGACAGTTATATGAACTTATTCTGAACTGTGCATCATATAACTTAAGTTTGTCAGCATACCTAATCCGTAGGCTGTACGTATGATTCGTTGATATGCTAGAGCCTTGATTTGCGCTGATCATTACGCTCGTGCTACTTGTGGCCAGGAAAAAGTACGAATAGCAATATGCGTGAATCAAGCAGCATTGCAGTTCCTTGGAGGCATTGTCGATAATACATGTACGTAATCGAAATTTCAATTTCTGGGTAATCCAAAATTCTCTCATTTTCTCAAATTACATATTTTCATCCTCATCCTCATATATGCAGCTGGGAAGGAATCTGATTACGAGCTATCCAAAGAGGTTAGGGCTGCTGGTTTTGGGATTGAACCTGATAAACTAGCATCCATCGTTGGATCCCATGATTTCAAGGATTTGGAGCATTATGGAGGAGTTCAGGGATTAGCAAGAGAACTTTCTGTGTCCTCAGATCATGGTGTTGTTTCAAGTTACATGTCTGTCAGGCAAAACATCTATGGTTTAAACAGATATGTGGAGAAACCTTCTAGAAGTTTTTGGATGTTCGTGTGGGAAGCCCTACAAGATTTTACTCTAGTTATCCTCATTATTTGTGCTGCCATTTCTATTGGTGTTGGCATTGCAACCGAAGGGTGGCCAAAGGGTATGTACGATGGGCTAGGAATAATACTATGCATATTCTTAGTAGTTATAGTAACAGCAGTGAGTGACTACAATCAATCTTTGCAATTTAAGGATCTGGATAAGGAGAAGAAAAACATAATTGTTCAAGTCACCAGAGATGGATACAGGCAGAAGGTCTCCATCTATGATTTAGTGGTTGGAGATGTTGTTCATCTATCCATTGGAGATCAAGTTCCCGCTGATGGTGTGTTCATCTCCGGCTACAGCTTATCGATCGATGAATCGAGTTTGTCAGGCGAGAGTGAGCCTGTAAATGTCCACAAAGAGAGGCCTTTTCTTCTGTCAGGCACCAAGGTTCAAGATGGGTCTGGTAAAATGTTAGTGACATCAGTTGGTATGAGGACTCAATGGGGAAGATTGATGGTTACTTTGAGTGAAGTGGGAGAAGATGAGACACCACTTCAGGTAAAGCTTAATGGAGTAGCAACCATTATTGGAAAGATAGGTCTAGCTGTTGCAGTGCTGACATTTTTAGTTTTGACCTCAAGATTTTTAGTGGAAAAATTACTACACAATGAGATCACTAACTGGTCTGGTAGTGATGCACTCAAACTTCTAAATTACTTTGCTATTTCAGTAACAATACTAGTTGTTGCAGTTCCTGAGGGACTACCTCTTGCAGTGACACTAAGTCTTGCCTTTGCAATGAAAAAACTCATGAGTGATAAAGCACTTGTGAGGCATCTCTCTGCGTGTGAGACAATGGGTTCTGCAAGCTGTATTTGCACAGATAAAACTGGAACATTGACAACAAATCATATGGTGGTGAATAAAATATGGATATGTGAAAAATCTGTCGAAATAAATAGTAATGACAATGAGGATGTGCTGAAGACCTCAATATCTGAGACAGCTTTTAACCTCCTCCTGCAGTCAATATTTCAGAATACTGGCTCGGAAATAGTCAAAGTGAAAGACTCAAAGAAGATCATAGGTACTCCAACAGAGACGGCACTATTAGAATTTGGCTTGCTTCTGGGAGGCGATGTAAATACTTTTCATGAGGATTACAAGATAGTGAGGGTTGAGCCTTTCAATTCAGTCAAAAAGAAGATGTCTGTACTTGTGGATCTTCCTGATGGTGGCGGGTTTCGAGCATTCTGCAAAGGTGCATCAGAAATAATTTTAGAAACTTGTGACAAGATTGTTAATGCTGATGGGGAAATCACCCAACTCTCCAATGAACAGAAAAAGGGCATCACAGATGTCATAAATGGTTTTGCTAGTGAAGCTCTTAGAACTCTATGTTTGGCATTTAAGGATATAGAAGGCTCTTCAAACGTGGATAGTATACCTGATAATGGATATACATTAATAGCTGTTGTTGGAATTAAGGATCCTGTTCGTCCCGGGGTAAAGGAAGCGGTTTTGACTTGTTTAGCAGCTGGGATTACCGTGCGGATGGTCACAGGTGATAATATTAATACTGCTAAAGCCATAGCAAAAGAATGTGGTATCTTGACAGATGATGGACTGGCAATAGAAGGGTCAGATTTCCGCAATAAGAGCCCACAGGAGATGAAGGAATTAATCCCAAAACTACAGGTTTCATGATTGCTTAGTGTAATTTTCTTACATGCTAAGTTGCAGAAGCTTATAAAATTGCTTATATTTATATGTGTAGGTAATGGCTCGATCACTGCCTTTGGACAAACACACCCTAGTAAAACAGTTAAGGAATGTATTTAAAGAAGTCGTCTCTGTGACTGGTGATGGGACCAATGATGCTCCTGCATTGCATGAGGCAGATATTGGACTTGCTATGGGTCTTGCAGGAACAGAGGTTCGTTACAGACATCTCATATCATCTGCATCAATTTTTTCTCAAGTTTGTTTAGATCAGTTACCTTATTTTGGTTGTTTGTTTTAATGAAATGTTTACTGATTGCTGATAGAGGCTAACTTGCAAATGAAACTGTTATCTAATGTTTGATCTTGAGGATCTTGGATTTCAATTTATTGATTAGATATACGAGTAAAAGATAGGTTCACCTCTGGCCACTTTGTATATGGCCCATGCTTTTCGTTTTGAATTTTTCTTTTTGTGAATTCTAGCTTTTATCTAACACTAATCACTTGGAGTATCTAGACTGTTGGAAAAACTAGATCAGAATGTATACAGTAGAAGCAATATTTTCTAGTTGGTAAATTATAGATCTAGTGCGGTTGTTCTACAGATTTTCTATCGCTGTTGTTGCTCATCCAAAATCCTCTTGATGATGGTGGGGTGTGCTACATGGTGGAAAATCAGAGCGTTACTCACAAATTCTACAACCTAGATGCAGGGATTAGAGAGATTTATTGAGAGAGAGCTTATTTGTGATGCTTGTAATTCATCCAAAGGGGGGCTACGTAAATAGTCCCAGTATTGTAAAGGGAGTGGGTCATTAAGGGCCAGCCATCAAGTCTCATGAAGTAGCTCTTCATAACCCCAAAAGAATATGAAAGGGTCCCCACTATGGGTCTCGTTTCTTATACAGAATTCATAAGAAAGTACACGCACTCTTTACCAGTTACTAGCTATAATAATGGTCAACTAAGAGTCTTCTGCTATATCGGATTGTTGCAGGTAGCTAAAGAAAATGCAGATGTTATCATAATGGATGATAACTTTAGCACTATAGTGAACGTAGCCAGATGGGGTCGTTCAGTATACATCAACATTCAGAAGTTTGTACAATTCCAGTTGACAGTTAATGTTGTTGCTCTCATGCTCAACTTTATCTGTGCATGTATCTCAGGTGTGTTCATCAATGGTGCTTATCTCTTAGAACTTCAAATACTCGCTGGCCTTCTCATCAGTCGGATGGCTAATTAATCTTTTGAATAAACTTTCAGGATCTGCTCCTCTTACAACCGTACAAATGCTTTGGGTAAACTTGATCATGGACACTCTTGGCGCATTGGCCCTGGCTACAGAACCTCCACATGATGCGCTGATGGAAAGACCCCCAATTGGGAGGAATGTAGACTTCATCACTAGGACCATGTGGAGGAATATCATCTGTCAGAGCATCTATCAAATTTGCGTCCTTTTGATTCTAAAATTTGATGGGAAGCGGCTCTTGAAGCTCACTGGCTTAGATGCCAATTCCATTCTCAACACATTCATATTCAACTCCTTTGTGTTTTGTCAGGTATCTCTTAGCTTTGTTTGAAGCACATTTTAGCTCATTCTGTGTTTTTACATCGGATTGAACTATCTTCGTCTTTTTCAAAGAAAAAAGAAAGGTTTTCGGGTTGATGTTGAATTGTTATTGCCGGAGGAGCCTTTGAATTCAGACAATGCTGACTCGTGTTATTTCATTTTGATTATATATATATATATTAGGTATTCAACGAGATAAACAGCCGAGACATGGAGAAGATCAATGTTTTCCGGGGAATATTTAATAGTTGGGTTTTCTTGATTGTCATGGTTTCTACGGTAGCTTTCCAAATCATAATAGTCGAGTTTTTGGGCACTTTTGCCGATACAGTGCCACTAAGCTGGGAATTGTGGTTAGCCAGCATCTTAATTGGAGCTGCAAGTTTAATTGTGGGTGTCATCACAAAGACCATTCCTGTGAGAAAAAGCAACCAGCATAGTGCTCAGCATCATGATGGCTATGAACAACTTGCTTCCGGTCCAGAGCTGGCATGAAAAATCGAATGTTTGTGAATATATATAGATATTTATATAGATATTCCTTAGTAAGAGTCCGGCTGAAAATTTAATATGGAGAGGGAAACTACAGGGTTAATTTGCAACTTTGTTTTTTAAACTTTTGGCAGATTTCGTTTGTAATAAATTCATGGTATTTAACGGCAGGATATCCATATCTATTTTCGGGTCATGAAACTAATGAGATCATTTGCGTGCTCTGTTTCTAGAACGGTAAAAATGCTTATGGACCCAAGACCGGGGAACAAAAAGAAAAACAGAAAAAGAATAGGTCTGTTTTTCTTGATCGGTTCACTCAATGCCTCTAGATTTGTCCAAAAAAAAAAAAAAAATGCTACCCATGGGGTCAAAATGACTTAACAATTAGTTGACGCCATAAGAAGTTAAGAACTATCTGCAACACAGTTCATCCAGCAATTGCTTATGAAAACCTAGGGTATAAACACAGTTTTAAGGAGTATTAACATTCTAGAAATGCAAAATCTTCAACAAAACAATATGTTTGAAGAGTGACATTATCCCTACAACAGTGTCAAGTACCACAGATTTGAAGATCCTCTACTGAGATGAGGGCTCAGCCTCAGCATGCTTTCTCTACTGAGATGAGGGCTCAGCCTCAGCATGCTTTCTGACAAAAAGCTTCCCTATATCTTCTGTGACAACATTGCTCCTGAAAAAAAAAAATCAAAATCAATAATCATAAGCAGTTTATTTTTCTCAATTAGACTTGAATAACGGCCTACTTTAAGCCGCACTGTAAATGAATATTGCAATAGTAGTATATCCATTGAATACTGATTTCCGGGCCCTTTGATGTTATACAACAAAATAGAATCCTTGATATAATTTTTTTTTTTTTATAATCAGATCACATACCCCTATTAAACCCTGTAACCATCAGGCCAAAATATAAACATCACAATTAAACTTTCTGGATATTATTACTTTTGAATTAAAAATGGACAAAACTCTCAAAGTTCGTACACTACTCTAAGCACGTATCTATATTGCACGCAAACAGAGAATACTAAATACATAATTTAAAATATAAATAATTTCTCTTACTTTCAGTAATTTCATTATGATTCAAAAGACTTACCAATAAAAATTATGACTCAATTATATCTTTGTGATGAAGCAAGTCAACCTCCCTTTAGATTATACCACCATCCATGAAATTATAATGCCCATCAAAATTTAAGGACTTGTTGATTATCTCCTCGTTATGCTTATTAAGAATCCGGTCTAACCAAGTGAAGTGGTGGGGATCTGGTGGAAAAACTATTGTCAACTGCTTCTACTAAGAATTGGAGCCAGGTTTTGTATCAGTGAAGGATTGGCTACCATACAGGGGGAGCACACATGCTTCGGTTATTTACTGCTAGAACTTGAGCCAAACATTACCCTAGTAGAACTGATGCCAGTTCAATCAATGGTTATATTATGGAATGATCCACATGCTTGATTGGACTGGGAGTTGCTACTGGCTACCTCCAATCTAATATCAATGAAATGCTATTTTTTAAACAACTGCAATCACAGCCACCACAATGTGGTGAACACCATGGTTCCAAATCCTACCATTCAGAAAGAGAGATGCAATTTAGGAGAGGAGACTATTATCAGAAACCAGTTAACATCATTTAATGGGACAACTTCACTTTCTCCAATCTTCCTGATTTTAGAACCACAAGCTAAAACAAAAGGGTTTTTGATGACTGGGGAAAACTCATTGTGGCTATACCCCTGGTCTGGATTGAAATAATGCATTAGATTCAAGAGTTTTGGCAGGTTTAAGTAAAGAGTTACTCAAAACAAGAAAAAATTACTATCAAACAACCCATGGTAACAATAAACCCATTCAAAAAAGCAACAAAAAGAAAGAAATCAATATGGTGCAAGGTCAGTGATGAATATTTCAAGACATTACAGCTGACCTTCCACTAAGCTGGGGTGGGACTAGCACACCACCAACAGTATCTGGAACATTCCTGGAATGGCGCAAGGTCCCTCTAGGAACCTTACTTCGGGGAAGAGAGGAAGCCAAAGTTGAATCATTCGAGTCTCTCTTGCGTGATACATTTTCAGCCATAGCGGCAGCAACTCGGGAGGAATGATCACTACTACTCATCAGACCAGATGCAATCGTAGGCGAGTTCAAGAGAAGGGAAGCATCAGGAAGTCTCTCAATGGAAGGCTCTGATGAGTGCGCAGCACTACTTTCTGGTTGCTGATTTGATGGTCTTTCTGATAGCCTAAATGCAGAAAAATTATTGGAAGCCGTTAAACCACAGAACACAATAAAACAACTGGGTTTGAACCCGTTTGTTTAAAAGAATTTAAAAATCCAAAACGGGATTGTGATGCAGGCAATAGGAAGAGTATGAAAATGCAAACAGATTGGAACCCAATAATATCAATGCCATATCAAACACTCGGATTTTGTTGCTACTACTCTACCAGGACTCGATCAAAAGTGAATACTCCAAAAGCAGGTCCCACAAATGGCGAGGAACCAAAATATATATATATATATATATATATCAAGATTTTGCATTCCTTTTCTTGCATTTACTCCCCAACAAACATCATACCTAAAAAAAAAAATTCTGACGAACAGACAGACCACAACACCCGAAAAAAAAAGCCTTGCTTTTTAAGTGAATATTGCTACAGATTAGTAAGTCAAACTATGAAACTTAAGACAACCAATTGTATGAAACCGAGAAACAAGTCAATGGGCAAATTTGGAGGTATAAAACCCTAAAACAAAACGAGAAAAAAGTTTTACGAACTAAATATTATAAATTTAATTAGAGCTTTTGTACAATTATGAGAAAATGAGAAATTACTGGTTCTGAGGAAGAACAGGACGGTGCGGTTCGTCCTTTGGACCTTGTTCTGGTTCGTCTCGGGGTTCTTCTTCTTCGGCGCCCGAAACGTCGTCGTCTGATGAAGAACCGTAGTCTACCAGAGACATCTCTGATTCTCTGTCCCTCGCCTTCCCTTTCTCCCTACTCCCTCCTAACTTCCTCTCCAATATAAGAGAATAGAGTAATGCACTGTCCTCTCTAAAGCGACGTCGCTTTGGTTGTGCCTAGGCTAGGTTCCTAACGAAGTTGCCTAAAGTGAATTTCTTGACTACTATTTTGATTAGATAATTTATATCTCGTTAAATTAGACTTTCATCTATGTCTTGAAAGGTCATTTCTACATTAGAGAGTAAGAAAGACGAATAATACATAGATAATTATTTTTATAATTATATTTAAATTGAGGATATTTTTATGAGACGGTGTTATTTTTATAAATCATTTTACAAAAATATCCTATTTAAAACGGGATTGTGTTGTTATTAAAAAAAGGATTTTACAAAAAATTATAGAAATGATTGAATGTGTATAATTTTTCTTTTAAAAACAAAAAAAGAATCTATGATGGAGTACAATATTTCTTTAAAATTGGAAAAATAAAGTTACAAAATCATAGGGAAATTGGTTTTAAGAATTCAATGGTCATTAGTTTTAAATACCAAAGGATGAAATACAAAGTGCTTTTGAATTCTGCATCTTAAGTCTTATGGCATGCAGTTCTGTAATAAGATTTTGCAATTAACATTGACCAAAAAAACAAAATCAATGCTTATGGATTCACTCTTTATTGGTACAAATTACAATCATATCCCGAAAATTGAAGGAATTGAAACAACAGAAAGTAACCAAAGAAATCTATATTACACCCCATTTGACCTCCCTGATTACAACAAGGGCTACAGAAGCCACACTAACCACCTTGCCTACATAATACAATTACATCCCTCGAGGGATGACAAAATTGCATCCTGCTGCTCAAGTAAGGAGATTAGCAACTTGTTATCAAGGCTGATAACCAAGAAGAGATGGTCTGTAAAAAACATGGGTTTGTGCAATCTCGATACGGTCACGTGGATCGTTCATTGTCTCGTCCCTTAATGCTTGCAGAATGGCTTGACATAAACACTCCCTGAAAATTTGAATGAAAGAGATGCATCATATTTCGCTTGCGTGTAACCAGATTTTATCAACTGATGATCATTCGTAATTGCACGTGTTTATGACCGCAGAAAGATAAGAGTTGAATACCTGGTTATCAGTATTTTATACAACATCTTTAGGATGGGGCAAAGCTCAACTGGAGCAACAGGCTTATTTTCTTCAGGATGAAGAACACTTAAGCTCGACTGACAGAGCAGCTCATAAAATGCTTTAACAGCAGAGACCCCCTGCAATACAAAGTAGTATATTGTTGTGGCAAGGTGTAGCAGAGACTGAAGGAAGGTAAAGCAAATACAACTCTCAACACTATCCAAAAGCAAGTTCATTTACAGATGAAGTAAGAAAGATCATCCCAAGTAAGAAAGATCACCCTTTCCAAAGTTAAAAGGCCCTAATAAGTATTTCAAAATGATGGCAAAAAGTATGATGTTTCCCATGACACTAAAGACATAAAAAGTTGATTCAATTACTCAGAAGTTAGAGAAAATAAAATATATGCAGACACAGAGCATTGAAATTAATCAAGATGTACACCTGAATCATCCCTTTGCCCTGGATGCTATCACCCATTTCAAGGCTCAGTTCCCCCTTGGCCAACTTCTGTCCATACCATGCATTACGACCTTTCAGCAGTGTCACATAAGTATCAGCCAACAAAGGCCCAGCGAGTTTCTCTGGTTTTTCTGCCAAGAGATGAGTCATAAATATCATTTCCGATGTACAGTGAGCAAAGTATACCGATTTGCTGGTGGCACTCTCGTTGGTTAGAGCTGCTATCATTCCTGTTGAATCCAAACCAGAGGTTGTAAAATATATATTACAACTTTGAAACTTACCCAAAAAAGAGAATAAGTTTTTATCTAAAAACTTAAAACATGAAACTCGAATATATTAACACACATGAAGAAAGATCATTGCCCATGGCTCCTGATAAATACAATTTTATTCGACTTGTTTCTCATTGTCCAAGTACCATTAAGAAGAATATATTAACACACATGAAGAAAGATCAGTGGCCGTGGGTCCTGATAAATACAATTCCTTGACTTGTTTCTTAAGTCCAAGTACCATTAAGAAAGTGAATCTTACCAGCTCCAATGGCATAGACATTCTTTAAGCCTCCCATAACTTCATGAGTAACAAGATCACCATTGTCCCACACAACGAAGTGGGGCTGCCTCAAAAACTTTGCCAATGGTCTTCTCCACTTTTCAGCTCCACATATTCGAGCATTAGCATATTCTTTGTTATATATCTCAGATGCTATATTAGGTCCTCCAAGATAAAGAATGTTCTCCATGGGAACACCAGCTGCAAGCCATAATATCAAATTCACAGTGAGAAAAGAAGATGCAATATTTTCCTTGACATGGGAGAGTCTTGTCTTCTTTTTTGTTACTGTTGAACCGGTTGTAGGTTAATATTTTCCATGAACCACAAGAATGGTTCGTAGAAAAAGAGAAGTCACTAACTGCATGACAGACGCAAGTAGAATTTGTCTCCACCGCAAACATAAGGGTATAATCAGAGAAAGTGCGAAAGACTCTGCTATTATGGGGAGAACTTCAAGAAGACAAAAAAGAGTCGTAACAGAAAATGGGAAGGTCGAAAGCTGACTCAAATTTTCATAGCGTTCCTCAGAAATTCTTAAAAATTCGAAGCAAAATCCAATCTAAAGCAAGGAATGCTAGCAATTTTTTTTGTTGATAAAAGTAAAAATGTATTAATAATCAATGAGTGGGCAAAAGCCAATTACAAGGTTCTCGTGGTTCTCATGCAAACTAAGAGCTAGCAATTACAAACAGAAACTAGTACAAATCCAAAAAAGGCATTTTCAGAAAAGGGAAGCAGTAAATTTCATGAAGCCTGCCACCTTCTGTGCAGGAATGTTTTTATCAAGAAACCTTGAAGAACCAACACTTTCAGCCATCTCCTTGATTGTCTTGACTTGTTGAAAGTTTTAGCATTAAATTACAACCGAAGTCATAGTTGCATGTTTGGCCCAAAAATGAAAGAACAATATTCTAGAAAACAGGAATCTTACTAGCTCTATTGATCATTTGAGTGGGAGTTAAAATGCGTGGTTCGGGCTCCAATTCAGCCTCCACACCCTTTGCCAAAGAAATTATGACAGGTGCTGTAATTCTCTCTTTCCAATACCTACTAATTTCTTCAAACACCTGACGGGTCTCTGTTGATGGTAAGCCGTTCACCACAATATCGGCATCCCACACAGCTTCCTGCAAGTTAGTGACAACCTTCAAAGGGCAGAGAGGGGTATCGATCATATTCAGGCAAAACCCATCTTTCAAAATCTCATCAGCATGAAGTGTTCGATCACCTAATCTTGCCTCTACATACTTGAGGTATGCGCACCGCCTAATTAATCTCCTCAACACTTCCTCCCTCGAATTGATCACTTCAAATAGGTGTTCGGCTGTGGCTCTGTCAACAGATCTTCCAGGTCTTCTCCAGATCCTAATTTGAACCTTGTCTCTTAAATGACCATAACTGTCTTGCAACATAGCTGCAAAAACACTACCCCATGCACCAGCCCCAACACCAACAATCCTCAGCGGATCACTCTCAGCTTTCCCCATAAGGTGACGAAGCTCATTGACCTTCTCTTCTAAAGCACCATTGGAATTCACAATTGACCCATTCGAATCCTTATGGTTCATATCTTCTGAGAATCCAGCCATATTCCCGGCCAATTGCACTCGCTAAAGGTATTCAAAGACAAATGCTTGAGAGAAATGACACCAAATTCTCAAGTATAGACAAAACCTTTGTGGGGAATTTCTTTCAAAATTCAAGCTGCAACTTCAGTTTTCCAGACTCCAAACCTCTAATTCTAAATCAATTTAAACCCGATTGACAGCTCTATTTGAAATTAAGAGATTATCTATCTCACCACAAACTGTTATAATACGGATTTTTATTGGTGGGTTTTTCACCAAATTCAAAATCAATTCCTCGCTTTGAATTTGCAGCCACTCGTGACCCAATAAAACCAATCAGAACATGAAGGACTACGGTTTTCTAACAGGGGTTTTATACTTCCTGGCCTATTCAATCACCAATGTCTATACAAACATGCAACCCCAAACCTTAAAAGCTACGCCTCCAGGTTTGGCCGTCCGCCTTACCAAACCAGATAGGAATAAAGCGTTAACCAAAGAGCATAGTATAACGAAAGCGAAGGCGAAAACGAAATATACTGTCGGTGGAGCCTTCAACGCGATTTTGTTCCCTTGTGCCGAAACCGGGTGCCCAACAAATTGAGAGAATTCTCAGTTCAGACACTGGCTCGACCATTTGGGTTTACGTGAAATGAGAGATGACCCAAAGAACTGCGCGTGGGCCGGGTTCTTGAAAGAAAAGGACTCGAGGAAACAAGACGAGACAATGAATTATGAGACATAAACTTCTTGCAAACCGATCATGACCCACATTCGACGGTTTCTTGCAAGCGATCTTAAACTTCAGTCTAAATTTTGTCATAATTAATTACCCAAATATTGCTTATTTAAATAATTTTATAGATCTAGGTTAAAATAATAATATTAATAATAATTTTATAGATTTAATATTATCCATTATTTTCTTTTTCGAAAATACTTATCTTTTATTTTTTTAAAATCTCTACTTATCATCGTGTTGGAGATGCTTCAAGCAATTTTACAAGAGATTTTTTTTGTTTTTTTAAAGAAAATAACCGAGCAAAGTTACCAAAATGAAATAATCTGTGATTGTGTTGAAACTTCTTAGTTTGTGTTTTTATGGCTTAAATAAGTATAATTGAAACTAAGACAACATTCTTTCTTTTTTTTTTTAGAGAGATTTGGTTGTGTTTGGATATTAAAATGAAATGAGTTGAGTTGAGATGAATTAAATAAAATATTATTAAAATATTACTTTTTAATATTATGAATATTGTAAAATTTGAAAAATTTGAATTATTTATTATATTTTGTATGAAAATTAAAAAAAAAAATGTATGAATATTTGAAAAAATTATAATAAAAAAATGAAATAAATTGAGATGAATTTATGAACGAAACTGGACCTCAACATTCTCGTTGTCTTAATGAAGATTTTGAACTAAGGATGATATTGCAAAGTCATTGATAGTAGCAAGGAAAAATTAGATAATTTGGAGTTTTTATTTGAAAATTTTCAAACCTACTTCAACTTATCTAATTTTATCATTACAGTTTTTTAAATATTCATACATTTTTTAATTTTTATATAAAATATAATAAATAATTCAATATTTTCAAATTTTACAATACTCATAATATTAAAAAATAATATTTTAATAATATTTTATTCAACTCAATTCAATATAAGGTGAGTTTTATAATATTTACAACTAAATCTTTGGAACTGCATTAAATTCTCAATATGTGTATATATGTTCAAATAGTTTTAATATAATAAGCGATTATTTTGTAAAATACAACGGTAACAATAAAATGGGACAAAATAAAAGTAGCAATGTTCACGACCTCCGTTTTTCATGGTTATTGTTGCTGTTTTATTTAGATTGCGCGTAAACACCACCCTTTCCTCGTGCCGTGTAGTGTGGACATGGGCTGGTCAAGACTCAATATTTGCTTCTCAATTCTTCGAAACGCACCGAACTAGAATGTAAATTCATGGCCGAAGGACGAGAAGAAATCTTAAAGAGAGAAAAGAAAGGTTTGAGAGGTGTTTGATTCGTAGAGGTTTTGAAGGCTGGCTTTTTCTTCAAATCAGAAGCTTTTGCTCATTGCGGTTCTTTTCGGATTACAACTATTATTGCTCTTGCTCTGTTTACGTGCTGGAAAAAAATTCAAAACCAAAGGTAATTGAATTTTAAAAGCTTCTTCTCTCCAAGTAATGATATTAACTTCCTATGTATGTGTTTCAATGCCATTTTTTTCTAACCTTCTCGTAGGCTTTGACTTTCGATATCTATTAGCATACTACCCATCAATGTCTCCGCAATTAGGCTACTTCTATTGCTAGTTGAAGCTAAAAGCACTGGTTGTTGGGAATCTGGGCTTCCAAATTCCCCCCCACCAGGATCTACTTTTAACAGAATAATAAGAAAAATAGAGAAATAAATACAACACAAGAATTTACGTGGAAAACTCCCAAACCAGGAGAAAAACCACCAGACCCAGAGAAGAAAATACACTATGTGAAAAATTGTTACAATCACATAATTTTTCTCCTCACCCCAACGACACCCACAAAACTTTTTCCACTAGTAAAACTCTAACTTTCACCTCTCTTCTTTTTACATACAAAAAAGACAACAGAGGAATTTTACTAAAGTCAAAAGTTACTAGATAAGTTTCTGACTGATGTATTTAAACCAAGGAGCCCAAGCCTTATTTTATAATGCTTGGGGCTGCCTCCTCTCCCACTCCTTTCCCATGTGGGATTAAGGAGCAACAAACCAACAATCTCCACCTTGCGACTTTGGCTGATCCCACAGCCACGCTCCACCGCAATGAGGATCTTCATAGCTTTCGCTATCATGCTCCACCATAAAAGCATAACCACTCAGAATAAACCAATTCTAAGCATTTCACTTCGGCCCATGTCGAAAATAATCTTGCTGAAAAATTATGGTGCAACTCCCACGTTTGGCTTTCCTGGAAGTTCATCAGCCATCGACATGAATTTCCACCACACACCTTGCATCAATGCCAAACCAATGCCCGTGTGCAAACTTGTGGAACAACTAACATTAACACATCCTCTATCATGGCAACTTTGGGATTAGTGGCATGCCATAAGGATATACATATCTCTTTTTCCGTGAGAGAGACACAATGTTAGCTTCATACCAGTATCTCCATTTACTGACTTGGAACCACTTGCCGAACCGGCTCCACTTCTTCTTGACAACTTTTCTTGACATGCCCAGGTTGTCCACACCTCCAGCAAATTGCTGACTTCATGGGTTGGTCTGCTTTTGTGTAATTGATGGAATCAAAATATCCGTGACTTGTACTTGCCACAAGTCAAAATTGATTCTCCCATCAAATTTCTCCACATCAAATCTGATAGGATTTGAAACTCTACCTCCTGACATAACTTCGATGAATTTTACCGTAGAAATGAATAGTACCCACTAAGTAAGTTCCCAGGAAAGATTGATCTTTCCTAGACAGAACTTCAAGGTTCCCAGGAAAGATTGGAGGGTCACAACGGACACACTTAAAATTTTCAATCTCCTAGACAGAACCTCCTTAGACCGTACGTATTCACACTACCACACCAAAGCTCCACCCTGCAAAAAGAACCTAGTGGCTCTGATACCACTGTTGGGAATCTGGGCTTCCAAATTCCCCCCCACCAGGATCTACTTTTAACAGAATAATAAGAAAAATAGAGAAATAAATACAACACAAGAATTTACGTGGAAAACTCCCAAACCAGGAGAAAAACCACCAGACCCAGAGAAGAAAATACACTATGTGAAAAATTGTTACAATCACATAATTTTTCTCCTCACCCCAACGACACCCACAAAACTTTTTCCACTAGTAAAACTCTAACTTTCACCTCTCTTCTTTTTACATACAAAAAAGACAACAGAGGAATTTTACTAAAGTCAAAAGTTACTAGATAAGTTTCTGACTGATGTATTTAAACCAAGGAGCCCAAGCCTTATTTTATAATGCTTGGGGCTGCCTCCTCTCCCACTCCTTTCCCATGTGGGATTAAGGAGCAACAAACCAACACTGGTGAGAGACAAATTTGATGTCTTTGTTTCTAAAAAGGAAGAACAATGAGGAGGCAAAGAAGGTGGTAATGTTAATAATGCATATTGCATTCGTAGCACTATGGCATGGAGTTGGAAATGCCGTGAATTGATGGACATTAAGGCGATTACAGCCTTGTCTGCTTGGATTTCTCTTCTTGAAATTGAGCTGGGTTGATACAAATTCTTTGATTTAATATTTGATAAGTGCTATATACGTGGATAGTGTAGATTTAACTATTGCTACAATTTTTTTTTCCCTGAGGGGTGTTTAGCTGTGGACATCCTTATTATAGAGCAATAGCTTTATCTGTATTCCCCGTTTGCTAGATTGTGCTGTTTAAGTGAACCTAGTAATTTGTATTGGTAGTTGTCAGTTATTGTTATATAGATGATGAATCGTGGAGTAATTTAGAAAGGAATCTTTATGTCATTTGACTTGCAATGTTAACAATGGAGTTTTGCATGTTGAATGCTCGTGTTTTAAATATTTAGTTGGAGCATGACTGGGTGCACTATTTGATTAATCTGGAACAGATTGGAAATTTTATGGAGCATCTTCAGAAATGGTATATGGGTTTCTTTCGTTTCTTTCCACCATGGTTTGAGCTGGTAGAAAGGTTTAGGAAGAAGTCTCTATGGAAGAAATTAAAGACAACAAGAATTGGGAACAATGTGTTTTTTCCTAAACTCAAAAATAAAAAAGGCATTCTGCCATGGAGTGTATAGAAAAGCAATTTTGGACGATAAGATATTGTCTGTTGTCCCAAGAACCTGGTGAATAAAAAACATGAAACAAAAGGTTTTTTCCTTCATAGTTAAGACGTAGATACCTCTCTTAGAAGTGGTACCATTTCTTTAGTGCTAGGACTCATTTGTGGTTCTCAAATGCGAGGAAGACACTTTTTATTTCTTACCTTCAGGGTTCATAAGTATGCAGTATAGATAATACTACCTTAGTGTAGGTGAGGAACAGCATTATGAACACCATCTGCCATTAGGCATCTTTATTCCTGTATTTATTTCCCTTAACACTGTTGTCATTATGTATATTTCTTGACACCCTCTGCTTTGGTGGTCAGTGGCATTTCATTTATACCTTTTGGATACCAATGAGCTAATATAGTTATTATGAGTGGCATGGCCAGTTTCTTCATCAGATATCCCCTATATATCATGCTGACAGGAATTACAAACATTTGGAAAAAAGAAGTTTCATCATGTTAATTACTTTCATCTTTAACATGACGAAACTTCTTTAATGATTTTTCTGATAGTGGATAAACATTGCAACTACCATTTTCCCCCTATAGTATCACTAGCTTGTGATACTTTGTGATTCCATATTTTTTCAAGTATTTCCTAGTAATTATCCATTTTCTATCCACACACCTACCATTTTCCTCCTTAGAACCTGCAATAACAGGATTGCAAAACTTACTTTGGAAGAGGTATTCCTGCTAAGAAAATTTCTTCAGTAGCCTCAGTTGGTGATGTTTTCCAGTCAACTTAAGAAAACATATGTGGTATCGCTATCATGTGGTATCACTATCATGTGGTATCACTATCATTTATCGACTTGTTTCCATGAAACAACCTTCTCTTGTTAAAAAATTTTTGTTCATATTATTTTCTTTATTATTCCTCGATTTTTTTCCTGTTAGGTATTTGTTTCTAATGTCCTAAATACACCAAAAGCTTTCAGGTCGGACTTTGGAAGATGGCTGCAAGAAGGAATATTACCTGCCCCAGACCAAAAAAATAAAAAGATATCTGGGTTTTGTCAGAAATGGTGTGGACCATTGAAATCAACCAAAAGCACAGGGTATTGCCTTTTAATTGCTGTTTTGGTATTTTTTTTGTTTGCACTAATTATTCTAGAATGCACATCAAGCAAATTGCTAGTGAGCTTTCAATTATCACATTGCTGCTATTTGAAAAATCTCTGTGGGAAAAGAGTCTGTTGGCAGTATTTTTTGTTTGCAATGGTATTTTTTTGGATATTGTTCATGTTCCTTTATTTTACTTTTATTGTTATGATTTTGTTTTGCACTGATGATGGTTCTAGTAGTGCAACAGCAATTTAAGCTCCTGCAGACTTACTAACTACTTGAATTTTTTTTTTTTTTATAGGTAATCATAGAAATATTATTAATAGAAATAGGCCAAGTCCAGGTACATGGGAAGTATACATGGAAATGCCTAGTTAGGGTTTACAACCAAAAGGAGAAAATCATGGATGTTAAGTCCGTTACAAACAATATTTCCCTCCCAAAGAAGCCAAAACTTTTAAAAGAAAAGTTTTAAATCATTTATTGTTCTCTCACAATCTTCAAAACTTCTTGTATTCTTCTTCCTCCAGATGCACCAACACTAAAAATAGGAACCATATGCCAAATGGCCGCCACCTGTGAGTTACCCTTAATGCCTCTCCAGCTTGTGAGAAAATCCACCAACCTAAGAGGCATGACCCAAGATAAACCGATTCTCCTGAAGAAATCATCCCACAAGATCTTGGACACCTCACAGTGGAGAAGCAAATGATCTACTGATCCCCATGCTTCTTACACATATAACACCAGTCTATCACAATTACCTTGTGTTTCCTTAGATTATCTATAGTGAGGATTTTGTTCAGGGATGCTGTCCAAACGAAAAAAGAGGCATTTGAAGGAGCTTTCGTCCGCCATATACTCTTCCATGGAAACATGGTCAGACCAGGATTCGTGAGCACTTCGTAGTATGAACTAACAATGAAGCTATCTTTCTTAGAATGGCTATGCCATTGTGGATCTTTTTTCTTTTACCCAAAAGAAAAAAATGGAGCCCTAGAGGTGATCTTTGACACGTAGGAGTGATTCTTATCAATTATAGGAAGGGTCCCAAATGAAACTTTGTGATTTGATGTGTCCTTAAGAAACCACGTTGTATGGAAAAATATTCATAAACAAACACTTTAGAAAAATTTGGTAGCTGAACTATTCTAAGCTCCGAGAAAATGAAATACTTGGAGACACAGATGCTTAAAACTCATCTGAGGAGTTTTCATCTGAGAAGAGTATATGCTATCAGGATTATAAGCTTTGAGGGTATTGGGGTTGTTCTGATAATCTGCTTAGAACCTAACTAGGAAATGATAAATCTTTCTCTAATTGTTGTGCACCATATTATTCGGAACTTCACCCTGAAGTCTCTTTAAAGGGAACTGTAATGGAAATCCAATTTCTCTAGGATGCCTGTAATTTGATATGATGCTAATTGAAGCAGGAATTTATTGGCATCCTGCCACTTTACTATCAGAATATTTAAGAGGCTGACACTGGATGTATTCTCATATTCATAAATATGAATTAAAATGAGCAGACGAGGCATCATCCAATTATTTTAGGAATCTGGACTAGATGCAACTCTCTGAATTGACAACTTCAGCATAGTATGCTCAGCACACCAGAATTCATATTCCACTGACCTCTGGATGGTGATCCTTAATGAGGCAATCTTTGCTCATTGATCCCATTGTTGGTTTCTGAGGGAAGTTGTGATGGTTAGAATTTCTTTTGTTCTTTTGACTCTCATCATCCATAATATTTTCATATCTATGAGTACTATTCAGTCAATCTGGCACTGATTAAATGCTTCAGTTGAGTTGCTTTTGATTATTGAATACAATGAACCTTTCTTTGGCGTCTGATTTTCCAACATCAGAAAATTAGCAATGTCTTTAATCAAGACACCATATACTTTTTAAGGTTCATGTAATTCTAGTTTATTTTTTGCTCGAGATTCTCGTGTTCACATAAAGGAAAAAAAATGTTGCCTCAAAATTATTTTGTGGATGAGTGTTTCTCATAGGATGAGAACTTCCTGCTCCTAATCTAATTTCTGTACATAAGTAACTACCTGTCTCAGAAAAGAAATCTACTAGCAGCATTACATGTTAAAGAAACAACTGCACTGCATTTATACCACTTGAAAGCTTTTTTTATTTAGCAACTGATTTCATACATACCCTTAATAAGTTAGGCTGCCCCCTTTTCTTTTGAATATTCCCTAGCAAAGGTTCTCAGTGTTCAGTGGCAAAGTGCCTTACTTTATGACGTGGTAGGTATAGTTTTCGAAGTGTTATTGGTAGTTTGAATGGTCTCAGAAACAGATGCAGGTATCCCAAGTCAGAACATTATGGAACTCTGAAGGTGGCCACATGTATCCTTTAAATTCACACTTAAAGATACAGAACAGTGACTGAATATAATCATGCACTGTGTTAACAACTAACACCTTTTCCCCAACAGTTCTTACACACATGCCAAAATTTCCCCAACAGTTCACTTTTCTTTGTTGATCTTATCTTTTTTGCTGCATGTGAAGTGAGTGAAAAGTGGAAAGATTCATTCAATTGCTGATCATTGCTTTAAAAGGAAAGGATAAGAAACCGTGTTGAACATTTAATTAGCAAGACGCTGAAGCCTAGACCTACACATTCTCAGAAGATTCAAGACCAAATAAAATGGTTTTAGTATGAGATTCTTGTTGGGTCCTCTGTGGATTCAGATCTGCAATGTTCTGGTCGAAAGGCCTCTTTATCCCATTACAGTAATTTATTTACAAATGAATGAAAAGAATAAAAATAAACAACACAATAAAAAATGGAAAAAGAAAATGAAGTTGCTTCAGTTCCTTTTTGTATGGATGAATTTCCCTAGTTATGAAATTTTGTCTATAATATAGTGTTAATAAACTTTCTTCTTATTTGAGAACTGTTGTTATACTGGATTAGTCCAACTGTTAACCTTCACAATATCTTTTATATATGTAGATATCAATAAGAATTTCTACTAACTTATATAGAATAAATCATTGGAAAAAATAGAAAAAAAGAAAGAATCCCATTCCTCAATGTTATTGTCAAAGACAAGATTGGTCCACTCTGCCATAATTACCTCCATATTTTCTTATGATTTTGTTTAATGACTTTCTTTGTTTGCATTACAAATTCTGCAAGGTTGATGAGTAATAAACAAATTTAATACCTTAAGAATGAAAGGTCTGTTTGTTTCTGACCTTATATACACTACAGAGGCATATGTTTTATACTTTGATAATCTATTTCTCTATATGCCTATGTTAGGATTCCTACATCAAATTAAATTTTTTGGTCTTAACTTTCACCTTCTAAAAATGAACAACATGCAGAATTACAAGGGTCTGACAATGTCCGTTTATAAAATAAAAATCTGTGTTTTAATTCTGATAGATAAATTCATTATAAAACGCCTTCAGAATTAACTGAAGTTCAGAATCTGTGTCCTTTGGTTATGTGCTTAAAATACATAGATAATAACAAAGAAGGAAGGTAGTATAAGAGCAATAGTGTTACTTCACAATATGTAGGATCAATTTAGGAAAAGCTAGTATTGGAGGCATCTGATAACTTAAGATCTGTATGATCTTGTTCCAGTTTCCGGCGGTTGTTTGCAATGGTATGGTTAATATGACGTTAGTTTAGGTTGAATAAAAGGTGAAAACCTAATTTTGCACCCATTGTTTAGTTGAATTATGACAGTGTTATTACATATTGGTATATGCATGGTCCCATCAACCACACTTTAAATTTTGCTATTGGCAACAAGCTGGTAATTTTCCTTCTCAGCTTTTGTGTGTCCATTTTTTACTTTGCTCAAACTTGATTCTTTTTGCTTTGCATTTGAATCTATGCCGGTGTGGCATGAGCTGGCCCTTTGTTTGTTTTGGGTACGTTTTTAACTTTGCAGCATTTTGCTTTTCATTTAAATCTATGCCAGTGTGGAATGAACTGGTGTTTACAAATTCAAGATTTACATCCATTAATAGGGTTGGTGAGCTCCAGTTTCTTTCACCATGGTAACCAATAATTCATTCAAAAACAGTTAATTGTTGAAGAAATTTCTACATGCCTGGAGCCTCCATGTTACACTTGTCATGTACAAAAGGGCACAAGAATTTAATATTTACCAATTTGCTGCTTATGTGGCCGAGGCATTTTCTGCACATGCTTTTAGGGCCTCTACCTTTTAAAAAAATAAATGTTGTGAGGCCACTCTCATGAGAAGGTTATTATTGCCTTTTGAAATATTCTTTGGCCAGGAGCAAGTAGCGCCAATGGGTCATAAGCCAATTTTCTCCGTACAAAAACTTCCCACCTTGGGCCAAAGTGGGTCCGCCACTCTTCCTGTGCACTGTAATGGGGTAGATATTGCTTGACCCCAAGATGGGCTGTTTCACAGAAGTCTAGAATTCTTTTGTTCTGATTTAAAATATGTTCTAATCCATCAGTTCCCGTTGAAGAGGGAACTGCAGAGGTAAGGAATGCGACTAGGTAGAAAATATCTTCCTCTGGAATGACGACAGAAGTTCTGTTATCCCACCTGACATCAGAATTACAGCATTCAATCAGTTCAAAGCCATAATATACTATAGGGATGATGATTTGAGTGGTGAAATGGTTACTTTGATTTGTTCACTGGATAGATGAGGATAGGGCCATTGCTTGTTTCTGTGAGGATATTGCCAAAGACTTCATTGGCAAAATCTTGCATCTTGCTTTTTGGGATAAAAAGGTTGAGCCATGGATGTGGAACTTCCCACAAACCTCTTGACCGTAATTTAACCTCAGACACATGAACTCTGTCCAGGAATTCTACATATGTAACTTCTGACAGAAAAAGTGTTGATGTTATATAGCTTAATTGAGACAGTAAGTTTTCAATTTCCTGCATAATTAAAATATGTGTCAGTATCAAATAATTCATTTGATTTATTACATTAAGAAATCTACCCTAATGGTGGGCCATAGCATGCCTCACCTGATTTACTCTGTCAGTCTCATCTTGGTGGATGTATTTGGCCAATTCAAGGCAGAAGAGAGTCCTTCCATCTGAGTTGAACTGGCTCGCTTGAACTGGGTCTTGCGGATTAAAGGATGACCTCCAGTTATTCAGAAGACCTGTCCTGTTTATGATCACAAACCCTTCAATGTAATCAAATGTCTTTTCCGCAGATATTAGATTTTCCTGGTCAGTTGCAAACGTGGCAAAATCCGAGTACAGCACCCTGATCCATTTTACCTGCTCAAAATGGAGAACTGTATTAACTGGTACTCTCTACCCGAGATTTTGATATTGTTTCACCTAAATAATTATTTTTTACCTTGCATGGTGCTGGCTCCAGGGCTATCCTTGCTCGGGTTATAATGCCAAATTGGCCAAGTCCTCCTAGAACACCATGAAAGAGATCACCGTTTTGCTTCTCTGAACACGTTACAACCTCCCCTTTTCCTGTGCACATTTTGGCTTTACCTTTCAGTAACCATTCATTATATGCAAATGATAAACTTGTTCTAGAAAAATAATTCATTAAATAATTCATTACTAAGTTCTTCCATGAAACATAACTCAAGTGAACCACTGGTCGCCCGCAATTTCAGTAACTTATGATATTTAAAGCATACAAGATAAAGAAAAATATACTGTTAATATAATTTGCCCATTTCTCATTCAATGTTTGTCCTTTGACCCTGGTTTGATCTCCCATGATGTTATATACCTAGTATCATATGATGATGCTTTTTTACTTTTATTTTTGGACGAACCTGTTACAACCTCCAGCTGGTGGACATTACTGATCTGGGGGCCATGCCTAAATGCCTGCCCACTGACCCCTGCATTAGACAGAGTACCGCCAACAGTTAGATGTAAGTAGTCTGTCCATGATTTTGGCGCTAACCCATATTTCAGGGTTTCATGCAGGATATTTATCCACAACTCGCCACCAGAGACATCCACATAAGGAGAATTCCCAGGGTGAACCTGCATATCCGGTCCTTGTAGTGATTCCATGTTAATCACAACTCCTCGGTGTGCTTGTGACTGGCCCTGGAGTGAGTGGCCATGGCCTCTAGCTGCAACTGTGAGCTCTGAATGAGGACCCATCTCCCCAATATGCTTTATGGTGGTGGAAATATCCGAAACCGACTTTGGATGTAATACTGCCTCTGGGAGGAACTGGTACCTGTTGCCAAAATCTCTGCCTGCATGATGAACTTCATCAAAGTTGAAATGCCCATCGATGGAAAGTGCTTTTAATGTCAAATGGACGCTGGAAAAACAAAGGTTTATTCTAATAGAAACACAACTCAAGAACAAGAGCGTGATGCCTCTTATGAGAAGAATGTTGTTTTGTCCAAGGAGGCTAACTGGTGGGTATCTCATTTCTTTTCTTTTGTTATGTTTTGTGAGAAGAGATGGGGGGAAGCAAAATTGAATGGAGTATAATCCTATAGCCTTCGTTTCTTTGTGAACAAAAGCAAAAGCAGAGGGGTGGAAGGGAAATGAAGGGTGAGGAGAGAATTTAAAGGGGAAGATTTTGGTTGGCCAAGTCAACCCATCTTCAGTTGTGAGAATCCGTATGAAGTCTGCCAACTTGAGTGGAAGAGTTTTTAGGACTTTCTTTTTAGTTCTTCTTTTGTTTATCAGAGAAGCCATCACACATATATATGCCAAGTTGGAGAGAAAAGTCACAAGAAAGAAAGATTTCCCCATATCTTTGCACTTTTCTTAAACAGTTGCAACCACAATCCTACCTTTTCATTAAATACAACCATGTCTCTAGTATATTTTTTCATTAACCAAACTAAGGACACTTTTTATCTCTTAATTAGAAAAGGTACTCCCTTTGCTAGAAGGCATACATTTCTACCTCTAAGACAGGTGCGCCCATACCTGTGTCTTACTCACATCATGATGAATATGTTCGTCCTGAATCCATTGCTGTCGGAATGTTAACATAGCGTATCTACTTTCAGATCGGATGAGAGAGACTGGCGGCTGGCCTAGATTCATTTTAGAGAGAGAGAGAGAGAGAGAGAGAGAGAGAGAGAGAGAGAGATGGACCAGTGTGGGGTATCAAGGGTCCAGGAGAACACGTGAAGTTCAAATGGATGATGGTGTTGTTTGTGCGTGGGAAGGACGATCTTTGCAGGTTGTGTTGGGACCCTCTGAACTTGGTATCCAGCAAGAGAAATATGCAAGGAGAGACTTCACTTTGTGCCTATCTGCTTTGAGCTTTGATGCCTTACTTTCCACCAATCGGACAATTTTGGAGGATTCTCTTGTTTATATCATGTTTACAAGTATTGTAAGCATTTCACATGTGCGATTACAAAGACTTCACTTTGCCATGCACTCTCTTCGTCTAGACTCTTTTTGAGCGGTTTTCAAGTAAATATGGGTTGAAGTTTGAACAAATTAAAATCCTCTCTAATTGCTTGACCAAATTGGACGACCCATTTTTGCAGAGATAGGCACATCATGTGGACCATTTGGCATTCAATATTTAGACTATGTTGAGTTGAATTGAGATGAATTAAATTTTTTTAATAGTAGTAAGTTAAAATTGTAGAGTAAGTTTTATAAGATTTACTGTATAAGTTTAGATGTATATGTTTAGATATTAAGATGAGTTTAAATGTATTTATAAAAAGTTAAAAAATATTATTAGTTCTACGTTGTAAAGAGTTATTGAGTTGAAAAAACTTACGGATTTTAAGTTGAATGATATTTAGTGATTTGGAAGTTGTGTTTGGATATTAGGATAGGTAAAAAATACAACCCAATTGAGATGAGTTGAGTTAATTCAAGCATCCAAACAAAGTCTTGGTGTTATTGTATAAGACTTTTAGACAACATATGTTGTATCTATCTTTTTTTTACATTAAACTATATAATTTGATAAGATCTGATCAATTCGGGTTGACCGATACTCCTATCGTTTTAAAAAAATTACTCTAATATTGCAATTATGGGAGATTCTCTTCATGTTCGTAGGCCTCTATGTGGAATCAAATTACACTAGTAGTGCAATTATCGCTTTTGCATTTTATATTGCAACTTGTGTATGAGGTCCAATGGGAAATCTGCAACTTCAACTTCAAGAGTAAGCACCAATTCTCTCCTTTCCCCCTTTTCCAGGTTAAAACCAATCTGTCAACTCCTACGCCTTGCATCAATGTTTGTATAATTCCTCTGTTGCTGAAAGTAAACTCTGTAGTACATATTTTTTTTTGGCATGCATGCATGTGGTCCTCGAGATAGTACTGTCATGGCACTGTTTATTTCTTTTCTGTACTACAACATTATCGTCTCTCCCATCGTGTCGCATCATCATTTCATGACTGCAAACAATTGATCATGAAAATAATGAAAAACTATATGAATTAGATTTGAGTCTCGAAATTATTTATGAGTTTAATTCATTTTATAAAATCAGTTTATTATGAGAGATTTATATATTATTTATAAATATATTTAAGACATTACCCACAATCAATATAAGATTTATTATTTAACACTCTCCCTTACGTGTAGGTTAATATTTTTTCTAGTTCTTATCATGAAATAAATAGTGTGGATCTCTATTCGTTCTGTGATAGGTTATGATACTATGAATAAATTAATGAACTTAACTCATCTCATAAAATTGGTTCAATAAGAGAAATTTGTACATTATTTATAAACATGTCTAAAATCTTATCTACATGCAATATGTGAATTATTTCTCAACAAGCCAGCTGACTGGCATTTACGATATATACCATGTAGAAAAACGTGTAATGCAGTGGCCCATACTAATGCAACAAGTTTGTGTTTGAAATTTGCTCATGATTTAATCCATCATCTACAATAGTACTTTTTTTGGTGATATTTCGAATGTGGTAGTGGAAAGACGTCCTAGCTCTAGTGGTAGTTGAAGGGTTCTTTTTAAGGGTTAGGGTTGGAGATTAATGCTGCCCTAATTTACTGCATTTATTGTTTTTGTTGGTGGGAGTACTTGCAGGCAAAGAAAGACACGCAATCTTTCTGTAGGATTCAATGAATCAGATCAACAACAAAATTATGGTATAAAAAGGTCGAGAACATGATTCATTATGAGGACTCATTGGATCGAAACAACATAATTACTGTATAAAGGAAGATATAAAGCATGATCATGATTAAGCTCCTCCTCCAAGTAACTTTTTTTTCTTTTTCTGGGATTATAAAATTAAGATTGTTCATACTTTTTGCACTCACTTCCTCCCTTTATGGTGTACATTTATCATCTTCAAGTGTGAACTCTAGTAACATTGTCCTCTCTTTTCTGGTGAAAAACCTAATATTTGATTGCACGCTTTGATGAA
Source organism: Platycarya longipes (assembly GCA_036559045.1). NCBI lineage: Eukaryota > Viridiplantae > Streptophyta > Magnoliopsida > Fagales > Juglandaceae > Platycarya > Platycarya longipes. The sequence continues at coordinate 39,517,453 of CM071801.1, read as the reverse complement.
AGAACGACCACTAATGAATAAAGAAATCAAGTCTATATATATATATAGTATATTGTGTATATATATATATATAATAGATAGGAGTATCAATTATGTGGAAGAACAGAAAGACACGTATTACAGGTCGGGCCCCATTGTGGGCCTCTCTTGTCCATCCGATGCTTCATTTGTGGCATGCAGAATCTCATCTTTAGTAGTACTGTTGAATTTATTCACCAAGCATGTGTCGTGATTTCAAGGGCGGTGAGACTGGGATCCCCTCATTGTGCATATAAAATCATGTTGATCAAGCGATCTAGTAAATTTAAACATTGCCATGTCAGCACCGTCTCATGCATTTGATTGGCCAATTGTTCGATCGAAGATCGAGGATTGGCGAAAGATAAGAGCTTGATTTTGCTTTTTTTTTTTCTTTGGCAAGTTGCATTCATAAAAGAAAAACTAAATCACATACAGGGAGTTCATGATTGTGTTCTATTACAAACTAGGTGGATTTTTTCATTGTGAAATTTTAGTAAATAAGGGGGAATTAGAATAAGAGAGATGCTACCATACTGTTTATGTTTAGTATAGCTGTTCATAATTGTGCAAAATTATGCATGCATCGATTATAATTTCGATGAATTTTTTACAGAAATATTGCATGCAGCAGATGGTTAGAGTACTCGATGGATGGATATTCTTGGTCTTTGAAGATCACCCTGCCGCTTAAAGGGGTGATCATCAAAGACCAGCCAAAACCCGCTATCAAGTGATTAATTATAAATAATAATTCATAATTATCATGTTCCCCATCCCAATTTGATTCCACTCTAATCGATGTGATCTCCTAATTGAGTATCCTAATCCCAGCCATGATTTAGAATCCAAAAGCTAGAGTCCTACTTACTCATTTTTTGTCGTTACATTAATTCTATGATCACCCACGTCCTTTCCTTTCCTAGCCTTCTAATTGGTAAAAAGAAAATACCTCTCCCTTCTATATGCACGTACAAGTACGTACTTCGAAAATATGGAAAAATAACACACACATAATATATATATATATATATGTTGCTTTTTTGTTTTTAATAATATATATTTGTTAGTAAGATAATTATTTTCTAATTAAATACTATTGTAATTTTAATTAGAGGCAATAAATGATTTTATTTTTTAATTGTTTAAAGCTGTCAAGTTGCAACTTAATCTTCTAAGCCTTTTTACGTTTATATCTTTGCTAGCCATCGTCGCAAATGATCATATTCCAGTAATATGTATGCAGAGTAATATTTATATGAGAAATGATAGATGCAGTCATGGATTTACAAGCGACGTGCAATCGCTTTAAAAAAAAGTAAATATATATAAGACCCACGTGAAAAAAGTTAACTTTTTACTAAAGCAATTGCACGTCGTTTACAATTTCACGACTGTATGTAGCATTACCCTATTTATATATATTTGTCAATTGTAAGAATGCACAGTGAAAATATCTCAACCACTGCTTATTATTTCTCAACAAGTTTATCCAATCTAAAAAATATCAAGCATTTTTTCTCAGTGATGAAATATATTAGATAGTATAAATTAGAATAACACTCAACAAATCTATAACATAAATATTATTTAAAGAGAGAACTTAATTTATACATCAGATGATGCAAAAAAATAACTAATGAGGGAGACTATATATATATATATATATATAATCCACCCCACAAGGCATGGCCCCTTTCAATCTGCCATTTTAAATAATGGCAGTAAGTACGCATGCATGGCTTTAATTGGATTTTAAGCCACAGCAAGTAATATTTAACGGATGGCGAGAGAGGATAGGGGTCAGCCCTCCTCTAATTAGAGTATTGGTATTGGATTAATTAATTAATTTTTTTTGAAATTTAAATTTGCATGTATATTAAAAGAAATTTATCATATTTGATCATATATGAGGAAAATAGAGTAGGAGAAAAGAATAAAAGTAAAATTTATTTTTAAAAATAAATAATAAATCTTTAAATTTGAAGAGTTTTCAAATTTTACTATTCACTTTTAAAGATAATTTATACTTTTTTTCATTTTTATCTCCTCATATTTGATTAAATATGATAAATTTTTTTTTGATATATGTATAAATTTATATTTAAAATTTTTTTTAACTAATTCAATGATAATGCTCTTTAACTGCACCAACAATAAACCCAACTTCTTCATGCTTGTTAAGAAACTGGATATTGACTGTCCAATATCTCAAAATATTAATGCATATTATTCATGTGCGCTACGTTCTCAATATTTTTCTCTATGTTTTTATTGATCAATTGCCACGTACTCCTCCATGCAAATTAATTAAATTGAATTGTAGAGGTTACCCCAGCTTCCCTCGCAGCTAGCTTAATTAGTTATCGATCTCACAGCTTTATCACATGCATGCTAGCTAACACATGAGATCGATCACTTTCCTTTCAAAGCTTGGTTTCTCATCTCCAAAGAAAGTTAATAATTACGTAATATTTCATGTTTATCATGTGCCATCTCCATATTGATTACGTCCAAAATTTTTAAAAAAATAAATAAAGTTCTTGAAATGCATGCATGCCAATTAACTATCTGTAATATTATCAATAGCCATTCATGATCATTGCAATCCAATTTCCAGCAATTAATGGACCATCAGTGGTACCGTAAAATCACTATTTATTCTAAAAATTTAAATAAATTTAAATTAATGAAAAATAAATAAATAAATTATTATTTATTTTATATGTTAACAATCATACTTAAACAAGTTTTTTTTTTTTTTTTTCCATTTTTTGGCTATATATCTAGAAAGCTATATATATCTTGATCTCTCCTTTAGAGCCAAGTATATATTTCGAGTTATAATAATATTGATTACGTCCCATGGACGCAACTAGGTTTTATACCATGCATTGTGCATGAGGGCCATCGGCTATAATATGTCCTTTAATTATAGTACTTCATGCATGTTAATTAGCTTCACTAGACATGAAGTACTTCGTGATTGAAACTCATCGTGGGTTCCCCACATGACCAAGCGATGTTCGATCCACATGACAAGTGTACAAATAGAATAGAAGCGCACATGTTAATCAAGCATGCTGCGCGCATGAGCGTGACAGTGCGTATTTTTTTCCCGACTTCTCAATGATGGGCGAGGTACCAGAAAATTAGGCTCTCATTGGCTCAAGGCTTGAATATTTTCATTTTAGAGCAAAAAAAGGAAAAAAAGATCAGCATGATTAGGTCAGCTTCCAAAACAAACAACCTTTAATTACTTGATAAAGAAAGGATCGAAGAAAGAACAAATTAAAAATGAACCGTCCGATAGGTGTTGATCTCTTTCAGTTCTGTTAATTTGGATGATGATCAATCATTTTTCTTTTCTTCTTCTTAGACGACATCTAGCTACGTATACCATTGCGACTTAATGGTCAAGATCAGTATATAGTGTAATATATAACTTTTTGCTCGTATCCTTTTCCTGTCCATATATATGATCGCATAGTGCCCCCTTCATTTTTAATTAGTCCTTCTCGTGAAAGCTATGGAGCATTAGTATGCAATAAACACTTGCGTATGTCTGTCCAAATGACAGCTTATATATTATTGTACGAGAAGAGTACTTTTCTTTCCTTGCCAATTATTAGTCTAGTTTGTTTTCATAATTATTTTCATCTTATCTAATTATTATAATTTTTTATAATTAAATTACAGAACTTGACCAAGCTAATTAATTAAAGAGCTGAGACTCTATGAATATGAATTAAGGATGTTTAATAAATCTGATTCTTTTTTAAAATGATTACGTAATACTTACGTACTCTACATACACGAGCCGACTCGTGTATGTAGTATTACTTAATTAATTAATTAATATATATATATGTAACATTAGAATATATATATATATATATATATATATATATATATATAAAAGAGCATTCACATGAGATATTGGTGTTTTTCGGGCTTGGTTATAATCATGGAGCTTGCTTGATTATCTTGCATGCCATGCGTGGCGGCACGGACTCAAATGTTTTGTTCTCGTACGTTTTTGTTGCTTTTAGCAAACTAAAGTGTAGGCATGCAAAATTAGGCAGTAATCCCAGTAGAATTCTGCGGCATGATCATGATCAAGAGAGCTGGCATACATATAGCCTGGATTTTACTATTTATAATTTATTTCGTATTTATAACTTATTTTAATCACTCATTTTAAATTTTAATTTATTTCAACCACTTATTTTATTATTATTCATAACTCATCTTATCTCATCTCTAAATCTAATCAAGCTCACTAGCATATATATATATATATATATATATATATATAGATCACGGTGCTTAACTTGTTCATAACTCATTCCTGGATTAATAATATATGATCAAAGTGCAAAGTTAGAAATAAGTCAAATCAATAAGTTTTGCCATTTGATTTATATGAAAAGTTAGTAAAATTAAAATGATCAGCTGCATGGATACGGCGGCCAGCTAGCGGATCACGAATTCATGATCATGCGTGACGCAACTTAATTAGAAGTTAATTTTCCAACAAACCCACTCACTTGGATGACAACAAGATAAGCAAGAAGCCAAGCCAACCAAGTCGATCGATCTTAATAATTTCCATGATCCTCAGTAACCAGTTCTTCAAAAAACGGGGCCCATCCAACACTTACATGGTTCAAACTTTGAATGTCATTTCCTAAGACCAGAAAAATTAAAAACGGTTTTCTAAACATGAATACAAAGGCATAAGTGAAAAGAGTGATCGATTTTCCACAGGTCGACTAAACTTGTTGATATATAGGATGTCGTAAACTCTAGTATAAGTCAAAATCTAGGATTGCAGAATGTTCTCAAAGAACAAGTAGTACTTCTGTTATTTGTTTTCATTCGCTGAAAGACTAATTCCTTAAAAGTATTGATCATCATGCAATCTCAATTAAACTCCATTGCCCGTCCAAACTTCTATAATTCTCGAAAAAGATTCTAATCACGAAAGGATTATAGAAAAATAATCTCACAATTAATTGATATAATTTGTCAGATTATAAAATTATTTTTATTATAAATAAAATCTAATTCCCGATCAGATGAAGTTATATTAATTTGAAGAATGACCAGTACTGATGATCATCTTAATTCACTAGAAGTCAGTTTTGTTTTGTATGTCGGCGGAAGATTCCTCAAGAAAACCATGTGCTGGAATTACATTGGTTAGGTTCAAGTCCAATGACAAATGTTGGAGGATGGGTCAAAGTTGAAAGTCGTGAAGTATTAAGTAATACTGTAGCACTAGTGGTGGACATTTTCGCTTTCACGTAAGAGAGTAGTGCAGTCTAGAAATGATGCATATTGGGGGCATTAATGCGTCTTTTGATATCGATGATGATCTTAAGTTCCCACACTACATCATATAGAACCAACTCATTAGAACTGAAAATGACAATACTTCCATAACTTTTTTAACTTTTTCTCACGGAGCCGATCACGTACAAATAAATCCTATTCAACCCTCTAACGCTTACCTGATGAAAATTATGACAACTCTTAGGCCAATAATATTGTTCCTTTTTTAAGATAAACTTAAAAAATTTGCTAACCAATTCTTATCCCAAAAACTTTTGTAAACTAAGGTCTTGTTTGGTTGTTGTTAAATTCATTGTTCAACTCAATTCAGACTAATTTTAAGCTAATAAATCCAACGTCTAAATACTCAACTCTCAGATCATTAAATTGATATCAACTTAAAACCTCTTTATACGTAAAACTTACATCATTTTTCAATTTAACACTATTTTACATATGAAACTCATAACTTTTTTCAACTTTTTATAAATATATTTAAACTCATCTTAAATAGATTTTATAAAATTCACTCTATCATCCAAACTCACTATTATTTATAAAAAAAAAAATTCAATTCAACTTAACTCAACTCAACATCCAGAACAGCCTAAGCCCAAGTTAAAGTTGGATACTTGTGTATGTTCAAATATTATAAAATGTAAAAAACTAATCCGAGGGACGATAGGAGGAAGAAGAAGAGATCAGTAATTAAACGTTTTAGGGTCCAATCAAGAGCTTCTCTTATGCAAGTGTTGGGTTAAATCTCAAAGCTACAACTTTAATGTAAAGATCAATAAGCATCATTGTACCTGCATATGTATCTTTTACTTTCCTGTTCAGTGGTGAGAATTTTTGAATTAAGTGCTCTTTCAGTCTTGTGATATGGGAACTGATTGATAGCTTCAAATATATATTTTTATTTGCCAATTCCATGCAGTCTGATTTTACAGCCTTATGCATTTGAGGTTAGAAATCTCTCTTGTATCAAGAGGAAAAGTTGCTTACCTGGAAGCCCATATGTATTCTGCAGAGAACCTCTTGATACTGCAAAGTGCATGGAAACATTCTCAACTTCTATGCACTTTGTCAGAAAATTACAGCGGAAAAAATACCTCAAGTTTAGCTCTAAAAATTACTCCACAAGTTTCTTCAGACTGATAAAACACCGGCGTTTCCTCTTAGTGGTTAGTGCACTACGTAGTATAAAACTAGGGTGACACTAAATAAATTCACAGCCTAAAAACAATTTCAAGAGAGAAAAAAAGAGAGAAATTTTCTAATTTTTCCAAATAGTCCAAAAACCAAACTGGGGGGCTATATATAGCCCCCACTCTCACACGAGGCCAGCCATAAAATCACGTAAAACACATGGCATAAATGCCATGCGTTTTACGTTACATGCCATGTAACGCAAGGGAGGGCAGGAGGTCTGCCCCATGTGGGCGCTTCCTCCCCCCCCCCCACCCCAAAAATTTATTACATCTCCCACTCGCACACAGTGGGCATGACCCCAAGTCTGCATCTCTCTAATGTTCTCAATCTTATTCATACAAGTAAATAGGCCGTGCGACCACCAAGCACATCTACAAAAAGGTGGGAGTACATACACCAAATCTCTCCCAGAGAAGACCAGCATAGTAACATCCCCGAAGTGTATGATCATGTCCTAGACTTATTCGATCGCATCAAGTCAAGTATTTTCGAAACCCTCTTGAGTTAATAAACTCAGAACAACGCTTGATTTTTTCCAAATCATTTCAATGTGTTCACAACCTTAGCCACTACTAATATGCAGCGTCACAGTTTGACGTCAGCAAACACTATCGAAGATACGATATTAAAAAAATCTTCCTTTTGCACTCATATCATTTAACTTTGGTCAAACCCTTTTTTTAGCAATACCTCTTTAGACCGAATCAATCATGGCCATAGACAGCATGCCAAAGTAGCAGACATTATAACCTTTATCTTGTGACATAGTCAAAAGTAAAGGACACCTAAAAAAATGAGACTCACACAGTGAGAAAGAGGGGAACCATTTACTCACTTACTCATATGGTTGAATAAGCACATGTAGTATGAAACACATGCTATGGTGGATTTCTCTTTCTCAAAGAGCATATGTCTATATCATCACCGTACAGATCTTAGTCTAAGCGCTCATTAAGCGTCTAACCCAAGTTTCTCTATTTGCACGCCTCCAAGGCATCAAAGATGTTGCCCAGATGACTAATACAAGAGGGGGGGTGAATTGGGTTATATTAAAAAATTAATACTTATAAACTAAATATACAATATAAAATATAACCAAAATGTAAAGCAGTAGGAAATATAAAGAGTAGGGTAAGAGAAAGCAAACTCAGTATTTTTACGAGGTTCAGCCCCACTGCCTACGTCCTCGCCTCAAGCTACCCCTTGAGGATTCCCAAATCCACTATTCAATCTCCTTTAGGTGGAGATAGAAACCTATTACACCTTTGAGCAGCACCGCTCCAAAGAATCCGTGTAGAACACCCTCTACACTTCCAATCACCTCACACTTGGTGATTCAACTATTCCCTGTGTAGAACACCTTCTACACACACAAGGGTTATACGCACCCTCTTACTTCCAATCACCTCACACTTGGTGATTTAACTATTCCCCGTGTAGAACACCTTCTACACACACAAGGGTTATACACACCCTCTTACTGATACAAGAATTGATAGTGGGTAGGCTATCAGAAAACACTCCTCAATGAGTGAAATAAGAACAATACAGCACAAACTATATCTCTCTCAACAAGAACAAGAATTAAGGCTCAAAACTTTAGAAAAGAGAGAATGAGAGCTTTGAAAGAATGATGCAAAATTTAGCAATAGATGTGTAAGCTCTTGTTGTGTTTTTTTTACAAAACTCAAGTGAGCTATTTATAGGCAAATGAGTCTTCAATTTCAAATTTGAAAAGATTCCCATGTCCAAGACATCATCATTCACTTTTCAAAAAATTTCAAATCAAATCTTTTTACTTTTTGCATGTGACAAAAGGAGCACACTTTACTTTTCAAAAATTTCAAACCTAATATTTTACTTTTTTTTGCATATGACAAAAAGAGCACACTTTACTTTTCAAAATTTTCAAACAAAGACATCTACCTTTTTGCATAAGTCAAGAAAAGCATCCACCACTTTTGAAAATATTCAAATAAAACATGCACATGTGAAAGATGACAATCAATCATCTTAATATTTTCAAAGTTCAAACCTTTAATCATATCATGCACATGTGAAAGATGGACAATCAATCATCTTAATATTTTCAAAGTTAATTTTCAAAATATTCATGCACATGTGGAAAATGTATTTTAATGCTTTATGATAAAATATTTATTTTGAACCTTAATCCTAATTTCGAATTTTTAAGAGATTTACAAAAATTACTCTATGATTTTAATGTGAACTTATTCCCTTCTTGCTCATGCTTGGTTCCTTGATGTGCTTGATTGTATTGTGTAGACAACTTGAACTTGAGACTCCTTTATTCTTTGAATTCATTTGTTATCATCAAAATCCATGTGTAGATTTACATGAACCTTGAAACCTTGAGTTCAACAATCTCCCCCTTTTTGATTGATGACAAATACTTGATAGAACTTGAAACCTGTATGAATTACTTTAAGCTCCCCCCTGAGAATGTGCGTTAGTTTTTCAAGCAAAAATATAAAACATAATTCCAAGTATATATAACAAGTTTAGCAATTTAAACAATGTTAATGTTCTAGTCTAAAACTTCTCCCCCTTTTGGCATCATTAAAAAGGAATCATAATTATCTCAATAAGATATATTCCTACAATAACTAACAGACAAATAAAACGCTGCGTTAGTAGAGACTGTAGAAGTTAGAACCACCCGTGTCCCGACAAAACACCTGCAAAGGTTGAAGCCGAATTTTATCATCTCGGTGCGGAAGAAGATTTAAATCCGCTTGATGTTATTGACGAATTAGATGTTCCAGAGATTTGAAGTTGAATAATTAAAATTATTCGTGTCCGACAAAGACAGCAAAAGCTGCAGGCTTAGCTCTGGCAATGCGGTGCGGAGCCACGCGTAATTTGACAAAACCTGTAAAGGTTGGAGGTCTAGCTCTAGTAGTCGGTGCGAAAGCAGATTTAAATCAATCGCCTGATGTTGTTGACAAATGGGTTTGAAGGCTCTGGAGTTTCTATAAAAAAATCAATTTTCACCTATCGGATACCAAAAAAAAATATCGCTTCTTGACCTAAGTTCTGTTTCTCCATAACGATAGAATGGCCGAACAATTCTCTTCCACTAATGTTCCAGACTTGAATTCAGGAACCCCTTGACGCATCAACCATCAATCTTCTCTCCTAAGGCCGTCAATGCCATGATAGGAGCAGAGAACCGTTTTTTCTAGTAAGAAAACTTTTGACAATGTGTGTCCAACATATCTTATATTTCTTTTTGACTAATAAGATTTGAAGAGACAATAGTTTGTCTTGTTCTTTATGCTATCTCTATAAAATCAGTTTTATAAAGTTCATCCGATTTGCATCAAATCTTATTCTCATCTCTATAACTCATCTCTGCATTCCTTCAATATTCTCGCTTTTAAGTTTTCAATTCTTTTCTCAATGGCTCATTATTCTACATCTCAATCTCATGTCCTTTCTGCAGCTACCATTGGCGCCATGTTGCAGCAAGAGAACAATAGTTTGGCTAATAAGCCAGACTCCGATGCTATCTACGACTTGGTGAGTCTCGGTACTCGCTACTCATCCTCTATTGTTGCTTTTTCCCAACGGCTACAAGTCAAAAATCATGAGGTTGAAAAGCTTAAAGAACAAATTGTTTACTTCAACGAATTGTTCAAGAGTCTCACATAAGGGAAGGAATCGTTCGACAGAAGAATAAACGGTTGAAATCACTATTGGATTCTTCATTCCGCTTGCCAGTTCCCATGGGATAGGGAGGGACATGATATTGTATGAAGAGAATGAGCGTCTCAAACATGAGGCCTAAGAACCTCAAGGTTTATGTAGGTCATTTGAGTTAATGGAATAAAAGTATCTAGCAGATATTCATGGCGCATGCAATGCGTAGTCTATCTTTTGATAGGGGTTTTGTAAAAAATGTCTGCCAATTGATCGTGTACTAGTGAATTCTAATGCAATATCGCCCTTCTGCACATGATTTCTAAGAAAATGATATCTAATATCAATATGTTTGGTCCGAGATTGTTGTATTGGATTCTTTGAAAGATTTATAGCACTTGTATTATCACATTTGATTGGAATGTGATTGTACATACGTTTAAAATCCTCAAGTTGTTGCTTCATGTAAAGAACTTGGGCACAACAACTACCCGCAGCAACATATTCTGCCTCAGCAGTAGATAGTGCAACAGAATTTTGTTTTTACTAAACCAGAAACTAGTGCATGACCTAAGAAATGACATGTTCTACTAAAAAATTTTCGATCATCTTTGCAACTAGTATAATCGGTACCTAAATAACTAGTAAGATCGAAAGAAATGTGTTTTAGGATACCATAACTCTAAGTCAAGGGTACTGGCAAAATATCTAAAAATCTGCTTTGAACTGCAATCAAATGAGATTGTTTCGGAAATGATTGAAAACGTGCACATAAACATATATTGAACATAATATCAAGTCTACTAGTTTATCAAATATAATAAACTACCAATCATACCTCGATATACCTTTGAGTCAACTGATTTATCGGATTCATCTTTATCAAGTTTAGTGGATGAGCTCATTGGTGTTCCAGTTTCCTTAGCACCTTCCATCCCAAACTTTTTCAGCAATTCCTTAATATATTTTGATTGATTGATGAATATTCCACTTTTTTGCTTGCTTAATTTGCAATCCGAGAAAGAATGTAAGCTCTCCCATCATGCTCATTTCAAATTCTTCCTGCATAGTCCCCTTAGCAAAAACTTGGCACATATTTTCGTTAGTAGCACCGAATATTATATCATAAATCTGAATCAAAAGAGTATCATCATTTTCTTATTTAATGAAAAGAGTTGTATCAATTTTTCCTCTTGAAAAGCCCTTTTTCAATCAAGAAACCACTGAGTCTCTCGTACCATGCTCTAGGAGCTTGTTTGAGTCCATATAGTACTTTTGTGAGTTTGAAAACATGATTTGGAGAAATAATGATTTTCAAAACCTGAAGGTTTGCTCAACATATTTTACCTATTCTCACGATCTTCCCTTTTGAGTTGTCTCTAAATGTCACGTGTCCTTCTTCTTTAGATCTAAGATCAAAGAACTTAGTCTCGTCTCCCGTCATGTGTCTTGAAAACATCCACTATCTAAAAACCATTTATTTTTACATGTAGAATACTTCATGCATACCTACAAAAGCAATTAAAAAACAATTCTTGGTACCCAAGTTCTTTGGGTCCTTTATTTATTAGTATTAGAATAAACAAGATTTTTTTAGGTACCCATATGGCCCTAATAGTCATTGTATGTTTTCTTCTAATAGGACAAGCATGATAATTATGACCATTGCTATTACAAAAATTGCAAATAACATGTGACATATATGAATAACTTGAGTGATTATAATAGTATCCTTTTTTAACAAAATTATTTTATGAAAAGAATTTTGAATATTGGACTTTGATGTAAGAAGGATTATCAAAGAAGTTTTTATAAGATTTGTATTTTTGTTTTTGGCATATATCTCAAGCCTGCCTTGTCAAAAACACATCTTTGACTACCAAGAAGTTTTTCAAAATTTCTTTTTCCATTCATAAAGTTTTCAATAATATTTTCTAAATCAGTTTTCTTTTTCTTCAACTCAAGATTTTCATCTTTCAAAACAATACTTTCTTTTCTTAAAATATCAATTTCGTTTGTTAAAGAAGAATTTTTTTTTTTTCAAAGCAGTATACTTGATACCCAATTTTTCAAATTCCTCATATACCTCTTCTAAAACATTTTGCAATTCTTCATATGAAGGATCTTCAATATTATCAAAATTTGTTACCTCAATGTCATCTTTAGCCATAAGACAAAGATTTGCTGATTCTCCATTGCTTGCTTCACTATCTGAGCTACTTGAATCGTCATTCCACGTAGCTTTCATTGCTTTTTTGCCTTTGTTTCGATCTTTCTTTAGCAGAGGACAATCTGGCTTGATATGACCAGGTTTATTGCATTTATAACAAATTAAAGTGTCATTTTTAACCTGAATCTTTCTTGGAAAACTATTGAAGGATTTCCTTGGAGGAGTTTTATTTTTCTTTAAGAACCTCTGAATTCTTCTTATTATCATCGCAACTTCTTCATCTTTGTCGTCATTTTCCTCATCTTCATCACTTTCACTTTCATGTGGAACAGCTTTAAGTGCCAAACTCTTCTTTGAATTTCCTTCTTCTTCTCCTCTTTTCAATGTGTACTCATGGGTGATAAGTGACCCGATGAGTTCATTCACTTCGAGCTTCTTGAGGTCTCTAGCTTCAAGAATCGCTGTCACTTTTTGACTCCCAACGTTTTGGTAGAGAGTTGAGAATTTTTCTTACTATCTCCACTTTGGAATAAAACTTTGCCAAGAGCTGTCAAGCTGTTTATGATGTTAGTAAAACGAGTGTGCATACTAGAAATAGATTCATCATCATTCATCTTTAAACATTTCATATTCATGAGTAAGAATATAAATTTTTGATTCCTTGACTTGAGAAGTTCCTTCATAAGTAACTTCCAAGTTATCCCAAATTTCCTTTGCTGTAGTGCAAGTCATTACTCTATTAAACTCATTACCATTAAGAGCATTATATAATAAATTCATAGCAGTTAAATTCAAAGTATAAAGTCTATCGTCTTCACGATCAAACTCTTCTTCTTCCTTTTTTGACCTTTACTCCATCAACCACTTTTGTTGGAATATAAGGTCCTTTTACAATGCATTTCCAGATTTCTCGGCCTTGAGACTGAAGGAATATTCTCATTCTAACTTTCCAGAATGAGTAATTGTCTCCGCAAAAGAGTGGAGGCCGACTGCTAGATTGACCTTCACCAAATGAAGCTGCAATGTTAGCCATAAGATCTTAACTCAAAAGATAGTTAATCTTATAACAGAGCTTTAGCTCTGATACCAATTGTTACTGATCATAGGCCGCACCTATGTCACCTAACAACTGTACCTACCAGACTAGCCGGCCACCGTCTCTACCGGTGCACCGTCACCCATGGTCGGAGAGTCTTGCTTCGGTGACATAGTCACAAGCGAGAGTTCCCATGAGTGATCTGCCTGTATGAACAGTACAGGTTAACTAGCTCTGATACCAATTGTTACTGATCATAGGGCCGCACCTATGTCACCTAACAACTGTACCTACCAGACTAGCCGGCCCACCGTCTCTACCGGTGCAACCGTCACCCATGGTCGGAGAGTCTTGCTTCGGTGACACAGTCACAAGCGAGAGTTCCCATGAGTGATCTGCCTGTATGAACAGTACAGGTCAACTAGCTCTGATACCAATTGTTGCCCAGATGACTAATACAAGAGGGGGGGTGAATTGGGTTATATTAAAAAATTAATACTTATAACTAAATATACAATATAAAATATAACCAAAATGTAAAGCAGTAGGAAATATAAAGAGTAGGGTAAGAGAAAGCAAACTCAGTATTTTTACGAGGTTCAGCCCCACTGCCTACGTCCTCGCCTCAAGCTACCCCTTGAGGATTCCCAAATCCACTATTCAATCTCCTTTAGGTGGAGATTAGAAACCTATTACACCTTTGAGCAGCACCGCTCCAAAGAATCCGTGTAGAACACCCTCTACACTTCCAATCACCTCACACTTGGTGATTCAACTATTCCCTGTGTAGAACACCTTCTACACACACAAGGGTTATACGCACCCTCTTACTTCCAATCACCTCACACTTGGTGATTTAACTATTCCCCGTGTAGAACACCTTCTACACACACAAGGGTTATACACACCCTCTTACTGATACAAGAATTGATAGTGGGTAGGCTATCAGAAAACACTCCTCAATGAGTTGAAATAAGAACAATACAGCACAAACTATATCTCTCTCAACAAGAACAAGAATTAACGGCTCAAAACTTTAGAAAAGAGAGAATGAGAGCTTTGAAAGAATGATGCAAAATTTAGCAATAGATGTGTAAGCTCTTGTTGTGTTTTTTTACAAAACTCAAGTGAGCTATTTATAGGCAAATGAGTCTTCAATTTCAAATTTGAAAAGATTCCCATGTCCAAGACATCATCATTCACTTTTCAAAAATTTCAAATCAAATCTTTTTACTTTTTGCATGTAACAAAAGGAGCACACTTTACTTTTCAAAAATTTCAAACCTAATATTTTACTTTTTGCATATGACAAAAAGAGCACACTTTACTTTTCAAAATTTTCAAACAAAGACATCTACCTTTTGCATAAGTCAAGAAAAGCATCCACCACTTTTGAAAATATTCAAATAAAACATGCACATGTGAAAGATGACAATCAATCATCTTAATATTTTCAAAGTTCAAACCTTTAATCATATCATGCACATGTGAAAGATGACAATCAATCATCTTAATATTTTCAAAGTTAATTTTCAAAATATTCATGCACATGTGGAAAATGTATTTTAATGCTTTATGATAAAATATTTATTTTGAGCCTTAATCCTAATTTCGAATTTTTAAGAGATTTACAAAATTACTCTATGATTTTAATGTGAACTTATTCCCTTCTTGCTCATGCTTGGTTCCTTGATGTGCTTGATTGTATTGTGTAGACAACTTGAACTTGAGACTCCTTTATTCTTTGAATTCATTTGTTATCATCAAAATCCATGTGTAGATTTACATGAACCTTGAAACCTTGAGTTCAACAAAAGAGAATCTCGCATCTGGCTAATCTTAGGCTACATGGATGGTGGGTAATCCATTCACAATCTTCTCAGAAGACCTCATCTTATCTCCCACTAAGGCGACATATCTTTGTGTTAACTAACTTATCCCTTTGGACAAGTACTTAGGGACACAATGTCTCAACTCTTCTCGCTACTTAAGCGCTAGAGGCGATTGCTCGTGTGAGTGAGCCAATCTTAGCCTGTTGACATATCTTTTGTGTGTGTATTAGTAAAGGACAATACGATAAAGACAAGAACTGAATCATGTTGTATTAATATCCCAAAGGAAATGTTACATCTCAATGTTATTTGAAATACAAATTACATTTACAATCTACATAGTTCTAGATTCCTAACATGAGCCTCATATACATCTCGTGCAATAGGCTTTGTTAAGGGATCAGCAACCATGTGACTCGTAGAAAGATGTTTGAGAACCACTTCCTTTTGCGCTACCATATCTCTGATATAATGATATCTGATATCTATGTGTTTGGTTCTTCCATGATATTTTGAGTCCTTAGCATATGCGAGAGCTGCCATGCTATCACAGAATATCGTCACCGGATCTGAAGTATCCGTGCCAATGTCTAAATGCTTGAGGAACCTCCTTAACCAAACAGCTTCTTGAACTGCTGCAGAACAAACTATATATTCTGCCTCCATGGTAGATAGAGCTATGCAGGGTTGTTTCTTGCTGCTTCATGTAATGGCGCCATTGTTGAGCAGAAAGACATACCCAGTGGTTGATTTACGCTCATCTAGGTCACTGCCCCAATCGGCATCACTATAACCTCTTAGCTGCAAATCTAAACCCTGATAGCACAACATATAGTCCGCAGTTCCCTTGAGATATCGCATAATCCTCTTGACTGCTTTCCAGTGAGCCAGTCCGGGGTTAGATTGAAATCTACTCACTAAGCCAACTGCATAGCATATGTCAGGTTGAGTACACATCATTACGTACATCAAACTACCCACAGCATTAGCATAAGGGACACCAGCCATCTTTTCCTTTTCTCTTTGAGTCTTAGAACACAACTCTTTAGACAAGTTCTCGCTTCTTGCAATAGGGGTGTCAATGGGCTTACATTCACTCATTAGGAAACACTCAAGAACTTTATTTATGTAAGTATGTTGGGACAAACACAAAAGTCTCTTAGAGCGATCTCTGTAGATCTTAACTCCCAGAATGTATTCTGCCTCACCCATATCCTTCATCTCAAAATTGAAAGATAACCACTCTTTTGTAGCAACTATCAACCCTTTATCATTTCCAGCTAGTAGTATGTCGTCAACATATAATGACAACATAATGAAACTCTTCTTAGACCTTTTGATATAGACACAATGATCCTCTGTGATCATCGTAAACCCATTCGAGAGAATGGCTCGATGGAATCTGAGATACCATTGTCTAGATGATTGTTTTAGGCCATATATAGATCGTTTGAGCTTGCACACTTTGCACTCTTGACCTTTGACCACAAAACCAGTGGGTTGATCCATATAGATCTCCTCATCTAGTTCTCCATTGAGAAATGCTGTCTTAACGTCCATCTGGTAGAATTCCAAATCTATTTTTGCTACTATAGCTAGAATTAGGCGAATTGAGGCAAACCTCACCACTGGTGAAAATGTTTCCTCATAGTCTATACCCTCTTGTTGGGTATATCCTTTCGCCACTAAGCGAGCTTTGTACCTATCTATTGATCCATCCGACTTGCGTTTGATCTTAAGAACCCATTTGTTCCCAATAGGTTTACATCCTGTCGGTAGATCAACCAGATCCCAGACCTGGTTGGTTTTCATAGACTCAATTTCATCATTAAGTGCTTTCATCCATTCGTCTTTAGTAGAAGATGAGAGAGCCTCATGAATTGTCCTAGGCTCATCATCATCATGCGAAACTACCATGAAAGCTTCTCCTTCAATCTCAAAACGATGACGAGGAATACTTTCACGTGTGCTTCTACGCGGCTGAGGTTGTTGTGATTGATTGACAAGTGGTGTGCTCCCACTCGGATTCAAGTTATTTTTAAATTTTGTAGGAGTTTGAAGAATTTCTTCCTCATTCTCAACTAAATTCTTTGGAGCAATTTCCTCTTGTTCTATAATCTCATAGAGTTCTAAACTCCTATCAACCTCACCTCTACTTGGAAACTCATTTTCAATGAAATCCACATCTCGTGACTCAATCTCAGTCACACTTCCATCAGTTTGTTCACCTATTAACACAAACCATTTAGAGTATTCTGAGTACCTTATAAAGATACACTTCTTCCCTCTATGGCCTAACTTTCCATACTTATGAGAAAGATCGTGAACAAAACCCGTTGAACCCCATGACCGCAAGTTACTCAAATTGGGTTTCTCGCCGGTCCATAGTTCATATGGGATGGAAGTTACTGATTTGGAGGGAACTCGGTTAAAAATATAGGCAGCAGTCAAAAGAGCATCCCCCTAAGAAGAAATTGGTAGGTTTGTTTGCGCCTTCATTGACCTAACCATCTCAAGCAGTGTTCGATTTCTCCTTTCCGCCACGCCATTTTGTTGTGGCGTACTTGATATCGTCAACTGTCTTTTGATTCCTTTTTCATCACAGAGCCTTTTAAATTGCTCAGAAAGATATTTTCGTCCTCGGTCTGTTCTTAGAGTTTTTAAACTCTTGTCTAACTGATTCTCAACCATTCTTAAATATCGCCTAAAACACTCCAATGCTTCAGACTTATGGAAGATTAAGTAGACATGACCATAACGTAAAAAATCATCTATAAATGTGATAAAGTAGACACCTCCGTGTCTTGCCCTCACACTCATTGGACCACGGATATCTGAATGGACTAATTGCAGTGGAAAAGATGCCCTATTGGCTTTTCCAAACGGTTTTCTCTTAACTTTTTCCATTAGACAATGTTCACATGTGGGCAAGATGACCTTAGCGAGATTGCCCATCAGGCCTTCTCTAGCTAACCGAGTCATTCTATCTTGCCCTATATGGCCAAGCCTAGCATGCCATTTATATGAATCCAAATTATCAAATGCAAAAAGAAAAGCAATAAATTCATTCATATTTGAATAATCCAAATTCATTATCATAAAACCGCCTTGAAGAAAAGCATTGCCATAAAACACATGACCCAAATAAAAGGAAACATGATTGTTTTCAAATTCAATCCGAAAACCAAGTCTTAAAAGAGTAACTACAGAAAGTAAATTTCGTCGGATTTCGGGAGCGTATAACACATTGTGGAGGAAAAAAGTGCGGCCACCCCGCAAGTCCAGCTTGTAGGTACCAAGTCCTAGCACCTCCACGCTAGCTTCATTCCCCACCTTGATATCACGACTCCCAGCTGGAATCCGGCGATATTCCACAAATCCGACTCTATCTCGCGCTATGTGCTCAGTCGCTCCTGAATCAACAGTCCACACAGGATAGGAGTGAGCAACCATCACATGGCTAGTTACAAAAACAATGCGAGAAAAGTTAGAGTATACCTTCTTCGGCTCAGGGCAGTCACGAGCGAAGTGGCATTTCTTTTCGCAGTTGAAACACTCTAATTTAGACTTGTTCTTCCCGCGCTTGCCCCTCTTGTTGCGCTGAGAAGTTCCTGACACCTTCTTCACTTGTCCAGCAGCTACCCCATTCTTGGACTTCCAACGCTTAGGCCTTTATGCCTTGCGTGAACCAGAATCAGCCACATAGACTGAATGATTGGTCTTAGCAGCCTCTAGGCGCTCAGCCTTCAATTCCAAGTGACGCGAGACATCATCAAAGTTTTTGATATTCTCGTTATGCGTCAGGTTCTGGCTCATATTCTCCCAAGAACTTGGTAGTGATCTAATCACTGCCTGGACTTGTTGTTCATCAGTCAGGTCGTTTCCTGCCGTCTTAAGTTCACGGATCATGGTCGACATAGCTCTAAGATGCTGCTTCATCGTATTGTCAGAGCGCATCTTAGAGGAATCAAACCTCATGGTTAATTCACGTAACCTAGTGGCCGAAGTTCTACCAAACTTCAACTTCAAAGCCTCCCACATGCTTTGGGCAGTGTCATAGGTCTCGAACTCACACATTAGATCATTGTGCATGCTGCTTAATATTATTATGCGCGTGCACCGATTTTTCTTAGCCCATTCAGAATAAGCTAATTCATCTAATTTGTGTTGTTCTGAGTCCCCTTCATTGGGCTTAGTCAGGGAGTGAGACAAGGCCTCTACGACTTCTTGCTCATCTAAGACATACTGGATCTTGCGATGCCATATGTCATAGTTCTCTCCATCCAATTTCTCCCCTTTGTTTAAATCGGCAACTATATTCTTGGATGTCATATCACTACAAAACGCAAAGAAGGGATATTACACACACACCTAAGAAATCTGTCGCGTTCATCCAAGTTAGAAAAGAAATAATTTAGACATGTCGCAAGATCGAAAAATCGCTAAGTTTCAGAATCATCTCTTGCGCCACAATATCCAATTATTAAATTTCTAACCTAATTCCCGCGCAAATTTAAAAAATATGGGAGATTTAATCATAAATCTCAACCATACTCCCACTATCTAAAGTAATCACCTAGTCCTAGTCACGCGTAAAGACAGATCCTACTAAAATCGCAGTAACCTATTGGGCCAGTCTACAAAGACAGCTACAACAACCACAGCAGCCTGTTGGGCCAGTCTACAAAGATGGTTCATATAAGACCATTACAGTCCATTTTTCTTATTCCATCAGTGCATTTACAGTTCTTACTGGGGCTACCATGATGTTGTCGCTATATAGTGCATTTACAGTTCTTACTGGGGTCACTGCAATTCTTTCAGCCTATCAATCTACACTGACAACAGTAACTAAGACTACTTAGTGGGAATTTCCTATTTTATCACTAGAATAAATTAAGGCTAATGTTTAATCATATAAGCCTAACATTTATACATGATAAAATTATAACACATCCACATGTTGTATACATACATGTTATCACATTTAATCTAAAAAAAAATTAAACATAATATCACATGTAATTTATCATTATGGAATTTATCAATATCATCAAATATCCATATGCAATTATATTTAATCTAAAACATTAAATAAAATATCACATGTTATAACAGGAAATATATCTAAGCATATATTAAAATATGCCATTTTTTTTTTAATCATAGCTGGGCCGTGTAAAGATCCAGCCCAAAACCGGATTAAAAACAAATGGGCGCAAGGCCCAAGCCCAACCCTTCACAGACGACACAAGTCATCTTCTTCCTCCAGCTGGGCACTGTTCACGTGAACAGTGCCCAATTTTCTCAGCAACCAAAAAAGGTCACCGCAGGCATCCTTTTATGCCGGAAAATGCCACCCCATCGCGGGAAACGAAGAGCTGGTGCCGCTACAGCACCACCAAGTGCTCCCGGCACCAGCAGGTGAGCGCAACACCTCTAGGTGCGCACGACACCTCGCGGTGGTGCGCGCTGCACAGGTGCAGTGCTGCACCTCTCAAGTATTTTTTTTTTTCTCGTACAAAAAACAGTAAAAAAAATACATATTTTAAGCATACGCAAAAAACAACTGGAAGCAATTTAACATGCGCTCTGATACCAATGTCAGAAAATTACAGCGAAAAAAATACCTCAAGTTTAGCTCTAAAAATTGTTCCACAAGTTTCTCCAGACTGATAAAACACCGGCGTTTCCTCTTAGTGGTTAGTGCACTACGTAGTATAAAACTAGAGTGACACTAAATAAATCCACAGCCTAAAAATAATTTCAAGAGAGAAAAAAAAAAGAGAAATTTTCTAATTTTTCCAGATAGTCCAAAAACCAAACTTGGGGGGGCTATACATAGCCCCCACTCTCACACGAGGCCAGTCATAAAATCACGTAAAACGCATGGCATAAATGCCATGCGTTTTACGTTACATGCATGTAACGCAGGGGAGGGCAGGAGGTCTGCCCCATGTGGGCGCCTTCCCCCCCCCCCCCCCCCCCCCCCAAAAAAAAAAATTATTACACACTTGAATTCGTATGTTTTCTTGATGCATTTACTAAATAGTCAGGGAAATTAGTATTTACTCTTTCACTGCTCAATTTACAGCAAATTTTTATCAGAAGAAAGGCAGAGGGACATTCCTCACAATATTTTTTTTCGATGATGGGAGAACCACCCCACGGCGGAGCCTTATGACTCACCACCTTCCTCACAACATAGTAATGGTTTATATTTATTTCAAATTGTAACATTTGTTATCAAGAGTTTCCTTCAGCTCATATACTCTCAATCATAAAATATGAATACTACATTCTACTATTTGGAAGATGAAGCCTAATAACTATTCATTCAAAAATTGTTATCAGCCGATGCGGACATCAATGGAAACTAAAAGCAATTGGTTTATCAACTGGTCTGGTTGATCTTGAAAACAAAATTATACCATGTGGAGATTCAGAAGTACATCTAGGCCTCCCTTTTGGGCCGATTTCGAGTACGTTGAAGGGCAGGTTCCCTTTCTAAGGGAATTTCAATATCATCCTCCTCATCATCATCATCTTCATCGTCATCATCATCATCATCATCATCATCATCATCATCATCCTTCTCCTCCTCATTAGCTTCTCTGATTGCTTGATTGAGTGCAAGCTGGTACAAGAACAAGACAAAAAAATTTTAAAAATGTGGAACAGAAACAGAGCAACTTCATGATAACAAAGATTGTGGCACATTTCATCATCGTTTCATTGAAGTGACGGTAATGATAAAAGAAGTAGAGGTTGCAAGAAAAAGTTAAGTTGTCCCCATGGATAACAACATTCACATAAAGGTAAGCTTACTAGTAGCTGGGATAGGCTCAACTGATTTGGTATGCATGATCCACTACTCCACACAACTGTTTGTTAATACCACAAACAATTCAAATACTTACCAAATAATTCTTAATATTATTCCATATGTAGCATTTTTCATAAAATCTTGCCTCAGAAACTCATGTAAAATTCGAAGCTGGACTTCAAAATTATGATATATAACACAAGCTTAAACTGAAATTTAGCATTATAATTTATAATTTAGAACACCAAACTCGATTATATGTATCCCAGTGACAAGATATATTGTCAATATCAGCAAGAATCACTTCCATCAAATGTACAGTCAAATAAACAAGAAAATTATCTATATTAAACCAATTCAGTTCATTGATTGAAACTCAAGATTCCATCGACCAGGTATGCGGATTCATATGATAAATGATTTTGTGTAAGCAGCATCGCAGGAGGGCCTTAATCCATTTTAAATAGAATTAACAAGTAAATAAGCCAAAAGACATTCAAAGCATATACCCACTCTAAGAAAAAGTCTTTACACTGAAACTTAGTAGCTCTACCAATGCTACATGGTATAAAGTTGCCAGGATGAATGACCAACCACATCTTTAAAAACTAATTTACGATCTATTGGAACACCCCGGCTCAATTTTAGCTGTCATATCTACGAATGTGCGAAAAGCTGCCCCCGGCAGGGCGGCTTTAACCTCGATTTTTCCTTCAAGAAGATCAAATTGCATGAAAATTTGGCACATTAACATACTGATAAAGGGCCTCCACGCCCTAAATATAGTACCTAGCGAGAAACTAGATTATGAAACAGATGAAACCATTTAGTTTCTTCATATCCGAATTCTCTAGATTCTATGGCACACATTGTTAACAATGCCATCTCCCCCTTCCCCTTTAAGAAACAGAGAAAAACATTCACAATGAGACATGTCTTTCACGATAAAATCCAGGTTTCTTATAAGATGGAGTTCTTATTATTTTCCCTTGGGCGAGCACAGAACTTATACATATATAGAAATTTTAAATTCCATACACAAGTTTCCAATCTAATTTCCCCAGTTTATTTATAGGTTAGACAAAGCAAACTCCAAGGGTGAATTGCTGTGGCTGTGAGATCAAGCATTTTTAGGGAAAACCCGTTGTGGAATTTCATAAAACCTTCAAACCCGCATAGAAACGTTCGCGAGAAATCAAATATTTAAAAAAAAAAAAACGAGGATAGAGAGAGAGAAAACCCAAGTTAACAGAGGCTCACGCACCTCCCGAAGAAAGTCTTGGTCGAGCTTATCAGCGACTCTAATGGCGGCGAAGATGGTAATAGCTAAAAGAGAAAGCGGGAGCGCGAAAGCGAAGACGTAACTACTGGTGCTGAGACCCGCACGCGTAACCGCCGTTGAGCCTCTGGTTCTCCGGCGAGTTGGGTAGCTGTGAAAGCGAATTGCAGGCAGGTATGACAATTTCGGAGGTTTGAAGAAAGCGCGTGAGGGCGTGGAGGGTAGAGAATGTGTGAGGAAGTTTGAGCTGGAGATGAGGAGGGTCGCCATGAATTTCCAAGTTCCAACCTTTCGGTGGTGGACGAGTCAGCCAGTGGATGGTATTTCATAGATTCCTATGGCTATTCCTGATAATCGTTTAAAATTTAAAATTATTAACTTTTATATATTTTCAATACAATAAACTTAACAAAAGGTCCAAAATTTCTGTGTTTTTTTACATCATTAAATTTAAAATATTAGTTTCCACTTTACAGTGCCAATTACTTTGAGGTAGTTAGTTGACTAAAATGGTTGATATTTACATTAATGAAGTGGGCAAATTTTGCAAAATTATTTAAAAAATAAAAATTAATATAAGATTTACATGAAATTTTTTATTTTATTTTATTAAATTTAACACTTTTTCAAAACAATTACATAACGTTTATATATTCAATAATTGCATATAACATTATCGAATAGTTAATCATGGATTCCACAAGGACCACAAGTTCACAACACTTCTTCACGAATAAATTACCAAACACAACCTTAAAATACACGCATCCAAAGTTGGAACCTTGGATTTGATCATCTTGGATCAATAACAGAACAGAAGTTTGAGACGACAAGAGTTTCGCATACATTTGCCATAAAGTTTACACAATTATAGATCACTCATTCAAAGTGGATATCTGAGGGTCTTTGCGATCAGATCCCTTCCCTTGAACATCACCAAAGCCACCGAGGCAACAACAGCATAAATAATCGAGGCTGCAAAGTTGACAGAGAAAAAGATTCTTCTAGTACAAGCAAATATGGTGAGGAATAATTGCATTGTGGAAAGATATTTTTCTTGGAGTGACTTAAAAATTGGGTTTTAGCAAGAAAGTTTTGTGCAACATTTTTACTGGATGTTGGAATACAAAAATGACTATACATAACACAACTCTTTAAAATAATTATGATGCGGATAATCTTCAAGAAACTAATAAGCTTACCATTTGTCCCAACAGTTTTGCTTTGTATTAATAAAATCTTCATCCACATGGAACATACCTAGGATAGATTACACAAAAATGAAATATTTTCTCATGAAACAAACGGGAAGAGAAGAGAGGATGCCAAGTCTCTGAGAAAGAGAGAGAGAGAGAGAGAGAGAGAGAGAGAGAAGACGAAGAAAAATACGTTTTTGTGACTCTTCCATGTCACTTCCTTCCTTTGGGTCTAAACCCTGTTCCCTATTTTGCTGCGAATGTTTATCACTTTCTTTCTGAAGAGCCATTATAGAGCAGTCTAGAGGCAAACACTCTGCTGTCAAAAAAGTATTTGTAGCGTACTCAACTCAGCTTCTGGTTGGAACTTTAAAAATAGTGCAAATATGCGTGAAAATGGGTGAAGGAATTTGGAGGTGGAATCTCCTTTGTTGGTCTTTAGCTAATGTTCATGGGTAGCTTTTTCTCTCATGTTACCTTCACGTTTCAGAATCAGAATCTTAAGTTAAATCTCATTTAGATTATACCTAATGAAAATAGAAATATATTGAGGAAAACTAATTGCATAATCTACGCAAGAACTCATGTTCATTTTTACTGTCATATCATATCACAACTTCCATTTCAAAATCAATGGAAAATATCAGAAGATAGGATGATTTTTATTTTGTGAAAACTACCAAATTAAAACTTGTAAAACGATTTACTTCAGCTTCTGGAACACATCACATCTTCACAATATGAGCCGCGCCATAAAAGTAGAATTAAGAAGAAAGAGGTAACAAAACCCCGAAAATATTATTAGGCACCCGCACATTATTAAATGGAATCAAGATGTTCCAGTCTTTAAGATTGCACTACCGTTTTGATGCCTTTTTTTAATTAATATAAACATTATCTTTTGAAGTTGGGATCAGCCTATCAAGGCACTCAAGTCCAAGCATATGTTCCAAAGTTCATACTCAAGGAATAGTACGGTGGAGTATTCATAATCCTATTTTGATTATTTTTAAGTGGAGTTTCACATTCCATTCTCTATCTCCCCATTATCCTTACTAAAGTAAAGGAAATTCATGTTTCATGCCGTTCACTCATAATCATAAAAGAATTATGCGGGTCTAAAGTAGAATTATGCCGCGTATACTCGAATTCCCGAGCTGAAATCTGGATGAACAGTACTGAATTGTGGCAATAAGATCATTGTCTTTATGATCCGATCTGCTCTTCTATGTTTTTAGCTTTTATGTTTCTTTTATTTTGGCACTTCTATCATTAGTACCATGTGGGCATGGCACCCTGCTTTGGCAAAGCTCTCAAAATTTGGGGCTCCATAAATACGGTATAGGGAACAAAATCAAATATTCTAAGATGAACTCTACAAAGCAAGAGAAGTAAAAGCATCGAAACCAAACCATATCGAACCGTATCAAACCGGTAATAAGTAAGGTGGGATGTCCTCCCATGTCCCATTTGCATTGCCCTCTAATGTGAGATTCATTAAGAACTCAGTTTGGACAGATTCCAGACATCAGACGTTTACCTCAAAATGTATGGACATCTGAAACTATAAATTGATAAGAGTCAACATTCTCGTTTCTATACACAGGAATGGACAACAAATATTTCTAGCTGTGCCAATGCACTGAATGCTTGACCACAGATTCTACTATCCACAAGCTCTCCAAAACGGGAAGAAGAAGCAGTAGTCATGCTAGGACATATATCACACTTAAATGATCAGGTGGTCATCGTCTATTCCCGGTGGTGACAGTGGTGGAACAGCTGCTTCATCATATGCAGCAGATTCAATATCCAATACCTTCCTAATGGTAGCCTTAGACTCTCTGCTTCTACCAATCCTTCTTGAGGGAAGGGATGCAGAGGCAACGGCTCTAGATGAGTTACTACCAGAAATGGATGATAAAAATTTGTCCTTTGAAAGAGTCGCTGGGGCAGATGCAATAATAGAGCTGAAGATACCAGACTCCCTCAAGCCTTGTATTATGGTCTGAAACATATAATAAGAGAAAAAGTAATCATTGGAAGATATAAACAAATATGGGAACCTGCTAAAAAAAACCAACTACATAATAAAAGTAATATTAATAAATTAACAGAATCTGCAACAACAAAAGAGTTTTTTGTCATTTGGAGGGAATCCTTTCTTCTTTCAATTTATATTTTTAATGCATAGAATTAGTCTTTATCAGTTTATCTTCTTTCTCTCTCTTCTTTTTTTCCCTTTTTTGATCCTAAATTTATTTCTCCTCTATTTTTCGCTGATAACTTATGCTTACCATGGGAGCATATATGCGAGTTAAAATACCCTTCCTCAGTAGCTTTATCTTTATATCTTTGTCACCCCACACAACATGTTCCTGGTACCTAGCAGCAGAACAGAAAGAGAAAAAATATATCAACTCACAAGAAGCAAGGAGGAGAAAAAGGAATATGCTCGTGCCAAGAATTCTTCCAAAAATCAATGAGATGAATTCAAATAATTCACAATGGCTTCAAACTGGAAAAAAACATGAAGATAGAGAAAAGAACAAAAAACAATTTCTCCACTAGAATATATACCACTTCAGCATTTCCTCCTCTGTTGCAGTCGAAGCAATTATGAATGCCTGCAATATATCATGTTTACTTAGCATAATAAAGGCATCATCAGAAAGAAATGCATTCCCTTAAATAAATAAAAGACAACTACTGGCAGCCAGGATTGGTTTGCTTTTTAGATTGCAAAAAAAAATTATCTCGTTGGACTTCTCTTTCTAGATTTAAGTCCTAGCAAAGCACACGTAAGCAACTCTTAGTGGTCAAATAACCGCTCTGTTGCCCATGGACAAACCATCTAGTTTTTCCATAAAATGTTTTTTTGCGTGTTCCATAATTCTGTCTTGCTACTCATTATGCTTATATAATGGTATAGGTCAGAGAAGAAAAACATGGGAAAAAAAAAAAGACAAATCACTAGACTCACAGCTCTGTCAAAATCCAACATAAAGCATCTTTTGACATCCTCCTTTGTAGGCTTGCAACCACACCGATCACGTCTAGAGGTCAAGTCTGAAAACTTGGCATATGTATAGTGCAGAACAGCAGCTTCCTCCAATTTAATTTCACTAGCAGCAATTAAATTAACAAAGTATTGACATCAGCAAGCCATTTATAAAGACGCTGCTTTGTTTATTCTCTATCTTCCACTATGAAATTAACATACTTTGGGGTTCTCATATAATTGTGCCATCTGTGTGCACCATTGGGACGAAGATGATCTTTAACTCGAGCAGCTGATTTCCCATTCCCATAAGTCAAAAAGTAGTTTGGATTGCCACGAGTTGATTCTTTGTACATGCCAAAATATGTGTCCTTTGGAAGATGGTCATAATTCCTCTTAAACATTGATACCTGTTTGCATAAAAGAACAAGGCATATATCAAATACCATACAGGTATCCACAAAGATTCTTTTTTTATCAATAAACAAGAATTTTATTGATGAGAATGATAGGTACCCTCATACATATACCACTACAATGACACGACATTTTCCTAAACAGTAAACTAAATTCCTAGCACATCTGTTACACCATAAAAGGAAATTTAATTACTAATATAGAAAATAGCTTAGCCTAAATGCACAGGGGGTATACAAGAGAAAGAGAACAGTGTAGGTATTGTTTCTGAATAAGTAATTGAAGATTTTAAACCAACTACAGTGTAGAAAATAATTCTGAGAACACCTGATTTTACTAGTCACTTTCTCTCCATAATCTGCCCTCCAATCAACAAATGCCACAATATTATTCTTCTCTTTTGAACTCAAACTTAGTCCCATAGACAAATCAAATTGTAAAAAGCAAACTATTATACAACATTAACTGTTTTACTTTGCTAGTGGGGCTCAATGCAAAATCCAATTATGATTATACATATACATAATTATCAGTAAACGGACAAGAAAATTACATGTTATAAAGATAATTGTTAACAATTCTATTTTTCTGTAATACAAAATTTCATTGATTTTTTTTTTTTTTTCAGTTTCCCCATTCTGGAGAATCCAAGACCTAAAGATTCCCAAATAAACTTCCTGTATGAGAAGCTTAGAAAACCATGAAAATACATGCAAGAAAATTTGATAAGAAGATTGAGAGGTTGAGTTAGGAGGCAAAAAGCTCGTTGGACCTACACAAGCAACCAAATTGGAGTAAACTGATTTGGCATTTGTTGACTATGATATATGTGTCTAATTTAGTGAAGGTAACTAACAACAACATATGTGAATCTACAATTACTTAAAAGGTTAAGATTATATATATATATAATATCCTTGTCTATTGACCTGTAGGGTTCAATAATCAAATCTACTGGACCAAGAGAAAGCAAGGACAGAGGATGATAAGGGACATTTACCTCAGTGAAAGGTTCTTTAATATCCTCTCTTTCAACACTGCTTTCCTAGATAATACAAATACCTCAATTAGTTATGATACAAGAAACAAATGCCATGCTAACAAGACTACCATGTTCAAATATTGTTTACTAGCTCTCAGTGTATTTTGCCACTTATACAAACTCTTTAACATATCTGAACAACTTCACTCACATAGTTAGGGAAAATAACCATATCCACATTTCCAGGCACATCTTGAAGCAACTGCCTCAAGGAATACTCCCGAGCACCAGCTGGGTGTAGTAGCTCGTCAGTGTCTAGATGAATTATCCATTCCATACCAGCATCCTGAGGTTTTAATAAGCACAAGAATATGTAGAAAAATTAACAGAATTATTTATCAAAAATAAAAACAAAAATGGAGGTATGAGATACTATTTTCCATACCCGTGCCATAACTATTGCCATCTCCATGTTGAGAGATTGCTTCACGAACAGCTCATAATTGCATGGCTTGTAGAAGAAACTTGAAAGCCATGTCTCATTCCAAATCCGACTGATGGTACCACAAACAATGGGCAAAAAAGATAAATAATTAAAACAAACAGATTTTTTTTTATTATTATTACATGGAACCTCACCAATTCAGACCCACCCTTGGGGAGTAAACTCCGGATACATAACTCCAACCAAGAAAACCATATATCAGTTACTCAAAAGGAACTCTTAGTATGGAAGAAGCCAGGACGTCTGAGTCTACAGCTCGTCCCAAGCCCTTCTTAAAAAGAGATATTATAAGAAATACTTTAGTAGTTTGGAACTTTGGAGAAGCTTCTCATATTGAATTTTGGAAAATCTGAAGTTACTTACGTCAAATACAACAATAATTTTCCTGGAAGAAGGAAAACAAAGCAAGAAAAAAAGACAGAAAGAAACACACACACACACACTCACAAATGGTCAAAGTGACTAGAGAGCTAACAAAACACATGAAAGGTAATACCTAAAACTAATAGACAAAGTAACGTGTTTTATATATAACAGAATTGACATATATCTATATTTATTTTATCTGTATTTATCTTTCCCCTCCAAAGTTGTCCAATCTTTGAGGAGGACAGAAGACTAACATACAATACTTTAGAAAAGGTACC
Source organism: Platycarya longipes (assembly GCA_036559045.1). Classification (NCBI taxonomy): domain Eukaryota; kingdom Viridiplantae; phylum Streptophyta; class Magnoliopsida; order Fagales; family Juglandaceae; genus Platycarya; species Platycarya longipes. The sequence goes on along the minus strand of CM071801.1, from coordinate 39,487,332 downwards.
CTAAGAACATATTTGATGCAACCATAAAAGTAACAGTCAACCGACCTGTTAGCCTGTTGCTCCTCCAGCTCTCTTGTTCTATATATCACTTTAACACCCTGAGAAAGTAACACAAGAATCCTGCTTAATGAGTTTCAGAAAATTAAACATAACTTAAATCAAAGTAGAACAACTCCATTAAAAAAATAAGCAAAATAAACATAATGAATGAGTCAACACTTAAATCGGCAGAGTAGCAGTTACATATTGACTTACTGGGATAGATTCCAGAACTTTAGACACGTTTGGAGATGCAGCCTTTCCTTCCACAAAAAGAAAAAAGGTTGAGACCCCAATAATCTTGTGATAAAACATCCATGGCAAGATCTGCTCTAAGCCAGCTGATGTACTCGTAGTAATACATATCTGCACATTCAGAAGCAACACTGCACGAGGTTATAAACAATCAAATAATTTAGACACATATAATAGAAAAGCTATTGGCATTGCCTTCTACATACACTCAATTTCCAAAAAGCAAAATCCAAGCTAACATCAGTCAGATAATCTATAACAGACTCATAATCAAACTCTCTATCCCCCAGTATCACGGAATCAAACCAATCACTAATGTCGCAAAAGACACAGCAAGAAATGTATCCAAAAAGCAACCCTTTTGGTCACGGATCGGAACACAGCAGCTAAGCCACCACCCAACTAACCATAACACACTAATAACCTCGGTTGAGTTAAGTTCCAACAACCATGAGAAGATAAAGTAATAGAATCAACACTTTCTGCCCATTTACTTAACATCACGATTATCTGAGCAATCAATCAAATGGTTTGCTTTCAGCCATACAACAAATAAACCACCTTAGAATTATGACTAGAATCCAGTCGACAGAAAGCAAACCCCAGAATCAGATCAAGCCCAAAATCTGAAGTCTCCCTCAAGTGCCAAACTTTACCTCAGAAATCCGAGCAACAGAAAGAAAGTCATTGAACAGATCAACCCCAAAAACCGAAATATAATCAAGAGTCGAGTGTTTGGTATTTGACTGGACAAAAATTCAAAACTTCCCATGCACAACACAAGAATCCAAGCCAGAAAGTGTAAAACCTAGAAACACATCGACCTCAAAAAGCGAATAATTTTAGAAGAACCAAACCTTAGGCCTCAGGTTGGAGCCGTAGTCGAACTTCCAGTCGTGATAGTAGGGGAACGAAGGGGAAGCACCACGGCCAAGATTGATGCAGTCGGAAGGCGAGGAGCGATGGTTGTGAGCAGTAGGGGAGAGAGTGGACCCCTCCATGCCGGGGAAGAGGTGCTGAGACCCAGTTGGTGCCCAGCGAGAGGTGGAGTCGGTGATCCCGCCTCGCCATTGGAGCACAAAGGCCAAGGTGGCGAGTGTTAGAGGAAGCAGGGTGAGGAGGAGGAGGAGCTTGGATGTAAAGGAATTGGAAGGGGAAGATTGGTTGGAGCGGAGCATGGCCTGGAGGTTCTGGTGGTTGGGCATTTTGAGAGAGACAGTGGGGGAGAGACTTGACGAGGCAGTTTGAACCTCGAAGAAAAACGTAGTATTTACCTCACCGGAATTATTTATTTCCAGATTTTCATTTATAGTATTCATAAATTATTTTTCCAAATATATTGCACAAAAGAGTAAAGTAAATCATACTAATTAATAACGTTTTCAATTGTCTTATAACCAAATACCTCAATAAGGAAGGATCAAATGTAATTCCTATAACTGTTGGGGTGTATCTATAATAATACCTTCTTTAGAGCATCTGCATTCGGTTGCTCAAAAAATCTCTCAAAATTTTACTTAAAAAGCCATTTTCTTTAAGGTTTTTTTTTTTTAATTTTACTCATTTTCAAGAAATTTCATACATCCCTTTCTCTATACTTTTCTTCAAATGTTAAAATAATATTTTTATATTTTTTCTTTATTAATTTTTTCTTTCACCTCCATTTCAATTCTTAATCAATTACTCTTTTGTTTTATTATCCCTATTTCTATTTAAGTATTGAAATAATTGAGTTAAGCATGTATACATTTTTTTTTGAATATTTTATATTAAAAAACCCAATGTTTTTTTGGTTGTTAATTTTTTTTTCTTCGGTTTGCAATTTTGTTTTCGAGTAAAATATTGTTTCATCAAATTTTCATATCAAATATAATTCGCAATTTCAAAGATTCTAATAAATTTCAAATACAGCAAAACAGTTGATAGATTGTAGAGAAATCATTTCAATAGCTATAGAAACAATGAGTTAGAAAGAAAGCCCTAGAAAATCCAGAACATTCGTGAAGAACAGGGTTCCAAATCGGCGATTGCAAGGATTCTAATCAAATTGAAACACAGCAAAACCTTTGATTTCGGAAGAAAAATCATATTCAATAGTCATGAAAAACAGTTGATTTCGAGAGAAAGAGTCAAAATCGAGGAATATGGGTCGAAGATGGGACTTACAGAGAGGGAGAGTCAATCAGAAGTTCAATCAGCGACAAGAATGTGCTCGAAAGTGTCTGCCGAGCTTTAATCCAAGTGAAGAAGAAGAAGAATGTGCAGCGAAAAAGAGACGGGAAACAAATTGTCCCACGCAGTGAATAGTCGAATGCGATGAGGGGTTACAATAGCCTCTAAAAAATGAGAGGCTATTATAGTCAATCTCATCCAGTCCCCTTAAAATTAGGGATTGGATGGAGGTGTGTTTTGGGGTTTCAAATTATAACTTATACAGGATTTTGAGCAATCAGTTAGAGGTGCTCTTAATCATTCTAGATAAATGCATTTTAAATCTGATATTGAGTGATTATTATAAAGACTTTACGAACAAATACGCTTCTAATATTGTAGTTTTTTTTAAAGCAAATTTAACAATTCACAATTTGATAAAGTGGTATGGTATTAGAGTCTATTTTTGGCTATTATTAAAGCTAAAACACAATCATAAAAATAAATGCAACGGCCAATGATATAAAAAATTTGATCATGATCTTTACATGACAAGAAGAAGATAGGGACAGTACACTATGTGATCCTTTTCTTTTCTCAGCAAGTTTGAACTATTTTATAACAAAACAGAAGCAACAAAGTATAGAGTTTGTGCAGTTATAATTTACAAATCAGGTAGGTCTTTCTCACTATAAAACTATAAGAGATAAGGAGGAATAGTATAGAGGGGCAAGCATCCATAATAGAGGTTGGAGGCGGCCTATTGAGCTACAAGATGCGCACATCGATTGTGAGATCGATAAATTTTCAAAGGTGTTGAGAAATTTGTGATCTTTATTATATGGAAAGTCATTTTCTCCCATGCTATCATCTTGTTTTTATTGTGTGTAATTCCTTGATATCTTTTATCATAATTTTTTTTTTTTTTTTGGATAACCTTGAGTGTCTTGGCATCATGTACATGCCCCATTTTGGCAATGTGTTTGGCATGCTCAGGTTGTCAAAACCTTAATTGAACGTCTTATCAGTTATCAACAACTAAGAAAATGCCTTCCTTTTTCCTTGTTTTTCTTTGGTCTTTTTGGTTAGTGTTTGGATCTTGGTGCATTTTAGAATGAAGCGTTAATTGATGTTTGGCACGGTTAACATGGTTTGAATTATCTGCAAGACCCATAACTGCATAAATGGCATAGCAGAGTAACGTGAAATCGAAAACAGAGTAACAAAAATACAAAATAAAGCAAGGAAGAGTTGTGTCTTCCGTAGGGATGTAACCTTGATGGAAAGTAGTCTCACTGAAATTCTTATTCAAAAGTTCATAATAATCTTTTCATTACAAAGCAAATTATATGAAACTCACTAAGGAAAGTAATAAACGAAAAATAGAAACTTTGGAAAGAAAGGAAAGGAAATAAATCAAAACATAAACTTGGAAACAACTAATATCAATTTGTAAACATGCCTTGGAGTCTGGCTTGTGCGAGGTTGGACTTTTCTTTTTGATTGAGATGATTCCTGAGTCAATGATCAAATCCTGCAGTTGCCAAGTTGGTGTCGCCCGCATCCTGCATCAATTCCCCTCCACTTAGAGTCAAACTCGCCTCAGAGGTTGGACTGTCATTAAGCTGCTCATCAAGAGGGTGGTACTCAAACAAGTCAGCCACGTTGAATGTGGGTGATATTGACAAATATTCTGGAAGTTCTACCACATAAACATTGTCACTAATTTTCTTGAGGATGCAACACGCCTTATATTTCTTGTCTTGCAATTTTCCATATGTGCCAGCTGGGAAACAACCCTTCCGTAAATGCACCATAAGTAGCTCCCCTTCTTGAAACACCTTGGCCCTTCTTTGCTTATCCGCCGCTTGTTTATACTTCGAATTAGCTTGTTTTAAGTTGCCCCGCACTTTGGCTTGAATTCCTTGAATTTTCTTAGCTAAGTTTTCAGCTAATGTACTGACCTCAGGGAGCTTTGGCAATGTGACTAAGTCAAGAGCATACCTCGGAGGCACTATATAGACTATCTCGGAAGGACTTCTTCTAGTATACCTGTTCTTCATATTGTTGAAAGCAAACTTGACTTGAAGGAGACTTACGTCCCATTGTCTTGGCTTGTCACCCGACACATAACGCAACATGTTACCCAGTGTCCTGTTGGTGACTTTAGTTTGTCCATTGGTTTACTGGTGGCAAGTGTTGCTGTGCTTGAGAGCAATTCCAAATTTCCTCCACAAGGTAATCCAAAAGTGATTGAGAAATGGTCTTAGGGACACCGTGTAGACGGATCACCTTTCGGATGTAATGGTCTTAGGGACACCGTGTAATGGTCTTAGGGACACCGTGTAATGGTCTTAGTTTGTGTCCCTTTCGGATGTAATGGTCTTAGGGACACCGTGTAGACGGATCACCTCCTTGAAGAAAAGATTGGCCACACTGGATGCATCCGAGGTCTTCCTACAGGGAATGAAATGAGCTATTTCTTAGAATTGGTCTACCACCACGAAAATAAAATCTGCACCCCTTTGAGTGCGCGATAGTCCAAGTACAAAATCTATACTTAAATCTTCTCAAATGCTCTGAGGGATGGGTTGCGACATGTACAACCTAGTATTCTGAGCTTGACCCTTCTTTAATTGGCAAACAGGACATCTTTGAACAAACCTTCCCACATCTCTTTTAAATTAGTGCCAAAAATAATGTTCAGCCACCATGGAAATGGTTTTGTCACGCCCAACGTGTCCCCCTAAGCCTCCCCATGCAATTCACGTAAGACATGCTCACTTAGTGAGGTGTAAGGAATACAAAGTTGATTCCCCCAAAAGAGATAACCTTCTTGCACATGAAAATCCGACCTGGGCTTTCCCAAAATACATTGCTTCCAAATATCGGCAAAGTCTCCATCATCAGCGTATAATTCTTTAAGTTGTTCGAAATCAATGATCTTAGTTTTCATGATGACGAGTGCGGATGCACGTCGATTGAGAGCGTCAGCTACTCGATTTTACTGTCTCGACTTGTGTTTGAGCACCATAGTGAATTTCTGCATAAAACCAATCCATCTCGCACGCATCCGGTTCAAGCTATTCGGGGTGTTTATGAATTTCAGAGCATGATGGTCACTGTAGAGGACGAATTCACGCTGAATGAGGTAGTGCTCTCAGTGTTTCAAAGCCCTTATCACCGCATAGAACTCCATTTATAAATGGTCCATTTGCGCCTCGATTCATTTAATTTTTCACTGAAAAATTCCACTGGCTGCCCCTCTTGAAACAAGACTGCCCCTATGCCCATTATAGAGGCGTCACACTTTACTTCAAAAAGTTTGTCGAAGTTTGGGAGTGCTAGGACCGACGTAGTTGTTAATTTCTCTTTAATGCTGTTGAAGCTCTCATCTTGTTCCTGTCCCTAAGAGAACCTTCTTTTCTTCATGCATTCTGTAATAGGAGCTACCAGGGAGCTAAAATTCCGGATGAACCTTCAATAAAAGGTTGCCAACCCATGGAAGCTACGAACCTGGGTTACTATGGTGGGTGTTGGCCAGTCTTGAATGGCACACACCTTCTCTTCATCAACATGTATTCCCTCGGCACTCACTACAAACCCCAGGAATAATAGTCTGCAGCTCAAGAAATTGTGTTTCTTCAAGTTAATGAATAGCTTGTTATGAGGAAGCGTTGCAAGAACCTCCTTGAATTGCTCCACATGTTCATTTTCATTGTGGCTGTAGATGCGTATGTCGTCGAAGTATACTACTATGAACTTCCTGATAAAGGGCTTAAAGACTTGATGCATGACACGCATAAATGTGCTTCGCGCATTTGAAAGACCAAACGAAATGTCCAACCATTCGTATAAGCCTTCCTTGGTTTTGAAAGCCGTTTTCTACTCATCCCCTAGGCGGATCTAAATTTGAAGATTACCGCTTCGAAGATCAAATTTTGAGAAAATATTGGACCCTACAAGCATGTCCAATAAGTCAGTCAACCTTAGAATAGGGAATCGATATTTTACCGTTATTCTATTGATGACGCGGCTGTCTACACACATTCGCCAGCTTCCATTTTTCTTTGGCGTGATCAAGGCAGGCACGACACAAGGACTCATGCTCTCTCTTATCAACCCCTTGTGAAGGAGATCCTTCACTTGACCCTGTAGAATATTATGTTTATTGAGACTTAGTCTGTAATGTGGTAAGGTCGGTAAGCTAGCTCTCGGAACTAGGTTGATATGGTGTTGGACATCCCTCATGGGAGGTAGTCCCTCAGGCAACTCAGAGGGCGTGAGATTTGGGAACTCGGACAATAGATATTGGACATGCAAGGTGACGCCCGACAGAATAGCGATTATTCTGCAGGCTAGTTTGAACAGATGAATTCGCAAGGAAGAGCACAAGAAATTCGCCCAAAATACAGAGAATACGTCTCTGAGAAAAAAACTGAATATTATCAAATGAAAGATTGTCGAAAATCATTCCACAAGCCGGACTAAATAGCTAAAATTCGTCTGTAACCGAATTTTACCAAAAATGGCAAAATCCCGAAAATAACGTAAAATTCAAATTCAAATTAAAATAAGAAATCTGTGAAAAATCCGGAACAAATCGGATTTAAAATGACTTCTTAACAAACATAAGAAATATTACTAAAAATAGTAAAAAATAACTAAAAATGACAATTCGGAAGGGAAAACAGCGGAATTTGAGGTCGAAAAAAGGGTACATGGAGCCATTCTGACACCCGTAGCTAAAGTTATGACCAAAAAACTGAAACGCACCTAAAAACTCCCACAATTAGAAAGAAATCACGATCACTTCCGGCCTTTACGCTGATCTGCCAATTCATGGTACCTCAACGCCATCAACGTGCAATCAAACAGCTCAGCATCATCTGTCTCGGATCCCCCTGCATCACAAGGGTAATTCAGAATTGGCAGAGACTTCTTCTCCCTTCACTATCAATGTCTATATTTCCCCCGTTCTCTTCACTTCATCTAGGAACTGGACCTCGCTGATGGTAAATAAATTTGCTTTCTCCTCAACCTGTTGGAATTTGTGGCTCCAGTCTGCAGTGGGGATGAGTATAATTTCTCTGTCTTGCCACCAAAAGGAATATATATTGTCTCGCCCCTTGTAGGTGGTATCAACATCAAATTGCCAAGACTTGCCGAGAAGAACATGACATGCGTCCATCTCCACAACATCACACAAAGTTTCATCTTGATAATACTTCCCAATAGAGAAAGGTGCACAACAAATGCTATTGATTGTGGTTTTGACTCTCTTTTAAATCTGGCTAATTTTGTAAGATCGCGAGTGATACTCTATTTTCAGCTCCAAAGCATTCACAAGGGCCTTGGATACTATATTTTCACAACTCTTGCTATCAATGATCACATTGCATACTTTGTTTCTAATAGTGCACCACATCTTGAAAATGGAGTGTTTCTTATTTTTTCCCTCCACCTTCGGAGCCAACAGATTTGGTTGGATAACACAATTGACAAGATCCCCCTCATTTCCTTCCACCAATTCTTCTAAATAGCCTTCGTCATTACTATCACCCACATCGATTCATCATCACCCTCTTCTATCACATGAACTGAGCGACGTGTGGGACATTCATTGGATCAATGCCTCAGCTGGTTGCACTGAAAACACTTCCCTGTCATGGCCCTTACATACATGTTATTGTTCCCTGCCTCTTTATGCGCTAGGGCCTTTGCATTTTGGCTACTAGTTTCTCCCTTTTGGGATTTGTTGTATGCCCTTGAGTCATTGAATTGTTGCTATGGGACGACAGGTTTTGACTGTGGTGCTTGAACTGGTGTTCTCGGTGGAGGCCTAGCCAGCTACATTTCAATCTTTATAGAGAGATTAACCGCCTCGAACAAAGACCATAAAGTATGAAGGGATACTTTGTCTTGTATGGTAACTCAAGATCCCTCCACGTACCTCGCAATTTGTTTGCCTTCCCTCTCTGAGAAATTGTTACAATCATTAAGCCTATAAAATTCCTCCATGTACTCGCTTACAGTTAACAGTTTTCACCCCCTGCTTACAATTTTGATATTGCTGGTAAAGGATTTGCTCATTATCCGAATGAAGAAATCTCGCCCTCATCAGTCGCTTCATTTTGGGCCACATGCACACCGTTTGTTTGCCTTGCCTTCTTCGATTGTTTTGCATTTGTTCCCACCACACAAGTTGTAGGCCACTAGCTTCACTTGTTGCGCCTCGGGTATTTGCATATAGTCAAAAAAATTCTCCACCTCTAGCATCCAGTCGAGGAAGCTCTTGACGTGGAGATGGTCGTTGAAACAAGGTAAGTTAATCTAATTATGAAGTTGTAGTTGTTGTCGGGAGCTCTCCTGGTATCTTGGTTATTAACAAAGTCTTCCACCCACCTCCTCATCGCTAGAAGAATCCTTTATTGTTTGGTTCCTCTGTCGATGCATGAAATTGTTGTTTCCTCTTGGTTGGTTCGGGTCCTCTTCCTCTCGATCTCTTCTATTTTCATGGTTTCCATTGCTTCCAACATTAACGTTGGCAATGGTTCGTTGAATCTCTTGTAACATCTTTTCAATCCCTTCGAATCTTTGATTTTGCATTTGAACAGCAACCCACATGGTATTTCGCGTTCAGCATTGTAGAGATTACCTTCTTGTCGTGCCATCGAGCTAGGCGAAACCTTGCTCTGATTACCAATTAGCGTAGCAGAGTAACATAAAATCCGAAAATAGAGTAACGAAAATACAAAATAAATGAAGGAAGAGTTTAGAGTTGTATCTTCCGTAGGGACATAACCCTGCTGGAAAATAGTCTAACTGAAATTCTTATTCAAAAGTTCATCATAATCTTCTCATTACAAAGCAATCGACGTTATATGAAACTCACTAAGGAAAGTAATAAACGAAAAATGGAAAGTTTGGAAAGAAAAAAAAGAAGAAATAAATCAAAATATAAACTTGGAAACAAATAATATCAATTTGTAAACACGCCTTGGAGTCTGGCTCGTGCGAGGCTGGATTTTTTTTTTTTTAGATGATTCCTGAGTAAAGGATCAAATCCTGCAATTGCCAAGTTGGTGTCGCTCGCGTCCTGCATCAATAAGTGAGGAAAAAGAGGAAGCATGTGCTCTCTACATCCAAACCTGGTTTGAGAATGATCAACTCTTCAATATCACACATTCCTCTCTCTCTCACTCTCTCTCTTTACATCCATGTACAGGTGCTTTTTTGTGCATGTTTGCTTATTTGATCTTGTCATATTATCTTGCTAATGATTTTAAATATGGTGTAATGTTAAGAATTAAAATATAGACTCTTTGAAAGATAATGATATTGCAACTAATGTGATTTCGTTGTGGAAGGTAAGGAAGCGCAATGCTGCTGCATAAGCATGTGCACTTTCCTCTTGAATTGGTGTTGGGTCTTGAACTGCTTGTTTCTCTATCTAATGAGGTCATGATGCACCAAATGTGATCATCATTCCAGACATATTCTCCTCTGTCATTGTTTGTTTTTGGAGGATGGAGTTATTGCCTCCTACATCATGTTGTTCTTTTTCATGAAGCAAGTTCTTGGTATTATCTAGCTCCTCTGCCTGCTGAATAATGTAGTATGTCGTTGTGGATGAATCTTTGTGCAATTCCTTCATTTATAAAGGTTTTTGGTGATTAATACATTAGGATCATTACTTCATAGTTAGAAACACAATTGCTGTTATTATGTTTTAGATAGAGTTTTATAAGTTTGTAATGTAATTTCTTCAAATGTGATAAAAGATAAACTTTGTTACAATGCAACCACTCTTGCACCTAAGGAAACAAATCTTAGTTGTTATTTTGATAGTATATCATAGAAAAATCAGTAGAGACCAACACAAAGCTATTGATCCAATCGAATCCAACGCGAGAAGCTGAATTCTTCATTTTTTCCTATGGTTGGCACGAGAATCCCTCTCAAAGGGGAGGATTCCAAGTAGAATCTAAAGCCAAAGAAGAAAATGCAGAGTTGGAAGAATATCTCTTATAGCTAGTTTTATTTATCTGAATGTAAAATGTATACAGTTGATCATTGAGGAAACTTGGAATGAAACTCCTAGCAATTTGAAAGTTCTTGCCTACTGCATGTTTTGCATGTACATCCAGACTCCAGATAACTTTAAATGTCACATCCAGAACAATATCATCTTTTGAAGATATCATGCAAACAAAACCATGATATTATCTTCTAGTAAGAAGATTTAATCCATGTTTTGCTTGTGTGATCCAGACTCCTGAGAATTTTAAGGTTGCATTTAGAAATCTAGATTAGCTGAGTTAATCTGAGTTATGTATAAATAATAGTGAATTAAGATGACTGAGTGAGTTTTGTGAGACTCACTTAGACAAATTTAAAATATGTTTGGATATTTAGATGAATTTATATATATTTATGAGAACATGTGAATTTATGGGACCCACTTTTATGAGAAGATGCTCTGCAGAGGACTTATGTGACAAAAATTGTGTTTACAACCCGATGTATGGATATAGATAAACAAAAAAGGCTAAATCCCAGGCATAAAAAACTAAAACCATCCAACCAAAATACAAAAATATTATAGGATAACAACTAGAAACCAGACCCAAAACAATCCTAGACAAACAGAAGAGAGCCTACAAGAAAGAGCACACACAAATAATGATAAAGCAAAGAAACCAAACACAACATTTCTAACATAGCATTACGAAATTCTCAGATAAGAATACCAACTCTATCCATACGAAGCTAACCTGTTGTGCAACATATTACAATCACCAGACCATTATGAATTAGACCCCTAGCTCCTTGGCAATAAAATTAGCCATCATATTTCCTTATTGAAAACATTTCTCACTGTATACTCCATACAAGAAAGATAGACATAATTTATCTCAGAACTTTTCTAAATACCAAATATTATAATTTCCTTTAGTGATCCAATTAACAAGAGGTTGATAATTAGTCTCTATCTCAATCCGATAAAACCCAAGCTAATAACATCGATGAACCACTTCCACCAAGTTTCTCATTTGATCAATAAAATATTGAATCCCTAACCCAAAAACATAGAATAAGCTGCATATAATTTACCAGCATCATCATGAATAACACTCCCGCGGACTCCTATCAGTCCAGGATTACCCAAACTACTATAATCAATATTAAGTTTCATCCAACCATGTGCGGGTCCAAAAAACCTCATCATACAAACCTTTTTAGAGTTAATGGATAAATTTAGGAATATCTAGACAATAAAAAATAGCCACATCCTTGTTAGAGATCCTGGGAACTTTCATGAACAAATGCATAATTTTTCGAACCATATTTTAATAAGAGTAATGATATACTTACTATTGATTTACCACTTGTTTATCACTTTTAGTGCATTCATTTTTTTATTATTTTCTTTTAAATATTTTTTTAAAGAATATCTGGGGTTCGGTTCGACTGAACCCCCCCTTTGCAGCCCCCTCTGCTGTTGCTGACAGTGGGCGACACCGTCCACCCCATCGAGATCGGAGGGAGTCGACGATCCCACCCCTGCGATGGTGAGCCCCGGCGATCTCCGGTGTGCTCCCGGCAGCCTTAAACCCAAAAATGGATCACCACCGCCGGCGGCGGTAAAAGTGGATGAGTAAGACCGAATTTCTCTTAAAAATTCATTTTCATTTTATTTTTTTATTATGTTTTTTATTATATTTTCTTCATTTTATTATATTTTTTATTGTGTTTTTAAAATTTTCTTTTATTTTTTATATATTTTATTATATTTTTAATATTTTTTATTGTATTTTTATAATAATTATAGGAGCTTAAGAGTGGGGAAGGAGTGGGCTGCAAAGACGCTGGGGTGCAGCCCGACCGCATCCCAGCATCTCCCATTTTTTTAACATTCTTAATCATTAAAAAAATTTAAAAAAATTATAATTTTACTAATAATCACTTTCTTAACTATTAAGGAAAAATAAAATTTAAAAAAAAAATAAAAATAAAAAAAGTGATAGAATAATGATAAATAAGTAGTAAAACTATCATTATTCTTTTAATAACATGCCAAACCGACTCAACCATGTCTTCCATGTATTCGTACCTTTATTTGAATGCCTATCCCAGTGCTTTCAAGAAGTAATTTAAAGGGCAGTTGATCTTTCTATTACAGGAACATACCTACAGTGGAGAATAAAGAATTATTAGGGCTCCACAAACCAAGTTATAAACAACTAGAAAAAATGGTTTTCAAGGGGGAAGTATCTACTTCTGCGCTTCTGCTACTTTAGATATTAGCTTGCTTTTACACGAACCATGATTGTTTTAGTTTTCTTCCTCCTTTATGGCCTTTTTGTGGTCCAACACAGCGGATGTATCATGTTTTAATTTTGATGTTGCGACAGCTATAGGCCGGCAAGATCTAGATCAATGCTGTTTCATTAACCAGTTGTTGAACCCAGAATAGTGTTGGTACACCGCTTGCGGGTTCAGCAAGGCTGAACTGCTTGCTTTAGCAAGGGGTTAAGTAACCTTCTTTCCTTCTATTTTTAGTATTTTTCTAAAATCCAAGGGATTTGCTTCCTTTTGGTAAACCGACAATATTTAAACGAAAGGGTTGGCCAATGATGTTAAAGTTTGATTTCTTTTTTTTTTTTTTTATAGCAAAATTTGAAAGTTTCCGAGGACTGAAGATTACCCAAAAAAAGAAAAAGAGAAGTTTACGATACTGGAAAAGTTAAAAGTCAGCTGAACTGAAGATCTCATTGGAGGGGAGGTTTCGTAGTTCTCCTTAATTAGGTAACCGTCAATTCCTATTGTAACATTCATAACAATGTTATCTTATATTTTTATTACATCTTGATTGAATATATGGAGCAGAAATTAAACAAAGGGCCTATTTGAATAATGAGATAAGATGAGTTGAGATGATTTATAAATGGAATTAAAACTTAAATTTGTTGCCACTTTTTTATGGAGGACACTTGTCCGCACAGATCTGAGAGGCAAATCAAAGAAGAGTTCTATTATTACTTTTCATTATTATTCATAACTCTTCTCAACACTTCTCACTATCCAAATAAATGGATGAAGAAGATCTAGAGCAGAAACAACCCTATAATGGAGGAAAAGATTCCTTGGCTCATGAACTAAACAAACCGTCTCATATGCTATTCTCTAGGTTTTCTTAAGGACATCATAGTATTCTTTTTTAAAATTGTTGGTGGGGTAGCAGCGTCATGTTCAAGGGTAGCAATGCCATGTTCTAGGGTTATTTTCCTAATGCTCGTCTGGCTTAGACCAAGTTTAATTTGTACTAAACAAGCAGAGGTTTCCAATGATCAGACTAGATTATTCTTCACTAAATTACAAGGAACTGCAACATAATCATGCAACCAACAAAGACTACAATTTATTTTCATTATTGATTCCCTCAATTCTTAATTACATTTGATAATTGATATTAATAAATGTAAATATTGGAAGAGATGGAAAAAGGAGAAACAAGAACAAAAAGACAATAATCAACCCCCTCCCCCCTCTGCCTAACTTCACCATGTCCATTAAATTTCAACCTTACTAACTGCACAATAAAATCTTAAACCCAAAATACAACTGTCGAGACATCTTTAAAAAAAAAAAAGTATGATATTTGCAGTCGTGAAGCACTGCAGACACTAAAAAAAGGAACCGGTGCTTCATTACTCAACCCTTGAATGAATTTCCTAACACTAGCTGATACAATTCTCCACTGTATTTTCTATTGCTGATGTATCATCTCTGTTGGCAGAGTTTTTGGGAACCCACCAAACTCTTATGCTCTTATCAAGGCTTCCACTATAGAGCAAGAACCCACCACCAACATTCCTGGTTGAAGCCTGTAAACATTTGATTGGACCTTCATGGCCAATTATGACCCCAACTTTAATAAGCTCACCAAAACCCTCTCTTTTCCATATACCAATACTCTTATCAGCAGAGCCACTGCACAAAATTTCCCCAATCAGGCTCATACACAGAACAGCCATTTGATGTGCTTTTGTCTCACATGCCAACTTCCAACTCAACAAATTCCCATTCCCCTCCCATGCCATCACATACCCATCTGATCCCCCTCCATAAACAAACCTTCCATCCTCGGAAACTATAACAGAATTAACTGAAACATCCTTATGACCTTCCAAAATCCCCTTCAAAGAATGTGAGTTCTTCCCTTCTTTTCCCCAAGCTTTAATCTTTCCATCTGCGGAAGCCGAATACACAATTCCATTACTTGCCACCAACCCATTTATTGCATCATCATGGGCTTTAATCGATTCCAAGCACTTCAAATCTGATAGCCTCCACACCTTGAGTGTCTTATCCCACGACCCTGAGTAAATCAACCCATTATGGACCGTTAAACAAGAGATACTATCGGCGTGTTCAATCCACAACTTTTTGTGGTTTCGCCGAGTTTGGACATAATTGCTTTGCTTCATGAACTTCCCCAAATAGTCTTTAGTTGTTGGGAGAGTATCAACAAGCCTGAATATATTCTCTGATCTCCTCGACACCTTCCAAACTCTAATCCTACTGTCTTGGTGCGCTGTAAACACCTGGTTTCCAACTGTTACAAGCGCCTTCACCGAGCCATCTCCTTGTCCAAACTTTGTGAATATCTTCAAATCGGGCTGCTGCCATACAATGATATCCTTGCCTTGTGAAGCACTCAATATGAACTCGCCGCATAGGGCCAAGCAAGAAACTGAACCAATATGGCCAGAAAGAATCGCCAAAGATCGATACGAGAATGACCCAGAAAGACTTGTACAAGATGACTGATATTTGACATCTTGGAGCTCGAAACGGAGGGATGTTGCTGAGCTATCATCGGCCTCACTGCTGGCACTGCTCGTACTTCTGCTGCTGCTGCTTGCTGCAGACAGTAATGGGGTCGAAGGTTTGATTTGATCTGAAACTGCAAGATCAACCATTGGGATGAATCTGTTTCCTCTCTCTCTCCGAGTTTATTCTGGAAAAGGGTACGTGAGAAAGAGAGAGCAAAAAGAAGGATGAAGGGGGAGCGGAGATGTAAGGGAAAATAAAGGGGAATTTCTTGTTGGAAAAGTATATGGTAGTACTGTATATTTAAATAGGAGAGGGCGTGAGGGGGTTACAACGGCTACTTTGACGAATAAGAAATTCATGTAAAGGGTTTACCAGAGGGTCCACCTCGCCTTTTTCCACCAATGGAGGATTGAGCTGTTGGTTAGTATTTTTCTATCATAGCTTTCCGTTGGCCAATTATAGCTGGCCAAATCAGGCGGATGCCTAGGATGTCTGTCTTGGACTTTGGCTTCTGTCCAATACATCTAACCATACAAGGTATAAATTGGGATCCACCCCTTTTTTCTAATTTAAAAATAAATAAATTTATTGGTCCGTTCAAAGCTCAGTGAATCCCAAACCTCAATCATTATCCCCATATACAACCTATGAACATGGTAAATATTATAGCTAGATATTCGTATTATTACCACAAAAAAACAGGTGATGAAAATAATTATTAGTGATTAAAATAGATTATTAGTAATTAAAATAGATTATTTATAACTAATAAATGATAATAAATAAGTAATTTTTTTTATAGTATATGTATTAATATCTCGTGTACAAATCTATTTCGAGCTATCATTCAATTATTTGCATAAGTTATCCTTGTTTCATATATTTATGAAACTTCTAGAGAATTCAAATTATGAGAATATCAGAAATGATATAAGAGAACATGATGGGTGGAAATATTTGTAGACTTGGACTCTGCGCCAATATTTAAGCAAATTTTGAATTAAATTGAATATGACTTATGAAAACTTTTTTTTGGTTCTCATAACTAATTAACCAGTTGCCTGATTAGAGAAAAACATGAAGACTTATAAAACAAAAAAACTCGCCCCTTGGGTACGTTGAGTCTAGATCATTAGAATTTCTTTAGGCTTGATTTGTCTTTTGACTTGAGTAATTGAATTGACAAGTTGAGATTAAAGTTGAAAGTTGAATAAAATATTTATTAGAATATATATTTTTAATATTATTTTTATTTTAAAATTTCAAAAAATTGAATTGTTTATTTTATTTTATATAAAAATTTAAAAAATTTGAAATATTGACTATATGAATTGAGTTGAGTTAAGATAAACTTAAAATACAAATCAAGTAGAGTTCTAACTTGCATGCATACTTATATAGGGTGAATAAAAACTAAAGGCAAGGTTAAATTTAAAAAAAAAGATAAAATAGTTTTGAAAAAAAAGTAAACGCGGATTTTTTTTTTAATACAAACGTAAGAAGTTTTGCTTGTGCTGCTAACACCAAGCTATTGGCTAAAAAAATATGTCAACAAGCTGTAGTATTCATGAGGGGTCCAGATAAAAAAGAAAGAAAAGGAAAGGCAATTAATTATAATTCTTTTAGTTAATTAAATAGGATTTGGTAGCATGTTAATGTTCATTAGTTCACGTGTATATCTGAGTCTCTGACCATGATTATAAACACTCGAATCACGATGTTTTTTTTTTTTTTTTAAACTAAGTATTGTCTCCTCCCACTGAGTCACAAAGGAAAACCCTAGCTAGGTCGAATTTCTACTTCCCCAGATAAAATTATATATTATGTAGAGAGAGAGAGAGAGAGAGAGAGCGCTGAATGATTTGAGAATATTTGTTAATATTACAATAATCTAATCTAAAGGCTTTAGGTACAATGCATAGAACACCAGCTTTGATTATTGGCACCATTAATATATATTTAAGAATATTAAACACACTAATCTAATTGTTCTTTTGCTCCAACAGTATTCAAATAAGAGTGAAAGTGGTCGGCTAAGAGTATAATATTATAATGATATCTTATAATCTTTAACAATAGCCTCCAAGCTCTAGAATATTAGCTCCTTCGTGCTCAACTCTTTCTTTTCATGATGGCCCCCTTCACTTTTTTCACATGGAAGAACCGTGTTTCCCAAGAAAAATTGGAGCTCGAAGTTACTACGAAATTAAGGGTGCTGTAATATATATATATATATATATCTATATATATATATATATATAAACAGCAGAGGAAATATATGGCTTTTTATTGAGTTTTTTTTTTTTGGTCATGAAAAGGTTCAACCAGACATGATGTACAGATTTTGATTACCTTAAAGTGCAATGCAAGCCAATGTTGGTGCAAGGAGCATGCCGGTGGAATTAGAAAAAGGAAAAAATAATTAGAGGGGAGGTTGATCGGTTTTGCAGATTCTGCTGCCAAATTGGATTTAGGTTCGGTTTTGTGCTGTGTGTGAAGATAATATTCAAATAAATGTCTGCAATATTCTTCATTATGATCATAGCAAACTTAACAGTGAAACTTATATATTCATTTAACTCGATCGGTGTTACTTTTAAGCTTAATTAATGTGACATTGAAACCAAGAGAACTGATTGTCTCTGGCGATTTATGCACGTACCTTTTGTTAACATATAATGTACGTCTGTTAGTTTCATATTTTTTTTTGCAGACACGTACATATATAAGATTAGAAGAGCAGCTCGTTGCATATGTAGTACTTTTCGATCGAGTTCAAACCTCTCTAAGTACAATGATTTTCTTTTTCGATACTGGATGTAGTAAATTTAGGACTGTAAAAAGATCGATCCAGACCGGTTGGACTGGACCAAACCAAATGGAATTCAGTCCGGTTCGGTCCAATTTATATATGGACTGAATAATTCTGGTCCAGTCCCAATCTAAGGGATTTTTCCTCCTGGACCGGACCGAACCCCCCATCATATATATATATATATGTATGTATATATAAATAATAGAATATAAGTTATAATATTAATATTAATATAGATTAATATAATAACATATTAATATATAATGTATACTTTTATAATATTAACATATTATAATTTATAGTAGTTGATTAGTTGTAGTATAAAAATATAAATTATAGTATATTTAATATCTATATAGAGTATTAATAATAATTTATAAGTAATAAATATATTATTATTATTTAATATATTATTACTAATTTATCACTATTTACTAACATATAAATATAAAATATACTAATGTAATAGTATTATTAGTTATAGTTTACTGACATACTTAATATATAATATATACTAACATATTAAAATATAATATATGCCCTTATAATGTTAACATATAAATAATAAGTGTATTATTATTATTATTTAATATATTATTACTAATTAGGCTAAAAATAATTAAATTTGGATAAAAAAAAAATATTTGATCATTGTAGAATTTTAGATTAAATTTAGTTCATTAAATTATATGGGGTACCCCTGGACTGGATCGGACTGTCTCTGGACCGAATTGGACCATACCGATATGATTCGAATAGGAGTTTTGTTCGGTCCAAGGTGAAAGAATTTTTGGACTAAATGGAACAGATCCACAAATTTTTCGGGCTGGATCGGACCATTTACACCCCTAAGTATATCAAACTAATTTGTAGTTGGGTTTGGAAGAAAAACTTGCATGGGTTTGTGATCTCATCTTGTTGTGTTTTTTACTTGGTTACAGGCTACTAAAAAAAAGATATTAGCGTAATTGGTGCCAAACTTGATTAGAAATTAAGACAAGATCATAAAGAAAAATTAAAGAGCAAAGAAATCACAAAATATATACAAAAGATTTATGAGGTTCGATCCTAATGGTCTACATCCATAGTAAGAACAGCATCTACGAGTCTTTCCATTGGTGGTGGTGAAAAGTTACAAGCTTTAGCATTCGATTTGTACAACAATATATAGCATGGATTTCACACTAAAATCAGAAACCCTAACCTTAGGAGTCGAAGCCCCTTTCTTTCCTCTCTTTTTTCTCTCGAATTTCACCATACACACAAAATGAATTAATTACACAATAATCCAATGAAAAAGCTTACATACAAGTTATAACAAAATGTCAATAATGCCCCTATTTCATTTCAGTATATAAACTCAAGCCTTGACCATAAGATGTTATGCTCGTTGCATGTCTAGATTTGAGAAGCTTGACATTTTATAACAAATTAATCTCCACATTGGCAAGCTTCAATCCTTGCTTATGTTTTCGTCTCATATTGTTGTTTCTATAATGTTCTCCTTAATGGGTACTATCAATTTCTTATATTAATCAAGTTCAAATAAAGTTTAAACTTGATTGTTGATAAGGATTTAGTCATCATATTAGAGGGGTTATCTTCTGTTGGAATTTTCTCAACCCCAATTTCTCCTACGGCAATTACATCCCTTATAAAATGTAACCTAACATCTATATGCTTAGATCTCTCATGATAAACTTGATTCTTGACAAGATGAATAGTGCTCTAGTTGTCACAGTAAACTGTGACATTGTTGTCACAGTAAACTGTGACATTCCCATCATACATGCATAGTTCATGAGACAACCCTTTTAATCATATAGCTTATTTAATGGCTTCTATCATAGCTATATATTCAGCCTCAGTAATAGACAAGGCCACCACAGATTGTAAATTTGCTTTCAAGCTAACAACTCCACCAAATATAGTAAACACCATACTTGAACGTGATTTTTTTTTGTGTCCACATTTCCAGCATAATCAAAATCTACAAAATCATTTAACCCTAGTCCGATATGAACATTTTCAAATATATTTTAAAGCATGCCAATGTAATTTTTCTAGTTTACTTATAAACCTACTTATAAGATTAATAACATATATTAAATCTGGCCTAGAGTAAACCATAGCATATATAATATTTCCAACCATACTAGCATATAGAATTTTATTCATAAATCTAATCTCTTTATTTATTTCAGGAGATTGGTTTATTGACAATTTAGTATGCTGTCCAACAAGGGTAGTAATAGGTTTTACAAGATTCATTCTAAATTTATTTAAAACTTTGGAAATATAAGATTTTTGAGATAAGTATATAAGCTTTTTATACATTTCTCTAGTTATTTTCATTCCTAAAATTCTTTTAGCAGAACCCGACTTTTTTTTAATCTCAATTTTAGCCTTAAGCATACACTTAACTTGGTTAAGATGAATTTTTTCCCTACAAGCAACTAACATATTATCCACATAAAAAAGTAGATATATTGAACTGCCATCACATTGCTTATAGTAAACATATCTATCAAAGCTGCTTGTACATAAATCATTTTGAATCATCTAGGAATCAAATCTCTTATACCATAAGTGATTGTTTGGGACCATACAAAGATTTTTTTTAATAGACACACATGATCATTTTTAGTAATTTTTGTGTTAAAGCCCTTAGATAATTGCATGTATATAATTTCTTCAAGTTAACCATGCAAAAAAACTATTTTAACATCCAATTGTTCTAAGTGTAAATCATTAAAATGATAGTAGCGTAACTGATGCCGAACTTGATTAGAAATTAAAACAAGATCATAAATAAAAATTAAAGAGCAAAGAAATCACAAAAACATACATAAGAGATTTATGTGGTTCGACCTTAATGGTCTACATCCATGACATAAATAATATCTACATCGAGTCTTCTCGTTGATGGTGGTGAAAAGTTATAAGCTTGAGCATCCGATCTGTACAACAATAACATCAATTTCACACTGAGATTAGAAACCCTAACCCTAAGAGTCGAAACCCTTTTCTTTCCTCTCTTTGCTTTTCTCAGATTTCAACATACGCACAAAATGAATTAATTACATAGTTATCCAATGAAAAAACTTATATACAAGTCATAACAAAATGTCAATAATGCTCCTTGCACACGTGTGCAGATCTGAGAGGTTTGACACTTTATAACACATGTTCTAACATATTTGTGTAGTTGATTGGTTTTATGGGCTTGTCTTGTAGTGTTTTTCAAGGCCGCATGCAAATTGAAATGGAATTGATGAATTAGATCAACAACGTCGTTAAGAGCTTGTGTTGCCCAGATGACTAACACAAGAGGGGGTGAATTGAGTTATAAAAAAAAATTAACACTTATAAACCAAATATATAATATAAAATATAAATAAAATACGAAACAGCAGAAAATATAAAGAGTAAGGGTAAGAAGAAACAAACTCAGTATTTTAACGAGGTTCAACCCCACTGCCTACGTCATCGCCTCAAACTACCCCTTGAGGATTTCAAATTTACTATTCAATCTCTTTCAAGTGAAAATAGAAACCTATTACACTTTTGAGCAATACCGCTGTAAAGAATCCGTGTAGAATACCCTCTACACTTGCAATCACCCCACACTTGGTGATTTAACTATTTTCTATCTAGAACACTTTCTATACACACAAAGGTTATACGCTCCCTCTTACAAATACAAAAGCTGATAATTGGTAGGTTATCAGAATACACTCATCAATGAGTGAGATAAAAATAATACAGCGCAACTTATATATCTCTCAAAATGAACAAAAATTAAGGCACAAAACTTAGAGAAGAGAGAATGAGGGCTTTGAAAAAATGATGCAAAACTTAGTAATTGATGTGTAAGCTCTTGTTGTGATTTTTGTAAAATTCAAGTGAGCTATTTATAGGAAAATGAGTCTTCATATTCAAATTTGAAAATGTTCACATGTAAAATAAGAGCACTATTCACTTTTCAAAAGATTCAAGTAAAAATATCTCATTTTTATATTTGTCAAAGACAACTTCATTCATTTTTCAAAAAAATCAAACCTAATATTTTACTTTTCATACATGACAAAATGAGCATGATTTATTTTTCAAACCAAATCATTTTCTTTTTGCATATTTCAAAAAAACACACAACTACCCTTCAAGATTTTTAAACAACACATGCATATATTAAAGATGACAATCAATCATATTACAAATTTAAATCTTTATGCATATGTGGAAAAAAAATAATTTTCGAAATTAAATATTTTAATAAAGTTATGCAAATGTAAAAAATGCAATTTGATGCTTTATGAGAAAATATTAATTTTGAGTCTTAATCCAATTTTAAATTTTAATAGATGTATAAAATTACTCTATGAGTTTCATTTGTAAACTTGTTCTTCTTTTTACTCATGCTTGATTTCTTGTTGTGTTTAGCTCTCTTTATGCATAGAAAACTTGAGTTTGAGTTTTGAATTTATTTGTTATCATTAAAATTTATACGTAGATACGAGACTTGAAACCTTAAATTTTACAGCTTGCTTTCAACAAACCTGTCCGTGAAGCCTAAAGTCCTGCTATATATGATGATCTTTTTTAGGCGTTGCAACTTAAAATTAGAAGGTTCCATTAAATGAAGTTTTTTCTTTTCCCTACTGAGTAATGATCATTTTGGTGGTGAAATATGTAATGGATCATCAATCATTAATGAGACTTACTTTGGATCGAGGAACCAAATCCAATAATTAATGCTTTGGATCATTCACAATCTTCTCACTAGATACATGATATTTAATATGGACGTTACATTCATTAACTTCATTAGGATCACAAAATCTTCAGTGGATTAATCATCCTTTAAAGGATGTTTATTGGTAGCTAGGGATCTTAGTTTTTATTAATTTGTCTTTGCTTGTGCTTATGATCATATAAACTACGCCTATCTCGACCATGAGCTAAACGTATAGCAACAAACTGGGTTTCTTCAAGGCCTTTGAATTTCGATCCACTCCAAAGACTCCTTTGATGGAAAAATTCAAATTAATTCAATCCATAGAATTGGATGGATGTTTATTTACTTCAAATTCTTTTTTTATTTAAGGATAGTTGTTCTTAGTGATACAATAGTAATTACAACTTTGAAGCATAGGTTATCCAAATTTATTGATCTACTTCTGCTTTTATAACAACACATAAGTTATACATTTGCAGAAACTACAATATGCATGATCTTGACCAATATCCAGCCTCATGGGGGAACTGAGAAACCTGCAACAAAATGACTTAACATGAATGCATTCATTCCAACTGTAAATTTAATGGAGGAAAAGGAAAACATATAATTGCTAAAGATAATAAAACTCTTTAATTAAGACATTAAATAATTATGATCCAAATAATCTAGGGAGTAGTACTAATAGTTTTTCTTACTTCCACACTGGGTTCCCACGAGGAGTGGCATGCCACAGTAGTTTGCTACATAGGCAAATTTCTTCATGTCAACCACCTGCTCGACATCCTTGGTAATATGCTGGCACATGCATGGATAGTTCAAAGTCATGAAAACACTGCAGCACTCTGGAGACGGGTTCGCCTTTTCCATATTCTTTTCAAGGAAAATACCACAGTGAGTTTTCATTGCCTGAAGATCACCTATGCAAGCTTGGCCAGCAACCATGTTGTTATTGTTATTGGACATTAGAATCCCAAAGATGGCTAAGATAGCCAAAACCAAGCTATAGTTTTTGAAAACTGTCATCTCTCTTTCTATTCTTTCACTTAGCTCTTTCTCTCTCTCTCTCTAGATGTGAGTTTGTTGGGGGTGTTGAGTGGTTTATATAGGGGTTTTAGGGAAGGTTTTAAAGTGATACTTTGGATTTAGGCCAAAATTGGGTT
Organism: Platycarya longipes; assembly: GCA_036559045.1. Taxonomy (NCBI): domain Eukaryota; kingdom Viridiplantae; phylum Streptophyta; class Magnoliopsida; order Fagales; family Juglandaceae; genus Platycarya; species Platycarya longipes. The sequence goes on along the minus strand of CM071801.1, from coordinate 39,463,328 downwards.
CCTTTGTTGCAGAAACATGCATTTAAGTGTTAGTGTATATTATGAGTTGCATGTGAACCACAACCTTTTTAGATCTTCGTGATAAAAGACAAACAAAATGTAAGTTTGATTGTTAAGAACATGTTTTACAGCTACACATTATTGATTACCTGCAACTAAAAAGTAGAAAGCTTGAGAGTTTGAGGAACACATCTTCCGACGCCTAAGTCAATAATGTGGGAGTATTTTTTAACCAAGATCATCCATTGAGATAATCAATGTTGGTTGAGTTCCTTTAGTTGAAGCTTCTTGATCATTTAGCTAATCACTGATTAGTCGGTGTTTGAATTTCAAATCCCTGGGTGTTCGGCATGACCACCCAAATAATTTCGAAATGATTTGGATGATTATTACTTTTATCCCAGAACAATTAGGTGGTTGCTTCAGGTCATGTAGCTGTTTTGGCGAATAGGTGTTGAGGGAGCTGTTCTCGACCGCGTGACCTTGGTGAGTGGCATACCAGAGGATGCTTTCCCGTGTAGTAGTTTCGAAAAGTAGGTGTAGTAGGAGATGTTCTCGATCGCGTAACCTTGGCTAATGGCATGCCTAGGGAATGCTCTCCTCGTGCAGCCATTTAGCGAGTAGATGTAGCGAAAATTGTTTTTAACCGCATGCATGACCTTGGCGAGTGGCGTGCCGGGGGATGTTCTCTCCATGTGGCCATCTGGCTAGTAGGGAGAGCATAAGATGTTCTCAATTGCGTGACCTTGGCAAGTGATGTACCTGGGGGATGCTCTCCCTGTGTAGCCATTTGGCGAGTAGATGTAGCGGAATACATTCACGATCACGTGACTTTGGTGAGTGGCGTACCGAGGGATGCTCTCCCCGTGGAACCGTTTTGGCGTGTAGGTGTAGCAAGTGATGTTTTCGACTGCGTGACCTTAGCAAGTGGTGTACCTGGGGATGCTCTCCTCGCGTAGCTGTTTTGGTGAGTAGGTGTAGCGGGAAGTGTTTTCAACCGCATAACCTTAGCGAGTGGCATACTTGGGAGATGCTCTCCCCATGTAGTCGTTTGGTGAGTAGCTGTACCGGAAGATGTTCTCGAACACGAGATCTTGGCAGGTGGCGTACTGGGGCACACTTTTATGATGAAGCCATTTTGGTGAGTAGGTGTAGTAAGAGGTGTTCTCGTCCGCATAACCCTAGTGAGTGGGAGTTCCTTGAATAGTTTGTAAAGTAGAGAAATAACATATGGAGAATTGATGTGTTATAAATAAGGGATTAAAATATACCAAAGATAATGAGGGAGCAATAAAAACTACTAAATATAGTGATTAGATGTAAAACATAATCTCAAGTCTTATGCGTTTCATTGGTGAGATAATTCGCACCCTTCCACATCTTTTAGGGGTCGAATGGGTTCCCTATCTTTCAACTAACTTGTACTTAAGCCTGCTCCTGGAGCAGGGTATGATCTTTTTCAGGATTTGCATCTTAAAAAAGTTGGTTCATTTTTAATGTAGTTTTTGCTGATTAATAATCATTTTGGTGGTGATATAATATATATATATATATATATAATGGATCATCAATCATTAACGAGGCTTTGAATGCTTTGGATCGAGGAACCAAATGCAATTAATACTTTGGATCATTCACAATATGTATTGTTCATGTGTGTGAGTGTGACGAGTGTTAGTTTAACTTCAAATTTTCTCTATTTAATATGGACGTTACATTCATTAACTTCACACTATAATATAAATGAGTAATATTGATTAAATATTTGTGACAAAAAAAACTATTAACAATTAATTAAAACAAATTATTAGCAATTAAAATGAGCTATTTACGATTAATAAATTATAACAAATAAGTAATTTTCTTACAGTGATTTTAATAGATTAATTATCCTTCGAGAGTCTTTAATTTGTCGTCAATAGCTTGTGCTCATGATCAAAACTATACTTTGTCGTCAATAGCTTGTGCTCGTGATCAAAACTACGCCTATCATGCCAAGATCCTTTGAATCAATTGGCAATACCTTGACTTCTCACTAAAAGAATTAAGGATCGAATCCCCCCACCCACACCCCATGTATCGATTTAAAAAAAAAAAAAAAACACTACTCCTATCATGGGCTAAACGAATAGCAACAGAACACCGGATGTTTATTTACCAGGGTTCCTGGGTTCCTGATCAAGGCCTATGAATTTCAATCCACTCCAAAGACTCCTTTGATAGCAAAATTCAAATTCCATAAAATTGGATGGATGTTTATTTACTTGGATCAGTAATTTTTTTTTAGTATGGATGGTTGTTCTTAGTGATACAACGATTACAACCGTGAAGCATAGACTATCCAAATTTATTGATATTAAACTACTACATGATCTTGATCATCCAGCTTCATGGGGGAACTGAGAAACCTACAAAACAAAATAACATGAATTCATTCCCAACTGCCGAATTTATGGAGGAAAGGGATCAAAACATATATATAATTTATAAAGAAAATTATGGTCTTTTATTAAGACATTAGTAATTATGATCCAAATGATGCATGTAGGCCGGATCGAGTAATAATTTTTCTTACTTCCACACTGGATCCCCGGGAGGAGTTTCATGCCACAGTAGTCTGCTACATAGAGAAATTTCTGCATGTCAACCAACTTCTCTATGTCCTTGGTGATATGCTCGCACGTGCATGGAACGTCCAAAGTCATGAAAACACTGCAGCACCCTTGAGACGGGATCGACTTCGCCATATTCTTTGCAAGGAAAACACCACAGTGAATTTTCAACACCTGTAGATCACTTACGCAAGCTTGGCTGGTTGCTAATATATTGGACATGATTATAATCCCAAGGATGGCAAAGACAGCCAAAAGCAAGCTATTCTTATTCAAAACTGTCATCTCTCAGCTTTCCGTTGATCTTTTACTTAGATTTGAATTTGTTGGGGGTGTTGAGTGGTTTATATAGGGGTTTTGGGGAATGTTTTAAGGTAATACTTTGGATTTAGGCCTGAAATTGGGTTCCTTCGACGTTGCAGAAACATGCGTTTATAAAGTGTTGGTGTAAATGAGATGCATGTGAACCACAACCATTTTAGATCTTCGTGCTAATTAAAAGACAAGCAAAAAGTAAGTTTTATCGGTTACAGGAAGATCAGGCCCATCCATGCAGGCGTAAGGTGTGAGTACAGATAGAACATTAAAAACCCTGTGCCAATGTTCTGAATAGACATTGTAACGTTAATATTTCTTATTTTGACTGATATATATTTTTTTGGGCTTTGCTTTTTAAGAACAAAATGTTTTTTTGGCTAGCTGTTCATTAATATTCGCTGATCAACTCATTATATTTAGTCTTCTCAATATGTATATATTATGGTTCCATTCATTAACTTCAAAATGAGTATTGTTGCATAGGATGGAATTAAAGATCACGAAATTTCGAGTGGGTTAATCATGATTATGTGTCATTAATTTATTGGTATGGATATTAATAATTTGTTATCATTAGCTCATGTTGATAGCTACTACATATGGGCTTAATGAGTTTGCTCATACTTGGATTAGTGTGATAAATTAGACAAGATCAAGTTTTTCTCCATAAATTAGTGTGCGAATCATTTATGACGAAGAAGATGAGCTTCGAAAGAGCATGAAAGTTCGAGTCCTTTTCAAGGCCTTTGGATTTAGATAGCAAAACTTAAATTCCATAGAATTGGATGATGCACGCTTATTTACTTCAAGTAGTTTTCATTATAATAAGGATAGTTTTCCTTAGTAATACAGCAACAATGAAGCTCTTATAGGCTATCCAAATTTATTCTATTTGATCTGCATGCATAACAGCACATGATAAGTTACACATTTGCAGATACTACATCTTGATCATTATCATCCAGCTTCATGGGGGAACTGTGTAACCTGCAACAAAATGTAACATGAATTCATTTCCAGCTGCCAAACTTAATCAAGGAAATGGGAAAAATATAATTTATAAAAAAAAAATGATGTTCATGCAAGTCTAGACAGTTATTTTTAATTTTTTTTTTAAATTACAATAATATTTTTTCAAAAATAATACTTTTTTTTCTATATAATAAAACAGTCTGCACAAGCAATCTCCTACTTAGAGACTGAATATAGAATTTCTCATTAAAGATCTAGAGAGTAATGATTTTTCTTACTTCCACACTGGGTCCCTACTGGGAGTGACCTGCCACAGTACTTTGCAACAAAGACTACTTTCTCCATGTCAACCAGCTGCTCGACCTCCTTGGTGATATGCTTGCAGGCGCATGGAATGTCCACAGCCTGGATAACAGTGCAGCAGCCTGGGGAGGGGTTCGACTTTGGTAGATTCTTTTGAACAAACATGGCGCATTGAGTTATCAAACCCCGCAGATCACCTTGGCAAGCTTGCTGCCCAGCAACCATGGCGTTGCTGTTGTTGTTGGACATCAGAATCCCAAATATGGCAAAGACAACCAAAAGCAAGATATTGGTATTGAGAACTGTCATCTCTAGACTTTCTGTTCTTTCACTTTAGTTTCTCTATCTCTTTTCTCTCTAAATTGGATGTTAATCTCTGTTGGGGTTGGTGAGTGGTTTATATAGGGGTTTATTATTGCAGAAACATGCGTTAGAGTGTTGGATGTAAATGGGTTGCATGTGAACTCAACCCATCTATTCGTGCTAAATTACAAGCAAAAAAGTAGGTTTGATCGGTTATTGGAAGACAAACCATGGCATAAGGCATGTGTGGACAGAACGTTGAAAACCAGCTTGTGCCAATCATGTGAAAGACGTTGTAACGGGTTTCATGGAGAGTGAGGGCTCGTCCTTTCAGACGTATTTTGAACCTTTGGTTTCTTGAGCTAGTTTTTTTTGGATATCTGGGTTTTTATTTTTTCATGCATGTCTTGTTATATATCTAAGGTGTTTAGTTGTAATTATGGTATTTTTCTATCATAAGAATTATTAATAAAATTAGAACAAAATCATTATTGGATTAAAAAAAGACGGATTTAAAAATAAAATTCCTTCTTCTTTTAAATGATATAATAAAGAAAAATTTATACAACTTTCTACTATTCACGTAACTTCCACACATTATATTTTATTTTATTTTATTTTTTTATTAAATATTTAATATATGAATAATGAATAAAAAATAAAATTATTTTAAAAAGAATAAATTTAAAATAAAAATATTAAAAAATTAAAAAATGATGGTGAGTAGAGATTAAAAAAGTTGTATACAACAACCTTATAACAGAACACTAAAAAAATGTGGGCTACACAGATTTTTTTTATTTTTCATAAAAGGTTTCTACCATAAAATTAAAATTTACCATTATATTTTTAAAAATTTTAATATAAAATATAATAAAAAATTCAATTTTTTCAAATTTTAAAATTACTTTTTCAAATTTTAAAATAAAATTAATATTAAAAAATATATTATAATAATATATATATATTTTTAAATTTTTATATCATTTCATCTTTAAAAGAAAGGGAGACGTTGGGGACCGGTCCGGCTGTCCCCAGCGTCTAAAGCAGCCCAACGTTAGTTGGGCTGCTTTATGATGAAAAATACATTAAAATAAAATAAAAAATATGATTAAATAAAAAAATGAAGATTAAAAATATAATAAAAAAATAAAATGAACAAAACATAATAAAAAACACAATAAAAAAATAAAAATATAATAAAAAATATAATAAAAAAATAAAATGAAGATGAATTTAAGGGAATTCGGCTATAGAACGAACAAAACCGCCGCCGGTGGCGGTGGGCGACACCGCCCACGCCATCGGGACCGGCGGACTAAGGCGACCTCACCCCTACGACGGCGAGCTCCGGCGAACTTCGATATGCTCCCAGCATCCTTAAACCCGTTTCGAACCCGTACGCCTATAGCCACCGGGAGCGACGGGGCTGCTCCGTTCGGGGGCAGACGGTCTGCCCCAGGATATTCCTAAAAGAAAACCCGGCCTAATTTTCCCTTGATAACCTTTTCTCGTGTCGTTTAGATTTACACTCTCCAAACGACAATGCGTGGAGGCAGGCCAAACAGAACGATGTTGCCATTCAAAAACTCCCGACCCACAACGCCTGAGCGCCAATTTTGTTCTTCCTGTTCTGCTTCTTTTATATCTCTGAAAAAGCCCTAAAATCTTCACTGGAAACCCTAGAAATTAGTGCTTGAAATGGACATGCAGAGGTGCGTAGTGGTGTGCACTGAGAACGAGGGCCTTGCGGCGTACATGTGGAGCAAGAGGCGGGAGCTTGCGGAGAAGCCCAAAGGGATCTCCGAGAACGTTGACATGACTCTTTCAAAGGCTTACTCCAATATATGCAACTCCAAAACCCCAATCAAGACCCTCAAAGACCTCTCTCAGATCAAGTGAAGTACCTTTTTCGTCTCCACGAAAAAAAAATGCTCAATTTACTGGGATACGAATGCTGATCGCATGTTATTTTCTCGAAAAAACCATTAGACTAGTTTATCGATTTCTTTTCTTTTTCTTTTTCTTTTTTGGGTAAATAGAGAACTGGGTAATTTTTTTGGATAAGGCGCTGATTGGTTACGAATTCTCATTACCTAGCGATGAAAAGTTCTGTTTTTGGGTGTACGTAGGAATTTTGTAGTTTTGTTTCACAAACTTAATATTGAAAGAAAACAAAACAAGCCGAAGGCCTCAAGTTATTGTAAAAACTTTATTTCATTAGTCAATGTGTGGTAATCGTAACACTATCTTCTATACTTTGGCTGCTGAGAGTGTCGGAAATGGAGAAAGCTTGGGGTTTTTGACGTAAAAGATGGAGAGAAATACTTGCGCTTAGTAGATCCCATAAAAGCGTCCTGTCTAGCTACTAACATTTTGATTTTTTTTTCCCAGGAATTTGTGAAACTAGAATAAAATGATGCTTGAAGCGCTTGTTTTGGTTTCTCTGCTAGTTTCCTTTTAATTTATATGCTATTTTATATATTCTTCGTAATGACTTAAATTGTGTTATAGGGGTGTGGGCAAATGGATCCTAAGACTTCTGCAAGGGTTTTTTGAGTCTGGTTCAGGTGGTTCTGAACCAGAAGACTTGTCTAAAGAAGGTAATTTTGCCACTGCCTTGGATTTTGCAATTTTGTTCATCGATTTCCATGGAAAAGTTCAGTGCTAAATCCAGCGTTCATTATTATTGACATTTAGGTAAGAGAAGGAAAGGAACCAAACGTTACGTACCACAAAAGAATTCTGTTGCATATGCCTTGTTAATTGCCCTTTACAGGTAACTGCTGTATAATATTTTCCTTTCTTTAGGCAAATTTTTTACTGAACCAAGAGTTTTAATTTAGACCTGGTTTGTTTTTAGAGATGAGATAAGATGAGATAAGATAAAAGTTAAAAAAGGAATAAATATTGTTGTAATATATTTTTTTAATATTAGTTTAGTTTTGGGATTTGAAAAAGGTGTTTTGGAATCTGAAAAAGATAAATTTTTTATTATATTTTGTATGAGGATTTGAGTGTAATGATGAGTTTAAGATGTGTTTTAGAGTTTTGGTTTCATCTCAATAAACAAATGAGGCCTTATATTTGCTGCTAGGGGAATTGCAAATGGGAATGAATTTATGCGTAAACAGGAGCTAATTGATGCAGCTGAAGCAAGTGGACTTTCTCGGATGCCAATTGCGTGCGTCAACTCATTATATTGATTTCTGATATTTTTTTTTTCCATTAATTTTAGAGGTTCCAACAGTACAATTGAGTTCTTTTAGACTGTTCTTGTTCTTAGGCCAGAAAAGGGAAAAGGAAAACCGGGGCAATTTGGAAGTTCTCCAAGGGATTGGTATAGTGGGTGGAGCTGCATGAAGACATTGATAACCAAGGGATTAGTTGTTAAATCAAGTTGCCCTGCAAAGTAAGGCTACAATTTTCACATTTCTTATTCGTTTTTCAATGCATACATCTTTTTGTTAATTATTGCATTGGGTATTCAAGCCGTTATCTCTATTATTATTTTTTTGATAGTAATTGTTAGGATGTCTTATGAGACGCTTTATCTGATGGTAGCGACCGTCAATGACGTCAGGCAAGTTATGATTATAGTTTTACTTTCTGTGTAATCGATTTCTTGGTTATTTTGTTAGAATTAAATGAGCTTTGAAGTATAAATAATTGTGCGAATGATAGCAGTTGGTGGCTACTGTTCTATGCAGGTACCAATAACCCCTGTTATATTGCAGGTACATGCTAACCCAAGAAGGTCAGGAAGTAGCACGTGACTGTCTCATGAGATCTGGTTTGGCTGATCCAGCAGATAGCTTGGCCAACACAGAAGGCTCTTCTGATAAGGGGGTGCATGGTATGCTGGATCTGGACTTGGTTCAACTTGACACGGATATAGATGTGATGCCCACATCTATGAGTTCAAGTCAGCAGAAGAAATTTCCGATAAAAAAAAAACGGCAGAAGAAATCAATTGATATTCCATTTGAATCAACTGAGAGGGTACATTTTCAAAGTGTTTCTTAAAATATTACTTGAACTCAGAGGCTAAACTATCTAGACTAGGAAGCTATCAACCATTTCAGTTCTTTTCTTATTATATTCCTCTCTCTTTTTCTCTCTCTCATTATATTCTTAACAGACCCTTCATAAACTAATCCTGGAACCTCTGATTAAGAATTTTGTTGATTAAGAATGAAACAGCAACCACCAATTGCAACCATATGCACAATTATTTGGTGGCTGCTGGGCATATAGATACTGAAATGATTTGTGTTGAAGTATATATCAACTCATGCCTTTCATATTCTTTTTAATTGAGAAAACATTTTATCTCATTCTGCTATTTGGAATATAATCCACTTGGTGCCTATGCATATTTGCCAAGACAAATTACTTGCTTCAATTTGTTACTTTCATCTTGTCCTTGATCACGTTCTCGTTTTCCTTCGTTTAGCTTTTTCTTCTTCTTCTTCTTTTTTTTTTTTAAAGAAACTAGTGAACAATATATTTATGGAACCATATGGAAGATCACGTTTTTCCTTTTTATGGTAGCAGTGCTTAATGTGTTGACTTGTGCTTATTTGTTCTATTTATTTGTTTTTTTTTTTTAATTGTACAAATTCCCTTTACTGTAGTTTATGCGCATGGGATACTCTAAGGATCAGGTTCTTAGCGCTTTCTCTGAAGTTTCAAAGAGTTCTCAGAAGGAGATCTCATCACTCTGGCCAGCAGTCTTGTGTCGTCTTCGAGAGGACCAAGTTTATGGTTTGTGTTCTACATACCAATCTGTAGGAGAAGATTCTGATAAGATTAATACCTGCACTAACCCAAATAGTAAGAAACATTGCTTCTATGTTAACAAATGATACTGAGTGTTTGATTCCCTACATAAATGCCAGGTCATGGAGATGTAGTTGGAAGTGAGAGTAGATTAACAGACCATTCCCATGATGACGGTGGGCATATGCCAGAATTATATTCTAATAACACGGCACCAAACTCTTCTACCTTGAGAGCTTGCTCATCATCTTCATGTGTAAGCAAATGATGCTTTCTTTTGCAAACACTTGCTTCTGAGTCCCAGACGGTCATTATGGCTTCTCAAATATTGCATCTGGGTTCACATGTAGTAAGCAGTGGACTTCCCGAACCTTGAGAAAAAGAAAATGGGTTGTTGAGGCCCTTTCCTGATTAGGCCTATTTTTTATTCACAAGATACTAAAGCCTGATTGTGATGATAATGGTTAGACGTGCTGATTAAGTCTATTTATGTATGCAACCCACGTGCATAAAGTAGTTTGCTCATATGAAAACAGACAGCCGGATTTAAATTTATCTGTCCCTTTGTTCTTGTACACAGTTGACTTAAAGATTGTGAGATTTTAATGACTTAATGCTCAAAATCCTTTTGCATCTCTTAGGATCACCCTGTACAAAAGTCAAGGATGGATGGTTTAGAAGGAAATGTGAATGTTTTGAGCATGCCACCTCTGAGCTTTGGGGAGAGATTTGAGGATGCATATGAAGTGACCTTGATATTGGATGATCGAGAGCAGTTTGCCACTCATGGGTCAGTGAACTTCATGCTTTGGGGAATTTTGTCATGCTTCTTGAAATGGATTATTATCTGTTCTTTAGGCATTAAGTTTTATTTATATTTCTCTTTTAAGATATAAGATAGGTGATGTTTGGAATGATTTTCATGTGGTAACTCTATATTGGGTTTTAGCTCGCGGTCTAGGAGAATTATCGAGAATATATGCAGTCAATTCAGAATCAAAATTGAGGTGAGTTCTCTTGAATCCTCTTACCTATTAGTTCATAATGCTGCTTTGAATATTGATGGGTATTGTTATTGTTTTCTTTATCGTTGTTGGTTTTGGATAATGGAAACCAGTATCAAAAGTTTTTCCCGTACCATTATACTTTCATACATCATATATACATAGAAAACTACTTCATATATGCATAGAAAACTCTCGAAATTTTGTCATAAATGTTGACTCTTCTGCAGGTTAGACGGTTACCAGTTGGAGATGGAATCTGGATAGCTCGCCATAAATATGTTGACAGTGAATATGTACTTGATTTTATTGTTGAAAGGAAGCGTGTTGATGATTTACGTGGTTCCATCAGGGATAATCGATATAGGGACCAAAAACTGAGGCTTTTGGTATTTCAAATAACTCAATGCCTTATATTTCTTTCATGAAGTTTCCCTGCAGCTGTTATTTCTGGTGTTAAAATTTGCTACACACACACACACATGAATGGATGGTTGCTTTGAGAGTAAAAAACTCTTGCTCTTGTGGGCTGCTAAGCATGCTTAAGGCTAGAGCATATGAAGTTCTTTCCTAGTAATTTTAGTATTTGGATTTTAGTTTGCCTGTGCAAGAATCTTGCTACTCTGTTTCATCTTCTGCTTATGTTTATCTTTAATTTATATCATCCTGACTTTTTTGGGTGTTAAATTGCATTTTGTAAGAGGTGTGGACTTAAGAGGCTGATATATCTTGTGGAGGGTGACCCAAATTCTTCTGAAGGTGCCGAAAGCATCAAAACAGCGTAAGCGATTTTCTAAAAGTATTTACAGGATTCAGATTTTTTCTTTTAACCAGAACATGCATGAGTGCAAAATCCATGGTTAGCCTATTAAATATACTGGGGTTGTATTTAAGCATTTTGTTTTCTTAATCCACAATTGTTTTTCAGAATTTCAAAACTGAACATGCAGTTTAGTTACATGGTCTGTGTTGCAAGTTTTTAATTACCACATATTCTGTAATTGCAGTTGATCTATCATGGTGTTTTTTCTTCTCATTTTGAGCAATTAGCATTATTGGTTCTGTTGATTTTTGAGGCATGATTACAGGCACTCCCCCACAAAAAAAAAGAAAACTGCCCCACATTGTTTTTGTTTTTGGCTGCCATTGATGTTGAAGAATTAATTTCTGATACGTATTCAAGTTTTTAATACTGTGCATTGCAGTTGTTTTACTACAGAGATTCTGGAGGGATTTGATGTGCAGAGAACAAGTGGTTTGGCTGATACTCTAAAGAAGTATGGTTATCTTACCCAAGCAATATCTCACTACTATAAATCGGTGTTGCCTGAGGACTGCACTAAGGGCGCAGGAGTATGCCCTCGTTATGATGAATTTGTCAAAAGGTGCCAAGACCTGGATAAAGTTACAGTCAGCGATGTGTTTGCCATTCAACTCATGCAGGTATGCACAGTTTTCGGGGGATGGAAGCACCTGCCCACGGAAGTCTAACGGTCATTTGAACCAATCAATTGGCTCAAACTTTCCAAGTTCATGGATCAATACTACTGATAATGATTTTAGTGAACATGAACCCCTTTTCTCTTCTGCTGTGCTGTGCGCTTAAGAATTTGTGAAAACATGTACTGCAACAAATAAATAAATATATACAATAAAATGTGGACTTGTGCTTAGAGGGGTGCATAGTCCTTAGATTTTAGTCTTTCTATTTCTGGAGTTCTTCCTTAATATATTGGAACTGAAATTTGTTCTGAGATTTTAGCAATACAAGAACCATAGAGAAATGATAAATTTGATTCACGCATGTTGCATCCCAGGTTTGTTCATCTACAACTTTCTAAGCACACATCTTAAATGCAACTTGAATTTAATCATGAAAAATGATAGGTGAACAGAAGGAAACACAAAGCAAATCACTGACAATACACATTTTTGTAGTGTTCATGGTACTATTTAAATTTTCTGTCACAATCAGGTGATTAATTCCACACATTTTCCTTTACTTGTAAATGCAGGTCCCACAGGTTACGGAGGATGTCGCCATTGCGGTTTTGGATTTGTACCCAACACTTCTATCTCTTGCCAGTGCCTACTCTCTTCTTGTGAGTTCCATTTTCCTTGGTTCAGAATTGGTATGAGCAAGTCGAATGGGTGCCTCTTTATTTTATTTAATTCTACTCATTCTGGCTTCAACACTCTGTTTTGACTAGGAGGGCGACCAAAGTGCACAAGAGGAGATGCTTAGCAGGCAGAGTAAAGATGTGATCAGTTTATTTGCTAGTAAGAATATATTCAACTTAGTCTGGGGCAAATGAGTGTTTTAATCCCTTGAACTAACAAGCCTTCATGGGTCCTGAAGCTTGTATTTAATGAAGCAAAAGCAAGCTGCTATAAACTTTGCGGAGATTTCACAATAGGGCACTGTAAATAAGAGATAAGTGTGTGGAGGATTTTTTGAATAGCTTTCTTACGCCGAGCAGTGCTGTTTAACTGTTAGGACTTGGACGCTATTTCACATTCTCTATTGAAATGTTCAGAAAAGATATGCCAATCAATCTTATTCTCCAAGTTTGTTGTAATAATTAATATCACTCTTATTACAGCTTGATGGCATAATTAATCTTTAACCATCATTTGAAAAAGTTTAGAAACCTCTAACCATCAGGATGAAGGGCAAGATTCTCAAACCAATGAGATTTGCATATTTGTCTCTAGATAAGTGATGGTAACTAAAAAATGTCAAAGAAAAGATTAAGACATCGACGTTAAAAATTTAAGAAATACTCGATTTATAAAGAGATTTTACAAAAGTAAAACTTATAAATAAATGTAGCTTCTTGTGATACTTAGATTGTGAAATTCTTTTTATTGTATAGTTGATTTTGCATAATATATTTAGTTATATCAGTTTGTGAGTTGCATTTTTATCAATAATACTATATATAGTTTTAGAGTGTGTAAATTTTGAGCATTCACTTTGAAAAAAAGTGGAATCTGCAATTAAAAAAAAGTTTTTTTTTCATGTGGCATTTACTCACTTTTTTTCAAAATGATTGCGAGAAATTTACACATTCTATGATTGCAAATATCATTTTTCTATTTTTATAAGATCTATTCGAAATCTAGCACTTCTCAAAAAGATTTATCTGGATTCATAGCAGAGTTTTGTTGCCTTTAGCTTTCAAGTAGGGAAAGATTGACTGCTTCTGCGCATTTCTTAACTCTATGCTCAAAAGCCAAAAATTTATTACAGAAGTAAATGTACAAAAGAGATGCTCCAAAGATCATTTGGTGAGGCAGTAATTCATTTGTCTCTGTGTTCCCAAATCTTTCACCAGGAACCTTATGCTTTAATGATGCGAAAGCTGTCCTCAATTTTCTTTGTATCTGAATTTACAAACTGCAGAAGTGAAGGAAATGAGTGAGACAAGTACTTGTATGCGCCATGAAGGTAGATTCTTGTAGCTAGAACTGCACGATACTGACCTCTAAGTTTAACTCTTTTTTAGTTGCATGCCCTTTAAAATAACCAAACTCGGTAATTCTTGATAGACTCCAGCTTTCCACCTGATTCAATGTATATGATGAAATTTACATGACAAATATATGCATCATAGAATGTACGTGTGTTTTGAGAGGGCGAGGAGTGGGGGACACTCAATCTCATTTGTTTTTTGAGATGAGATTAGTTGAGTTGAGACAACTGTGAAAACAAACGAGAATTACTTACATCATTTGGGAACTTGTCCAAGGAAAAGCCAGCCATACCAATAACTGCATGCAGTGGGGCACTATAATTGCTGTGATCATATGTATCAATCCCATTTCTATCCTTTTTAGGCATGGCCATGCATTTATTTTGGTAAACTGAGCAGGTTCTCTCATAATTATGAACATGGCCAAAGAGAACTAGATCAACCTGTTTAAAAGCAACCAAAAGTGGCCAAATTCATACTTCGGTATCTAAGATGGGATTACCAGTTAGTTCAGAAGCAACTTACTTTGTTTTGTAACAGTAATGGTTCTACCTCCATGATAAAATTTGGATCGACATTAAGTAAACCGTTTGAGGAAGAATACATGGGTCTATGCCTGTAATTTACAGATCTAATTGTAATTTCAAAAATTTGGAGCATATGCATATAATAAACACAAATATTATGTATATACATATTAATAAGATTTGAAAACAGATTAATGGTATATACATATTTGAAGTAAAGAATGCAACAACTAGAATATAAACAATATATATATTAAACAAGCACATGCCTGCAGAGGACACGCAGACAACCATAATCTATTAATCTGAAGAAACTTAAAAATCCTAATATATGTAAGATTCAGTACTTACCCAGTGAAAATTAACCAAGGAGTTTTTGATCGATCCACAGAGGCCAGATCCTTTTTCATCCACCCATACTGAAAGAATTGCATATATATATGTATATTATACATATATGAAAGAAGGTGATATGAAATTTGATTGTGAAGTAAAAATGAGAGAGAGTATTTGGTTTATCAAACCTGCTCAGAATTTTCTGTCCAATCATGCTCAGTAGACATCACAGTGAAGTGAACACTAGCTTGTTCTATGGAATACCATGGCTTATCGTTTGCTGGTGTTGGCATAGGAAAGTAAGTTTCATAAGGAACTCCACATTCGCCTCCTGAGTCTGGAGTAAAATATATTGATCCTGAGTGTATATAGTCCCTGATAAAGAAAGGAATGTGCACCCATATCAGCCAAAATGCTCATGGTTAGGACAGAAAATGGACTTAGGAAAGATTATAATTCAAGTATATAGGGGAAAAAGCTACCTCTCATGGTTTCCAATTGCTGTCATGTAAGAAACTCTTGATGCCACAGGACTTATTTGGTGAAGAAAGAAATCCCATTCAACTAAAAAGCCAGTGGCATAGCTTATATCCCCAATGTGGAAGATGGAGTCTATCTGGTTTGAATCTACTTCATCGGCCATGGCTTTAATCACTGAGAGGGATCCAGGCTAGCAAATCACAAAATTAGAAAAATTAACCTGGTTAATTAGTACATGATCATCAACTGTTATAATTTGTATAATATTCAATACATAAATACTACCTGAATGTAATGCTCGGCAGAAGCATCACGAGGAGCCTTTCCCATATCTCCAAATGCTAAAAACTTGAGTTCATCTGATCCTCCAGCAGGTGGAGTTCGAAACTGGGTTTGCTTACTCCAACCAGCTGAGTCGCTGTAGTATTAATGTTTTAAATAAATGCTGAAGAGTGTAATATATATATATATATATATATAGCGCTTTTCTTCATAAAACTGTTATATATTTAGGAGTTGGAAAAAGAAGCTAGATTTCAAAAGTACCTCCCATATCTGTAAGAGAAGGTGGTTGAGGGCTTAAGTCCTGTCATGACTGCGGAATGAATGAAGCCAGGATCATGCCACCCGAAGTCCTTGGCTGGACTCCCTAAAGCTGAGCCTAATCATGTCAATTTCACAACCAACCAACAAAATCTAAGTAGAAGATAAGAGGAAAGAAAAGACATGACACACATTAATCCCAATGTTTGTGGGCCAGAAGTGGAAATTAACAAAAGTGTGGAGACTCACTGCACATATTAGCTTGTGAGAATGTAGAAACTAGAGATGTCTGCGTTTTTCCATCTCCATATTGTACTTGTTGAGGTTTCTTATCCCCACTTACCCATGTTACTCTCATCTGCAATACAACATTTTAAGTGTTAATTAAGATTAATTAATGAGAATATCAACCAGAATTAATATTGTGTTTATTATTATTATTTTTTTAAAAAAATCCATATATAATATGATATATATGCATGGTGCTTAGTTACGTACGTACCGATGTTGCAGGTGAATCTATGCTTGAGATATGTCCATATAAAGGTTGGTTTGGATTGGCAAAATTGAGAGGTTTTGACCTCGTTAAAACACAAGGTGTGTCGAATCCACCAGCAAACAATACGAATTCGATGTCGGTTCTGATGTTGATGACATGAAATGTTAAAGAACCAGTGCAGGTGTAGGATAAACATACGCCCCTTTTGTATTTCTTGCATTCCTTCTTCTTGCAACTTAAATAGTTCGCATCTTCTCTCATGTACATTGCCTGCACCATATTCATGTGTACGCATGCATTTTCATATGACAATTACGACAACCATGCATATATATATATATATAAGAACAAACGTCGATCGAGGTACCTACGCACTACTTCAATTACTTAAAAGCCACGATGTTAATGTTGTTTGAAGAATCGATCGGAGGAGGCTGACATGAATAAAAGAAGCAATACATGGGAAAAAAAGATCATATTAGGCTTAATTTCTTGCCAGTGGAGATGATAAGAAATTAATCTTACTTATAAGACAAATAAATTCTTTACATTTATTTGTAATTGGACCCATTATATAATACGATGTTTGTCGTACGTACGTAACTATATATATATATATATGGTGTGAATTTTCAACGTTAAATATCATAATATATATATATATATAGAATAATTCTTTTTACAGTCCATATTTGATGGACTACAATGCAGTTCACATAGAAATGTTTTCATTTTATGATTAAATGAAATGAATTTTTCAAATTTTTAAAGTTTTTTATCTATAAATAAAAATATCTGAATCAATTTCATTCTAAAATGGAATTTTATTTATTTATTTATTGCTTGGACTGTAAAAAAGTCTATTTTTTTGAATTGTATATAGCATTACCCCCATATATATATATATATACTAACATGTATAATATTAATTTATCTCTAATAAGAAAGAAATTATATAATATCATAATCTTATTTAGAAGCAATAGAAAAATGGCCTGAGATAGGGTCCGGTTTAGATATAATAAGTATTTTATCTCATCATTTCATTATTATAATTTTTTAAAATTTTCATACATACAAAACATCATAAATAATTCAATTTTTTCAAATCATAAAAAAAAAATATTATAATAATATTTTATTCAACCTTCCACTTTTATTTTAGAATAATATGATTAATTGTCGCTCCATTTTGTCCCCTCATTTGACGGCTCAGGTATTTAATTTTTTTAATATTTTTATTTTATTTACTAATTAAAGAAATGACTAGAGTAGGGTATTGATATAATTTTATATTTTTTTTAATTATCAATCCCTCCAGTCCAAAAACTTCTTAAGAGATGTTATCCAAGAGACAATTTTAAAGCCAGGGCCCAGCAATGAGCTAAATGCGTAAAGTCACCACATTGGGAACAGCCACAGCCACCCGTAGTTTGTCATACGTGGACGTCATGACTTTGTAATGAATGTGGCCACCGTCTAATTATTTATGCCGTTTCGGCTCTACTTGCTGTATATGCCCCAACTACCCTCCCTAATTAATATTCACACCCACATATACACATAATTAATTTATTTTTTTATATAAATAATTGATTTTTCGCCTTATATACAAAAAAGAGAATATATATTTGGAAAACAAATCTGGACACGTTGCTTGCATATATAGTGAAAATACAAAATCACAATAATAAAACTTTAGATATTGTATATGAAATCACACCAATAACACGTTGCCATATAGGTAAGGCATGCTAATGATGCTGCTCCCTTGATGATTTTATTTGTATTTCAGTAATATAATATATATATATATATATATTACTTTAAATGGAAATTATTCATGCAAACTCATACAATTATATTTATTTTTTAAAAGAAATTATAATAATATCATTTTAAAAATGATAATTTGCTCTTTTTGCTCCCATACATCAATAATAAGACTACGCAAATAATCTCTCACTCAAGACTGTAAATATAATTTTTATATATAATTAAAATAATTAATCCTCGAATAAACAATTAAATCAAAATATAGCATAATTTAATTGATGTTTAAACTTGGATCTTCATGTTTATGTACCTTGACAGGATAATGGCAGAGTAGAGGAAGACTGCTAAGATCACCAGTTTGTAAATAAAAACTCTCGCTGAATGGACAACTTTCATCACTGCATATTTACGTAGAGAAAAAGATCAGAAGCAATAAGAAAATTAAGGCAAATTTAAAACATAAAAATCAGAGAGATAGGAATTAAAATAATTTCTTAATTTATTATATTAATATACACCTAGCATGAGAAGGTGAGATCATGGCGACCCAATCATTTTCCGACGGATTCGAAACTCCGGTAACAGTAACCGTGAGATATTGTTCATCCGAGAGGTTGGAATTCGAACCGACATTAATACGCAGGGAAGGGCTAGTGTTGGGGCATTGGGCTAACGTTCTTCTGTTTAATAGCCGAAACTCTGATATTGCTGTGTGGTTTCGGTGCATGGCCGCTAAGTTTATGTACATAGGATGCAACGACGACGACGATAAACAAAGAGAAGAGGAGATCAGAAACATAATGAACAATATCATGATTAAGAGTCTGCAGGAAACCCTCGATTCCATCAGAGGATTAATTACCATACCGGCCGGGAGAATACAAAGTAGTGTTTGGCAGTAAAGAAAGTTTTGTGATTCTGATCAGGTAGAAAAAAACCAGGGTTATGATTTTTGTCGTTGCTTGGGTCGTCGATCGGTCTAATCTTTTTTTTTTTTTTTTTTTGTAATGTTGGTTGAGAGATGATTTATGAGAGTGATAGAGAAGATCGAGCTTTTAAAGGTTGGGAAACAATAATGTGTGAAAGGATCCAATATATGTGGAGAATATGCAGGTAGGATGCCTTGTAATTACGCGCCGATTGATACTACGTAGGAAGCTTTGGTTTCTTGGCGTAACATCGTTGGTTAACTTGGTTGCGTTGATAGTTGATTCCATTGAGGTTGCTGCTAACTGTCCATTTCTGTCTTCATTTCCTGACTATTCTTTTCCCTGTTTTTACCCACATTGTCTAATTTCATTCTTTTCAATAATTAATTTCATTTTCCACATACTCATGGAAAATTTAAATTAATAAAGTTTTAAGTTTTTTCAATCTTATATATACGTCATCATCAGTATAGTATAATATTAATTAATCATCATGAGATAATAAGAAGATGATAAAAATTAAGATGATGACGAGTAGTATTGAGATTATTATAATCACAACTTTATACAATACTGATGTAGTACTAGATGCAGACACTAGATTCAATATTATTGCGTAAAATTACAATATGATATATCACATTAAGTTATGTAAGCTTATAAATTTATTTTTAAATTATCTTGTATGGCCGTAACACTAGTTCTCTTTATAACAAAAATGTTGCATTATATTGATTACTCGAAGCACATTAAATATGTTAAATATTCTAGTCTAAGGTAGGATGTAAATTAACGCTTCATTATGACTGCAAATAATCTATCATAAATATTCATTCTTATAGCTATATCGTGAAAGTGACGCAGTACGCAGACTGAAACCTACGTATACGTTGATGAACTCCTTTTTTGTTCATATATAGAGACTTTAAAGATTGCAAGAGGCAATGATAAAAATAAATAATAGTAAAAAAAAAAAATAACGTAAACAGATGATGAGAAAGAAAAAGAAAATTTAAGTCGTCAAATTTTCTTTTTCACTAGGTTTAACTGTGTCTGTTATCCAAACAGAAACAAAAATTTTGTCCTTTAATATAGCAGTGAGAAATGATATCAGCTATTTAGCTTCAGTCGGACGAGACATCCAAGAAAATTTTCTTTTTGTCAAAACGGATTGCATACAGGGTGCAAATTCCAACATTGAAGAAGCTTCGGCAACTCTACTGGCAATCAAGGAGGCTCTTCTTCAGCATTTCGATTCCATTCTTCTGGAAGGTGATTCTGAAGTAATAATACAAGCAATCACTGTACCTTCATTTGTACAAGTTTGGATGCTACAACCTTTTATAAGGGATATTGAATATCTACTTAAACAATTCAAGTCTTGGCAAGTGAAAAAAATTCATCGATCTCTCGATCGATATGTGCATAATATAGCGCGTTGGGCTGCTTCTACTCAAGCCCTGAGAAACATCCCAAATTCCCAATCATCCAGATCTCTCAATGCCTCATGGAGTTTCACAGTGGGAAGGATTCACCTTCTTTATAATATTTTAGCTTTTTAGATATTTAGGATGTTCTATGTTCCTTTTTGTTATTATTTTTAGGTTGTACTGTACTAACCTTTAATATGTATGTAACTTTTGGATTTGCTCAAAAAAAAAAAAGTACTATAGAAAATTTCATTAATTAGAGAAGAATATTGAAAGCTAGGTCTTGAAAATTTATGCGTGTTATATATATATTCTTGAATGGATCGATTAATTTCTTGTCTTGATCTTGTACTAATGGCTGGCCACTAACTGTCCAATTTGTCTTTCTACATGAGCATTCTGCTCCAAAGCATTAATTTGTTTTCCTATTTAACTTTAGCCAAAAATATTATACCCATTTTGCATTGTGTTTGAAAAGCAATCCAAAATCCAAATCCTTGGAAAATAATAATCTCAACAAAACTTGCAATATCTTCCCATTATAGTAACAGTATTAATCATAATATACCATATTAATTAGTACAGAATTAATGAATAATGATTTTGAGGAGCGAAGTTCTTTCTTATTAGATTCTTATGCATTCAAATAATGTGATTGGGAATTGTTATTACAGCAACTGCGTTCAAGAGTTCACACAAATATATGGCCTGAAAACGTACGTTTATAAGCTCAAATTGATCATGAATTCCCACAAGAGATTAGGAATCTTTAATTTGTTTTATTGCACTTTAAGTATGAGATGGAGATCAGAGATCAGACAGAAAGAAAAAAGTACTACAGTTCTGATCTGTCTGTGTTTCTGTCCCTCTCGACCTCGTCTGCCTCTATCGCCCCGAACCGAGTCATAATTTGTGAGACATCTACATATTCGGCTCTCTGCTTTTTAAGAATGCGGAATCTGTCCTCAACTTCCCTCGTGGCTGCATTCACAAACTGCATTCAACATTGATGAATCAATAACAAGTTTTGTTTCTGAAGCTAGCCAATTGCTATAATATGAACTTTGAGTATACAAATTAATACCTCGAAGCTGATCTCTTCCCTTGTTGCGTGCCCTCTAACATACCCAAATTTAGAAATCCTGCGTAAACTCCAATTGTTCTCCTGTTCAAAACCAATAAAATTAAGAGAAATGATATTTGCAGTTCACACAACTATGCAAGACTGCATAATTGCTTAAAAAAAGTGAGTAAAATATGGGGCCTAATGTAAAAATTTATAAGCCTAACTCATCTCATAAAATCGGTTCAATAAGAGAGGATTACTCATTCCTTATAAACATGCTCAAGATCTTGTCCACAAGCAATATGAGATTATTTCTCAACACCCTCCCTTACGTGTAGGTCAGTATTTATTCTTATCCTTGTCACATGGTAAGTGGTGTGGGCCCTCATTCATCTTATAGCAAGCTCTAATACTATGTAG
Organism: Platycarya longipes; assembly: GCA_036559045.1. NCBI lineage: Eukaryota > Viridiplantae > Streptophyta > Magnoliopsida > Fagales > Juglandaceae > Platycarya > Platycarya longipes. Next base: position 39,441,552 of record CM071801.1, on the reverse strand, counting down.
AAATTTATGGGTCTAATTTATCTCATAAAATTAGTTCAATAAGAGAGGATTGTTCATTCTTTATAAACATGCCCAAGACCTTATACACATGTAATATGAGATTATTTTTCAATACTAAATGAAAAAAAATTAAATTTTTAATAGTGAATTTTACTTTTTTTTCAAAACAATTATGTAATATTTACACACTATATGACTGTATGTAGCATTACTATAAGATTAATGATGTCAAAAGTAGTACAGCCAATGACTATGACATGCAAAGAACATGCTTGGGAAAAGACTCAAAAGAGGGAGATGAGATGGGGATCAAGCTAGCTACTTACATCGTTTTTGAAGTTGTCCAAGGTGAAGCCTGCCATGCCAATAACTGCCTGCACTGGGGCACTGTAATTGCTGTTATCATAAGTGGCGCCGCCATTTTCATCTGTTGTAGGCATGGCCATGCATTTTCCATCATATATTGCACAAATTCTCTCATAATTATGAACGTGCCCAAAGAGAGCCAGATCAACCTGGATATTGCATGTGTTAGAATGTAAGCAAAGATGAACAAGTTACAAACTGATAACGATTCATCAAACAGTTCAAGCTTACCTTGTTTTCAAGTAGTAATGGTTCTACAGCTTCCACAAATTTCTTATCCACACTAAAGATTCCATCTGTTGAAGTATACATGGGTCTGTGCCTGCATTGGCAAATTTTTCTGCTAATTTACTGCTGGAAAATTTACTTTGCAATTAAAATGATAAAAATTGCCCAGAAAGTTTAATTACTTACCCCATAAAAATTAACCAAGGAGTTTTTGATCGATCAATGGAGGCCATATCGTTTCTCATCCACTCATACTGTAGAAGCACAAAGATTAGGAGATATATGAATGTTGTTAAGAAATCTCAATTAATTATAAAGATATCATAGAAATTAGTATTTTGTTTCATCTTACCTGCTCAGAATTTTCTGACCAATCATGCTCGGTTGAAATTATTGTGAAATGAACGCTTGCTTGTTCTATGGAATACCATGGCTTATCCTTTGCTTGGGTTGGCATTGGAAAATAAGTCTCATAAGGAACTCCACATTCTCCACCTGAATCAGTAGTAATATATACTGATCCTGAGTCTGGATAATCCCTGAAAAATACAGAGAAAAAAAGCATTAATTCATTACTATTTCAACTGAACATTATGCAAGTTTCTGCATTAATAACAGCCAATAATTTGAAGGAAACTGGATCAAGAATATACAATTGCTACCTTTCGTGGTTTCCAATTGCAGTCATGTAAGAGACTTGGGAAGCAACTGGGTTTATAAGTTGAAGAAAAAAATCCCATTCAACCAAGAATCCTGTGGCGTAACTTAGGTCTCCAATATGAAAAATGGAGTCAAATTTTCCAGAATTTACTTCCTCAGTCAAAGCTCCAACCACTTCGAGGGATCCTGGCTGTATATATTTGCCATAAATAATCAAAAAATATATTCCTCTAAGCAGAGCAGTTTTTGATGTACCATATTTATGAATCCTTGTTAATAAATGGGCTCTTACTTGTATGTAGTGTTCAACAGAAGCATCGAGAGGAGCCTTTCCCATGTCACCATATACGAGAAAATTCAGTTCATCTGATCCTCCAGCAGGCGGAGTCTTGAACTGTAATTCATCACTCCACCCAACGGAATCACTTTGTATAACCAGAAGAAGAAGAAAAAAAGAAAAGACAATCACATTGTTATACTTCGCTTAATTTCAAAAACTATTAAAACTAAAATTCTGTGGTGTTTTTATAAGGTAAATTATATAAAATTATTTTTTCCAATTTTTTTTAAAATTTACCACCAAAATCGATTTTCTGTTCCATCAGATGCCATGTTATATATACTACGACTAAAAAAAAAAAAAAAGTAGAGTTCTATGAAGTTCATATATAGAGCCATGTAGTCTAAGTTCAGTCTCCTCTGTTTTTCTGATGTTTTGAACAGAACATAATCTGAAAGAACAGCCAATTATATTCTTATAAGGTTATACCTTCCATATCTGTAGGAGAAGGTGCTTGAAGGCCGAAGGCCAGTCATCACCGCTGAATGAATGAATCCTGGGTCATGCCACCCGAAGTCCTTGGCTGGACTTGGTACAGCAGAACCTACTCATTTAACATTTAATTAGCAGCAAGTATTAATTAAGCAGAAGATGTAAAATAATTGGAGAACTAGTATAGCTATAAAGTGATTACATAAAAATAATCTTATAAATTGATGTGGCTTGATATAGTTTGTCAGATTGTAAAATTATTTTTCTTGTAAAACAGATCTAACGAATACATGAAATCACGTTAGTTTGTGAAATTTTTTTTTATTTCATTTTTATGTAATCTCTTTGTGACTATTACACTCTTCAAATAATTGTTACAAGCTGATAGTATCATAACTAAAAGCAGTGCATGCTATATGACAAGCTTTTGAAATATTTTTTTGACATGTAAAATATTTAATTAAAAGCAAGGTTTATATCATGTTAAGCTAGCTAGCTATCTATCAATCATCTTAAAATAAAACAGCTTAACATATTGTAAAGATCACATAAATTTAAGCATTTATAAGATTTACATAAAATGTGAGACAGAAATTGTGAAGGGCAAGTAGGGTAACTCACTCGTCATATTATCTTGTGAAAATGTTGTAACTTGTGAAATCTGTGTTTTTCCATTCCCATATTGTACTTCTTGTGGGGCCTTATCACCACTAACCCATGTTAATCTCATCTGCACCACCATGTCATTATAAGAAAATTATTTATTTATGACTAATTATTTTTTGCCAAGTTAATTATTTTTTGTTAAAATGTGTTTGTTTTCGTTGCAAATAGTCATTATTGTCGCAAATAATCTATCACAAATACTCCTTTACAGTGTGCTAGCTATTGTTTTACTTCCTAATTAAAAAAGCATTTCTCTTATAACCAACGTGTTTGGTTTTTTTTTTTTTTTTTTGTGTCAATAAAAATGTTGCTTGCTTACTGAGGTTCCGGTTGAATCTGTGCTTGAAAGATGTCCATATAAAGGCTGGTTTGGATTGGCAAAATTGAGAGGGTTTGACCTGGTTAAGACACAAGGTGTCTCGAATCCGCCAGCAAACAACACGAACTCAATATCTGTTCTGATATTAATGACATGAAACCTTAAGGAGCCACTGCAAGTGCTTTCTACGCATTTCCCATGCTTATATTTCTTGCATTCTTTCCTTGTGCAGTTGATATAGTCCGGGTCGTTGCTCATGTACTGCGCCTGCATATATGCATTCAATTTTAATTATATCGACATATAAAATTATATTAATTTAAAAAAGAAAATTACATCATCATGTACGTGTTATTTATCATCCTTTTTATGAATATAATTAGCATTCTATTTTAAAATGAGATTAATCTTTCCATTGATCATATTTTCATAATTAGCGTAAATACAAATAGATCAGTACTTAATTAGAAATATTGTCCCGATCATCATCATGTCATTATATGTCTATTCGAATTATTGTTGCTCACAACCATATTGTTATAAAAACTTATGACAAGCTAATGATTCTGTAATAATTTATGGGCCTAATTTATCTCATTATAAAACTAGTTCAATAAGAGAGATTTACATATTGTTTATAAGCATGCCAAACATTGTTCATAAGTAATGTGAGATTTATTCTTCAACACTTTCCTCACATGTAGGTTAATAATTTTTCTAGTCCTTGTTACGAGTAAGTAGTGTAGGCTCTTATTCGTTCTATGACAGACTCTAATTAATACTATATAGAAATTCATAGGTTTAACTCATTTTATAAAACTGATTCAACAAAAAATGTTTACATATTATTTATAAATATGTTCAAAATCTTATTTACAAACAGTATGAAATTTATTCCTCATCAATTGATGTATGCCTTTTTTTCCCATGTGGACATTGTATGCTATATATATATATATATATATATATATATATATATATCGTGTGTGTGTGTGTGTGTGTGGATAGAGCACAGGATCGCGCGAGTTCCTTCCATAACAATCGCAGAATTTTTTGCTTCATTAATTTCAAGTCGGACGATCTAATACTAATATAGTCCGGTTGATTAAATAGAACCAGATTATTTTATGCCATTAAAATCGAAAAATATGATCATCTGAAAAGAAAAACAAATAATAATTAATATGAAAATTGACTATTTATATATAACTAGGCCATGCATTTTAATGCCATAATTAGGTGATTAATATAATTATAAGCTAGTTATAATTAAGCTGCCTGCACAGATCACGTGACTAACCTAGCTAGCAGCTAGCTCATACCAAAAACCCAAGGGAAAAAAGTGAGGCTGCCTTAATTATGCAGGAAATTAGGCTGATCAGTGGTCCATTTAGTTATAACTTAATTAATAATTCCATTTCATGTTTAACTAATTCACCCCAAAACTTAATATTATATACCTACCTTGCAAAATAAAATAATTTCATTCACATGATTTATGATATTACGTACATGATTACATCATGATGCTAATTGCTATATTACACGCGGATTAAGATTCTTAATTTTGATGAAGTACTACTCGGCCTCATGATGATGCTATATATATATATATATATATATGTATATGTATATGTATATGCCTTTAATTGACTATTTTGCCATGGTCCCGTGGGCTATCATGGGGAGTACTCTGGGACCCATAGCCCACAGGGACCATGCATGCTTGGCATATATAATGCCTTTACAGACTGGAGCGGATCCACGTTAGTGGGTGGGGGCTACCGTCTTCTCAAATTTTTAAAAAATTTATTTATAATATAAATATATATCATTTTTATATTTATATATAATTAAAATTTTCTCTCATATTATAAAATAAAATAAAAATTATCCTCCCAAATTTTTTTTACTAAAATTATTCTTCTAAATCTCAATATATATCCACTTATATTCTAACTTTTAACTTTACTGAAACTCAAATTTTAATTCACATAATCTTATAGTTATTCTGACAGTCTAATTCTAATAAAAAAAATTGATTATAAATTTATATGATTGTAAAATTGATTGATTATACTCATTTATTTAGTTCCACTCTAACTTCCATAATTGTGAGATATAGTTTGTTAAAAATCTAATAGCGTTATATCATTATTTATTAAAAAGTTCTCAAATTTATTTTTGATCTATAATTTTTTTTTAAATTATAGAAAAATATGAGTAAGTACTCAAAAACAATTGATTTTATTTTTAAAACAAAAAAAGACTTAGACAATTCGAAGAGTAATATACATTTAGAGAATTTGATAACAATAGAACATGATACTTCTATTACTAATGATCATTCTTCTAAAATTTATATGTATCGTACATTTTATCAATCGCCTCCCCCGCGCAAACACAAAATTCTAATTCCAAATCTGTATATAGAAATTGAGCTCCCACGGCATCATGCATTGAAAACATCTTTTATAACCAAATACTGGTTAAAATATACGTAGTTATTAAAATTTTGGTAATTGAACAATTTATTCTAATTTCTTTAAAATGTACGTATTAAATCCCGCCTTATTTTGGCACCCCTCGATCTCCCAAATAATCTTTAATTTGAGTTTCGGATAATATATAATATATAATAATATAATATAATATAATATATTATATTATATATAGTGCGATAGCGATCCGATACTTATATGAATTACAAGATGATAATGATAAGCGTGATTATAAACTGAGACGGGAAATAAAAGAAAAATAGATGAGATATATATATATATATATATATATATTATCATCAACGAAAACATGCATGCATGATTGATTAGCTAGCTAGCTACAGCATTTAATTAATATATTAATCTTAATTTATTATAAAGGCGCATATAATTAAAAAGTTGAAGAGTATTTAGAAAAGAATATACGAAGAATTTAATATGGTTCGACCTTAAGCCCTCACTTTCATGCACGACCATGATAACAGCTAGCTAGCTAGCTAGTTAATTCGCACGTCGTGTATTTATCAATTAGCTATTTTACATCATTTTGTCTAAAGTAATATAATATATAGGAATCTGTGTCACACACAATATATATAAAGAGAAAAGAAAAGAAAAGAAAAGAAAAGAAAAGAATAAATTCCATCGTCCCAATTATGAATTAAGAAAAAAGAAATTAATTAGAGAATTATATCCTAATTAATTAATTTAGAGTTTTTGTTTCCAAAATATATTTTCAGTAAAAAGTGAAAAAAATTCCGCAAAGTACTCATCTATGAGGGTTAAAATTAGTTGGAAGCTAGCATGCATGCTACGCACGTTTTAAACATCTCTACATTAATGAGTTTGACAAACATGCAGGTTGTCGTGTTTAGTACGTACCTTCACGGGATAATGGCACAGCAGCGGAAGTTTGCTCAGATCACCAGTCTCTGCATAAAGAAGCTCATTTGCAGTACATTTTGAAACATCGCTGCATATATCATTAATTTGTATGGAAGAGGAGAAGGAAGAAAACATAAACATGAGTCATTGACGTACATTTGATACTGATTAACATGACTACGTACGTACGTACAATGAATACATATAAAAGAATTCAAGTATTTTGAGTAATTCCTATAAGAAAAATGAGTATATATAATCAATTATTAACTGTAACCAAAATAACTATTTGTAAGCTGTTTCTGTTTGAATACGCGTGTGTGTGTGTGTGTATGGAACTCTTACTTTGAATACTGATTAACTGGTGAAACCATAGCAACCCAATCGTCCTTCTGAGGAACAAAAACTCCACTAACCGTGACTGTCACATTCTCTTCATCGGCAAGGTTGGAATTGGGAGTAACATTTATTTGAAGAAACGGGTTTGGGTCCGGACAATCGGATAGTATTCTTCTTGTTAATACCCGAAAGTCGGAGATGAAAGTGTGATGACGGTGTTGTTTAGTAGAGTTGACAATGGAAGGAGGCAAAGTCCATGAAAAGCAAGGAGAGGAAGAAGAGAGAGAGAAAATGAGTAGGATGGAAGTTTTCAAAACCCATGAGGAAGAAGATGAATGAGGAGACCCCTTGAGGGACATTTGCATGAGCTTGATGGCTTGGCAGAAGGCAGAAAAAAAGATTCTAAATTCTCTGGTTCTGTTTTTTTTTTTTTGGTTCTGATTTGGTTGTAAAGAGACAGAAAACTTAAGGTTTTGGCTTGTGTGTTAGGTACTGAAGGACAATATTGTGGCTAAGGATCCCGATCCCATACGTGTGGATGATAAGGAGTGCATGAATTTGGGCCAAATTACACGTGTGGGACTAATTTATTGGTCACGCTAGGCCTCTCGATTGTTTTGAGAAAATTTTTTTAATTCATTTTATTTTATTTTATTTTATTATTATAATTTTTTTAACTTTTAAACAAAATAATAAAAATAATTTAATTTTTTCAAATCTCAAAATAAAAATTAATATTTTAAAAAAAAAAAATATTTTATTTTATTTTAAACTTTTGTCTCAACTCATCTCATTTTATTTATAAATACAAACGAGGCCTAAAACTATTGGTTGTAATGGTCACTCGTGTCTTCTCACACTTCTATTTCTTTTATGCTCTGTTTAGATAGTAAGATAATATGAGATATATGATACTTTAAATAAAGTTAAAAGTTAAATAAAATATTATTTTTTTAATATATTATTATTTTAAGATTTAAAAATTTTAATTATTTATTCTATTTTATATAAAAAATTTAAAAAAACTATAATTATGAAATAAAATTAAAATATTTCTCTATCCAAACGGAACTTTATAGTATTTATCATTGTTTTATATGAATTGTTCATACTAAATACTCAATAAATATTTTAAGAGCAGTACTACTTTGTCACTTGAGTAGTACCATTTTATAATACAGCTAGCATAAAAATGGGTTTTATTTTTTATTTTTTTTCAATTTTTTTTATCATTTTAAAGTAATTTTTAAAAATATGAAAAAAAATCAATACATTAACAATTACTTTCTTAATTATTACGTAAAAGACAAAAATCTTTAAAAAAAATTAAAATATATGAGATGTGAAAATAAAGTGTAAAATAAGATGACAAAGTACCGTTTTCCATATTTTAAAGCATACTTCATGTATTGATCTCTCTTTTAATTGATATTCTCGAGTTTGAATAATAACATATAATGAATCTTAAATCATCGAGATATCGTCTTTAACTTGTTGGGAAGTTATATTATGCTTTTTCGTCAAGCTAAATGCAAAATCAGGGGTTTTAACTTGCATGGGGATCCCTTCAGTTTAGATGGGTTTGCATGGGCTTTCAGTTTTGGACAGAGCGTGGGCCAGTTGAAGACCATTCCCCATTTATGTGGGCTTTTGAAAACAGCACCAAACACGTCGAATAGCCCAAAATAGCTGGATCAGGACCACCATTGGAGCTCGAAGTTTTTCTCATAACAGTAATATTCATGATGTAACTTCAATTATATGAAGTGTGTGGCTCAAAGATGTTCAGAAATTTACATTGGAAATGTCATTTTTTTCTCTTCTTCTTTTTGACAATTTCCAATCAAAAACTCACACCCAAAACATCCCAAATCTCGATTGGACATCAGAAATTATCTTATTTTTCGACAATTCCAACCCCGTGACCATGTCCCCACAAAGAAATCAAGCATAAGACTACTGTTCGATTATTTCCACCACCCATTATCCCCCTTTACAAATCCTTATCTTCTTGTCAAACAAATCCTCCTTTCTCGTACCCCAAAGTCATTTAGCTGGGATAAGGAAAAATTCACCTAAAATCAAGTTAGATAAGGAAAAATAATATTTATTATCGTAAAATGCATAAACGTTACACAATTATTTTATAAAAAAAATAAATAAATACAGACCTCACATAAAAAAATATATATTTTTAATAGTAAATTTTATTTTTTTTAAATTATTTATACAAATATTTATGCATTTCACTGTATTGATATTTGTGAGTGCTCTATGATTTTGTTCTTGACCCATAAATCTTTGCTGAATTTGGAGGATTTTTCATAGCAAAGTTTTTGTTCCCCAAAAATCCATGTCTAGTCGCTAACCTACAAGAATGTGTCTCCTTGAAAACACCAACAGTAAAGCATTGGTAGGGTCGATTGAAATTTTCAGGTTACGTACAAGACAAAGGAACAATGTATCTTTCGTTGCTAAAAGCCAATATGCTGATCTCTAAAGTAAGAAGCTGATCTAAGGATATACTCTTTGAAATTGAATCAACAAGTGCTTATATTTACAACATTATAAGCTTTCGCTTTCAATGATGATATCTGTACCTTGGAAACACCTACTGCCTCAAGTTGGACCTGTTTTTTGTTGTATTCATTTCTTAAAACTGACAAATTCCTCATACCAGACCCAAAGAGAGAGAGAGAGGAGGAAAAGCCAAGAGGAGAGAGAGGGAAGGAGGGAGAGAATATGTAAATTTTTCGTCGAACTTGAGGAGGTGAAGGTAAGATTTGGACGGCAGAAAAGAGTAAGAGACATTTACAGAGCCTTGGACCCATCAATTTCCTCCGATATTAGTTTTGGAAAATGTCAAATATTCCACTCTTGAGATTCCGATGGGATTTTTATTTTTATTTTTTTCATATAATTTTTAAGTAAATATTTTTAAATAATATTGTGATTTTTTTTATATTTTTAAAAAAAATATTTTAAGATATTAAAAAAATCGTTAAAAAAATTATTTTTTATATAATTTTTTTAACATCTTAATACATTTTTTAAAATATAAAAAAAAATTATAATATTATTTAAAAATACTTACTTAAAAATCATATTAAAAAAATTTTAAAAAAATTCCATGGAGATCCCAAGAGTGGGATATCTAGCATCTTCCATTAGTTTTTTGACATTGAGTTTACGTGTTGGAATCTTTGTTTGTTTTTTTATTTTGAATTTATCATTATATATTTTTTTTTAAATTTTCATACAATAGAAAATAAAATAATTGAATTCTTTTTTAAATTTTAAAATAAATTTTTTAAATTTTGAAATAAAATTAATATTAAAAAAATATTTTATAATAATATTTTATTTTATTTTCTAACTTTTATCCTATCTCATTTTTAAAAATAAACCAAATAATATGTTAATGAGAGATAAAAAAAAATGTGAAATGACAGCCTTGTAAAGTTTTTTTGGCTAATAAAAGTCCATTAATGCAGAGAAAACGTTTTGCTGTAACCACGATTGCAAACAGAGAAAAAGAAAAATGAAAACCTGAAACTATGGGCTAAGAATCCAACAAAAGGTTCCGTACAATATTGTATTGATCACATGATGACTTTATTTTCCAACATTGTTTCCCCACACGTTTATTCAAGCAATTAGTTAACAACCTCTTAGTTTTTTTTATTAGAACAAAAGAAAAAAGGAATCACTTCATTGTTTTGTGATATATTGTTGTTTCATGTTTGGTGAAGATGCTTGGCATTTGACCATTCATTGTGAGGAAGAGATTTTTCATTCACTTATAAATCATTTAATATAATTGCTGACAAACTTATTAGATGAGATAGGATATATTTAGTATCAAACGTGTTTAAGTACTAACCTAGAGGCTTCAAGCCTCTAACTATAATCGATGTCGAACTCTATTGATACTTATTGATCTGCTCTCATGAGCAAGTCTTCATGTCTAAATTCTTAGTAAAGAGTATTATTATTCTCGATTTTAAGTTTTATTATTCTCAATCATGATTATTATTTACGGCCTGTATAAATATAGAGGTAAGATAAAATTATCTCGTCTCATTTCATATTATATCAACTCACTTGAACTCAATAATCTAACTATTATTTATAAATCATCTTAATTTATCTCATTTTATCATCATGAATAGGTCGTAAAATCTATCATCAATTCTAAGTTAATTTACTCAAATATCATAAAGAAATACTTATATTTTTCTTTTGAAGGCTCAATAAGAGGAATCTGATAAGGTTTTATAAAAATTATGATAAATTTATTCACAAGTCATATTAGACTTCTCAACAAAATTTGTCCCATATATATGTGATCTAAGATTGCGAATTAATAGTTTAAAAAGTAAAAGAAAAGGGAAAACGTCAATTGGGCCATTGAATAAACATGTTTTAGTAGCAAATGATATTAAAGGAGTGGAGCCAAGTTACCCCTAGTATATTCCACGCCTAAAGTTAATGCTTCCATCGACTTTTGGCATTTTCTAGAGCTGCCTTGTCTCTCTGTCCAAATGCAAGAAGAAAGTACCCAGTGGATAGTCTTTCGCTTTGAAAATAATCCAAACCATGGGTTTGGAGTCACTTGGAAACCTTTCCTTGCAATCACCACTACCCACTAAGCGACAAAAAAAAGGATGCTGTCTTCTTTTGTTAGGGCATTTTTGGATTGGTGCTGTGGTTGAAAATGATACCCAGTTTGGCCAGCTCTTATTCCCATCCACTTCGCATACTGACAAAATTCAACATAGAGAGAGAAACAAACAAAGCTTACTTCAAGAGGAAATCTAGAAAGAAAGAGACGGAGGGGAGAGAGAGAGGGGGGATTCTTTTAACTCTGTATTTCAGAAAATACCATATTCCTTTGATTCTACCAAGGAAAAACAAATTGATGACGACAAAAACATACCTCGTGTTGTCACACGCAGCCATGGAAAATTCCTTCAAAACATGACCTTTAATTCCAATATTCACTTGGCATCAAAACCCTGCATAAATCTGATACCCTCTTTGATGGATTGAGAGATTGAGTCGGCAAGCTTTGAAATTTTCTCGGGGGGGTTTTCTGGGTTTTTGATCAATTTGAAAATCCAGTTGGGAGCTTAAAGTTGGCGGTGTACTCGAACAGTTCTCTAGGAGGAACGTTTTGCTGGTAATTTCTCCTGTTTCTGTTTCATGAGTCTGATCCCTTTGATGAATTCTGGAAAATAATACACCTTCCCGCTGGAGGATGCCTTTGATTTTTGTATACTGGGTGAAATTTTCTTGTATTCAGGCATGGTTTATTTGCTAGGAAAATGAAATTGTTGGAATATAACATAAATGAGGTTTCCAATTCCATTTTTGGAGTATTATGGTATCTAATTATCAAAAAATATATATAATATATTATGGTATCTAGAAAGCATTATGTGTCAATCGAGTTGGCCTTGCTTGTCAACGATTTGGTTTTGTTTTGTCCATCTTTCTACTTTTTTCTTGAAATTGTATTATGATTCTATGAGTAATTCGAAATCCAAATATGATCTGTTCAGCTATCTGAATGTTGGAAAGAAATTATGGGGAAAAGGAAGTAAGATTATGGACTTGATCTGATCTGTTGTTTTCGGAAGAGCTCGTTTAATACATACATATATACATATATAAAACATCGATTCTAATTAGCATTCTTTAATAACCTTTAGAAAAAATTCTAAAGCATTGATTTTTCTTCGCATCAGCTTTCCCAGTAATCAAAAGGTGCAATGTAATATTCCTGCATTAATATTAATTCCCTTTAGTCTCATTCTAGCTATTTCCAAATGCTTCAGATTCTCCATTCCAATTGCTCAGAACTTGCTCATAGCTGTATATGGCTGGATCATTTCAAGAGGATGGATCTTCTTTAAATTCTTCACCTCTCTTTCCATGGATGTCACTATCTCCTGGGTCAGGATCACCATACTCCTGGCTCAAGGAGCTGAAAAATGAGGAGAGGGGTCTGTATTTGATACAGCTTCTTCAAGCCTGTGCTTACCATGTGGCTGCTGGTAGTCTTGAGAATGCTGATATTGGCCTTGAGCATAGTTCCCATCTTGCCTCTGCCGACGGCAATGCAATGCAGCGAATTGCTGCATACTTCGCTGAGGCACTTGCTGATAGGATGCTTAAAGCCTCACGGCCTGGCCTGCATAAAGCCCTCAATTCAACAAAAATACCATCTCTTTCTGAGAAGGTTTTTGCTCAAAAACTGTTCTTTGAGCTCTGCCCGTTCCTAAAGGTTGCATATGTGATCACAAATCAAGCGATAATAGAAGCTATGGAGGGGGAGAAGATGGTTCATATTATTGACTTATATTCATTTGAACCAGCACAGTGGATTGATTTTCTTCAGACAATAAGTGCTCGGCCGGAAGGCCCACCCCATTTGAGAATTACAGGAATTCATGAACATAAAGAGGTATTGGAGCAAATGGCTCTACGGTTGACTGTAGAAGCTGAAAGGTTGGACATCCCGTTTCGATTCACTCCTATATTGAGCAAATTAGAGGATCTTGATCTTGAAAGTTTAGGGGTAAAGACAGGAGAAGCACTTGCTGTCAGCTCTGTACTTCAACTACATTCTCTCTTGGCTGCTGATGAGGAAGTCCTCAGAAGGAACTCTCCGTCATTGTCGAAGAGCCAACCCAAAGTTTTCCATCTGGATCAGAGGACTTTACGAGAATTCCTTGAGAAGGATCCAATCAATGTGTACATGGGCAGTCCTGATTCTGCCTCCACATCAATGGCATCATCCCCATATTCTCCAAGTGCTTCCCCAAGAATGAGAACCTTTCTAAATTCTCTTTGGGCGCACTCCCCAAAACTAATGGTAGTGATTGAGCAGGAAGCAAACCACAATGGTTTTACTTTAATGGAGAGGGCTATTGGTGCATTGCACTTCTATGCTGCTCTCTTTGATTGTTTGGAGTCTACTGTGTCAAGATTACCGATAGAGCGACAAAAGATTGAGAAGACACTTTTTGGAGAGGAAATTAAAAACATCATAGCATGTGAGGGAGCAGAGAGAAAGGAGAGGCATGAAAAACTTGAGAAATGGATTGCAAGACTCGAGTCGGCCCGTTTCGGGAGAGTGCCTTTTAGCTATCAAAGTAGGTTGCAGGTGAGTAGACTTTTGAAGAGCTATGGTGATAATGGGTACAATATCAAAGATGAGAATAACTGTTTGGTTATCTGCTGGAACGATAGGCCTCTCTTTTCGATATCAGCCTGGAGATTCAGAAGGTGACACTGAGATTAGTTGCCATGTTGGGACTGGCTGTTATTTTCTTCTTGTTCCTTTTGTATTGGCAAGTGCCGTTTCTTCTACTGCTTCATGCTCTCTTATCGTTTTCTTCTTCTGTGTATAAAGGGGTGTTAAGTTTTCAGTCTTCTGCGACTGCTTACTCTGACAGAAAGGAATCGGGAACTTCATTCTCTGTTCCAAAAATTCTGTTGTGTTTTATTGGTTTTAGTTTCCTTTGTATAAGTTGATATTTTGTATATTATGACCGAAACCATGTTCTGAAGAAATTTATGATTGCTCTCTCTCTCTCTCTCTCTCTCTCTCTCTCTCTCTCTCTCTCTCTATATATATATATATATATATATCGCGCGTGCACACACAAATGGAAGTTGGGTTTAGGAATAGAAGTACTGATATCATTTGCTGCTTGATTTAGCTTACTCTAGACTTGGAGAAATTACTGTAATCTGATGATGGAAAAAAGGCCAAGAACAGAACAACAAAGGGAACTCCAATCAATGCTTCAAGTTAACTGGAATTTTCAGAAATGCAAGACGGATACATTGTATTCAACAACAGCATCCCCAGATTTTGGACTGAATATTACTGTCTTCGCCAAAGCATAACCCCGAGCAAAACGGAAAACGCCACTGCCTCCAACAATTGGCATTTCTCTGACCGTATCAAGAACAGGATTCCGGCCAAGAATGCTAAGGGCACTTCCATTGTAAATACCTTCTAAAAAGGAGAAATTTATCACCATAAGCAACCCAGTTTCATGTTGAGAAGCCAGAGCATACATTCCCTGAGCTCTTCCCACAAGCTTTGAACTTGGTTCTAGCCCTTCTGTCAATGGGTCATCTATCATATAAGTAGCACCAAAGCCACCAACTGACCTGTTTGGGGGCTTGATAATCTTAACCGCAGTCGGGTTCTTGCCGTCTAAGATGTCATGGAAATAGAAGTGCAAGTGGGTCATTTTCTCCATGCGTTTTGTATACATTGTTATGGGGGATTGCCGTGAGAACACTCCAAAACTGGTGGAGAATGAAGTGGAGAAGAGGATGAGATAAAGAGAAATGGATAGAGTGAGAAGTTCAGAAGTCATTTTGCATCAGTTTTCAGCTATATTGGCCTGTGGTATAAGACTACGAGAGGTTATTTATAGGATACTGCTGACAAGTGTTGGCTTGATATATAAGATTTCAACTGATTCGTGGAATCGCACTTGCAATTTTCAACTAATATAAAGAAATAATCTAGCTTTCATAGTTTCAAGACTTGCAGAGACATCAAGGTTGATAATAAAACAGTTTCACATTTACAAGCATGTGCGTGTGGTGGTATGGAAGTTAAAAAGAAAAAGGAAAAGAATGGAAGAAAGAAGAAAGATAAAGGTTTGCTATTTGGACAATTTCATTTTCAGGTTACATATAATGGTAAATGATCATGTCCATATATATGACCTTTTCTTTTCTGACAGTGGATTCAAATGATTCTAAGATTAGCATGCTTGCTTCACAACCAAGGCTCCATATATATATATATATACCTTTTCTTTTCCTTTTTGCTTTTGTATTTCATTTTTCAGGTTACATATGGTAGGTTGCCACAAATGTGACAAATCCATCTCCACACCGAATGATATATGACAGACAAACTTGCACGCTACAAAAAAAAAAAAGTACTACCCATTTGCTAGCTGTTACTTATTTGATAAGTGTATGAAAGTGCATTCTAAATATTTTAATATTGAATTAAAATATTAGAATATAAATAGAAATAATAGAATTTTATTTATTTTATTAAATTTAATTTTTATTTATATTGAGATGTCTTTAAGTATTATTTGGCTTCTTTTATTTTATTTTTTATTTTTATTGTTTTATTTTATTTTATTTTATTTTTATTTATTTGTTAGTGTGAAGGAGTGAAAAAGATCAAAATGGGCCCACTAGAAATTAATTTCACATGGCTGGATTTCAATCGGGCTTTAACAAAGAAAGAGGGCCTACGTGCATGGCTTTAATTCATTGTTGGACAACTCATGGACCTAACCGCACAAGACACAGGCCTTGTTCTTCATATCATCCCCGGTATTTGCCTGTCACGGGGCCCAACTTCAATTAAAATAACAACACGGCAACATCACTTTGAGGGAGCACGGCACTTACTGGAGACATAGGCGTAACATGACATGGCAACATACATATACTATATAAAAAAGTTTGGGTGCAAGTCTGGCTTGCACGCGCACCTTATTCATGTAAATAGTATTTTTATTGTTCACATAATGTCAGAATAATTAAATTTTCAAGTAGGATTAAGAATAAACTTACATATTAGATGATATTTTTAAAATTATTTTTAATTCATGTATTTGATTTTTAATTATTAAAACTCTTTATTTTATCATTCTCAAAATATTATTGATATTTTATTCTCCAAATAATCATAGAGTTTACTCTATTTATAGATTCAGTCACTCTTTTTCTATTAAATAGTTAGAGCTATGATTGTGCTTGGATCCATGTTTATATATCTTGATTTAATACTTTGCTGCAATATCACTTCATAGGTTTATCGTCGTTATTGAGTTTTTTCAATATGAACAATAATTTGTATGATTTAAAAGTGATAAATGATTTTTCAAAATGTTATATTTGATTTAATTTTGGTTTATAATTCTATATCTTCCGATTGAGAATTACGAAATTGAGTTATCCATTAACTAAGAATAATTAAAATATCAGATATGTACAAGAGATTCTCGAAACTCAACTATTCGTCAACTTTAATTACTTTTTCTATTAATCACTTTGTTTAATTTTAATTTTCATTTAAAATAAATTTTTATTTTCTCATTAATCATTTAATATTTTCTTTAGTTTCTTTATTATTTCTACTATTCTTTTAATTTGTCTCCCTGTAAAATCGATACTCCAAAACTACATTACAATTATCGCATTATTCTTTAGACGTAATCATTATTTCTTGTCAAAATAATTTACTTTCATCGTAAATACTCATTTTATTGCAAAAGATTTATCATAACTGCTCATTTTCATGTAGTATTAATTGATTTTGAGACATGTATATATAAGGATTCTGTAATTTTCAAATCGTTATTTTTCTTTATATATAAAAAAAATGATAATATCTCAATTTTTTGATAGCCCTCACTTGTAACAGAAGGAAACCATAATTACAAACAAATACATAAGAGATACAAGTCCAAAACCAGAAGTCAAAAGAACCTAAAAACACCAAACCACAATTGTAACTTTCAAACTGGCTTGCATGCTACCATGAAGTGGAACTTCTTATAGGCAAGAGATCGTAGCTAGGGACATGATGAGACGTGTTATTTGTTCTTGTTATCACGAGTACTCATGCAGAAAGTTGAAGCGTGAGAGTATCCCATTAGAATCATCTTTTTTTTTTTTATCATTTAAAGTGTATTTTTTGTACACATACCAAAAAAATTATCATATTTGATGAAATATGACCAAAAAAAATGTGGAGAATAGCAAAAATGTGGAGTACCGCAATCCTTGTGTGTATTCTTTGACGTAAACCCAAATTTCTTAATAAGTCGGCTCAACTGATAAAAATTAGCTAAATTTTAATTATGCTAGATCAGAGTTAGAACTTAGAAGCATGCAATATGAAGATCAGAGCTCACGCAGTAGTAGTTTGAAGAGAAGCAGACTGCATGGCCGGGGTTGTGAATTCAAATCATGTACGTGGTAGAAACTGCATAAATTATATGTAATAGGATTTCACTATTTTTTACATGCATGCCCAATATTGATCAAATAGCAATATAAAAATAAACTAGTTAGGCTCGATTAGAAGATCATGATGTGAATATATGGCCGGTTAATTAGATCGAAATGCCATACATATATATTAGTTATTAGGACTTGGGCACAATTCTGACACGCACTTGGGTTTTTGCCATTAAAGTATTGGTATTGGATTAATCAAAATTTTTCTTTAAAAAGTATAAGTTTGTACACATATAAAAAAATTTGGTCATATTTGATCAAATATGAGGAGAAGGAAATTAAAGTATATTTTATTTTCAAAAGTGAAAAGTAATTCTTTAAATTTGAAGAGTTTTTAAGTTTTACTATTCACTTTTAAAAACAATTTGTACTTTTATTCTTTTTTTTATTTTTGTCTCCTCATATTTGATTAAATATGATTAAATTTTTTTTGATATATATGTAAATTTATATTTTTTGAAAAAAAAAAATTTAGCTAATCTAATGCTAATGTTAAGGATGTCATGGAGGCAGAAGTGAGACTGGACTGGGCTCGGATCTTTCTTTCTTTTGATACGGAGACGTCTGAGAGGCAGTCTATTCATAAGTTAGATGGGCCTTTGAGGAGGCGAATCGGCCCATCCAGATGGGGGAAATACCCGGCCTCCCAAGCTCCACTACAGATAATATAAGGCTGAGTACGTAGAGGGTGAAGTAGTAAAGGGTGACGAGTTCTGAGGAACATTGAAGCCATTAATTCCGAATTTGGAAATTATCTCCAATTAGGATCTTACTTTTTTGTGAATGGAGGTTAATGGTACTACTGAATTACTGATCTAGTTTTTGTTCATTAATGGAAATATCTACAGTTCTACAGGGTTTTTACTTCTTGGGTCCCTTCAATTTCTATAACTTATCGGTCAGGGTGCATCCAAGAATATTGATGATATATTCAAAATTAAATATCATGATTATTAATTAGTTTCTGCATAATATTTTGAATATGTTAATATATATTAATAATGACTGATCAGCAATTCAATTTTAATTAGTAATTAAAATTGAATAACAGTACATGCAGAAACAGCACTAGCTTATATATTGGAGTAATTTCTTAAAAATTAATCAATGCTTTAATAATGTATGGCTAGCTAGCTAGCTACGCTTTATTCACTGTGTTACATTGAAGAATTTTGATTAATAATTAGGTAGATCAGATCATGAGAGACGCGTATAGAAGCTGATTCCAGGTGTCTGGAATTCCAGCAAGACACCAATGGGTGCAATCCATGCCCTTGAATCCATTATAAGAGGCTGGATGTCCATCTTTTCTCAGTTGTGAGAGTGTTGTTATGTCAAGCAAATGAACAGGTGTTCTTGTTGTCCTCAACACTTCTTTCACTACGTATGCTGCCTCTGGCAAACCACCTGGATAAGTCGACCCGTTTATGGGTTTTGTCTCCTTTGAGCAGTTCTTTACTTCTGGCTCGTCCCAACCCCTCCCACTGCATGCACCATATTTATATTCATGAAAAAACTTGAAAACCAACAGTAATGTGTAAAGATTAGAATTTCATGTAGAATTCGTGTTTTTTTTTTTTTTTTCAAAGCGATTATAGGTAACACAAATATAAATATCTTTCACAAAATGTAAAGATTACAATTGAAGAAAAAGTAATATATTCATATATCTTACTCGTAGTGTGAAGGAGAAATTCCTTGAAAAAAGACTCTGGTTTTATTAGGATCCACATCTGTATCGACCCACTTCGCCCATGTTGTTAAACCTTTTCGAAAAGCAACCATCCGATTCATGTCCTTGACAACGTTGTTTTCATCTTCAATGTAATCCCAACTGCAATCAGAATTCCATAATTATATTATATTTTCATAGAGTTATGAAATTGCATACGACAGATTGTATATATTTAGAGGTCACTACTCAAAATTGTACGTACGGTTGCTTAGGTCCCCTACGGTACCACCAAAGCCAAGTGTTGAAAACCAGAACATCGATTTCTTTCCATATGTCGCCATTCTTCAGGGAATCAAGCTTCAAAACACGACCGATTTGTTCTTCCTCGACGTCTACCAAGTAGTGAGAATTAAATAGCAGAACTGAAACTCCATAGTCCTGCATGCAAATTAAGTAGATAGTAGTACTGCAATTCTTAGCCATTAATGTACATTACTAATATTATTAGTTCATGATTTATATATATATATATATATATATATATATACACACCTGAAACGTGGTGTTAGAAATCGATTCATTTCTCTGGTCTATGATAATGGAATTTGGCACAGCTGCTTGAAGAAGGCAAGTTAGAGAATCAAACTGGTTGAGACTAATGGAGTCTCCTATAAACATTATCTTCTTGCCATTAAACCTCCGTAAAAACTTTTGACCATCGAATCTGCAATTAATGTTTCCCAACATATATAAATGATATTAGCAATTTATATTAACCAAAGACAGGATCCAACGAGAAGACAAAAAGTAAAATATAACAGCTTCACCGACTAATATAACATATATATATATATATATATATATATCTCTTTCAGTTTCAGATCATTTATAATTCTAGAAAAAAAAAAAACCATTTTTGTAATATTGAAAGACAAAAACATGATCCCCTATATATATATTTTGTGCAAGATACCTCTTAAATCTATTCTAAAACTCATTTATGAAGAAGAGAATATGATTTATTTCAAGATCATTATATATAATTATGAGTCTTCTTTAAAACTTATTATGCCATGTGCATGCATGCAAAGATATATATATATGGACCGATATGAGCTGGCATGAAGTTTCTTGTTCCTTCCCATTCATATTCTAGTACTAGTCAAGGCAAATATTAAAGTCACAAATGGAATCTCCTGACATGGGATCCGACTGGGAATTTTCTTTTTATAACTTAGTGATTAAATATATATTTTTTAAAAATATATATTTAAAAGTATTTTAAAAATACAGAAAGAAAAAGCAAAATATATATATATATATATATATATATATATATATTACAGGATCCCAGGCTGGAGAGCCACTCATTAGTCAATTACTAGATAATTATTGCTCTGGGATGATGATGTTACCTAAAATCCTAATGAAAAAAAGATTTACAGCAGTTACTGTTTGCAGTATTCGCAACAGGCTCCCTCACATAAACAGTATTTTTATGTGAGGGGACTCCTGCAAATGCTGCAAACAGTAGGCTGCTGCCCAGCCTCCTCAATGCTACTGGTTCAAGAAAGAATCTATCAAAACGAAAAAAAGGAAAGAACGGAAAGAAGATAATTAAGAAAGTTAATAACTAAAAATGAATATAATCTTAATATGAGCACTAAATAATTGTATCTGTGCGTGAAGATTTATTCTCTAGATATTTGAATGCGTCCAAGACTCAAAAAGCAACTAGTGTGAGCTGCCTGCGAAAAAAGATGGTAGACAATCTATATAGAAACTCCTCCGAATAAAGGTAGAGGGGAAAGAAAAAAAGAAGAAAAACCAGCGGCGTTAGGAGAAGAAAAACGAACTCCCCTTTTGCAAAAGTCAGCCAACTTTTTCTAAAAGCGAGAAGATTCATAAATACATGATAGGCTAAATTGAAGGTGCATGAACAGCTGCTTTTGTTTTTTCTTCTATCTTTTACATGATGTGCGGTTGTGCTCGATCACATGCGCCTCATATAAGCACATGACAGACAGCAGAAGTGCACACACACAGAGAGAGAGAGAGAGAGATGAGAACCTGGGTAAGTCGCATTCCTTGGGCTGCCATCTATATTTGAGGTAGAGTTTATCCGGCCGACCAAACTTCTGGCAGTCAAACTCCTTGCGGATGTGATGGCAAGCTTGAGAATTGTAGAGAGGGTAAGAATCGTCGATCACCCAAGTTCCTTCATACAAGTTACAACTCATCCTTTGTTGCTTTCTCCACTTCACATGATTCATGTGTCTGTTGTTTGGAGAATTGGCTAGACAAAGGCATGCGTAAATCACAAAGAAGGTAACAAGAAATATGGAACAATAATATCTCTGTACTGTTCCAGAACCGTTCTCCATCTTTGTAATTTCTTCTAGTGAAGAAGCGATGAGAGGCCAGAGAGAGAATGGGAATCATCATATATACCTATAGAAGAGAGAGAGAGAGAGATGTAATTATACATGGAGAATCTTCTTAGCTGTATGATAGATACAATTTTCCTTTTTTATGGTATATAATTCTGATTACTTTTTTATGGGCATGATTAATTCTGATTACTACTATTTAAGATTTCAAAAAAAAAAATCACTATAAAAATCACCTTAAAATTAATATCTTAAATACATGAACATGATGTTTGATAAATCTTAAATTGATACATGCCTTTTGTATTAACTTTTGGATGAAGAAGGAAATTAATGCTACCTTCCAGTACTGGCCCCCGGGGCACATGATTTGTCATATTCTCGACGTATTGTTGAACATCCGGGAAGGGGTCCAGAGCAGATCATATGATATGATATCGCAGCTCGCCTGCTTCTTGATTTGAAGAGGCCACCATTGACATGATATAAAAAGAGAAAACGGATGATGAGAGTTTTATATATATATAGGAGCTAGCTGTAGTTGGAGAACGATCGATGGAGTTCATGATGTAGTACATTAATTTATAAGAATGTACTGAATGATCCATCCATACAAGTTTTAGATGATGATCTTTGGAAATGCTTTAATTAGGTGATATAATTTGAATTTTGACCCATCACATGCACCACATGAGTGACCACTTACACCTCAATTCAAAAACGTATCATTACATGTCTTATAGTTGCAGGCTTCATTCTTGCACGCATCTCTCTCTCTCTCTCTCTCTCTCGACACTTTAGATCACTTGACACGTACAAGAGAGAGAGAGACAGGGGTTTACAGATCGTCGAAGAGATCAAAGAACATCATGGACAAATTAATGGGTACTTCGTGCACGCATGATTGCTATGATGATGAGGAGGCCGGAAGGGAGAGAATTCACATAATGTCATTATAAAAAAATAATTACAAATAAGTAATATTGTTATAGTGCATCCCTCGATCATCTTGTAAAATCATTTGTCACTTATTATAAATGCTATATATCATATTCTCATTTTATTTTTATTTTACTATATAGAATGTTATATTTATCATTATTAGATTATGATAAAGAATTATTTAATAAAACATCATTCAATAATAAAAAATATGTCATATCTTATATAATTAGATGAAAATAAAATAATAATATGGGTGTATAGAATTTTTTTTTTTATAATATTAGTGGAGGTTTTAATTGAAAGTGATTATCTCATTTATTTGAATATATATACTTACCACTTGCTAGTCGTTAAAATAAAATTAGAGGAACTGCGCACATATCTATTTTATTTTTTACTTTAATTAAAAATATTTTAATTAAAAATAAATTCTATATAAATAAATTCTCAAAATTAATATGACTTGATTTAATCAGTTAGATTATAAAATTATTTTTATTATAAAATAAATTTAATAAATTTATATTAATATATAAATTTACACTAAATGTCTCTCTTTTCCAATACAATTAATACTACTAATTTGACTTTCCTCGATTAAATTATGGAGCTATGATTTGAGAATAAGAATCTTTTTATTAAAATGGCCATAGTATCCATTGACTATTCAATCCATTTTACAGTAAAATCTTAATCCACCGTCGAAATCTGAAAGACCATATAAACACTCGTTATTTATGTTTTATTTTTGAGTTATTCTATTTTTTATAATTATAATCTTTCTTTATCTTTTATTTTTAAGCGGATCTGTTGTGCCACGTCACTACAGAAGCACCGCCAAAGTCAGTGAGTTCAGAGTCGTATTCCAAAGTTATCGGAAAGGATATCATCCGAAAACTTTCACTCGACGCCGGCCAAAGGATTCGACGTAATAAGCCAAGCAGCTCCTGGAATTACTTTTTACTTCTAGAAAATTACTCGTTGCTCTTATCTCGTTCCAAGTTTATTCTTTTTTAATTATTATTTATTTTTCTTGATTTGGTGTTCATAATACCTAGCGTCGAATATATATATATATATATGAATTTTGTTATATCAAATTTTGAAACTTGTGATTGGGTATTGCTGGATTTGTGGTGGGATATTGAATTTGGCGGCTGAAAATTTTACATTTTTAAGGTATTGGGCACTCTACCTGTTCGATTAAATGTCTTATGGGCAACAGGTTTTTAAGTTTACATTAAGTACTAGGTTGTAAATTCTTGCGTCTTTGATATTCGTTCTCTTTGTCGCAAATGCCTGCTCTGGAACTGCAAATGTTACGTGACGAATTTGTATGGTATATTTAGTTTTTAGTTTAGATTTTGGCGTCTCTCTCGTGTTATGTCCATGTACTTTTGCATGTCCACTTCCTATATTCTAATATAATTCTACTTCTGAACAAGAAAAAATTTTGGAATTTGCATATTGATGCTTTAGGCGTTGGTGATTGTGTTTATGCAAGCACCAAACACCTTGCCACTTGAAGAATATTTATATCCAATTTGTCTGTAAAGTGCTGTAAGGAAAATTTATTGAAGAAATTCCTCGAGTTATTCTGAGGTGTTTACCTGTTTGTATATTAAACTTTGTTACTTCTGGCTTCAATTACTTGATTATGGCTGCACAGATGGGGGGGAGTCTTGCTGAAGAGCTTTACTCAGAAAGTTTGAAGCTATCAAAGAAAGACTTGGGTTCTCCTTTAACCTCCATTAGTAAAGAAAGTGATTCACATGGTATGGATACTAGTTTTAAAAAGAATCTGGCCAAAAATTTAATGGCAGATGCTTGTTGCATTTTATTATAGTTTTATTATTTTTATTTTTTGGAAAATGGCACTTCCAACCTGCCTGAGGATGGATGGTGGGCAAGTTCACGGTTCAATCTACCTAGGTGCTTAAGTTACTTGTTGTTTGAAAAAAATGGAAAAAGGAAATTCTTTTGTTTAGATCTTTCTGTTTTTTATTCTATTTTTTTATTGATAAGTTTTAATGATCAAGGGTGAAATGGTTAGTGTTAGCATCTGAAAGGGGATTTTTTTTTTTTCATTCAACAAATACTGAGTGACATTATCGTAAAAAGTTGTATATTCTTTTTCTTATTCAAGTATTTATGTAAAGGTTTCTCATTTTGCTTGTAAAAAAATATATTTGTGAAGATTGCCTTTTCAGGTCCATAATTCCTCTTTGCCTTCATAATTGTTATGGAAGAAACTTCTTTAAGAGTAGAGCATGAGGTTTACTACTTTAGTATCAAAACATCTTAATTATCTTCTGGTTTTCAGACTGTGATGTGGATGACTTGCAGCATGAAGGTGGATCGATTTGGGAAAATTCTGGGGAGGAATTGGACGAATCATCTGAACTGGACAGGGAATGGCAGAGGAGACGTGAGCAGTATCATACAGTAATCAGACAATTATTGTTGTTTTTTCTGATCTATTTTCATTTTTTCCAGCGCATAAGATGAAATGATTTGTTTATTAACTATTTTCTTTTGTTGAATTTTTCAGCATGGGTATCGTGAAGGAATCTCTGCAGGGAAAGAAGCTTCTGCACAAGAAGGGTTTAATATTGGCTTTAAGCAATCAGTCCTTGTCGGGTACAACTGGGGCATTGTTAGAGGTGTTACAAGGTAAAGAAACCGGGTGGAAGGGATTGGGTGGGGTGGGGAAAAGCTAATATTTTGCTTTTCTAGATTACAGATAAAGATTAAGTTACTTGATATTGCTTCAGAATTAATAGTTTTCATTTCCTTTTGGGCACGACACAAATGAAGTGCATTGGCTTCCCTTCCAGATGGGTTAAAGGAACGGTTAATTGAAACCCAAGAAAAGAGAGATGAATTCAGGGTCTTGTATGAATCTGTTCACTCTATTTCAACAGTGGACGCTCTTCGGCTGTTTAATGATGATCTTGTAGCAAAAAAGGCCCTAGAAGGAAGTGAAAATGCTGAAGCTAGTTCTCATTTACCAAGTCTGCAGGAGCAAAGTTCAGGCTCTAATAGTCTAGAAAATTACTTTGGAGAGCTCCAATCACTTCTCGCAGACTGTCCTGCAGTCAATGTACATTTTCCTGTCAACCAGTAGATGCTATTGTAACTTTTATATCATTAAGTATCTGCCTAAACAAAAATTGGAGGAAAAAATATCTGATACTCTGGCACCATTTATTGTTGAACTCATGTTATTGAATAAATTATATTTCAGTATGGTATGTCCAGTCTGTTTGTTCCATTGTGTATTTTAATCGTATCAGAAATCCGTCTATATACAGATATAGAAGTGCAATGCAGATACTATTGGAAAATGGGAGCAAAGAATCATGCCCTGCTATAGATAGAGAGAGAAAACATATAGATTCAGAGAAGCTAGGGTATATATTTAACTAGTTTATGAGAGTCGGTAGTTGGGTTTGATGACTTTCTGTCTGGAGGTTTCGGGTGCCCTAATGTGTCGGGGGCCTTGACAAAAACCATGCGGGTGAGATGCTGTTAATCTTCCTGTGACATGTCCCTATTGTATGACGAGTTTAATCGGGCCCTATGGATATTGAAGCGCTTGTAATGTTTTAAAGTCTTTATATTCTTTTTACTTATCAAAAAAAAAAAAGTATTTATATGCTTTTCGTTTGTTAAAAAACTTGATGTTCAAGCAAGTCCCAGTAATAATTGCTTAAAAATGGCGTTTATTTTACTTGTAGGGAAACACGGTTCAACGTTATCAACTATTTGTTACAGTTGTCTAATCCATGAGACTGGTTTCTTTTTGTTTCAGGAAGGCATGGCAGAAGACGTGAAAACTTAAGAACTCGGTCAGAATATAGACTCAAAATTAGTAGTAAACAATATCAGACAAGCAACCAGAACATATCTGGAGGAAACAGTGCCCCTAGAGATAACCAAAGGATTGGTTTTTACCAGTAGAAGAAATTAAACACAATAATGTATAGTACTGTCATCTCATAATATTATCGAAGAAACTAAAATTTCAGTCACAAAGCTCAAAAACAACAACAGTCTTGCTCAGTCTCCAATTGACACCTGTTCAGCAGGTGCTTTTTGCTTTATTATGAAGGTATGTCCTCGAAGATTGATAGATCTATCAAAGTAAAAGTTAAACTTGAAAATGATGATTTAATAGAATCAAAAGGAAAAGACACAATTATTTTCCAAACAAAGAAGGGAACCAAATTTATTAATGACGTTCCTTTAGTGCCTAGTCTTGATCAAAGTTTGTTGAGTGTTGGTCAAATGATGCAAAATAGACACTCATGTTATTTGAAAGAGAAATGTGTACTATTTGTGATTTAAATCACCATAAGCAATTTGTGGCATAATTAAAATGGGAAATTGCAGAAATTTTCCCATGCAATGGGAGTATCAAAAGGCTATGGTTTCTGAATTTGGTAATACAACTCTTTGGCATCAAAGGTTTGGCCACTATAATCTTAATGGCTTAATAGTTTTGAATCAAAAGAACATGATCAGTAATTTGCCCCTGTTGGATTCTAATATGTCTGTATGTGAGGGTTGCAGGAAAGCAATATAGACAACTTTTTCTTAAAGGTGAAGTAGGGAGGACTAAAAAGACATTAAAATTAGTTCATATTGATAAGTGTGGTCCAATGAGAACACTTTCTCAAAGTGAAAACAATTATTTTTATGTTGTTTTTTGATGACTTCTCAAGAATGATTTGGGTTTACTTCTTTATAGAAAAGTAAGAAGTTTTTGGCATCAGTAAGAAGTACAAACTCTTGGTTGAAAACAAAAATGGCAGTAAGATAAATACCTTGAGGAGTGATAGAGGAACAGAATTCAACTCAAAGAAGTTTGATGATTGTTGTAAAGTAGAAGGGCTAGAATACCAGCTTATAATTGCCTATACTCCTCAGCAGAATGGAGTTTCAAAAAGGAAGAATTGGGCTATGATAGAAATGGCAAGATCCATGATGCTCGAGAAGGGACTTCAAAAAAAAAATTGGGCTAAGGCTATCAATATAGCACTCTATTTACTAATAGATGTCCAACAAAAATTGTTCCAAATCAGACTCCTATAGAGGCTAGGAGTGGTCAAGAACCAATAGCAAATCACTTAAAAAATTTCAGGTGCATGTGTTATGTACATGTACCATCATAAAAGAGACACGAGCTTGAAAAGAAATCTGAAAAAATGAGTATTTCTGGGCTATAGTTCTCAATCCAAAGGATATAAAGTCTATAAATTGGATTCAAAGCAACTTATAACTAGACGAGATGTTAAATTCAATGAGAAAACTAGTTGGAATTTGGATAAAGAAAATTTATTTGTGATCTGTCCCAATACCAGAGGTGTTAGAGTCATTGTCTCCAAGTTTTGAAGATGAAAGTGAAAGAAGAGGAGATAGAAGAAGAGAATATCACTCCAGTTACATCACCAAGACCTTAGCATAGAACTCCTTCAACAGAAACATCGCCACCTGAATCGCCACCAAGAAGGTAAGGACCTTTTAGTGAGATTTATGAATCCTGCAATTTCATTTTTGTTGAACCTTAAAATTTTGCTAAAGCTATAAAAAATAAAATGTGGATTGATGCAATGGAGGAGGAGTTCAAAATGATTGAGAATAATAATACATGAGAGCTAGTTGACTGTCCTGGAAGAAAAGAGATTATTGGGGTTAAGTGGATTAACAAAGGGAAACTTAACTCTAATGGATGTTTGAAAAAATGCAAAGCAAGACTTTGGCTAAAAGCTACTCACAATAGCCAGGTTTGACTATAATGAGATATTTGCACCAGTTGCAAGGTTGGACATCATTTGGACCATTTGTGTACTTGCAGCTCAAAATAGCTGGAAGATTTTCCAACTTGATGTTAAATCAGCCTTTTTGATGAAATTTTAGAAGAAGAAATCTATGTTAATGATCAACCAGAGGGTTTCATCAGAGAAGAAGGCAAGATGTTTTGACTAAAGAAGGCTATATATGGGCTTAAACAAGTTCCGAGGACTTGGTATGAAAGAATAGACAGTTATTTCATTGACAAGTAATTTAGTAAAAGCAAGAGTGAGCCTACACTCTATGTTAAAGTCAAGAATGAAGGTATTCTTCTAGTCTCATTGTATGTTGATGATTTAATCTTTACTGGAAACGTTGAGATGATTGAAGAGTTCAAAAAGGATATGATGATTACTTTTGAGATGAGTGACTTGGGACTTATGCATTACTTTCTTGGAATCGAAGTTTATCAAGAAGATATCATCTTTATTTCACAAAAGAATTATTTTGAAGATATGTTAAAAAAATTTCAAATGTTTGGGTGCAAATTTGTGACTACACCTCTTATTGCCAATGAAAAACTCAAAAAGGAAGATGGAGCAAAAAGGGTTGATGCAAACACTTATACAAGTCTTGTTGGCAGTCTTTTATACCTAATTGCAACTCGATCAAATCTGATGTTTGCTTCTAGTTTGCTGTCCAAATTTATGCAAAGTCCAAGTCAGATTCATTTTGGAGTAACTAAAAGGGTATTTAGATATGTGCAAGGGACTATGGACTTGGAAATTTGGTACAAGTCATGTTTACAATCCAAGTTGACTGGTTTCAATAATAGTGTTTGGGCTGGGTCGGTGGATGACATGAGAAGCACCTCAGGTTATTGTTTCAATCTAGGAACAAGTATGTGTTTCATGGGGATGAAGGAAATAAGCCACAAATGCTCAATTAACCGTTAAAGTTGACTATTTAGTTGTTGTGGAAGCAATTAGTCAAGCTATTTGGTTAAGAAAATTTCTTGAAGACATGGGCCCACTACAACAAAGCATGCTTTTGCGGTGCTTTCATCTCGCTGCAATAGGTTGGCAAACTATTGATAATACCCTTCAATCACATTTTTTCCATCGCAAACAAGACGTCGCGATTTCACCTTGACGTTTGCTCTATTTTTTGTCAAAAAGTAAATCACCATAGAAATGCCACTATTTTCGTTGATTTACCCGTCGAGAAACCTACACATTTGGCTATCGTTATCAATTGCCATCGGATTGGCCTTGTCGTCACAATAGGAGAACTACTTCCTGCAATAATATGTTTATCGCAAGGAGAACCTTCATTACGGCACTTTCCAAAACTATCAGGAAAGTTAACTATGGCATAATTGGTCGCCGGAAAATGGTTGGGCCACCATGCGTACAATATTTATGGCATTTGCCCAAAACGCTGATCCTAATTACAGCAATATATGTTTTTCTAAGGTTTTTCGGTGCAATAGAGTTTTTTTAATTTGGAAGTAAAATTGTTTCCTTTTTTATTTTTTTCACAAATTTGGGGTAAATTTTCACAAAAATTTCATTATTCTTATAAAATTCCATAAATTTTATAAAAGTTCCTATATTCGTGAGAATATGTGGATATACATAATGGTTTGTAATATAACTACTACTCCCAATCTTGCGTCAGCCTAGTTGTTTGAGCATGATTTCATGCAATGACTGAATGGATTACAAGTCAATTACTTGGCACCGACAGAAACATGAAAGGTAGGTACGTTAACTAAGCATGTTCTTCTTACTTTTTTTTATCTCCAATATTGGGTCGGCAGATGATACAGTAACTTGCATACATGATACAAACCAGTACACAATTTAATGGATACTACATGTTCACTATATTATTCTTGAATTTTTAGTGTTGTGATATAGTGATATAGATCATATCCTAGTTGATCAATTTTGCCTAGTTTATTGAGCCAAATGCAAGCATATATTGAGTTAATGATTTTCAATGCCTACATCTCATTTTAAAACATGCCAAAATGATAAACTAGTCCAGGTACAACATATAGTCAAGCCAAATTGCATGCATATACAACCTTCATGCTATAAAAGAAACTAGCCAATGGATAGAATGCTATCAAAGAAATTGGAGGATAGTTTCTGTCTGATGAGATGATCATCTCATCAGCTAGAAATTACTCTTTCAAAGGTTTATATTTCATAACTTAGTTTAGCAGTATAATAACAATGTATCCATGGTTGCTATTTCAACATACCAATAGTCCTACTAACTTTACATGTACATGTACATACTCCACAGGATTTTTTACACTTACAGGTTGTTTGGGGTATTAGCTAGCAGATCCCAAAACAGCTTTGCCCTTGAAAGGTATATATTGACTTGTTATAAAACGAAGAAAATGACATGAAATCAGACCATATCTTGCATATATCCAATTCCATATAACCACCAACCTAGAATAAGTTATATTCATCCGGCCTATACCGAGCATCATGGAGTAGTAAACAATGGCCAAATATCCAAATAAATGTAATTTATATTTCTTCAACCCACATTGTCTAGAATTCCAAATGTCTCCATGCATTTCCTATCCAAGAACCCTGTGAATAATAGCAATAATTTCAGTGAATCATGTGTGGTTTAATTAATTTAGATAATTAGCTAATGTCAATATATCAAACTATTTTTCAGTTAGTGCACACATATTGAATGACCTAATTACACTTGTCTAGACAATATTGCATCAAAGCAAACCTACAATTGAAAGCATTAAATACTTAACACATATGCATGCTTAGGGCTGTAAATAAACAGAGTTGTTCATGAACTATTTAAGCTCGACTCATATAAACTCAATTCGAATTCGGTTAATTTAATAAATGAGTTGTTCGTGAGCACTATATTAGTTCGAATATTGAACGAGCTAAACTCATATAATCTCGACTCGGTTTAGGTTTATGAACAAAATTAGTGTAAATTCGACTCGGCTCGTTTTGGGCTTGTAACAATACTCGTAATATTTATATATATTATTACATATAATTTTTTAGTGTATATATTTTATATGTTATATTTATTATTTTTAATACTTTTTATAAATAATATATTTTGTTACTTTACAATAATAATTTATTAAGTTTACAAAAGAATTATTGAATCAAATGTTTATAAAAAGTAAGCGACTCGAGTAATTACTCGACTCAATTCGACTTGGTTTGTGCGGATCGTTAAAGAGTAAAAACAAAGATCAATAAATAGCTCGATTTGACTCAAGCTCATCTTTGATCGGCTCAACTCGACAGACTCTCAGCTCGACTCACACTCGAACTCGAGTAATTTGAGTCTAGTTTCTCGATTCGGCTCGAACTCGTCTTTGATCGGATCGTTTGCAGCCCTATGCATGCTTATTGGTATAAATTCAAAGTTGGCCAATTTACCTGACTACTAGCTATGTAAATTAATAGCATGCAGTCAATGTTAGTATCTTCGACTGTAATCCAACTAGATTATACAACATGTTATCTAATCACATGGGTTATATTAGGAAACAATTGAAAACTTAAACAAGATATATGCTCATGATTAAATTGAGATATATATCATCACTGAATGAGGTCTACATGATGAGTTGTCAAATCTCTTAAAAGTAAATATATCTCTATTTTTACTATTCCTACTTCATTCATCAATGAAAATATCATTGTTGATTACCCTTTTACTAACTACGTTTCAAGTATGTATTACTTTTGGGATGAACTACTCACAAAACCAAGTAACCAATAAAACAATTTTGGAAAAAAAATTTATAATAGTTCAAGTTCACACATTACCTCCACGAGCTTCCTTCATCCTCTCCAACAATGATAGAATAAAGTAGAATCTTGGACAAAAGTAATGCCGCTATACCAATATCACGAGTATGACTTCATCAAAATGTGTAAGCAAAAGTGTAGGATAACAAAAAAATAAGTAGTTACTACTAGCTTGCAACGAATGCCTAAGGAATTGTAGTTTGAGTCTCTCTTCGAGACTCTAATTCTGTCTCCACTTCTGACATTCTCGTATATACACGTGTTTCGACACCTTGCATATGCTCTTGCATAGATAGTAGATTAGCTTCAAGCTCTTTAAGCTGATTTTGGTAATGTTCAGCATTTTTTTTATTTTGTTCATTTTCCTCAACAAGCTATTCATACTTGTCATTGGGTATTCTAGGTACTTTAGGAGATTTAGACATAACAAAATGGCCCAGTCCCTTGAAATATCCTGGTTGATATCCTAAAACCTCCCTAAATATGGTTGCTACTAGTTCATCTTTGTGATCATCTGGCTCTTTTGTATTCATCTTTTCAACCATCTAATTCTATTGCATGAATCAGACCCACCATTACCATAATTTCACTAACAACTTAACTTATACTAGTTATTATGAGTTACCACATTAATATTTTCTACAAGTTAATATTAGTACAACAAATTATGTCCTTCCACTTGTGTGATTGACCATTTGTTTACTCATATTTTCTTTGTTTTGGTTGGACATTTTCTGCAAGTTAATATTAATTTCCATAATCTCATAAGTTGTTATGAATGGATGCCAACAGAAAAAAGATTAAATTTAAGATAGTTATGCCGTTTTGGGAAATTATAAAGTAACATCTGTTAATGGTAGAATTTAACGGTTTTATTTTTCTATCTAATATTCCTATATAATACATTGGAGTTCATGTTTTGAGATCTGTTTTATACCAACTCATCACTTAATTTAACTAAGTACTCCACCTTAATTGAGTTTTCAAATGAGCAATACAAATATCTTTGGTCATAAATTTTGTTAAATGTTACAAATTATGAAATAATTAAAATATAACAAATTAAGTAGTACGATAGATATATACAGATCTAAGAAGCATTTGTTGACATACAATACCTATTTTCTTCCACATTAGGATGATTAGGCTTTCATTAACTGAACCAAGATTGGGCTAAACAAAAATGTGGCAATGATGTTTATGCAAATACTAAACCCCCTACAAAAATTCAAATAGATAATATACACATCTTTTTCATTATAATAGGTACCAGATTTTGTGTCTTATAATTAATTTATAGGGTTAATTACACTTTTCCCCCTCCAATTTATACAATGTGCACTCTAAACTAAAAACGTTTTCCCCTCCAATTTAAAATGTGCACTCTAAACTAAAAATTTTAACAATTGACCCCCTCAATTTTTAACTTTTCACAATATCCCCATTCCATCTAACAGTCAACTCAAAAGTAACGAAAATTACCTTCACGTGCACCTCATCACTGCATGCTGCTATTGCACGTCCATATTATCCTCTGTTTTTAGCCCTCAAAAACAGAGGAAGTTCCTCCCCACTATGAGCCACATTGCAACCCCACCTCGACGTCACCACCGTCATAGACAACGCCGCAGGAACCTCGTCGACACCTCGTCGCTACTGCCCATGTGCACTTGGTGAGTCAAGATGCTGTTGATTGCACGATTCTTCCCTTATTGTTTTAATTTTCATTATTTCCTCCATTGATCTCTCTCTCATCTCACTCTTTCTCTCTCAGTGTTTTTCCACCTCGCCGACCACCCTCTACCGCCGCCAACTTTCTCCTCTGCGTGCCTCGCCTCCTCTCTGGGTGAATTTTGGAATTTTTGTTCGCATGCTTGGTCCGAAAGTGTTTCACTTTCAAACTCAACTTTTATTTATATATTTAGTTATATGTAATATGATAATATATATAACTAAATTATATTATTATATTATAGTTTTATATTTGTATATATATATAGTTATATATATCATATATTTCGTTACATATATTTAGTTATATTTATTTATATATAATATATATATTTAGTTCTATCCTGAATGAAATCATATAGGGGCTTTTTCGTCTTTGTCTTGTAGGTTGTGCATGTGAGGCACACGTGAAAGTAATTTTCGTTACTTTTAACATGGCTGATAGACAGAATGAGGATATTGTGAAAAATTAAAAGTTGAGGGGGCCAATTGTTAAAATTTTATTTTAGAAGGAACATTGTGAATTAGATAAAAGTTGAAAAGGACAAAATGTAATTAATCCTAATTTAAAAAAACAAAGCATGTCATCCACTAATGGACACAAGTCTAAACCACTGCAACAATAGTTAAGCCTATATCCATATATGATTCAAGAGGATCCGAAATAGATGATTCTGACATGTAAAATTGCACGTTGATGGCGCTGAGATACCATGAGTTGACGGATCAACACAAGTGCAGAAAATGATTGCGATATCTGTCTAATTAGAGTAGTTTTGGGTGCATTTCAGTCTTTTGGCCATAACTTGGGCTACAGGTGTTAGAATCGCGCATAAAACCCCAATTCGAAAAGCTCTTTTTGACATGCATGCTATCCATATCGAGCATGGAGCCATGTGCCCTTTTTCGACCTCAAATTCTACTGTTTTCTCTTCCGAATCATTATTTTTAGTTATTTTTTGTTATTTTTAGTAATATTTCGTTTGTCAGTTAGGAAGTGATTTTAAACTCGATTTGGGCCAGATTTTTCGCAGATTGCTTATTTTATTTTGATTTTCAATTTGACGTGATTTTCGAGATTTCTCTATTTTTGGTAAAATTCGGATACAAATGATTTTTGGCTATATAGTCCGGCTTGTGGACTGATTTTCGACGTTACTTGATTTCATAATATTCAGTTAAATCTCAGAGACGTATTCTCTGTGTTTTGAGCGAATTTCTTGTGTTCTTCCTTTGTGAAATCATCTGTTGAAACTAGCTTGCAGAATAATCACTATTCTGTCTGGCGTTAATATAATCCTACTTCATACTTTAGTGTATCTTTTCAATTAATGCTATTTCCTACTCAACATGTTATTTCCTAATTAAGCCATTCACATATTTACTGAATGACATTTGAGTTTCTACATGAATATATAGTTCTTACCTTGAATGAATCACTATCCCATCGATTGCATAACCACTCCCAGACTGCCTACTCTACCTACCGGCCACTTCCATTAGCTAGTATCTCCACATGTGTTGCAAAACTCTTATATTTAAAATATAGCTTGTAATAAAATGTATTATACGCATGGGATAGCTAACTTGTAATTGTCCACTGATATTTTTGTAATAACAAGTCAACTATTGCTATAATCAAGAACCCAATTCATCATAGTATTAGAACAAACCATATTTCAATTAAGTATCATTTTTTTAGAGAAACTAAAGCAAATGGTGAAATTAATCTAAAGTTTTGTAGCAGTGAAGAACAAGTTGCTGATATATTTACTAAAACTTTTCTTAAAAGTCAAGTTTCAGTTCCTTCAAATGATGCTTGGTGTTTCAGGAAAATACAATAAGGAGTACTAAAGCTGATGAATTGCTCACAGTTATTGCATTGCATGTTCTGTTTTTAATGCTTTGCTATATTTAGTCTGTTATGCTTAAGTAGATTGTATCAGGATCTCTACTTTCATTTATGTTTTAATTGTAGCCAAGAGACTAAATAAGTTTGATTTCACATAAGTTTTAATAAAACAAGAAATTCTTGAATCAATCCAACAGTTTCGTGGATTGAGTTTCTTCTTAGTTTCTGTTTTCATTTATTTCAATTCCAACATAAAGGCTTTGGGGTGATGAGTGACACTTTCTATGTCCAAGTCAACAAGGGAGATATGATATTCCAAAAAAGAAATGAGAGTTTAAATGAGATCTAAAGATCCCCTTATATCTGTTAAGGAAGAAATCAAGCTAGGCCGTGAGGCCTCAATGCCAACAGAAGCAGTTAACAGCACCAAACCAATAAACGAAAAGGCTGTGGCTCATGTTTTCCTTGCGTTTTCACTATGGATTCAATAATTCCCTTGCGCACGTCAGTCATGACAACCTCTTCCTGACGAGTACCCTGTGGACTAGCTCGAATCTTCTTCCTTTTGATACAGAGAGCTGGCAGTCTATTCAGAAGTTAGGTGGGCCTTTGAGGAGGGAAATCGGCCCAGCCTGATAGGGGAAATACCCATCCCAACTCCCAAGCTCCACTATTGATGATATTCATAAAGGCTGAGTAGAGGGTGAAGCAGTAAATTAGGGTGACAAGAGTACTAAAGAATGAAGTCATTCGAAATTTGGAAATTATTGATCTTACTTTTAGTGAATGGAGGTTATAACTGGTACTACTAGTCTAGTTTTTGTTCATATCTTTATCATTCATCAATATTATATAATATTTCCAACGATCGTCTCCTCTTCACGTACAACGCTCGACCAAACTTTAATTAGGCAGATCAAAGGTTACATGTCAACGTTAGATCAACGCATCAGATAGATCAATGCAATATTCTTCTATGCAGAAATGATGACAAGAGTATTACATAAATGATGAAGTTTTCACACCTATATATATAATGAGAACTTGAATGCAAAATCATAATAATATATATAGTTATATATATACTAGATAAAAGTAACGTGCAAAATACGTTTATTTAGTTTAATTTCTAACAAAAATTAGAAGATTATTCATAATTAAATGGATGATAAATAATTACACGTTTTCATATATTATAAAAAAAAATATTAATAAAAACAATAAGATAGTCTCATAAATAAACATAACCCATAGTTTTGTCAAATTTGTTTGAGATAATTTTGATTGAAACTTTAATAAAAAATTCGTTCAAAATATTATATTTTTACAATTCTATGACGATGATCTAATATTTACGTCATTTTGCACAGCCTCAAAAGAGATGACATTAAAATACCTATGTTTTTAGTCTTTGAGTTTTTCTAAATCTACATAAACTCGAATCATCCACAGTTTTTTTAGTTATGTGATTATTTTTAAGAAATAATATGATTTAAAAAAAATAAATTATGTAGTTTATAATTTATATAAAAGAATGTTATATTATAATTTATAACATGAAATTTTAATTTTAAATATGTAAATTTATTAGATCATATATATTTCAATTAAATATCAAACATATATAATATATTAATTATATTTATTGTCTATTATTACCAAAATAATATAATTATAGTTAATTGTATATACCGTATATTTATCATCTCAAAAAATAAATAAATAATACATTCCTTTTAAAATTATAAAATAATTTTTAAAGAATGAAATTATTAATCATATAATATGAATAAATTTTCATGAATAAAATTAAACTCTCTAACGTATAAATTAACATCTCTAAGTGAGGATTGCATTGTTATATTGTTATGAATGGTTTATTTATATATTGTTATATATTATATAATATTATTATGTCATTTTATACTATTATTATTATTTTATATTTATTTTACATAAAAAAAAAGTTTTAAATAAAAAGTTTATCGTTATAGAAAATTGAAGTGGTGTAATTAAATTTAATGTCAAGAATATTATTTCGGTAATTTATGGAATTAATATATTGTATTTAAAATAATATTTCTCATTAAATGCAGTACTTATTTTAATAAAAATAGATGGAAAGTATTAATTTTAACAAAAAAATAAAATTTTTCTATTTTTCTGTTAAAATAAGATTTTTCGTTAGATAATCGCTTTATATATATAAAGATATAGGATAATAGAATTCTTGATCCTAATAATGACTGATCAGCAATTCAATTTAATTTAATTAATAATTAAAATTTTAAAACACTTGCAGCAGTAGTTAATTTAGTACACATGATGATGCACGTGCTAACTAATTAAATATAATTAATATCTCGGCCAGATATGTATTTTCACTGTGCATATCACGTTCAAGAATTCGATTAATTAGCTAGAGATCATGATTCATGAGAGCCGCGTATAGAAGCTGATTCCAGGTGTCAGGAACTCCAGCAATACACCAATGGGTGCAATCCATGTCGTTGACTCCATTATAAGACGCAGGATGTCCATCTTTTCTCAGTTGTGAGAGTGTCGTTATGTCAAGTAAATGAACAGGTACTTTCCTTATTGTCCTCAACACTTCTTTCACTACGTATGCTGCCTTTGGCAAACCACCTGGGTAAGTCGACCCCTTTACCGGCTCTATCTGCTTTGCGCAGTTAAAAACTTTTGGTTCGCCCCAGTCCTTCCCACTGCACCATATATATTCATGAAAAAATTAATAATAATTATATATAATTATAGAATGTATAAATATTGCATAATTATTTTAAAAAAGTACTTACGTTGCAAATATCTTAAAAATTAAAGATTACAATTTACGAAGTTCATCTTACTCATGGTGGAAAGGAGAAACTCCTTGAAAAAAGACTCTGGTTTTATTAGGATCCACCTCCGTATCAACCCACTTCGCCCATGTTGTTAAGCCTTTTCGGAAAGCAGCCATTCGATCCATGTCCTTGACAACCAGCTTGTTTTCATCTTCAATGTAATCCCATCTGCATGATTCAAAATTATGTTATATATTTTCATAAAGTTACATAATCAATTAATGCATGTGACAGTTTATATATATTTAGAGGTCATGACTCATGAGTAGTACTCAATATTGTACGTACGGTTGATTAGGTTCCCGACGGTTCCACCAAAGCCAATTGTTGAAAACCAGAACATCAATCTCTTTCCATTTGTCTCCATTCTTCAAGGAATCAAGCTTCAAAACACGACCCCTTTTTTCTTGTTCGATGTCTACCAAGTAGAGAGAAGTAAATAGCAAAAGTGAAACTTCATAGTCCTGCAAGCAAATTAAGTAGAGAGTAGTAACTACTACAATTCTTAGCCATTAATGTACATTAATAATATTATTAGTTCATTTATATATATATATATATATACCTGGAACGTGGTGATCATAGAAATCGCGTCATTTCTCTTGTCTATGATAATATTGGAATTTGGCACAGCTGCTTTAAGAAGACAAATTAGAGATTCATACTGGTTGGCACTAACGGAGTCTCCTATAAACATTATCTTCTTGCCCTTAAACCTCTGTAAAAACTCTTGACCGTCGAATCTGCAATTAATGTTTCCCAACACATGACAAACAGCAGAAGTGCACACAGAGAGAGAGAGAGAGAGAGAGAAAGAGATGAGAACCTGGGTAAGTTGCAATCCTTGGGCTGCCATCTATATTTGAGGTAGAGTTTATCCGGCCGACCAAACTTCTGGCAGTCCCACTCCTTGCGGATCATGTTTTGGCAAGTTTGAGAATCGTAGAGAGGGTAAGAATGGTCCATCACCCAAGTTCCTTCATACAAGTTACAGCTCATCATTTCCTGCTTTCTCCACTTCACTTTAATTTGATCTCCATTGTTTGGAGAGTTTGCTAGACAAAGACATGTGTAAGTCACAAAGAAGGTAACAAGGAATATGGAAAAAGAATTTCTCTCTAATACTGTTCCAGAACCCTTCTGCATCTTCGTTTGATCTTCTGGTGAAGAAGTGATGAGATGGCTAGAGAGAGATTGGTAATCATCATATATACTTATAGAAGAGAGAGAGAGGGAGGGAGAGAGAAAGAGACGTAATTACTATTCTTAGATGTATGATAGATATTATTTTCCTTTTTATGGTAATTTTGATTACATTTTTTATGATTGTTATTTTTAATTACTATTCTTAGATGTATGATAGATATTATTTTCCTTTTTATGGTAATTCTGATTGCTTCTTTTATAATTGTTATTTTAGTTGGAGAATCTTCTTAGAGTAGGTTTAGAATTGTGTTTCAAGATTTTAAAAGTGGTTTTAAGCAGTTAAAAACACTTTAAAAAAAAATGACATGTTTGAATAATTTTATTAAAAATACTTTAGTCGGTTAAAAAAACTAAAAATCAATTTTTTCAATAAGTACTAAATTAGAGTTTTTATCAAAAAAACTGATGCAAATAACTATATAATTTTTAAAAACTACCGTAACTAATTATAAAAATGCTTTAGACATATGGATCACAATCAGTAAATAATTTTTGAGTAGTAGAGCTTATTATATTAAGTTTTAAGTTATAAAATTTAAGTTAAAAGTAATATTTCTCATCACAATTTCAAACATGCACTTAAATATATGATAGATATTATTTTTTTTTTATGGTAATTCTAATTACTTTTTATGGTCATTAGTTAATTTTGATACTCTTACAATTATTACTATATATTTAAGATTTAAAAAATCTATTATAAAAATACCTTAAAATTAATATCTTAGACACACACATATATAATATTATATGGGTAAGATTTGAACATGCATGAAGTAAGAGAAAAACTTTACACCGGTTTATCCAGTTTTTCTCCAAACAACAGAGTGCAATTAAAACATGCCACTTAGACCAATGGGTAATGCTATTATACTAAATCCATTTGACATTGTTTTTTGATATTTTTGATATTTTATTTTTATTTTTGATATTTTATTTTTTTATTTTACTTAATGATTAAAGAAGTGATTATAATGTATTGATATTGATTTCATATTTTTTTAAAATATTTAAATACATTAAAAAATATGAAAAGAAAAAAAGAATAATTTTTTTCTATTTTTTTTATCATCATTTTTATATTATTTTAAAATATTTTAATAAAATGTTAAAAAATATAAATACATTAATAATCACTTCTTTAATCATTAAATAAATAAATAAAAATATCAAATATCAAATATCAAATAAAATAGACATAATAACATTGCCCTACCCAAATTACCGTATGTTGAGATTCAATGGAAAAAGCCTCACGTTCTAGATCTCTACTCTCGAGTCTCGACTCCCCCCCTTTCTGAAACAGTCCATCTATGACCCTTCTTTCATTTCTTCTTTCCCATTT
Source organism: Platycarya longipes (assembly GCA_036559045.1). NCBI lineage: Eukaryota > Viridiplantae > Streptophyta > Magnoliopsida > Fagales > Juglandaceae > Platycarya > Platycarya longipes. Next base: position 39,400,100 of record CM071801.1, on the reverse strand, counting down.
TTTTCCTTTCCCTCTCCGATTAACTCCTCTCTCTCTATCTCTCCCTGTTGAAACTGTCAAAATCTCGAATTTCTTCATAAATCTTGTTGATTTCGTGTAGAATCTTGCTAATTCCATCCTCGTGAAGACTAACATAACTTATTGAGAAGAAATAACCTAGATCATGATATTCCTCGAATAAAGATACCCATTATAGAAAATCTTGACGCAACAAAAAATAAATGAAGTGTTGTATAGTAGATGGATGACCACCAATTACCACACATGATTTGTTGTAAACTTAACCATTCATATATGTGAATTGGTTGTTGTGCATGTGAAAGTTTGTTGTACTTACCACTTGGTTGTTAAGCATGTGAGAGTTTGTTATGCGTGTCACTTGGTTGTTGAGCATGTGAGAATTTGTTGTACTTGTCACTTGGTTGTTGAACATGTGAATTGATTAGTACAACTACCATGTAAGTTGCTTATAAAAGATGTCTTGATGATCATTTGTAAGATAGAAGAAAAGAAGAAAAGTGAATAATATTGAGCTCTTGAAGAACAAAGTCTTTTGCAATCTTTCAATCATTTACTATTCTTCTTTAGTTTCATAACACGTTATCAGTACGAAATTCTACCGATACTGAAATTAATAGTCTTCTACTTCAAGTAAGTTTTTCAGTATATTATTTATAATCCTCAAGGTGAATATTAAAGGTAATATTGCTGAATATTACTTGATAAAATTATAATTTTATTCTGATGATTCTGATTCATATATATAGAAAATGCCAAATCTTATAAAATTGAGATTTATTATTATTGACATTTCTGGAAAAAGTTATTTATCTAAGATCCTTTATGGGATCCATTTGGATATGATAAATTTGGGAGATACAATCAAAGAAGAAAATCACGTATCCCTGCAGGACTGTGCTGTGTATCTCATGGTGAAAAATCCGCTTACTGTGTGAAATAAATTAAGGAAGAGATATGAGGACCAAAATATGTAATCCTAAAAAAAAAAAATCATTATGACTTATTGCACTTAAAGTTGTAAGATTTTAAGAGTGATAGTGAATATAACTCTGTATTCTTTAAAATCAGTTCAATATTAAAATTATACAATGAGAAGATCACTGATGATGATATTTTAAAAGAAGACATATATTATTTTTCATATCTCAAATGTACTTCTGCAGTAGCAATATCAAGAGTGAAAGATTAACAAATATTCTGAACTTTTATTTTGTCTTCTAAGTGATTGAGTTAAATAATGAGTTTTTATTAATAAATCATCAGTTATGTCCTATTTAATAATATTGGATTTACACCATTTACAGAATTGAATGGTGTATCCTTTCAAAGGAACTAAGAGCGTAGACGTGGTAGAAAACTATAGAAATGTTGGTTCCAAAAGTGACAACAATAAAGATGATAATAATATACCGTATCACTAAAAGTGATCCAACTCAAAGAAGGGTAAAAACTCTTAGAATAATTCTTTATAGAAAGATGAAGATGTTTGTCATAGATGTGGTATGACTGAACAGTAGCTACGTACCTGTTGTATGGCCAAACACTTGATTTACTTATACTAAACTTTTATATATTATAGTAAAATTTTATCATGTTTTGAAATAACAAAAAGTCGGTACCTGAAGCACAATAAGAAATTACTTGGGATAATAAAACTCTGTCTAAATTTAATCATCTTACAAATGAATAAACCATAAGTTCAAAAGGTTACATATTTGTAAAGTGTTGCAAATCAATTACTTGATGTATTTATTGACACTAAAGGTGTTGTAAAATCATATATTACTGCTGTTAATACTTAAACAAAAATTGAAGTCCCTGAAGGATAAATTGTTAAAACAATAATAGATAAGTCTAAAACACACCTGAAGTGTTGAAGACCTATTAGTATAAAAGAGAAAAGCAAAATAAAATTAAATCGGTGCTCCTAAATAGATCGTACTTATAAAACAAGCAATAAGATCTATCCAAACTTTCTGTACAGAAGAGAAACTCTTGAAGAGTACAAACCTATTAAAGAGGAAACCTTCGGAAGATGAAACCTCCTGAAGAAGAAACTCCTGAAAAGTACAAACCTCCTAAAGAGGAACTCCTGAAGAGTATAAACCTTCTGAAAAGGAACTCCTGAAGAGTATAATCCTCTTGAAGAGAAAACCCTTGAAGAAACTTTTCATGAAATGTTTTCTCCTGAAGATAAACAAGTATTTAAAAATAATGAGATCTCAATACATTTCATGAGTACTGAAAAAATTATGTATAAAAATAAAACTGTTGTCGACAACATATTTTCATATAAGATAGCACTTGACATTACCAGAAGTAATGAAGAAAGTGAGTTAAAAATCATCAAAAAATGTCGACGTTGAAATAATTAGACAAAATGGAAAGCATCTATTGAAATTGAATTAAACTCGTTAGTAAAGCGAGATGTATTTTGACCTGTTGTCCAAACACCAAAGGGTGTAACACCTGTCAGATATAAGTGAGTATTTATACGAAAAACACAATGAGAAAAATGAAATTGTGTGGTACAAAGCACGACTTGTTGCACAAGTTTTCCTGCAAAAACTCAGGATTTATTATGAAGAAACATATTCTCCCGTTATGGATGTAATTACATTTAGATTTTTTATTAGTCTGGTTGTTACAAAAGGATTAGAGATGCGGTTGATGAATGTGGTCACTGTATATTTATATGAATCCTTAGACCATGACATATATATGAAAATCCCTGAATGATATAAAATGCCTGAAGCATCTACAAGTATATCTAAAAGTATGTACTCTATCAAATTTCAAAAATCTTTATATGGATTAAAGCAATTCGGACACATGTAGTATAATCGTCTAAGTGAATATCTATTGAAAGAAATATTTGAAAATAATCTTATATACCCATGTATTTTTATTAAGAAATCAGAATCTGAATTTGCCATTATTGCAGTTTACGTTGATTATTTACCTTGCTAGAGCTCATGAAGAAATCACAATGACTGCTATAAATTCAAGAAATGTATTTAAAAATGAAAGATCTTATTATTTAAATGTTAAATGAATTACAAAAATTTGAGACTTCTTGACTCATCTCTCAAATGCATTTGATCTTTATAAAACAACATGTCATCCTTATCTAAAGGATTAGGCAGTCGAAATGAAGAGGCAAGTAAGAATTTTAAATCCTTATTCTCTTGCTTTAAGTCTGTTATTTTTCTGTCAGACTTTTGAACGAATCGTTGAAGTACGGAAACCTTCTCGTTAAACTGCTCAATTTCACGATTTTTAGATTGTAACCAGTTGGAAAATCCAACAATAAAGGAGGAGTATCGAGTACCAAGGGTTACCAGCTCATAAACAGCTTCACGATCTAACTTATTAGCCAGATCATTCGCTTGCTGCAACATGGCACCTGCGAAAAATGCAGGAACAACTTGTAACTAAGGTGAATGATACCTCATATATTGATCGTGAGAAATATTGAAAGAAAATTGATGAGCCATTGAAAATTTGTAGAATAAAAATGCAAATGCAGATGAATTATTGTAACACCCCTTTCCCGTAGGTTAATGAGTGTCATGAAATTTTCTAAAACTTTTATTCTAGCACAAGAATTTTGATTTTTATAATGAAATAAATAACGTTTATTCCAAAGAAATTGAGCTCTAATAAAATGTCTTTGAAGAAAAACATTAACTAACACTAAAATGATTCGATGACTCAGTAAGAAAATTCACCACAACGCAAGATAATACTATAGGATATTTTTTATAAAACTTATGCTGAATTCTGAAATATAATTGTACATGTTAATGCTGATGCCATGCACGACTGACTTGATTGACTAACTAACTTAAGTGACTGGTCTGAATTAACTGATAAATTTGACTGATCTAAATTGACTAACTGAACTGATTTAAATGATCTGATTTGACTGTATTAATTTAGCTGAACTGATCTAACTGAGCTGATTGGCCAACACACTTAACCCTGTGTGCAAGGTTGTGCACCGGCCCTACGTCCCGTTGCAGCAAGGGGAGCTACTGATAGTACTCTAGCGTACTATGGTAGACCATACTTAAGTCTGTGGCTTGCACATCTACCCTGATCTGATATGCATTGGTACCATGCATCTGAATGACCATATGAAATAAATGATTTACTGAACTGAAACTAACTGAACTGTTTTAATTGACTGATTTAACTGGATGACTACTTAATTGATTTCTGATATGATTTAGTCTTATACTTGAACTTAATTCAACTTATGTGACTTATGTGGAATGATATGCATAATACATACTATTATAAATAACTATAATTTGCTGAGTCTAAACATGATGCCGATGATATGATTGTATGCTGTGCTGAATGACATGCTTGCATGATGTAAGAGGTATTTGAAAAAGGCTATCAAAGAACTAATTTTACTAATAATATAAACTAATGTAAGGATCCTAGTTTTGTGATCAAATTTACTTACCTCATAGCGCTGCTTCCTAAATTCTCATTTATGATTCGATGATACATATGCGAAGTTATTAAACAGTCACTAATCTATCTTGAGAATGCATCTTACTAATCTACTGAAATGAGTTCATATTGTAGAACTTATCAGAATAAATATTCAATTTATCGTAAAAATCAATAAAGTAGAATACCATTAATTATTTAAATACTAATAATATATTTGCACTTAAAAATATAATTTAGTAAAATACTTTGAATATATTTATTTATACTAAAATAAATGGTGAAAACATAGAATCTTAAAATAGGTTAACATATTATATTTAAAATAAATATTTTTTTTTACAAGAAACTCAACAAATACTGATATCACTTGAAAATTATTTAACATATTACTTTAACTTTAAAAGTAAAACCTTAATAGCATTAATTCATCAAAATCTATTATAATAAGTAAAAATTATCTTCACATAATAGACATGAAGTTAAAGCGTTTAAAATAAAGATTAACATCTAGTATTTATATTTAATATAACGTCTAATCTTTTAATATTATTTAACATATATACATATATGCATATAAGTTTATAAAAACGCAACTCCGAAAGCACCCGTCTCATAAAGATATAAATTTATAAATTTAATAGCAATCAATAAAATTATTACAGACTATTAGAATAATTCAAATCTTAATTTAATACTTAATCAATATAATAAAATTGCTAAATAAAATATTTAGTTTAAAATGTAAGCAGTTAAACCTAACCTGAAAAGATAAGTCTTTATGTAAGAGTAGCCCAGCTCAGTCATAAAATAATAATGAATTTTCTTTTTGTAAGCAATAATACTCAAAGCCATAAAAAAATAAAACTCGCGTAACAAGATTCAATACAAAGCAGAGGAGCCATGCGACGTAAGGGTAACTCACAGTGGAGGGCTATGCGTGACGATGCTAGGCTTAGAGTTGACGGCGGCAACTTCAGTTAATGGTGTGCAGTGTTTGTGTCATGCTCTTCCAAGGAGGAGACGCGATGGCTAACGGCATGCATGGAGGCGCGTTGGTGGTGCAGAATAGGGGTTGGCGCTGCTGCATATAGGAGTACGGTGGCTCACGTTCGGTTGCTTCTGTGACTGATGAGCTGTCTACGGCGGCAACTAAGAGTGGGAGTGGCTGTCCATGGCGTCTCATAGAGTATGCTCTGTTTTGGTGTGCAAAAACAGGGGAGGATGGTCCTCGATTATGTGGCTTTCCAAGGACAACCGCGTAGTGCCTCTGATAGGTGGGCAGCAAGGTGATCTGAGGAAGGTAGTGGGTCTGTTTTGAGGTGATTTTCCGATGTGGTCCCGAGGCTGTGCAACTGGGCAGTTGGGTTGTGGCTCAACGGAGGAGAAAATGATGCTCTGTTTTCGGGATGGTAGAACAGAGGTCTTCCATCGGCTGTTTAACGGCTCTTAGTGGCATTTTTCGGTGGTGTAAGCCAGTGCGTGGACGGTGGCTTCCGCAGGGTGGATTGTGATTTGCGTGGCTGTGCAGTTTAGTCTAGGGACGTTCAAGGCGATCTATATGTGCATGAGGGCTGTGGGGATCAAACTGCGAGGTTTGTGGCTTAGAATCTGTTTCTAGTCGAGGGACCAAAGCATGCATATATATAATAGGTGAAAGGAAAACCCTAAGAAGACTAACTATTAATCGATAGCGATGATGATAGATTTTCAAAATAAGTTGTTGCCGTGAATTTAGAGGTTGAGAAGGAACGTGCAAGCTGTGGAAAATTTTAGAGAGGCGTGGACATGCGAGATTTAATACTATAGAATGTAATCCGATAGCGAGGAGAAGGAATCTAATTAAAAACAAACTATATCTTAAAATATATTCTAAAATAATGATTTCATAATAATAGTATAATCCTACTTTATTAATATCTATAACAATTATAGTCAAAATAACAATTAACAATTACAGTCAAAATAATATCTATAATACACATCTGTATTAAAAATAAACAACATATTAACCTATATAATCAAATCAAAATAAATTGCTATATAAGAGAATTGCATAAATAATACATAAATAATCCAATAAATAAATAAATAATAAATAAATAAATCTTGAATTTACGATTGGAATGTTACAATTATAGATATGAGAAGAAGATTTGATACAAACTAAATGAAACTAAAGACGGTTCTTATAGAGATGGAAATAAGAACAAAACAAACCATCATCTTTTAAAATCTGACTTAGTCAAGATTACAAGATATGCTGGATGCATAATTTCAAAAGCCAGTTAGATTAATTGCAGCTATCCTAATTTTCTTGTAAACGCTGAACCTCTGTGGTGAGCTGTTGTTGTTGACTTTGTATTTGAGCTCTCTCTCGTTCCAGCTCTTCTACTCATATTTTTAGATCACGAGAATACCAATATACAAATTTCTTCAACTCTTTGTTTTCTTATTTTAAATTTTTATTTTTTTTTATCTTTAGTTGCAAACGTTTAATACAACTCAGATATTTGATTTTTAAGATGTCAACCTCACTTGTTCTCGCCAGTAACCTCTGAGACATGGTTGTAAGAGAGGCAGTATATTGAGCATTAAGAGTTATTGATGTTGCAACAATTTCAGAATCAGTTTTACTAGAAAGATATATCTCTGCTCCTATCATGGTGTTTACAGCCTCGGGGGAAAAGATGAATGGTTGAGGTATAAAAGGTTCATGGTTCAAATCTGGGACATTAACAAAAGAATTTTTATCAGACATAATATCATTCTAGATGAACAACAACTGAAGAATGTGAGATCTTTTTGCTGGAGTAAACCAATGGTAAAATTAATTATATTTAAACAGCAATATGAAGCCTTCAAATCTCTTCAAGATCTCGTTTATCAACAATGTCAAGCGGATTTGATTTTTTGCCGAATTGATATATGGATGGTTTCTAATGCCCTTTCCGCCATACACAAACAAATTCTCCCTAATAACGCCGAATGAAAGGGAGAAAATTTTAGATGAAAATATTATCATGTTCTCTCTAATACATTGTTTAGATGAAAATTATATTTGAATTCTTATCCCTGTTATATATGCTGAAATCATGTTTGCTTATTACTTGAAACACTAATGCATATTATCAGGGGGAGTTTAAGTATTATTGCAGGTCTCAGATTTCTACTAAGTCTGTCAACGAGATATTATCTTCACATCTTCAAATCACTCAAAAATCATTGCAATTCATGAAACAAGTTGAGAGTAGATTTGACTGAGATCAGTAGTTTAACATATCCAAGAAAAGTATGGTCTTCCCGTCATCAATGACAGCCCAACAATTTTATATGAAGATAATACTGCTTATATCAGAGGAAGATATATCAAAGATACGATCAAGTGATAATCTAGCAGATTTATTTACGAATGCATTACCAACTGCGACATTCAAGAAAATTGTACAGAACATTGGAATGCGAAAACTTAAAGATCTGTCGTCATGCACTTTAGGGGGAGTAAATGCCCTGAAGACTTGTGCTAATTGTACTCTTTTTCTTTCGGTAAGATTTTGTCCCACTGGGTTTTCCTTTGCAAGGTTTTAATGGGGCAATCTTAAAGTACTTAAAAGTACACAAGAATACTGTACTCTTTTTCCTTCGCCATTGGTTTTTCTTCCCACTGGGTTTTTCCTTGGCAAGGTTTTAACGATGCAGATTCTTTATAGATGATCATTCAAGGGAGGGTATTGTATAATAGATGGATGACCACCAATTACCACACATGATTTGTTGTAAACTTAACCATTCATAGATGTGAATTGGTTGTTGTACATGTGAGAGTTTATTGTGCTTACCACTTGGTTGTTAAGCATGTGAGAGTTTGTTATGCTTGTCACTTGGTTGTTGAGCATGTGAGAATTTTTTATTCTTATCACTTGGTTGTTGAGCATGCGAATTGATTAGCACAACCACCATGTAAGTTGCCTATAAAAGAGGTCTTGAGGATCATTTGTAAGATAGAAGAAAAGAAGATAAGTGAATGATATTGAACTCTTAAAAAACAAAATCTTTTATAATCTTTCAATCATTTGTTATTCTTCTTTAATTTCATAACATGAACTAATTAAATGGAAAACTCAAAAATCCAAATTTGGAAGTCAATGCCAATTATCTCCCTCTCTCAAGGCGTTTTTTTTTTCCAACTAATTGCTTAGCTTATTTTAGTTAGTTGAATCCTTATAGATAAACAAATGGTGTAAAGAATTGAAATCTGGAACTATAACACCCAAGTGCAGCATCACAGATAAAATCAGATGAAGCAAGTTCAGAGGAAAAAATCCAAGCACAACATCCAAGTGCAGCGTCAAAACAATGATAAGAAAAAATACATGCAATGTAAAAAAATGGAGATCTGGAACTATGAGAACACCCAAATGCAGCATAACAGATACTATTAAATGAAGAGAGAGATGTAAATATTTGTCAAACTTAGTGTACAATTACATCTTAAATGTCCTGAAGACTTGTGCTAATTATACTCTTTTTCCTTCGCTAAGATTTTGTCCCACTGGGTTTTCCTTTGCAAAGTTTTAATGAGGTAATCTTAAAGTACTTGGAGGTATACAAGAATACTGTACTCTTTTTCCTTCGCCATTGATTTTTCTTCCCACTGGGTTTTTCCTTGGCAAGGTTTTAACGAGGTAGATTCTTTATAGATGATCATTCAAAGGAAAATGTTGTATAATAGATGGATGACCACCAATTATCACACATGGTTTGTTGTAAACTTAACCATTTATAGATGTGAATTGGTTGTTGTTCATGTGAGAGTTTGTTGTGCTTACCACTTCGTTGTTAAGCATGTAAGAGTTTGTTATGCTTGTCACTTGGTTGTTGAGCATGTGAAAATTTGTTATTCTTATCACTTGGTTGTTGAGCATGCGAATTGATTAGCACAACCACCATATAAGTTGCCTATAAAAGAGGTCTTGAGGATCATTTGTAAGAAAGAAGAAAAGAAGAGAAGTGAATGATATTGAACTCTTGAAGAACAAAGTCTTTTATAATCTTTCAATCATTTGTTATTCTTCTTTAGTTTCAAAACATGAAGTAATTAAATGGAAAACTCAAAAATCCAAATTTGGAAGTCATTGCCAATTATCTCCCTCTTTCAAGGCGTTTTTTTTTTCCAACTAATTGCTTAGCTTATTTTAGTTAGTTGCATCCTTATAGATATATGAATGGTGTAAAAAATTGAAATCTGGAACTATAACACCCAAGTGCAACATCACAGATAAAATCAGATGAAGCAAGTTCAAAGGAAAAAATCCAAGCACAACATCCAAGTGCAGCATCAAAACAACGATAAGAAAAAATACATGCAATGTAAAAAAATGGAGATATGGAACTATGAGAACACCCAAATGCAGCATAACAGATAATATTAAATGAAGAGAGAGATGTAAATATTTGTCAAACTTAGTGTACAATTACATCTTAAATATGATTTTCTAACGTGTTTATTTTTCAGCCAATGATGTGTAGACATGTGCTGACTTGCAGAACCGTTTGATCATCTGATGGAAATGTTTTAACTCTCTGAGCAAAAGGGTATATTGGATATTCTGCTGAGAATATATTATATGCCGCTTCTTGATCCTGGACCGTTAGATGGCCATGTGTCACTATCTCTCATTCTGTATAAATATATGTTTAATCTCATATTAGGGTTACGTGATTTTCATTCTTGTGTTTTGCTGAGGCAGAAAGAGTGAGAGGGTCTGATTGTATCCCTGTGCTAGGGTTTCGTGAGATCGAGAGAAAGAGAGGTTGTGAATTGGCTCTCTCGTACTCGAGAGCTAGCATTGATCTGTAAACACTGAGGCTTTTGTTGATTCTTCAATAAGAATGATCTTTGAGGCAGTTCCCGCTGTAGATATAGACTATTAGGGTCGAACCACGTAATTCCGATGTGTTTTTTCCTTTTACTCTTTACTGCTTTATTTTCTTGCTAATCATCATATACTGTTGTGGGTCTTGTTTTGGTAGCTAAATCAATGAATATCTGAAACCCTAATATTTCAAGAACTCAAATCTTTGTGGAAAAGTTTTGGAAATTAGGTCATTGGTTTTCTAAAACATAACAAGAGAGAGAGAGAGAAAGCACGAGGGAGGGCGATAGGATACTATGCAGTCAGGTTCATGTTGTGTTTATATGTTCAACTGATGTGTATAAATTTTATTAGTCTCCGATAAGCACTATTTATAGGTACACCAGTTCAAAGAGTTTTTCGCATGTTTTTGACAAATCTTAAATCGATATATACATGCATTTTAAATTTCCAGTACTTTCCGTTGTTGGGGACATTATAATTTGCCATAATCTCGATGTTTAATATTGTTGAATATGTGGGAAGGGGTATAAAAATTATAATAAATTTCTAGTACTTGCCTTGATTTGAAGAGGCCGTTGACATGATAAAAATTATAATAAAAAGAAAAAAGGACTAAAAGTTTTATATATATAGGAGCGGTAGCTGGAGAGCGATCGATGGAGTTGTAAAAGAATGTGCACGATCCATCCATACAAATTTTAGATGATCTTTGGAAGTGCTTTAATTAGGTAACGTTTGATCATCACATGCACCACATGATTAACCACTCACCTCAATTAAAAAATGTATCATTATGTCTTATAGTTGGCTTCATTCTTGCACGCATGTCTCTCTCTACAGTTTAGATCACTTGGCTAGAGAGAGAGAGAGAGGTAGGATTTACAGATGAGATAAAGAATATCATGGACAAATTAATGGAGTACTGGTGATTGCTATGATGAATCGATGACGAAGAGGTTGCCGAAAGGGAGGGACAAAGATAGCCCTCAATCGTTCTATATAAGATTTTAAATATTGAAATGAACAATGTTAAATACAATTATAAAATGTGCAAATGTGTGTGAAGAATTAAAGGGATATTTGTTTTTATGAAAGTACCGTTTCAATGATGATCATAAGAGGCTACCGTGTATTATATATATATATATATATATATATATATATATATATTCAAGTGGTCATCACCCAAACATGTGAGTTGTTGAAGAAAAACTTCTCAAGAGAAGCCCAAATTGCATGAGAGGTGACAAGACCAACGACAGTTGCCATAATGTCCTTGGACAGATTAGAGGAAGAGTTAAGAAATAAATTGTTCTTAATCAATCTATTAATTATAGCGCGAGATTGGGTGTGGGTTCAGAAGTAGTGGAAGACAAGAATTGGGCTCTACAAGGAATGCTGCTATTGACATAATGAAAAATCTTTTGGCCACAGAAATAAGAAACCATATGAAATTTTCACAATAGGTAATTATATATCATTGGTAAGATGAATGATGACAACATGATGAAGACTAACAGCATGTGAGGTAGAAGGTATGATGGGGTTGGTGGTGGACATGACTGAGGTGTTTGAGTCAATGACTATAGGATTGAGGAGGACGTGAGTAAAAAATTCTCTAATACCATGAAGAATTAAAAAGACTTTTGTTTACAGTTCATGGGAGAGAAAGAATGGACAAATTAATTAGTATTTAGTGCTAATTGCTATTGTGATGAAGAGCCTAGAACGTTGAGAAGCAAATAACCCTCATCTTGTAAAATCATTTGTGAGAGAGTATTAATGTTATTTATCATATTTTCATATTAGTTTTATTTAATTATATAAGATATATGTAATATGTTTATTGTTATTAGATCATTATAAAGAATCATTTAATAAATGACCATGCCATTCACTAATAATATATGTATATTATTAGATCATTATAAATAATTATTTAATAAATGACCATGCAATAATAATAAATATATTATATAATTAAATAAAAATTGAGTAATAATGTGATAAAAATATTTTAATTTTAATTTTTTAATTATATATTTTTCTTATTTTTATATTTAAGCGGATCTGTTGTGCCACGTAACTACAGAGAGAGAGAGAGAGAGAGTGGTATGATGGTATCCAAAGTTATCGGAAAGGAAATAATTCCGAAAACTTCCACCCCACGCCGGCCAAAGGATTTGTGGTAATCCAAGCGAAGCAGCTCCTAGTATTACTTTTTTCTTCTAGAAAATTACTCGTTGCTCTTATCTCGTTCCAAGTTTATTCTTTTTTTAATTTTTATTTATTTTTCTTGATTTGGTGTGCATAATACATATAGTCGAATATATATATATATATACTTTTTTTTTTTTTGTTATATCGAATTTTGAAACTTCTCAGGTTAGTGATTGGGTATTGCTGGATTTTTGGTGGGATATTTAATTTGGCGGCTGAATATCTTGCATTTTTGAGGTATTGAGCATTCTACCTGTTCGATGAAATGTCTTATTGGCAACAGGTTTTTAAGTTTACATTAAGCACTAGGTTGTAAATTCTTGTGTCTTTGATATTTGTTCTCTTTGTCGCAAATGCCTGCTTTGGAACTGCAAATGTTACGTGACGAATTTGTATGGGTATATTTAGTTTTTAGTTTAGATTTTGGCGTCTCTCTCGTGTTACATCCATGTACTTTTGCATGCCCACTTTATATTCTAATATAATTCTACTTCTGAACAAGAAAAAATTGTGGAATTTGCATGTTGATGTTTTAAGAGTTGGTGATTGTGTTTATGCAAGCACCAAACACCTTGCCACTTGAAGTATATTTATATCCAATTTGTCTGTGCACTTGTAAGGAAAATTTATTGATGAAATCCTCGCGTTAGTCTGAGGTGTTCTCCTGTTTATATATTAAGCTTTGTTACTTCTGGCTTCAATTACTTGATTATGGCTGCACAGATGGGGGGCAGTCTTGCTGAAGAGCTTTACTCAGAAAGTTTGAAGCTATCAAAGAAAGACTTGGGTTCTTCTTCAACCTCCATTACTAAAGAAAGTGATATACATGGTATGGATACTAGTTTTAAGAAGAATCTGTCCAAAAGTTTAATGGCAGATGCTCGTTGCATTTTATTATAGTTGTATTGTTTTTATTTTTTTGGCAAATGGCACTTCCAACCTGCCTGAGGATGGATGTTACCTAGGTGCTTAAGTTACTTGTTGTTTGAAGAAAAATGGAAAAAGGAAATTTCTTTTGTTTAGATGTTTCTGTTTTTTATTCTATTTTTTTATTGATAAGTTTTAATGATCAAGAGTGAAATGTTTAGTGTTAGCATCTGAAAGGGGGATTTTTTTTTTTCTTATTCAGGTATTTATGTAAAGGTTTTTCATTTTACTTATAAAAAAAATATATTTGTAAAGATTGACTTTTCAGGTCCATAATTCCTCTTTACCTTCATAATTGTTATAGAGGAAACTTCTTTAGGAGTAGAACATGAGGTTTGGTACTTTAGTACCAAAACATCTTAATCATCTTCTGGTTTTCAGACTGTGATGTGGATGACTTGCAGCATGAAGGTGGATCGATTTGGGAAAATTATGGGGAGGAATTGGACGAATCATCTGAATTGGACAGGGAATGGCTGAGGAGACGTGAGCAGTATCATACAGTAATAAGACAATTATTGTTGGTTTTCCTGATCTTTTTTCATATTTTCCAGCGCATAAGATGAAATGGTTTGTTTATTAACTATTTTCTTTTGTTGTTGAATTCTTCAGCATGGGTATCGTGAAGGTATCTCTGCAGGGAAAGAAGCTTCTGCACAAGAAGGGTTTAATATTGGCTTTAAGCAATCAGTCCTTGTCGGGTACAACTGGGGCATTGTTAGAGGTGTTACCAGGTAAAGAAACTGGGTGGAAGGGATTCGGTGGGGTGGGGAAAAGCTAATATTTTGCTTTTTCTAGATTACAGATAAAGATTAAGTTACTCGATATTGCCACATAATTAATAGTTTTCATTTACTTTTGGGCATCTACAACACAAATGAAGTGCATTGGCTTCCCTTCCAGTTGGGTTAAAGGAACGGTTAATTGAAACCCAAGAAAAGAGAGAGAAATTCAGGGTCTTGTATGAATCTGTTCACTCTATTTCGACAGTGGACGCTCTTCGGCTGTTTAATGATGATCTCGTAGCAAAAAAGGCCTTAGAAGGAAGTGAAAATGCTGAGGCTAGTTCTCATTTACCAAGTCTACTGGAGCAAAGTTCAGGCTCTAATCGTCTAGAAAATTACTTTGGAGATCTCCAATCCCTTCTTTCAGACTGTCCTGCACTTGATGTACATTTGCCCGCCAGCCAGTAGATGCTTTTGTAACTTTTATATCATTAATTATTTTAGTCTAAACAAAAATTGGAGAAAAAAATATCTGATACTCTAGCACCATTTATTGTTCAATTCATGTTATTGAATAAATTATATTTCAATATAGTATGTCCAGTCTGTCTGGTTCATTATGTATTTTAATCATGTCAGAAATCCATCTATATATAGATATAGAAGTGCAATGCAGATACTATTGGAAAATGGGAGCAAAGAATCATGCCCCTCTTATAGATATGGATCGAAACATATAGATTCAGACAAGCTAGGCTATTTATTTAACTAGTTTATGAGAGTCGGTAGTTTGGTTTGATGACTTTCTCTCTGGAGGTTTTGGTTGCCCTGATGTGTCGGCGGCCTTGACAAAACTATTCAGGTGAGATGCTGTTAATCTTCATCCCTTTTGTCGGGGGCCTATGGATATTAAAGCGCTTGTGATTTTTAAAATATTTATATGATCTTCGTTTGTTAAAAAACTTGATGTTCAAGCAAGTCCCAGTAGTAATTGCCTAACAGTGGCGTTTATTTTACTTGAACGGAAATGCACTTCAACGTTATCAACTATTTGTTACGGTTGTCTAATCCATGAGACTTGTTTCTTTTTTCTACGGGAAGGCATGGCAGAAGACGTAAAAACTTAAGAACTCAGTCAGAATATAGACTCAAAATTATTAGTAAACAATATCAGACAAGCAACTAGAACATATCAGGAGGAAACAGTGCCCCCAGAGACAACCAAAGGATTGGTTTTTACCAATAGAAGAAATAAAACACAATAATTTATTGTACTGTCATCTCATAATATTATCGAAGAAACTAAAATTTCAGTCGTAGAGTTCAACAACAACAACAGTCTAGTTCAGTCTCCAATTGAACATCTGTTCAGCAGGTGCTTTTTCCTTTATTCTGAACTTCACTGACTGATTTCTTTTCATTATCACCTGCAAAGATTGCAAATAGATTTCTGTAATGATAGTTTATACACATAAATAGAGAATTAATAACTACTGAGAAAAAAAAAAGTTGGATAGATTATGAAGTTTCTTTTTATGTACCTCAGATGCCCTGTTAGCTACAAGCTTGCATGGGCCTTGGATGAACAAAGGCTGCTGTATTCCTCAAGCGGGTTTCATATTTGGATGTCGGCATGACTGTTTCAAAAGCTTCAACAAGTAGTGCCACCTTCCTCTTCCTAGCTGGAGCGAGTTTGGTAACAGCCTGTCGAAGGTGGTAATCGACCATCCACTCCTCTGCATTTCTCCTTTCATCCTCCATTTGATGCTTCAGATCAACCTTTTCTGCTTCTGGATCGGGGACTATAGGCAGATAGTTTGGTTCTCGTGGGTTGAATTTCCTCAATTCCTCCTCATCATTGACTTGCCTCTTGCATCTAGTTGTCCATTTCTGACTCTTGCAAGAGTCGGGAAATTCTTGGATTGAATTGCTCCCAGCAGGCAAATATGTTGTCTTTGCTTCTGGACTGGTTACATCATCGATGATTTTCGATGCATCTGCAGCCTCTAACTCGCTTTTGTCTTCCACTTCCATTTTTTCAACTTCTTCTACGCACTCTTCAGCTGAATTCAATTTCTTCAGCTTTGGATTGCTTTGCCTCTCAGCATCCATGGAGCTAGAGATTCTGGAACTCTTTGCTTTCTGCTGGCCTTTCTCGTAGTTCTGGTCCTCAACAACACTGGAGCTATTAGAGTGCCCATCTGACACATTAGTTTCAGCCGTGTCATCAGGCTGACAAGCTAGGGCCATTTTGTGGCTTTTATCATTATCGACCTCGGTACTGACTTGGTCTGCTTCAGAGTAAGCTTGGACTTCAACCATTATAATGGCATCATCTGCTTGCTCTTTCGGTTCAATTCCATATCTGGCATCTTGGAGAGTTGTATGCATCTGCTCATAATTTGAAGCTTCATCCGTTGCTTTGCTGGTGCAATTAGTTTCATCATCTCCAAGTTGAGGATTAGTTTCAGGAATCAGGCTCTCTGTTTCAACTCCGTTCTTCTCGTGGTTGTCCTCACTATTTGCACTTGGTTCCACAAATGAAGTGGGTCTCGGTGCTGATTAACTTTTTCTCCAACTGTCCATTTTCATCTTCAGCAGTTTTTGATTCCTCAAATGCATTTTCATTTGAAGACATTTGGTTGCTATGTTCATGAATCTCTAAGTTCTGACTCAGACTATCAAATTCAGAAACCCCCTCATCATATTGCGCCTCAGAGCATGCGCTTTCCTCCTCTGGAAACAGCTCTCGTGGTACGTTGGCCAGAATCACTTCGTTGCAGCTACTAACGTTGTCATCTGATATGATCACATATTCATTATGAAAATCTGGACTCTGGTCAATTGAACAACCAACATTCAGGTCTGATTCGGCATCAATCTTTGTTGAATAATCAGCTTCACTATCTTGCTCTGAGGGAGTAAGATGCCCCTCCTCCCATTCCATGACAGTAACTTCAGAACCAGCCCATTCCCCTTCAAAGTCGCTATCAGTGCAGAAGGTAGTCCTCATGTCTGTTTTTTCTTGAGCGAAGATACATAAGAAGTCTTCATCCGCATCTTCTACTTGTTCTCCAGGAAAGCTTTCTGTCCTATCCATTTCTCTGGATGTAGTATCACCATGTTGTTCTATCTTTACTTCAAAATCAACCTCAATTTCAGGCGATCCATCAGAGTGGCTCCCTTTCACTTCTTGTTCGTCCCTGTATACTGAAACTGCTGCATCTCCCCAATCATCAATAGACATGATATGATTCTGCTCCTCAATATCTCCAGCAACAGTGTCCTCGTGCTTTGTATTGGCATAGATTTCTATGAAATAATCTACGCTACCATCTTCTTCGAAAGGAAGTGTGGCCAAGTTACCAAAATCATCTTCTTTATGCGTAGGCTTGTCCTCAAAGATCAACTTAGGAGTGTCAATCTTTTCTGTTCCTTCACTAGACAGCTTTGGTCTTTGTGGGCTTAGAGATTCCATTTTCATACTTTTCTGGGTCTTCAACAAGCGTCTCTTTGCCGACAAGAAGCACTTCAATGGGGGCAAAGGAGAGTGGCGATGACCGTTAAGAGAACAGTATGTATAGGGGCATACTTTCATGACTGAAGTTCCTTCAGATTCAGTTGCCCCTGGACTAAGCATTAGGTATGCTGGAAATTTTGAGTCCTTCAGAGTTGAAGCACAGGTTGCTCTCTGTGCATTCGTATCTTCACAAAGAACAACCCTATTGGAATTCTTTTTAGCCGAAGCTCTAACTGGCTTGAAAGTGGGGGTCTTTGTTAAAGTCCTCACCAGCTTCAAACTAGACGTTCTTGTTAAAGTTCTTGCTGGTTTATTACCAGAAGCAGAGCTTGGTTTTGAACTGCTAGAACTTCTTCTACTAATATTCTTGCTTTCAGAACCAGTTTGAGTATTCCGAAGGCTCACCTGAGACTGCTCCTTCCTTGCTTCAAAACAGCTTGTGGACTTCATGTAATTTGGTGAAACATCAGATGCTTTGATCAGAGGCTGCTGCTTCTGTGGGATGGCTGCAGTGGCTGGAACACCAAGAGGGGGCGGCTTTCCCGGCTGTGATTCGTTCCTTCTCATAGATGATGGTCTCAAGCTCTCAATATCTGAAAGCTTGATTGATCTTGTCTTCTTCATCTTCCTCTTCAAATCAGCTGCTCTGTTTTTGCCATCCTGGTTTTGAAAAGATAATTTGAGGTTTGCCAACAGCTTTTCAGATTTAACATGATCAGCTTGGATTCCAAGCTTGTTGCTTACCTTTCTTTGGACCATTTTCAGAGGAAAATCTACAGAAGAAGCATATAGAGATGAGTTTGGCGTGGGGTGGGTTTTCTTCCCCTTGGCCCCAATATTCACATCAAACTCTGGAAGAAAGGTATGTGTCTTGTGGTTTGCTTTGATATGAAAACTGCATGGTGACAAGAAAAGGTAACTCTTGAAACCCAAACAAGAAGAAAAGACTCCTCTTCTTGGTTTGGTTTCCTTTGGTTTGCAGTCGGTGGCCTTTTTGTGAATTTTCAACTGTGATAGGCAGATGAAGTTTGAATAAGGCTGAGATATGTTAATTATGCTGACCTGCACTAACAGATGGGTGTAATGGGTCTTTTTTGTTTACCCATTTCCCGGATTGAATTATTTCCATTCTGACATGTAAACTCTACACTTGGCAGTATCTTATTTCTTTCTTGTTAAGGTATTAAAATAATTATTGATGATTTGATACTCTAACCTCACTATCTTCTACAATTACAGAAATAGCCCCTCATTTTTTGGATAAGGAAGATCAGCTCAGCAGCTAGGTAATCAATCGGTAACCTATACATTTGATGGAACTTGAAAATCCATTTGGGTTTTCTAACTACACATGCTATGTTAAGAGTCTATGACCTATGATCTGATTTTTTAAATAAAAAATCTAGATTTAAAATCCCTACCCCTTGTATAGAAAAAAAAACTACGCATGCCCTCAATCAATGTCTCTGTACAATCTAGTTGCTTTCATGATGAGTTCAAATGCTTGAGAGGAAGGTTGGTTCTATTTAATGGTTTAATTGCTAGTAATTTTTAGGGCAATAGACTTCGATGAACCCAAGGAAATGGGTATTGAACGGTGACTTTTCAATTCTTATAGCTGCAGTCCAGCCAAACCCCTTTGAAATATTGCACAATTCACAAACATCCCAAAGGAATAGTACGTTTGCAAGGAAAGAAAATCATAGATTATTTTAGGAGAAATCTTAATAATTAATAGAAAATAAGTATTTGGGATTTGAAATCTCCATTATAGATTTTTATTTCCATGTTTAAAGTGATGCTGAATAGTGGTGGAATAGTAATTTTACAAATTAATATGAAATTAACTATTTCTTTACTATTTCCTTTTTTTGGCGGAGAAAGTGAGGAATAAAGATTGGGCGGTAGTAGTAGCACTTTAAAAAAGATAAGCCGAGTGGTCGGCGATAATGGGCTGCCAGTGGGCCCTACTCCGGGCCGATTGTCCATTTTATACAGACGCTCCTCTTCCCTGTTTCCAACGGAAAGCATATAATACTGTACGAGAAACATATATGCACGGGCCCACTCTCAGGACATGCCACCATCCAATTCTTCTAGTGTATAATATATGCTTAGCTCAATTCATTGCACATTTCTAATTTTTATTTTTTCAAAAAAAGAGGAGCCATTTTTAATGGACATTAAATGACTTTCTTAATACCCTAGTGTTTGTTTGCCCATTGGAACCTGAACATTCATTAGTTAAAATCTAAATATTCAAATTTCAAACTACCCCAACTAGCTAGGTAGATATTGAATTGTTATTGTTCACTCAATTAACCAACCTCGAGTAGGTTTAGGCTTGTTGTGAGATAGGCAAGTTTACCTCATCACTCACATTAATAACCCGAATTAATATGAGAGGAACCATCAATTCATACAACTAATTATCATATTTTATCGAAGAAATAGAAATGTAACGATATAGAAGTACTGTAAAAATATCGCGTACGTGTTACGTCTCTAAATCAAAACTTTAGTAAATCTAATTAATATAGTATTTGCTCATTGAAAAACAAGCAGAAAAATAACTTGGCGTACAAATTACAATTACCTCTAATTCTCTCTTTTGATCATAGGCATTTGATCAATGAAAACACTTTTGTATTTACTTTTTCTTTTTAACTTTTTGTTGAATGAACACATGAAAGCCATTACTTTTTCATACGTAATAAACAAGGAACAATTCATCCACTTCCAAGCTCGATCGTGATCATTAAGCGTTAATGGGTCCGTATAAAACAAAACGTACGAATGATCTTCGTGATTTAAAAAAAAAAAAAAAGTTTCTTATCATGAAGAAGGTTTTCATGTTTAACTAAGAAGAAAGATGAGAGAGATAGGGGGAGAGAGGGAGAGATGTAGTCCAAAAGTCTCTCATGCAATGATAAGGATTATTATAACAATTTGAATCAAGGAGTGGTTAAGAATAATGCAGATGTGAATGAGTTTTGGCTTCTTTTGAACGTATGAAACAGCAGTTAGTGCAAGTTATAATGGCACCACGTGAGCTGCAAATGGAAAGACAGGTCTTCAATTCCTCAAGTGTCGGATGCTCATCCTATAGCTGCCAAATTCTCCCAAGACAATCCCATTTTCCATTGTCTTGCTCCCCATATATATGTTGGTCCATGCATGAAAAAAGGAAAGATCAAAGAGAAACAAAGACTATGGTCGTCCATCTCTATCTGAACAAATGGGTCCTTGGTGTTTTGGGTTGTGCCAACAAATATGGCAGTCTATTTATTCATCATTTGAAATGATAGTTAAGTACCTTATCATGAGGCATTGAGGTTAATATATAGTTGATTAATTTATGAAACCTGAAACTAAGCAAAGTAATATTGATATTTTGGCTTTTTATCCAAAAATAAGGCACAATATCATACCTACTTTATCAAAAGGAAGAAAAAAGAGAGAGATAGTGAAAGTGCCTAGCTTTACATGATGTTGCATTTGCATCTTTAAGTAATATGTATAAGAAAGCAATTAACTTGAGTAAATTAATTAAAGACAAGGATCTTATTGGGAATCTGCTTTTGTTTGGTACTGCGTGAGAATTTACCTGGAATTATCATCAAGAAACTTTTTAGACTCAACATGCATATAATAAAATTATAAAAGTATGTCTTCTTTAATGAAAACAAATGAGCAGTAAGTAATCAATCCACAAGTTAAGGATGGAAAAAAAAAAAAAAATTTCAATTTATTACAACATTAATATATATATATATATATATATATATATTAAGAGTCAGGTTCACATGTCTTACAATATTAATATGTTGGCATTTGCGATAGATATTGGCATTTTGGATCTGTTTGGGATTGTGGTAGGAATCTTAAAAAGTGTTACATATTAAAGCACTTTTAATCTCCAATGAGCTGAAAATTACGTTTGCAGAAAAATATTATTTTGATGTTTTTCCTCAAACGCACTTTTTAGCTTATTGTTCGAAACCTAATTCAAATTTAAAAAATATTATTGATAGACTAAAATATCCATACAACTTTATGATAATTACAACTTTAAAAAATGTTATAATCTTTAAAAATTTAGATAATCATAATTTCTACCTTTAGAAAACACTTTTTTAACTTGTTTCCAAACAAACGTAAAAGGTTTGAAATTACTTTAAATCTTTAAACGCATGTTACTAAATAACTTTTTAATAATAGAACTTATTATTTAAATTATAAATTATAAAGTGTATGTTTGAGATTGCAGTGAGAAATATTATTTTTAATTTATAGCTCAAAACTTAATGTAATAAGCTCTACTACTAAAATATATTTACAGTTTGAAATTCATATGTTTAAAACACTTTTAAAGTTAGTTGCAGTAGTTTTTTAAAAATATACAATTATTTGTAGGAGTTTTTTGATAATAGCTCAAATTTAATACTTTTTGAAAAAGTTGACTTTCACATTTTTTAATTGACTAAAGCACTTTTTATAAAGTTATCAAGCATGTCATTTTTTTTAAGAGTGCTTTTAACTACTTAAAAATATTTTTTAAATTTCAAAATGCAACCCCAAACAAGCTCAAACTCTAAAACTATAAGCTATATTTTCCAAAGCAATCTCAAACATTCACTTTGTCATTGTATTGCGTCCTAAAGCTTTAAAAAGGGGGAAAAAAATCTGGGACATGAGAATATTGTTGAAGTGCATTCTTCTATATTTTCTCTCTATCTTATTTTTATCTGATCAGCACAATAAACATAAGATTATTGCGGGGGTAAGTGCAATGAAAAGCATGGCACTGATTGCTTCAGTGTTGAAACTTTGCCAATCCAGCTACTTTTTATGCAGATTAATTAATTAATTAGCATAGTTGATGAGATTAGAGAGATGGCTTCCATATATGCAGCATTCCCCAAAATGTTCTCTGCTTCATTAGTTCGTTATCAATGATTGAAAAAGTTTGAATATTTTTGCTACATTATTGCAAGCATGCACCCTAATATCGTTTTATTTTCTTTTACTATTCTAACTAAAAATATTTACAAAGGACTATCCCTTTTCCCCCTCAATGGACAATCTATGCATGGTACCACTATTGCACTTTCTAATTCTCCTTACTTAAGCCATCATCAATTTTTTTTTTTTAAAGTACTGCTATAGCTACAAAGAAATTACACGAATATAATATCTCAAACTGATATTACTTCATGTAATTTGTTAGATCTACAGTAATTTTACAATCTAATGTATCACATCTTACCACATCAGTTTATGGAAATTACTTGTGTGTAATCTATTTATGACTAGAGTATTTCTCCCTTTTTTTTTCCGTGAACAATCTTAAGTTTCAATCCTTTAGATCATGTGGAGAAACTACTCATAACCTTACTGTGTTTTACAGATACCATCATGCATATAATGCAGCATAATCTTTTGCTTTGGTTAGCACTTTGCAGGAAAGGTATCCCCAACTAAACACCAACTACTACTTCTGTACTCATCCAAGAGAACAAAAAGAAAAATTGATACTTTTATAGCCAACACTTTTTAACGCGGTTGGACCATATTTTTGCTGATTGAAAGATTTTTAAAGACCGTTGAATAGTGAATGGACCACTTGTGTTCTAGTGATAAATGAATATCATGTGAGAGATTCTTGCCCCAGTTTGAGGGTTACCTCCATCCCCCAAAACCTTTTGTCAGCTCAACCTGACACATGCTCCGCCATGAGGAAGGATAGTGTTACAGTCCAGTACATGGGAGTTCTTTTTGTTAAAGCAACCACATGATTAGTGATACCATGAACTGAAAGAATGGTAAGAGACATATACCATTCAGGAATCACTAGAAAGAATAGTTACAGATATAAACCATTCCTTTTATTTATTTTTTTGTTAAGAGACATAAGGTTCCAAGGATAAGTATTTTCTATTCATTTCCTAGTAGACTGTATACTCAATTTATATTCTCTTTTGTACAACAATAATTAATAAGGCAAAAATGGGTGAAAGTGAAACTAGAAAAAGAATATATGGGAGAACTTGATCAAGACCACCCTCTTCAAACTCGACTTCTTTTAGAGGATAGTTTGATTTATTTTCAATAAATGCTTCAAAAAAATTCTGGTAGCCTGCGTTCTTCAGATAAAAAGGCGTGCTTGTTGTGAACTTCATAATCTCCATGGCCTGTTAGAGTTGTAATTTGACAATTGATTATTAGATAGAAACGGGAAAGAAGAAAAGTGAATATACCTTGTTATGTGTGATTAATTCTAGAAAATCTCCCATAATATGTATAGAACTATTTCTCATTGGTGGTGGGAAATTTAAACTTGAAAACTATTGTCTTGCCATGATCAGGAAAAGAAAATGCCCGCATGGATTATAGTTCTTAGGCATTGACATAAGTTACATTTTCCATTATATGCTAGATTTAAACCTTTCAGTAACTTTGGCTCTTCACCCCTAAATACAGAGACTAAACATACAGACAGAAAATTGGTAGTTACCTGAAAGCTGAACATGAATTGTCTTGCTTTCTTGCTTACTTGCACGGTTGGGTGAGATTGAAGCTTCTCATACATCAATCGAGCCTCATTTGGCCTGTCAACCATTACCACTGTTTAATAATCATCAAGTAAACAACAGAAAGTTAATATCACTCAGTATTTAGCCTCTGCTTGTCAAGAGGCTACACGTTCAATCAAACATGCATTGTTACCTAAAAGGGTTTAAACTCATGCAGCAGCCAACAAGCTAGGCAAATGGATTTTGATGTATCCAACAACCTGTCAGAATCAGTGGTACGTGGCAACAGATGCAGGTGAACCTTGATCCTTTGTCGTATTAAAATTCAACCCGCTACAACTCAAGAGCAGAATCCCATGTACTCTGCTTTGGGGAGTGATCAAAGGTTGACTCTCTCATTTTAATAATTCTGCTTTTCATATCCTTTTATATCAGGCCAAATGAAAATAAGTCTGATACCATCTAGTACTCTATTCTTCTCTTTCAATCAATTCAATATCTGATTTAAAATCTCTTACTTCTTTCTCTTTGTCATCAGCCTTAATAACAATTATCCACTGAAATTACAATGTTGATTCCCACACAATGATACCTTTTCTGACATATAAAAAGAAGCAAAACCTCTAAAAATACTGAGCAGCGAGAAGATTTTCATAGCTAGTCATCCTATTTGGAATGGCATTCTTGAATACCTTATTTGGTATCATCATTTAAACAACATTCTAACATTCTTACATAGGAACCCAGATTCAACTACAATATGTGGAAAGATTTAACTAGTAACTAGTTGTCCCAAGCATTTAAGTTGATGAGAAATGGTGGATAATCATCTAACCAAAACGAACTCATAATTAGTCACATATGCTCTGATGCTTGCAAATGATTCAAGAACTATTGAGAATATTGACAAAGAACAAATTCAGTATCATGCCATGTTAAGGGATGCCATGATGGTTCTTTACTTTCAGTTAATTCTCAAATTACAGATATACCTACTGAGGGAGTCTTGACATATAGACCACTGCAAAGCAGCTAGCCCATGAAGCTCACTCTGCAAAAATCGTATGCATGAAATGAAATAAAGAACATTCAGATAATGTCACTTCTAAAGAATCCAGTTAAAAGAAAACCGGAGAGATAAAGGTAAAAATTAATAACCTGACTGGAAATTGTTCACTTTCATCTAATATCAACATAAAGGTATATTGGATTTTTTATGCGACATTAAAATGATGGATTATTTAATAAATCTGACGAACATCTTGGCAAAAACAACTCGTTTTATTAGAGATGAGGGATGAAACCTTCCCAAAGATGGCTGAAAGATATAGAAGAAAAGCTAGAAAAGTATCACTGAATTGATATCACAGTCAAAATATACATAGGAGTAATATTTCATTCCAAATACACAAGTAGTTCAAATAGTTTAAACACCATATCACCTTGAATGGTAACTTTTCCATGACCTTTTCGTAGAAGGGTAATGCTTCCTTAAGCTTTCCAAGATTCATTAATAAGTCTCCATCCTTTAATGCCTGTAAACATAATCAGTTCACTGAATGACAATGCATTACAGTTACAAAGAACTGTGCAAAAGATGCATTTGGAGGTAGTTAACAAATTAACATAACAAAAAGGGTTAAGCCCAATTCCAATACTCGTAACTTTAAAATTTTAGTTTAAATGTTAAATATCAAACATAACTTCAAAGTTCAATTTCCAATACCCATATTAACTAGAAAATCATGGATTCATCAAAACATGAGTAAGTAAGCACATAGTTCGTAGTTCATGAATTTCTTGGAAAAAAGATCTTAGATCATGCCAAAAAACCAATCACATTTAAAAATTTCTAAAAATAGTTATAATTCCTCATCAGAAAACACTTATAACATTAATTCAAGAATATGGACATACACTTAACATACCTCCTGACATTCAGATTTTAACTTTGGATCAATTTTTAAGCCAGTTTTACTCTTGTAGGCAGCAAGTAACTCTCTTGTACGTGCTTCTTTAGCAGCTTTCTCTTCAGCAGTTTCAAGCACCTCGCCAGGGCGTATAACTCTTCCACCACCGAACTAACCAAAAGGAAAAAGGAAATGTCTATCAAAGTAACTTTTGCATGCTTGTGCTTATGAGCTTAAGAAGGTTGTAACCCTAAAAGGCAGAGTCAAAATCCCAAGAAACGTAAACGACAAATGATATTCTAAAATAAAATGCACATCTATGATGATAACTTATTCAGCAAATATGCCAACAAAATCTCGACAAAAGTATATCAATTCACGACTCCAACATCAGTTATGATGGCGATTAATATACCGTTCTTGATATATTTTCAGGTCTAGGAAAGACTCCCCATGATGAAACCTTTGGCTTGTAAAGATTGGAATCATGTTCCTGAGGCTGCTCAAGCTGGGATGCTGTTGTGTCTTCAAACTTGCTAGTATCCCCAACAATAAACTCCACATCAGTCAAGTCTTTTTCTGCAAAAGAATCTGAAACAGGAACCAGCCCAGGTGGCAGTCCCCTGCTCCTCTTTTTATCCCCAAAGTTAAGCCCCATAAAATCAATGCTCGACACTGAAAGTTCTCCCTTCTTATTAACCGTCTTCTCCACAGTCCCATTTCCCAGAATCTCCCCCTTTCCTCCGTTCAATCCTTAAAAGAAATGAAAAAAACCAAATTTATCTCAAGTCAAACGTCTAACTAAATCATTCTTGAACAAAAAGTAACAACATTCTGTGTGCTAAGCTCAAGTTTCAATACCTCGACTAGAAGGTGGAATTGGGTCGCCTTCTCCACCCTTCGTGCCACTACTCACAACTCCTTTACTCTTGTTATACTCTTTTGCCTTTTCCATTGCAACCTTAACCGAGACCGGCACTTCCCTAGTCCCACCGCCGCCGGAAACCTCAACTGGGTTCTGCTCAATTTCCGAAACCAGTTTCGATTTGACCTCCTTTTTATAAGCTTTGGCCTTTTCAAACGCAAACTTCACAGGGTCAACAGCACCCAGTTTCGCGTCCGGGGTGCTTTCCGATGAGTTTGGTGGAACGGGGTCGGAAGATTCAGCATTGGATGAGTTTACAGAGAAAGGCTGCTTCGACGGCTTGAACGAATGGGATATGCTGAAATTCGTGGAGGGGAAGAGAGTTGGTTTTGAGGGAGAGAGAGTGTTCATGGTATTGAGGGCAGAGAGCCAAGATGGTTGAAGAGAGCCCATGGTGGGTTGGCGTTGGAAGTTGATGGGTTTATGAGCGTTTGGGAACTGAGAGGGTCTCCTTTTCAGTTACTGTTAGATAAGGGAAGGTTTTTCGGTTTAACAGATTTTTGATTGGTTGAGGGCTGTCTTCCTTGTTCCTGATTAATCAATAAAATACTGAGAAGTCTGCAAATCGGTAGATTCCATCACATACAAATAGGAGAAAAAAAACACAAAAGTGCTCAGTGGGTTAAAAGAAATATTATTTTTAATTTAAGATTTATAACTTAAAATTTAATATAATAAACTCTATTACTAAAAATTTATTTACTATTTAAAATTTATATGTCTAAAGTACTTTTAGAATTAGTCACGATAATTTTTTAAAAATATATAATTATTTGCAAGAGTTTTTTTAATAAAAACTTCAATTTTGTATTTATTAAAAAAGTTGATTCTTAACTTTTTCAATCGATTAAAGTACTTTTAATAAAATTACTTAAACATGTTATTTTTTTTTAAAAGTACTTTTAATTACTTAAAAGTACTTTTAAAATTTCAAAACGTAATTTCTAACATAATCTAAAACTTTGAACTGAGTTTTTTCACCCCATCAAAAATTAGTCGTAAAATCTGAAGTTTATATATATTCAATGCATATTATACATTATGTATAAACCTAGATTCTATTAAGAGTATTTTCCTTAAATTGTCTAAAATCATCATTCAAAAAATATAAATTTTATACATTTATTAAAAAATTTTGATCAATCAATTATGAGGAGAATAAAAGTATTTTTTATAAATAATAAAAATAAATCTTTGCCAAACAAAAGTCAAATTTGACTTTTAAAAAAAGTACGGTCGTAAAAGAATGCGGGTAAGAGTATTGTTATTGGTTATATCAAACTCTAATGCAAATATAAATTTGATATATTTATTTAAAATATTTTTACATTAAATTTATTAAATAAAATTATGAGAAGCTATTAGTTACAGTAATTTTATTTTATTTTTCAAATATAAAGATCTATTATTTACTTATTAAAATAATTTTTTATTATTTTTTAATATATTTGTTATATAAATAAATTATAGATGTATTTATTAATTTCATAAATTATATTATATTATTATTTTGATGAATTAGATAATAAATTTAATATAAAATTATAAATATAGTCAAATTAAAAAAAAATAATAATAAAACCAATATCAATGCCATAAATATAGTCAGGACAATTTTGATGCGTATAGAAAGCAAATCTTTTTGACTTTCTGCGGCTCTGCCGATGATCAGATGGTAAAGACAATAAGCTCTGTCTTTTTATTCGGGTTTCATATATACTTCCAAGGTTTGTAAAATTTGTTTTGTTCTTTTTCTACTTTTTGATTAAGAGAAATAACTTAAATAATAGTGATATATACAAATTATAAATGTGTAAGTTTTGTGGATATCTTTATAATAAAAATTGAAAGACAATTTTCTTTGTACAATCCGTTTTATTATAAAAAAACTTGTACAAAATCTATACATTTAGAACTTATTCATAACATTACTTTTGATATTTTCAATAGCAAAATAACATATTTCTTGACATCCGTCCATGCATGTCGTTAACAAATGAACTATATTTATTCGACCCGCTAAGACTCGGAGCCAAAACTATAGAGAGTCCTAATCGAATATAAGCATTTGGACTCGGATAACAGTTCTCCCAACCCGAAACCAAATTGCGTTATCCATTGGGCCCTCGGCGAGACGGCATTTTGTTAAAGAAGGGGTCGGGTCCAGTCCGAATCATTTCCCTTCGGGTATAAAGAGCCCCAAACTCTGATCCCATCCCCACTTTCCCGTTGACACGCCGCCTAATTTCTCTTATCAAATTATTATTTTTTGGGAAAAAAAAAACCGTAATGTCGTCTGAAAATTCACTCTGAAGTAGAGCTAGAAGTTAGAACCCCCTGCTCTCTAGGTTTAGGGTTTATCACTCTTTTCCTCTTGTTAGGAGCTCAATTCGGAACCCTGAAGGCTGAATTCAGATTCGTTGCCTTTAATTTCAAGACCCTCACTTTTAGCGCATTTCGTTTCTCAATACAAAACCCTACATATCTGAAGCCAGTTTTTCCTTTTGGGGGTATTAGTTTCCGACTGGCTTGTTCACGATGACGAAAGTGTACGGAACCGGCGCGTACGACTTCAAGCGGCACCGTGTCGCGGAGTACCCGGTGGAAACACCGGCTGATAAACCTGCGGAGGCAAAGCCTGGCGCGGCGCTTCCGAGCACGATAACTCTATTGGAGATACAGCGGGACCGTCTCACTAAGATCGCGGCAGCTAATTGGTCAAAAGCCGGAGGCGGCTCAAAGCCCGACAAGCAGTTCGACCCCGAGCTGGTCAAGGAGATCTACGAGACAGAGCTGTTGGTGAAAAGTGGGAGAAAGCCCGTTCCATTGCAGAGGGTGATGATCCTGGAGGTCAGCCAGTATCTGGAGAACTATCTGTGGCCGAACTTTGACCCCGAATCAGCGACGTTCGAGCACGTGATGTCGATGATAATCATGGTCAATGAGAAGGTAAGATTCTGAAGTTTCTTTTGTTAGTGAGTAAGTGTGAGGGAATGAATGCGCAGAGAAGTATTATGTTCCGATGAAAGGGAAGAGTGAATGTATTGCAATCTAGGATGAGCTCACAAGATTACCTTTTGAACTTGTAGTTTCGAGAGAACGTGGCTGCTTGGGTATGCTTTTATGATCGGAAAGATGTGTTCAAGGGCTTCCTCGAGCGAGTTCTTCGGCTGAAGGAGGTTTGCTCCTTTTTCTAAATGGCCATACTAACTTACTAAGTCGTTCTTGTTAAAGGACTTCAAGATTCTGTGGAAAGCTAGTTTTGAAATCAAGCGATCGGTTTACAGTTTTATGTAATTGTGGGGACCTCCAAATGCGTCCAAGCCTCACATTCTTAATGTTCCGTTGATGTCAGTGTTATTAACTTAGATAGCGTTTAGCATCTGAATATTTCTTGCATTCTAGTTATCAGATGCTTGATCGAACTGCTCTTCATTATTGTCAAAGCCTATTGTTTTTTTTCTTCACTACATCTTCATCTCGGGGTACCATGTAAAATCTTTTGATAGGTAGGTATGATGTAAACTCTTATCAAAAGCTGGGTGTCTTTAGTGCCGTATTCTGTAATCTTGTCTATATTTTGTAAGAACTCAACACATTCTTTTGCTTTTCCAGCAGCCCATGCTATCTGGTTGGATTTTCAGTTAGTTTAAAAAAAATCTTTTAGTGCTACAACTTATCAATGTTTTATATACTTCTATAGTCTCGAGCGCTTGGTATTTTTTCTCCTCTTTAAGGACTTGTATTGCACCTTAGTACTGGTTCTAAGCAATGCTGCCTGCTTTAGTATTATTTCACGTTGTTCTTTGTGTCATTAGTAGTTAGTCTGTTTGGTTAAGTGATACTGCGGCATGAATTTAGGGTTTTTGTTTCTATCATGATGACCTTGGTTTTTGCAGTACTTGTCTGTCTGTGGCTTAAAATGACTGTGTAGTGTCTACACTCACACAATCTAGTATATGTATCTACATTGCTCAAATGAGTAATGCTCACAATCTATCTTATGTTCTGCTGTTCACTGGAAATGTTTAACCGATAAATATCTTAATTCACTGTAATGGGGTTGTGTGTGTTTACTTTTGTCCATAATCATTTGATTATATGATAAACTTGAGGCATTTTTTTAATTTCTGGTTAAATCTCTTACATTTGAAATGTAATTGTAGGGAAGAGAATTAAGCATAGCAGAGAAGACAAATTACTTGGTCTTCATGATCAATGCATTTCAGGTATTCTAGCTTCCTATTTTATTATCTGATTGAATGCACAATATTAGAATGCATGCGATATAGAGCGATATACACCCATTAGGGTGCAAACTAGTGGTTAATGGATGGGCTTGGGATGAGCTGTTGACTCATACATCTTGGATTTGATCCCTCACTAGCAGTTCCTTGGATTACCTGATACACAGTTCTGGTGGATGGGACCATGTATCCTGAGTATACTCCATAGGGGTAGGTCCAAAGGGCCTTGCCTTGGTGAGGTTCCATGCCATTAACATAAACTAATTTCAAATATCCCATTAGATCACGATTTCCTTTTTTTAACAAGCTGCCTTTATTTACTTGAAGTACCAAATATTATCCGGTCTTCGAGTAAATTATTGAAGTTCTTTGGAGACTGAACTTACTATATTCTCAATGCAAAGAAGTAAACTTTAGACACTCTTATAAAGCATACATGCGATTGATTCTTCTTGGTAGAGCTGTATAAATTATACTTATCTAATGAGCAATATATAGCCACCTAACTTCAAGTGGACACTCAAGAAATCCTCATGATTGCTACATGCTTGACTTGTTCATACATGTGTACTTGTGGCCTTAGGCACGTAACTGCCTATATGTATAATACACTAGCCTACATGTACATGCATGCACATATGAGTGGTTCTTGCTTCTCCCTTGATTATTGAACAAATTTGGTAACAGAGTTTGGAAGATGAGGTTGTTAGCGAGACTGTTTTGAGATTAGCAAGTTTGCAATCCTGGCATGGTCTGTCATATGGTCGTTTTCAGGTATGATGTATGCTTTAGCTTAAATATTTTTCCGGGCTGGAGTTTATGTCATATATGCTTGACGTGACTTTGTAAATCTGCTTCTCTTCTCTGTAGATGGAACTTTGTCTTAATTCCGATCTAATAAAGAAATGGAAAAGAATGATAAAGAGAGAGGCTAAGGAAGCGACAAAGCAAGGGGAGGTTTTTAACCCCACAATCAAGCTTGAAGTGAAATTCTTGAGAAAATTTATTGAAGAATTTCTGGAGGTATTGTGCAATAAATTATGAAGTAGTTGTTTGATCTATAATTGTTGTTGCTCAAGGTATTTGTGGTTAAGTTTTTTAATTTGTACCAGGTACTTGATTCAGGGGTTTTCCCCCAGCAACAGCGCATTAAAAATGATGACGTAATTGATGCTACTGGATTGGTGCATGTTGATGATGCCTGTATTTTGTACTGTGAGAGGTTTATGGAATTTCTTATTGATCTTTTGAGCCAACTGCCAACAAGAAGGTAAGGCTGAACCTTAAAAATATTTTTTAGCTTATAAAAATGTAAGCAGAAAGGCTAGGGGTATAAGAATTTCGGTATAGACCAAAAACCCGACCGGACCGACCGTTTTTGATTGATCCTGACCAGACCGATTAAGGAATCAGTTAGTCTCGGCCCAAGAAAGTAGGGAAGTTTGGTTTTCGGTCTGGTCCTGAGTTGGGGTTTTTTTTACCCTGGACTAGACCAGAGGACCGACTGGACCGGACTGATCACACATTTAAGAAAGGCAATAAAGGTACCTTTGCCTATTTTGATCTTTTTTTTTCTGTGATAAGTAGGATACAGATCCTATTGATATGAATGAAATAGGCGTAGCCCGTATACACAGGAGGTATACAAAAGAACACCTAATTACATTCTATGAGCGGTAAAAAAAGACAAGAAGTCATGAACATTGTTCTCATTTAGTACATAGCTGAAAACCAAAGCAGTAAAGTGTGAACAAAAAAAACCTGAAGCTCTTTCATCATGCGCTCCTTTGCCTGCTTTGATCTCTAGCACACATTACCATGGTTTTAATTTTTTTTCCTTTTGAAGTTTCATTATGTTTCATCTTTTTCTTGCCTATATGCAGAAAGTAATCTTAATATCCAAAAGAATATAACCCGAACTGTTTCCTGTTCTCTGCATCATTGTGACACTGGTTTGTTTAGTTTTTGCTGATTGTCTTATCACATATTAGCTCATTCAAGAATTTTTTTTTTTGCTTACGAAATATGCTTCTTACTATGAAAGGTGGAAATGCTTTGGTAACTGATTTTCTCATTCCATGTTTATGGTTTTTTAAATAAAAAAACATGTTAAATAATTTTATTCTCTATTTCTTTTATGGGGAATAAGGTACTTGAGGCCTCTTGTTGCCGATGTTGCTGTTGTTTCCAAGTGCCATTTAAGTGCTCTCTATCGACATGAAAAGGGGAAACTCTTTGCACAATTGGTCGATTTGCTTCAGTTTTATGAGAAATTTGAGATTAATGATCATGTTGGGACACAACTGACAGATGATGAGGTGCTCCAGTCTCATTATGACCGCTTTCAATCTTTTCAGCTTCTTGCATTTAAGAAGATTCCCAAGGTGTGTTTCTAATAAGACAATCATAAATGTCTGGAATTTGTCAAATTCCTCCTTTTTGTTAATAAATGTGAGGAAAAATTATCTGGCTCGAATGAATTTTGTAGATGTCACAATTTTCTTTGGTGCTTTTAGTTGCGAGAGCTTGCATTGGCTAACGTTGGTGCCGTTCACAAGCGTGCTGATCTTTCTAAGAAGTTGTCTGTGCTTTCTCTTGGAGAGTTGAAGGATTTAATTTGCTGCAAGGTCTGTAAATGGATGATTTATTCCATATTACCTTGTTCCGATATTCTAAATGACTTTCCATTGAGTTTACAATTGTTGTTCTTGATGGTTTTGTTTTTAGGCCTCTGTTTCTGTCATCTATTGATACTAGTCAAAAGAAGTTTCTGTCATCTATTGATGCAGAGGTTATTTTGTTACTGATTATTCTCATGAATCATCACTCGTTCAACTCTAATTAATCATGAGTCACAAAATTATGGCATCTGACTTTGGTGATGCTTACAGTCTTCCATAGGTTACCTTAAATATGGTAGACCTTCGTTTGTTACTTCCTATGCATCTTCATTGTTAAAAACTCCACAACGTTAGTGGTATGTGTTTTGCATTGACATGATTCTATAGCACAATTAGCGAAGGGAATTGATGATACTTTTGGTGCTGGATTTCTTGGCACGTCTTCCCATCTTTTGGAAGAAAGATGTACAGCTTTGCTTTTTTCTCATTAGTTTTTTTTTAATATTTTAATTTTTGGGTTGGGGGTGTTAAGAGTGTTGTTCTTTATAACAAGTTATTTCCTGTACATTGGTCTTTGGTGCACAAATGTTGCAAATTAATACTACAATTTCCATCGTTTGTGCTGAGTCTTAAGTGGGCTGCAAGTACTTTTTGGGTTTACTTTATATAAAAAACTATTCGTTGAGTATAATCTTTAATGTTTCTGGATTTATAGTGCAACTTTGTTCAGTTTCTGGCTTACTGGCATTGCAGTTATAAATAAATTAATGTAGTAGTTTTGTTTCTTAATCATGAAATCCTCATATTGGCATTTGAAGACTGGTAGGGAATTTATTCTTCTGTAACTCTTTCTGGAGCAAACCCAGTGGACTACTTGACATTTTTCATGTGTTATTTAGTTAAAAGGAGGATCTCATAAAGGTCTTTCTTGAATTACACTCTTTTATGAAATTTGAGAAAAGCCTTAATGCCACTTTCATCGCCCTTATCCCAAAAAGGGCAAGGTCAGTGGAGGTGCAAGATTTCTGGCCCATAAGTTTGGTGAGTGAGGTGTATAAGATCATCTCAAAAGTTCTTGCAAAGCGACTAAGTGATGTTATGGGGAAGATTATCTCGAAGTCACAAAATGCTTTCGTGAAAGGAAAACAAATTTTAGATTCTGTCCTTATTGCTAATGAATGCTTGGAGTCTAGAATTAGAAATGGCACCCCAGGTATCTTGTGTAAATTGGATATGGAAAAAGCATTTGATCATGTCAATTGGGATCTCTTGTTGTATATGCTTGGCAGGCACAACTTCAAGGAAAGATGGTGTCAATGGATTAAATATTGCATCACAACCGTCAGATTCTCCATTTTGATCAACGGTACTCCCGAAGGCTTTTTTAACAGTTCTCAGGGTTTAAGACAAGGGGATCCTTTATATCCTTTGTTATTCATTCTAGTGATGGATGTGTGGAGTAAAATGATGGAAGGGGTGGTAGGCAGGGGTTTAATCTCAGGCTTCTCGGTGGGTAGCTCCTTGCATGATAGCATTTCAGTCACTCATCTCCTCTTTGCCGATGATACATTGATTTTTTGTGACCCAGATCTTGAACAGATTCACTCCTTGAGAGCCCTCCTCCTTTGCTTTGAAGCGGTCTCTGGTCTAAAAGTGAACCTTTCAAAGTTTGAGTTAGTTCTAGTTGGCTTGGTTGACAACTTAAATAAAGTGGCTGCCATCTTGGGTTGCAAGGTGTCATTCTTGCCTTTGAAGTACCTGGGATTTCTCTTGGGGGCTTCTCATAAATCTAAGGCAGGGATGGGATTGTTGAGAAATTTGAGCGCAAACTGGCGAGTTGGAAGAGAATCTACGTGTCTAAAGGTGGCCGAATCACGCTTATTTAAAAAGCACACTTTCTAACCTTCCAACTTATTTTTTTTATCTTTATTCCCTTTGCATGCAGGGGTGGCAAACAGGATAGAGAAGATTTTTTGTGACTTCTTATGGGGAGGGCTAGAAAATGAGAAGAAACTACATATGATTAAGTGGGATAAAGTCTATACCCTTTAGTCTTGTAGAGGACTAGGGATTAGGAAATTTAAGAACCTTCAATAAGGCACTTCTTGGAAAGTGGCTATGGTGGTACCATCAGGAAGAGGACGCTCTTTGGAGAACCATCATTGACAATAAATATACAAAAGCATTTGGGGAGGTTGGTGCCCTAATGTGGTAAGAGGGGCTTATGGGGTGGGTGTTTGGAAATTTATTCGGAATGGATGGGATGACATACTCTACAATTTCGGATTCGTGATGGGCAAGGGCACACAACTCAGATTTTGGCAAGATACTTGGTGTGGTGAGGTGGCCTTGAAAAACTCTTATCCCTCTCTCTATAGGATTGCGTCAAATAAGGACGCTACCGTGGCTGATTACATGAGCATCTCTGGTGACTCTATTATTTGGTCAGTTTTTCTAGAGCTGTACAAGATTGGGAGGTGGATGACATTGCTGCTTTCTATAATATTTTATATGTGCTAAATGTACAGGCAGGAAGGGAGGACAGACTTATATGGATACATAGGGAATAAGAAATTTTCAGTTCGCTCATTTTACGAGGTTTTGACGGTGCACCCCTCCAATGCCTTCCCTTGGAAGAACATTTGGAGGAGCAATGCTCCCCTCAAAGTTGCTTTTTTTGGCTGGCTAGCATTTCATGGGAAAATCTTGACTATCGACAAGCTGAAAAAGCGTGGCCTTCACTTAACAGATTGGTGCTACATGAGCAAGCACAATAGCGAATCAGCAAGTCACTTACTTCTCCACTGCAACGTAGTCAAGGCTTTGTGGGATGACATATTCACTAGGCTTGGTATTGCATGGGTTATGCCCATGAGGGTATTGGACTTATTGTTGTGTTGGAGAGGGATTCGGGGCCACCGTAACATCGCAGCTATTTGGAAGATGGTGCCTCTATGTTTAATGTGGTGCACATAGAATGAACGAAATGGTCGATGTTTTGAAAATAGGGAACGCCCTCCAGATAGTTTTAGGGCCTTTTTCTATCACACTTTGTTGCTTTGGGCTTCTTCTATTGTTTTGAATGGAGCTAGTTTTAATTACTTTTATGCTACTTTTTGTAGTGAGTAATTTGTAATTAGGCATATTCTTGTATGCCCCCTATGTACTCAGGCTTTGCCTATTTACATGGATTAATAAATTTCTTACTTATCAAAAAAAAAAAAATAGTTAAAATTTGTGCCAGCTTAAAAT
Source organism: Platycarya longipes (assembly GCA_036559045.1). Taxonomy (NCBI): domain Eukaryota; kingdom Viridiplantae; phylum Streptophyta; class Magnoliopsida; order Fagales; family Juglandaceae; genus Platycarya; species Platycarya longipes. Next base: position 39,362,850 of record CM071801.1, on the reverse strand, counting down.
ATTCAGTCTTAAGATCATTTGGCTGTGAAATTTGTATGTATTAAAAATATGCTGTTTTACTTTGAATACTGTAGCTGACATTGTTTCCCTTATGCAGCTCAAGCTGGTCTCAGATGAAGACCCCTGGTCGGATAGGGTTGATTTCCTGATTGAAGTCATGGTCTCCTTTTTTGAGAAACAACAATCTCAAAAAGAAGCTATAAATGCTCTCCCACTTTACCCAAATGAGCAGATTATGTGGGATGAAAGCCTTGTACCAAGCATAAATTACTCAGGCGAAGGTTGCCTGGCTCTTCCTAAGCTTAATTTACAATTCCTAACGCTTCATGATTATCTTCTGAGAAATTTCAATCTCTTCCGTCTCGAATCAACGTATGAGATCCGTGAGGATATTCAGGAAGCTGTACCCCATCTCCTTGCATACATTAATAATGAAGGAGACACTTCTTTTCGTGGTTGGTCAAGAATGGCTGTGCCAATTAAAGAATTTAGAATCTCTGAGGTAAAGCAACCAAACATTGGAGAAGTCAAGCCATCGTCTGTTACTGCACAAGTCACTTTTAGTATTTCCAGTTATAGAGCACAAATAAGATCAGAATGGAATGCCCTTAAGGAGCATGATGTTCTATTTTTACTTTCTATTCGCCCTTCATTTGAGCCTCTGACTGCAGAAGAAGCCGCCAAGGCAAGTGTGCCACAAAGGCTTGGCCTTCAATATGTGAGGGGTTGTGAGATTATTGAGGTTCGTGACGAGGAGGGAACTCTCATGAATGATTTCACAGGAAGAATTAAACGAGATGAGTGGAAGCCACCAAAAGGGGAACTGAGAACTGTAACTGTTGCTTTAGATACAGCACAATACCACATGGATGTCAGCAATATTGCAGAGAAAGGCACAGATGATGTTTATGGGACATTTCATATATTGATGAGAAGGAAGCCTAAAGAAAACAACTTCAAAGCTATTTTAGAATCCATAAGAGATCTTATGAATGAATATTGCATTGTTCCTGACTGGCTACACAACATTTTTTTGGGCTATGGGAATCCTTCTGCAGCACAATGGACTAATATGCCTGATATTTTGGAAAAAGTAGATTTCAAAGATACTTTTCTTGATGCTGACCATTTGAAAGAGAGTTTTCCAGATTATCAGGTTCTTATTTGTATTTGTTTTTTTTTTTTTATGATGTGAGATAATTTATTACCAATTCTAGATGTTATGCTTTGTGAACAACAAATGTGACTTAAACGCTACCTGGTTCTTCTGGCTATATAGGTCTGTTTTATAAATCCAGATGGGAGTGAAAATTTGCATCCGAGGCCTCCTTTCCGAATTAGTCTTCCTAGGATGCTGAAAAGTGGCATTCATGCCCTCCCAGGGAATAAGATGTCTGCCGTTGATTCAGCAAATGATGCAAATCAGGCAGATGCTGATTTTGAGAAAGAAGAACTCACTGTTGAGGCATACACTGCGCCTGATCCAGGTCCTTATCCCCAGGATCAGCCAAAACAGAACTCAGTTAGATTTACGCCTACACAGGTGCTATGCTACTAGTATTTTTATTTTCAAGTGTTATTATCTTTCATCTTTTCTGGAGATATGCTTATCTTCTCTTTAATTGTCAAAGTGTTACTTGTGTTTAAATCTTATCTGACTTTCTCGAATACTACCTGCATACTTGGGTTATGCATGCTGCATTTTTTAATAAAAACTTCAATTACCAATCAAAAAATAAACCTTCGATTACTTCAAACAAGAAAAACTCTTCTGATGCTCGCAGATCTTCTACTATTGGCTGCAGTCCTTCAAGTTCTACTTTTGTGTCTTGTCACGATTGCTTAGAAGTAGCTGCATGAAATCAAGTTTGAATTAACCAGTGGGAAATTTGCTTGTTGACTGAATTAACCAGTGGGCCTTGCCTTTATAACTTGTATTACTTCTTTCTTTTTGATCTTTAACTTTCTCTATCAGGTCCTTTATCTTATATTTATTTATCTATTGGTGTTCTCTGATGTATTACTCTCACTCAGTTCTTAACAATCTTCTCTGTTACACAGATTGGAGCCATCATCTCTGGTATTCAGCCTGGACTGACAATGGTCGTGGGTCCACCTGGTACAGGAAAGACTGATACAGCCGTACAAATCCTGAATGTTCTTTATCATAATTGTCCTTCTCAGCGAACATTAATTATTACTCACTCAAATCAGGCTCTGAATGATCTTTTTGAGAAGATAATGCAGGTGTGGATGGGTTGTCCTTTTGGGATGATAACTGCCTCGCCCCCTTTCACTCTTTGAATGATTTTGCTTGTCGAGTAGTCAAGCTTGTAATTTTATGGTTTTTTGCCCTTCTTAAATAGATTTTAATGCTAAATTCTGTTTACTCTTTCAGAGGGATGTACCTGCACGATATCTTCTTCGACTTGGTCAAGGTGAGCAAGAGCTAGCGACCGATCTTGACTTCAGCAGGCAAGGCCGTGTAAATGCAATGCTTGTTCGACGGTTAGAATTGCTTAGTGAAGTAGAGAGGCTGGCGAGATCTCTCCAACTGCCTGAGGATGTAGGTTATACTTGTGAAACGGCTGGATACTTTTGGTTACTTCATGTATACTCGCGCTGGGAACAATTCCTGGCTGCATGTGCAGAAAATGAAGATAAACCGACATTTATTAAAGACCGCTTCCCCTTTAAGGAGTATTTCTCCAACACACCACATGAGGTTCTTACTGGTGATTCATTTGAGAAAGACATGAGAGCAGCAAAGGGGTGCTTTCGCCATCTTAAGACTATGTTTCAAGAGCTTGAAGAGTGTAGGGCATTTGAGTTGCTCAAGTCAACGGCTGATCGGGCGAATTATCTAATGACCAAGCAAGCAAAGATTGTTGCAATGACTTGCACTCATGCAGCTCTAAAGAGGAAAGATTTTCTTCAGTTAGGTTTTAAGTATGACAATTTGTTGATGGAAGAAAGTGCACAAATATTGGAGATTGAAACTTTTATCCCGATGTTGCTTCAGAGGCAAGAAGATGGTTATGCACGACTTAAACGCTGCATTCTGATTGGTGATCATCACCAATTGCCTCCGGTTGTGAAGAATATGGCTTTCCAAAAGTATAGTCACATGGATCAGAGCCTATTTACAAGGTTTGTTCGTCTGGGCATTCCTTATATTGAGCTCAATGCCCAGGGTAGAGCTAGGCCAAGTATTGCCAAACTTTATAACTGGAGGTACAGGGATTTGGGAGACCTTCCTTATGTAAAGGAGGAAGCAATCTTTCATAGAGCAAATGCTGGCTTCTCCTATGATTATCAGCTAATTGATGTACCCGATTACCTTGGGAGAGGAGAGTCTGCCCCATCTCCTTGGTTCTATCAAAATGAGGGAGAAGCTGAATATGTTGTCAGTGTCTATATGTACATGCGATTGCTAGGTTACCCTGCTAATAAGATATCCATCTTGACGACATACAATGGCCAGAAACTTTTGATCCGTGATGTTATCAATAGAAGATGTGTTCCGTATGATTTCATTGGTCCACCCAGCAAGGTACATTACATTAGAATTTGTTGATACATGAGCAGTTAAATAATGGGTCATGATGTTAACATTACTGTGTTCGGTTTGTGACAAGCATGCATGTCCAATAGCAAGGCATAGTTGGGTTCTTCCACTTGATGGTTTCAACCGTTAAAATTCCTGGGAATAAACAACCAACCTTAACCGTCCTGAGGTGAAGTTTAAATTGCTGATGATTGCCTAGATTAGATCAACGACCCTTTGGAGGAGGCCAGAAATGAGATCCAGCAGTATCCATTATAGGGCTTCTGTTGGCCATTTAAAACTAAGGAAGACTTGTGCAAAACCAGGAAGACCACTTAAAGCCATAATTACCCATTTATTCCACATAATCTCTTATATTATAACCTCCAGAGTTCTAAGTCTTGACCCTATCATTGCATCATTATATTACAGTTGTCACTTTTTTTTTTCTTTGCAGGTTACAACTGTTGATAAGTTTCAAGGTCAGCAGAATGATTTTATATTGCTGTCTCTTGTGCGTACTCGTTTTGTTGGTCACCTTCGTGATGTTAGAAGATTGGTTGTTGCCATGTCTCGTGCCCGACTTGGTCTGTACGTGTTTTGCCGACGTTCTCTGTTCGAACAATGCTATGAATTGCAGCCTACATTTCAACTTCTGCTTCAGAGACCTGACCACCTTGCCCTTAATTTGAATGAGATCACATCATATACAGAACGCCATGTTGAGGATACTGGACCTATCCATCATGTCAGCAGTGTTGATGAGATGATTAGCATTTTTAACTGGAGGTATCAGGTATGCTATCATTTCTCCCATGATAAACTTCTGTCCTCGTCAGGGCACAAGGCACTGATTTGATCAATTAGGAATAACTTTTTACTTTAGTTTTTGCAGAAGAACTTCAATTGTATTTGTGTAGCTGAATTCTGAAGTTGACAAAAAAATTTTGATGTCAGGAACAGTATGCGAGGCACCAATTTGATCATTATGTGGCCTACCCCGGTGCACACGAGGTGCAAAATGGCCAACAGAATTCAACACCCATGCATCATTTTGTGGACACTGATATACCTAAAGCTGCTAATGGCGCAGCCAAGGATATGCCAGATGAAAGCAGCATGGAAGAGGATGCAAAGATGGATGGCCTTATAAATGGCCAAAATGGGGATGTTCCGCTTGTGAATTCAAACGGGGAGGTAGATAAGGAGGTTAGTAGAGACGACAAGAGTGACACACTACCTGAAAGCAACTCAAATGAGGGAACCACAATGGAAGAGTAATTTATTTAAGAGTCCTTCTCTCAAGGGTTCTCTTATCTGGGATTTTTGTACCCATAAAAGATCTCTTGCTTCAGCTTTGCGCCAATCGATGCCAACCAGAGAATGCTTTGCCCTAACTGTGGTCTCAGGCTAGTCTACCTGGCTGCATGAGAGTTCGTTTATTGGTGTTTGAGAGAAATGTCGTGGGAATTAAAATTTACACCTGACCCTCCGAAACAAAACTCCTTGAGAGTCATCTGGAAGGGAAAATAAAATGAATTCTGCTAACCAGAGTATGTATTAGTTGTACAGCGCTGTATTTGTTGCAAGTAAAATCATCCTGTATCGGGTTTCAGCCCTTTTTTGGTAACTTTAACATGTTTCTGTTAATGGTTGAAGATGTTATCGTAATAATCTGTTACAATCTTGAGGGTTAAAAGTCTAATCAAATTAGTATCCAATGGTCCTAAAGCTTTTGAATTAATTGTTAGGCCTTTACCAATTGGTATTAAATCAAGGATTATGTTACGGGTTCAAGTCAAAGAGGGGACGACTTATAGGCTAGATTAAAATGTCCTTTGCTATGTATGAACATAGTTTTAAGTCATTGAATATTGAAAATAAGTGAAGTCATTAAAAGGAAAATGACTGTCATTGGGTCAATGTTGATAGATTAGGCCGTCGTAAGGTTCAGATTTCAGAAGCATGATAAAATGTTATCATCTTTAGGGTTAAAAGTTGAACAAAATTAGTATCTAACAATACCTAAAACGAATGGTTGGATTTTTAACATAATCTCTCGCACGCACACACACACGTTGCTCAGACCTTTTATGAATTTAAAACATCAAAAAATGAACAATATTTTTTTTAATAATATCGATATAGACAAGAAATATTACAAAGAGGGCGAAATATTCACCTTTCCTAAACAGCATTGCTAACAGCAAACTCCATAATCTACAGCCAAAACCACACCTCTTTTCATCATATGTACTGTGAGGAACAAAAAGTAATGTATGAAGGATTACTTAAAAGAAAATTGTATGAAACAAAACCCAAGGCATCGTGTAGCTTAGCTTACATGTAATAGATTGTCTCAAAAGTAACTAGACTGAGTCTGCAATAGCTCAAGCTGCGCCAATAATTTAGCAACTGTCGGTTTCAGTTTAGGATACCCATTCTGTGCTAAATCGATAAGCACCACCTGAGCAAATTCCCCATGCTGTTCTCTGCATTCATCCAACCTTAAAATCCTCTCCAATATCCATAGTGCTTTCTCCTGAGCCTTTACATTCTCTGATTCTGCTAAAACTTTTATGATAGCTTGAATGCCTGACATTTTTACTATGTATTTGCTTCCATTCTCACAAATCTCATCTTGAAAAAGGGTTGAAATGGCACCGAGCACAGCTTCATCTGCTTGCCTATCGTTACCTTCCAATATTTGGATAAGTGGGGATACAGCATTTGCCTTGACCAAACAAAATGTGCTGTTAACAAAGCAGAAGCCATCATGAACTTCACAAAATCCATCTGCAGAAGGAGGAACACACAACCACCTATTCTTTCTTGATTTTCTAAGGGAGAGTGTATTTTGTGATAACTGAGCAAGTGAGGTTGCTGCTCTGCTTTTTGCAACTGGCGATTCACTTGAGAGCAACTTCATAAGCAGGGGAATAACCCCGTGTTCGACAGCGAAGTGCTGTAATTTCTTATCAGAAGGGTTTGTGAACCTGATTAATACACCTGCAACACTCTCCACTAACAAGCATTTTGTGGGTGTTGAAGTGGCGTTGGAACTCATAATGGAGACCAAAATAGGCAGAAGTTTTTCCTTTTTAAGTGTATCTGTTGCTTTTTTATCACTAATGGGAAGATTGCTAAGTATGCCAACCGCTGCAGCTTGTTCATTCTCAGATGTTGATGATGAGATGATATTGACAATGATGTGAATATGGTCTTCTCCAAGCTGTTCGGTTAACTCTTCTGGTAGGCATTTAGAGAGTGTGTAAATCAAATTTAAGGCCCCACTCCTGATTTTTGTGTTACTTTCCATCAGAAAGGGAAGTAGAAGTTGAATTGCACCATTTTCCTTCATCTTTCTTCTAACTTTGGCTGCACTTGGATGGGCAGAAATGCTGTTTAGTGCTTGTAAAAGATGACACTGAATTACTGGACTCGAAAGATTTAAAAGTGAGAGCATCTGCTGAGCCACATCTTGGTTAACAAGAATGGATTCTGACTGAGCTATCCTTGCAAGAATTGCCGATGCCGGCTCCCGAAGAGTCATGAGCACAGAAGTCACAGAAAAGAGAAGCTGAAGAAGAGGCACCACTATGCCTGAACTGACCAAGCGTTGGATGTTTTCTGTCAAGACAGATAAATTTTGCAATGCACTTAAAGCTGACAATTTAGATTCTAGTTTTCCTGAATTGAACATGTTAACAAGGGGTTCAATCGCCCCATCTTCTCCAAGGGAAGCTCTACAATGATCTGTGATCTCCATTCTTGAGAGTGCTGTTGCCATGAGAATCTTACTCATGTCAGAACCTGCGCATATATCACCAGAAGATTTAATCAGATAAACCCAACTTTAATTTATAACCTGACAAAAGAATTACACAAAAATAATCCTACAAACTGATGTGACTTTATATGGTTCGTCAGATTGTAAAGTTATTTTTATTATAAAGTAAATCATATGAAATCACATCAGTTTTTTGGAATTGTTTTTGTATAATCTTTTTGTGCCTATAGCAGTTCTCGTGTCCAAATCCATTGACCTTGTGCCTTTACAACAGAATGCCTCACTGGTTTATCTTAGACTTTGTTTGGTTACGTAGTTCAGATGAGATGTTTTGTTAAAAGTTGAATAAAATATTATTATAGTATAATTTTTTGACACTAAACCAAACAAAAATGCAGAACATCAAACTATACAACTAACATAACGCATTCAAGCACAGGGCTTTATAATCACCTTCCTTCAGGTACTGCACTAGTGGCTTGAAGTAACCGGCCTCAGCCATATGAAGCGCATTCTGAGTATTACTTGAAAGGGCATTTAACAGCTTCCCTGCATTGCGGGCAGCAATGGGATCATCCCCATTTAGAATTGCAACCAGCAAAACAATGCAACCTTGAATTCTGCCAAGGCGCCGCTTAACTGCTGTGAGATCTGAGAGATCTAGCAACAGCCCAACAGCTTCCCTCCTTTCTTCCTCATCCCTTGTCAAAGACTTCACCAGTATTGATAAATACCCAACATCTGCCACCTTCTCCTGTACAACACTTTAATTGATTAAAAGAAAAATGATATTTGCAATCGTGAATTGTGCAAATGTGAAGTAATTATCTTGAAAAAAGTGAATAAAATACAGAACTCACATAAAAAAAAAAAAATTTTTAATAATCAATTCTACTTTTTTTCAAAACGATTATGCACGTTTACACATTCTGCGATTATATTGACACAGTTTTTGTATTGAGGAAAACAGAAAAAATCAGTAGTTTAGAATATGGCATACCTTGTTGTCATCACTCTCTAAAGCCAGTCTTCGTATTAATTGAATTATAGTCGATCTATTGTCCTGCTTGCTTGAACCTAAACGATTAAACAAAATTGGGATGATCCCTTCTTCACTGATCATTTCATGACTAACTTTTCCACTTCCAATCAACTCATTCAATCCCCAAACCGCAAATTTAAATTCTTCATCACTGCCATACTTAAGCTGCAACGCAACATCACCAATATCGAGAGTAATTCTCTCCTCAATAATTTCACTCTCCACTTTTAACTCACTAACAAACTCTGATCCCTGACTGGAATTTGGACTCGAATTCGGAGTAAACCTTGCATTAATCAAATCCTTTTGTAGATCCCCAATCTTGTCTTTAAAATCTGTAGACAGTTCAAGACTAGCAAAGAGCAAAAGGCCAAGCGACCGCCCGAGATTATCAATGATTTCCTCCACACGCTTAACAGATGTCGGATTGGGACTTTGGATCAAGGCCTGAGAGTGTTTAAGCTCTCTCTCAAGGGATTCAACTGCTTTTCGAATTGTTGACCTCTCCATGAACTTATTATTGCCCCCTAGTTCATCGATAAATGGAGAAAGTTTCCCGACCAGAAGTGCAAACTGAGTGGAAATCTCTCCTTCGGTGCCGGAATCTTTTGACAGAGAGACAACCTCGTTGGCATGCGCCATCAGTTCTGACATGAGCTCCGAAAAGCTTCTACTGTCGATATTTTTCATTTCTTTATGTAACATATAGATTGAGAAGAAGATGAAGAAGAAGAACTTAATACGAAGAATTATACAGAAGAGAATCAGAATATAAAGAGTATATATAGACAGAAATATCAAAGTGAAAACAATATTCAACAGCAGATCAGAGAAGGAGAACAAAGACCGACCGACCAAGAAAGAGAGAGAGAGAGAAACAGAAGGAAATTATCTTCAGTGCAAATGCAAGAAAGAATGGTTGTCTGACCGTCTGAGACTTCAAAGATTGTGCATCCACCTCTACGGCTTAGACCCGAGAACAAGAAAAAAGGAACCAAACCAAAGCCAAAAGAAAGACCAAGACTTGCAATCGTTCTTGTCCGTCCCCGTTCTTGTCGAATCAGAAATATAAAAAACACAGAGAGAGAGAGAGAGAGAGAGAGAGAGAGAGTGAGGTGCTTGAGGGTCGTTGGAGTTTTGCAGTTTGGATTCTTGGAAAACATATGGAGAAGGGCATACGGCGAGTCAGTGTCATTCGGCTTTTGAGTCTTTGACCATTTCATTGACATGATTAAAATATACAACGTACAGTTTTCATCAATATCATCCTCTTCTTCGGCCATTTCAAACCAGGGAAGACGAAGTCAAAATTCATCCTCTTCTCTCTCTTCACTATTCTCTTATGGCCCTTCTCGTGTTTTCTCTTTCTTTTAACTTCTTGTCCACTGGCTTCCTCTTCCTGTGTTATTTTCGGATTTTAGTGCTTGCAAGCGAATTTGTTTGAATATCATTATCATTATTTTTTAATTTAAAATTTATATTTTCACTTTTTATAAATAATAATAATAATAAAAAATAAATTTACACTATTTTTCTTGAAATTTAACTTTTTAATCATATATATTAATAAATGTGTGTTAATTCTCCAAGAATAGAATTATATATTGGAATTTAAGCAAGTCGCTTGAGACTAAGAGCATGTTTGAAATTGCGTTTAAAGCTTTAAAAGTACTTTTAAATAGTTAAAAACACTTTTAAAAAAATGATATGTTTGAATAATTTTATTAAAAGCGCTTTAGTCGGTTAAAAAAGTTAAAAATCAACTTTTTTAATAAGCACAAAATTAGAGCTTTTATCAAAAAGCTCCTGCAGATAACTATATATTTTTAAAAAACTATCGTAACTAACTCTAAAAGTGCTTTAGACATATGAATCTCAAACAGTAAATGATTTTTTAGTAGTAGAGCTTATTACATTAAACTTTAAGTTATAATTTTTAAGTTAAAAGTAATATTTCTCACCACAACTTTAAACATGCACTAAGGAGCAGCGATTGCTCACTCCTACCCTTCCTTTTGACGAGGATTCAAGCATACTAACTAAGGTGATCTCTCTTATTCTTTTTTCAATTTATCCAGTCCACAGTGAGTAATTCCTGGTCAAAAAAGTCCTTAAACTCATATTTATTCAACAATAAAATTTTACATATGAACTCTGCTTGGGATTGAACTCTTTTCACGAATTAAATTTGAACCAATATCAAGCTATTTACCCTTTAACAAAAGCAAGAAATGAAAAATTATTTGCTTAACACATTTGATTTGCAAAATAAAATGTACTTTTTATCCCTTTTGGGGAGGTGAAGTAGAGAGCAAAGAAGTTTTCAGAGGAAGAGGCTATATTAGGAATGAGCAGTGATTGGAGATAGCTCCTGTTTGGGGATAATTGAAGTAGTCTACTCACATAATCACATTAACAGTATTTTTACTTATTCATCATAAATTTATTTTTTTAATATATACTTGGTATTATTTTGACTGACATGACGTGACAGAATCACGCGAGGACGTGTAATTTTTTTTTGTTTTTTTGAATACGCGTAATTCTAACTTTAGTCTTTTCGTCTCTTTCCTTTATTTTCACGCATTCAAACGACATAGATGCCGACTGGTTTCCCCGGTCAATGATAATTCGTCAATGATAATTCGGACGGTTGAGTCTCGATTGGTGCGGGCTTGGGTGTTAACCCGCCGGGTGGATTTCGATAATCTCATGTGTTTAAGATATTCTATTCTCAATATTCAAATTAGTGTATAAATATCATCTATATAATTTGATTTATTTTATTATATTTATAAGTCCACATTTAGGAGCGTTCCCATCCGCCTCCCTATATTAACTCATTCATAGTCAAATTTTTGAAAAAAACAAAAAAACATGAAAAGCGAAAAAAATATTAACTACATCCGATTCTCGAAATTAATTAAATATTTATATTTATATTTATATTTTTTTCATTCTTTTCATTTTTTATTCCATATTTATATTTATTTAAATATATATATATATATTTTTTATTTCTACCCTTTCTTCCAAAACTATAAATTATATCATAAAAATCAACATTTCTTATTTTTGGTTAAATTGAGATAGATAATATTTTTATATATTTTTTAATAATACTAAAATTTTGACAAAAAATTTAAATATTTTTTATTAAAAAAATAAATTTACATTTTTCACAATGCTATGTACGATCTATATTCCTTAATAATTATATATTTTTAGACTTTTTTTTTATTCTGAATTTAATTAAATATTTCAATTTCATACAAATTTTTAACTGTTATAAAATATTACAATTAAAAAATGTGACTTTTGAAAAAATATATTATTCTTAAAAATGTAATAATTTTGAAAATAGTATCTTACTTGCAAAAAAATAATTAAAAAGGATAAAATAGTGAATAGTTAAGATTGTGAAGGGAAGTGAGAGAAAAAAATAATATTTTAATAAAATAGTGAAAAAATAAAGAGTGTCAAAGTTCGATATAGAAAGTTTTGTAAAGATAAATAAAATTTAAGAAAAAATGTAGGAAAATATTATTTTTAGTTAAAATTTAGAAATATATATATATAATGCTCTAATGAACAAAAACATACCCAACCAAACACGGGTCAACCCGATTTCATGGGTGAACATCTATGAGCCATGGCCCACAAAAGCATGCTCCACATTTCCAAGGCAAAAAACGTTCATCATGCTCTTCTAGAAAAACATGTCTTTCTTTATTCTTTTCGAGTGTTGGATTTGGGTTACAAAAGTAGTAGAGTTTGCAAAAGGCTAAAAACTCAAAAAGGGAAGCCGAAAGGGAGTATGGACTCTCACCCATCCATTCCAAAAGAGTTGGGAATTGGGATGGATGATTTTCTTTTGGAAAAAGTTTGCCTTTTCAAATCTTTAAATACTTATTTATTTATTTAGAGTTTTGCTATACATATGTTCATAAATTATATATTATATAATTTTTTTATTTTTTGAAAATTTTTTCTAAATTTATTTTTTAAAACTAATTGAATTTTTTACTTATTATTTATATACTAAATATTTTATAAAATTAAAAAAAATAAAAAAATATATAATGTATGGTGTATAGACTTATGTATAAATTATTTATTTATTATTTTTCAAAGTATTTTTAATATCTTTAATCATTAAAAAAATTAAAAATTATATAACATCATTAATAATCATTTTTTAAACTATTATATATATTTTAAAATTTTAAAATTTTAAAATAATAAAATAATTATAAAAAGATAATAAGGCTATTATTATCCCTTTGAATATATGCAGATTTTTAATAGTTGTGATTTTTTTAGCTGTCTTGTCCAATTTAAAATTTTTATATAAACAAAGACACAATATTTAATATTTGGAAAATGATAAATGTATTTGAAAAAAATTTACAAAAAAATTATTTTTTTATACGTCAGTTATTGATATGCTAAAAATTATAATATTTAAAATTTAAATTTAAAAAAAAAACTAATAAAATAAATTTTTAAATATAAATATAACTGTAAATATAACATTATTCTTAATATTTATATGATATTCACAATTTCACACCATAATAAATTAAAAAAAAAAAGCATTTATTCAGATTAAAAACTGGGACATTGGAAGAGAAGATAAATAACTTTTTTTCGAATCTCATGGAAAGTAGAGATGATTAGAGACAAAATTCTTGAAAAGAACTAACAAGATGATTATATATTTTACTAGCTTAGTTGAAAGGAGACAAGTAGGTTGCTAAATCCCAACGTCGTACTTTCATGTACCTTCGCCACGTACCACCTAAGGTGGCAACCCCTCTCGCTCTCTCTCTCTCTCTCTTGCCTATACAGAGATCTCTGTTTCTCTATCTCTGTCGTATTTGTTCGAAAATGAATCCTCAGAGCTTGTTTGCTTCGGCTGCCATTAACATAGGCTTGGCCTTTGTTGTTCTATCTCTCTTCTCTATCCTCAAGAAACAACCCTCAAACGCTCCCATATACTACGCTCGTCGTCTCTCCAAAGGTCACAACATTCACTTCCATCACTCTCTCTCAATCCATCGTTTCTTCCCTTCCATTTCCTGGATTCCACGCGCTTTTCGTGTTACCGAAGACGAAATCCTCGAAACGGGGGCCTCGACGCTCTTGTCATCATCAGACTCTTCAAATTCGGGTCAGTTTTTTCAAATTCTTTTCTTTCTTTACACACTGCACAAGGTTTCCAAACATTTCTTGACGAGGATGCTCTTGGTCTTAGGTTTTTTCATACATTCTAAATCATGTTCTTCTTTTGCAGAATCAAATTCTTTGTTGTATGCTCTCTTGTTGGACTGGCTGTACTTATCCCAGTTAATTACAATGGCCAGGATGGCTCATATCGAAGCTATCATTCCATGGATTCTTTTACAATATCTAACATTAGTCGGGGTTCCAACAGGTGAGACTCTCCTTAATCTTGCGCTTGAAACCATTCACAAAGACTGGCATTAAGTAAAACGTTCGTTTGTTTGTTTGTTTTTTCAACCTCATGAGCCAGGGTCATGGCATGCATGCTATATCATGAGAAAATACAGAAATAACTTTTGGCTCTAATGCTAGAAGTGAAGAACATTTTGTCAGATTGGCTTAAATTAAACATTCCGTGGCATTTTTTAACCTGCTATGGACCACAGTAGATCTTGGCATTGTGCAACATTTGGCTATAGTTGACCATGTAACCTCGGCTAGAGAATTTTAGCAAACCACTTTGTGTGTAAGATATCGTTTGAGCCTATGAAAAAACCAAGCCTACCCCTTACTTGAATAAGGCTGGAAAGGTCATTTTCTTAGATCAAATGATGCGAATGCACGTTTTCAAAAGTAGCACTAATTTTGGAATCTTTCATCATTACAATTTGTGATGGCGCCACCCTTGTTGTAACTGGGGCTCAACCAGAGGAAGGCAAGACCACATATATATAACTCTTATGAAGTCCTGCCTACCATTTGGATGTGGATTCCTTACAGGCAGTCTTAATAGCCAACTACCTCTGTTTTTTTTTATTTTTTTGTTGATAAAGTAATAAAATATTTTATTCCAAAGAAATAGGCATAAATCATAGTATACAGGACGTACACAAAAAGAAATACCTACATCTTCCAAACAACAAAAAGAAAACAACCCCAAGAAACTAAAACAATCAGCCAATATAAAAGATTTTACCCAAAAACGCAAAGTGCTAAAGCAGAAGCCCCTAAGATCACCCAATGAATGCTCTTTGTCTTCAAAGCATCTCTCATTTCTTTCAAGCCATATGCACCACATAAGATAAGAAGGAATCATTGTCCAAACAATTTCCACACTACCTCTGTTCTTTAGGCCTAGTTTGTTTTCATAGATGAGAAGAGATGAGATGAGTTGAGATAAAAGTTAAAAGTTGAATAAAATATTGTTAGAATATATATTTTTAATATTATTTTGTTTTAGGATTTAAAAAAGTTGAATTTTTTTATTTTATTTTGTATAAGAATTTGAGAAAGTTGTAATAATTAGATGAGATGAGATGAGAGTGTGAAAACAAACGACGCCAATCACCTCAACTCATCTTTTGCTCCCTCTTTTGTTTATTGAACCCACCCTCATCTTTTGTGACATCATTGGAAGATCTCCTCTCCTCTCAGTAAAATAGTCTAGTGGGAATTTGTGGTATTTTTTAAGCTATATATTCATATCAAGGGGTATCACCACAGGTAAATTTTTTTTAGTGAGCATGAGAACCAGACTGGTGCATTTCACTTTGAATTTAATAACAATTAGGTGAAATTACACTCTTTACCCATGAACTACCCATAAACTATCAAAATTCAATTTGCACCCTAAACTACTTGTATCTTTCAATTTATACCATTGGTTAGATCTGACATTAAGATGAAAAAATGTTAATTAAAAGAAAGTAATTGTAAATTTAGTACTAAAGAATCTTCCTCAATGTTTAAATTGATAATGCACATATGTATCGTAAATAGATGCACAAGTACAAGTACAAGCAACTATGAAAATTTAAATGTTTAACATTCTCATGTAACTTGTTTTGCTGGTTTGAGGTACTTTCCTTGATTTAGCATTGCATATTTACTTATTTCCAAGCTGAAATAATATTAACAACTAATTTATTTACCCAAGTTTCTTCCTATTTCAATCTGTGCAGGCTTTGGGTGCATTTTTCATGCTTATGGTTTATATCTCTCTATGGATTGTACCTTCTATATGAGGTGAGGTTTGCAATTATACGTCTAATCTGAATAGTTACTTGTTCACTCTGAAGAAGCACTTGATATATTGGGTATTTTTATTAGAGGAATGCAAGCACAACAGTACAATATAAGCAACTGTCACTCCTTTAACTCTGTCCTGACAAGTCTGAGTTTAAATGCTGATTATTGGAATGGTCATGTTGGTTATTGGACTTCCAATTTCAGATAAGTTTATGTTGCATTTTTTTTTTAATTTCCAAAAATCCAGGAATACAATGGGATTTTGGTGAAAAGGATTCAACAACTTCAGAAGATGAGACATCGGCCTGACCAGTTTACTATTCTAGTTAGGGAAATTCCCTTTTGCCTGGAACATAAAGCTCGTGGCTGCTATGTTGATCACTTCTTCTCTGAACATCATCCTTACACTTATCATGCTTATCAAATGTTGTACGATGGAAAAGATGTTGAGGTGCTGCTGGTAAGGTTGTACAGTGTGAAACTGCTAATTCTTAAATGCTCACATTGTAAACTGTCAGCACTTGCACTCACTATTCTTGAGACCCATAGCCCCCATTTTTCAGAATCCATTCCATGATTGAAGTTTAAGTTATTTTCCTTCAGAACAGTGCTCTTATCCCATGATTATAGTTCTGAGTTTGGACCAGCAGGATCTGAGATGACAGACGGTTGATGAATAGTGTTTGTAATATTAGTTTCACACATAGGAACTTTCCTCTTTTATTCATGGATGTAAACATACTGCTGGACAATGAGCTCTAGCCTTGTTTGCAGAGCTCCAGCCTTGTTTGCATGAGAGCTTACTCTATTCATAATTTTCTGTGTTAGCCCCACATAAGATATCCTTTAGTTTTGTTCTGCTTGTGATGGACACCTCTTACAGATTCTATTACATGTAGAGCCAGGCAAGATCTATCGCAAGAAAGATAAAGGACTTGAGAGAGAGGCCTACAGCTAACAAGCATAAGAGAGAACGTTTGCTCTTGGATGCATCTCAAGAACATGCTATATCCTTGCAACAGGAAAAGCTTCAAGTATTCTGTGAAAAGATACGCCAGTTACAGCGTGAGATTATAATCAAGCAAAAGGTAATTCTGATGGTGGCAATAATTACACTTAAATTCTGCCCGGGTGGCATGGGCATTTATATATTAGTCTTTTTAACATATGACATTTTAAGTTTGCCCTTCTTTACATTAAAAGTACTAGGAAAAAGTGTTATTCTCTTTCTCTCTTTCTCTCTCTCTCTCTCTATATATATATATATTTATTTGTGTATGTGTATATATAAACTGGGTCCAGTACTTTTATGTATGAATCATGCCATTGGTGCATTATTCTTTCTATCATGGACCACCGACCCTTTCTAGGAATCTGAACTCCTTGTCTTGGTAGTTTGTTAATATGTGTAACTTTATCCTGCCTGTAGTCATTTTACTTGCAATAAAAATTAAGCATCTATTAAACCCCTTACCGGTAAATATCATTGTCAACTATACTCTGGTTAAGCTTAGAAGCTTGGGTACTTGATTAGCAGATGTTTAGTTAGGTAGAGCAGAAGTCACCGTTCTTCTTGCTCTGTGAAGTAGAAATACAAATTAATCATCTTCTACATCTGCTATCATTAAATTCATTGTCTGGCATCTTATGATTTGGCTACGTTTGGTGCTTGTGGATTCCTTGGTAAGCACAAAACCACTAGGTATGAGTCTTGATATATCTTTCTTTCACGACATTCTCAATTGGCCTAGCGGGAAGTGGGGAGCACCACTGGTTGGACACAAGGTGTTATCTCTCTTTGCTACACATGCATATATATATATATATATTCAGGTCACTTGGGTAAAGCATGTAGGGGATTGCTTGAGCTTGATAGAGAGGTATACGGTAGACTTGGGAAATAAAGGTTTTACTTGGGTAATTGTGCAGCTATAGGGTGGGTTTCATGTAGCCTAAAGGGCCTTTTCTTAGAGTGGTTGAAACCAAAAAGATGAATCTTCAGTGACAGGAGAGTGAATAGGCTAAACCAATCCATCATGAGTTGCCTTTTTAATCAAGTGATAAAATCAGTGGCACCATAGCTATTGAAGGACCTCTCATTATGTCTGTGTTGAAAATATGTTCATGTGGCAATTTCCACACACACTTTTATGAGGTCCTGAATGCAAATGAGACAAATCTGGGACAATTTGCATTTTGGATTTTCTGAAGATACATAAATTTGCATGTCCTCAGTTCTTCCATTTTTGTAGGAGTTACCTGTTGCCTTGGTCATATTCAAGTCTCGGTTGGGTGCTGCACTAGCCGCCCAATCTCAGCAGCACCCACATCCACTTCTATGGATCACTGAAAGGGCTCCAGAACCAAGGGATGTATCCTGGAGGAGTTTGGTGATTCCCTATAGAATATTGTGGCTTTACAAAATCGGGGTTGTTCTTGCAGCATCACTTCTTACAATTTTCTTTGCCATCCCAGTCACTGCTGTTCAAGGAATTGCCAGATTTGAGAAACTAAAGAAATGGTTTCCTCCAGCTATGGCTGTACAGTTGATGTAAGGAACTCTGCTCTTGCTCTGTTCCTAGTTAAAGACGGTTGATGTAAGATCTCCGTTCTTGCTCAATTCCTTCTGGGGATAATTAGTGTTAGTGGAATTTTTTCTGCTTATGACTTTGACACCTCAATCCCTTTGTCTACAATTAACTCAGTAATTTGATGAAAATTTTCCAAACTTCACTATGGGCATGACATCATCATTAAATTTAAGAGCCTAAAACTAGTACAAGATAAATCTTTGTGAACTAGGAGTTGGTGCTTGCATGATGTAAAATTAGGGGTGTTTGTCCGCTTGATACACAGAAGAGATCCACTGCGAACTAGATTGAGCTTTTTCATTTCATTTTAAAATATTATGTTGTTCCCTTTTATGTTACTATCTTTGGAGCACTTTGATTTCATTGGCATTTTAAGATTTATATATTGTCACACTTAAGATGAGCTGGTGTATGAACTTTCTCATACTGACAACACATCCACATTCCCAACCCCTTTCTGTCCATTGAATTACTGAGAATTAGTTTCTTAAGAGTTTCCCTATTCATCCGAACTTTTGAATCCCCGATCTTTTGAACTCTCGAACTTCTTGTCTTAGCATATCCTATTGCTATTCCACTTTCAAATGCCAACCTTCTTTTTCATCATTCTAGTCTTTCTTTTTGTATTTGACTACATACAATAGAGATTGAAGAAAATTTAAAATATAATAAACATGCAAAGATATAATGATGTGTGTGATATAATGAAACTTTCGTTGATGTGTGTGATATAATGATGTTTGCTGAGTTTGAAATCGGTTAAATATCCTCCTCTGATGCATTAATTATCAACAGACCAGGCTTAAGCTCTATCTTGACAGGGTATCTTCCTAGTGTCATTCTCAAAGCTTTTATATACATTGTCCCCCTTGCAATGCTTGGGATGGCTAAAGCAGCAGGTTGTATTTCAAAGAGCAAAGAGGAGATTAAAGCTTGCAACATGGTTTTCTATTTTCTTGTCGGAAATGTTTTCTTTTTGAGCGTGTTGTCAGGGTCCTTATTAGATGAAATTGGAGAATATGTTACTCACCCAAAGGATTTTCCTAGTCATCTGGCTAGTGCTGTCTCTGCTCAAGTAAGCTTGTCAACCTTTATTTATATTGCTGGCTCTTTTTAATAATCTTTATGTCATTACATAATTTTCTTTTTCAAAAGCTCTAATAGAAAGGGCAAATTAAAATGATAATTTGTTTGCAATAGATCTGTTCTTACCTGTTTTACAGCTAATATATTGTGTTTTCAGGCAGATTTCTTCATGACATACATCTTAACAGATGGGCTTTCAGGATTTTCTTTGGAGATTCTCCAGCCTGGCTTACTCTTTTGGGATGCTATGAAATCGATAACATTTGGCCGTGGGAAGAAGAAAAATCCTTATCTTTATTCTCTGCCCTTCTTTAGGATTATTCCTATGGTCTCATTGTCAGTACTGATTGGTACAGTATATGCAGTTGTGGCACCATTGCTGCTCCCATTTCTTATTGGCTACTTCTCTCTAGGCTATGTTGTTTACGTCAACCAGGTTGGACTTCTTACCGGACTCTTATCAACCAAGTGTATCGTTTTACTCTTTCACCATCAAGCTGTGTTATTACTTTGACAATGTCAAGGCCGGTGATCATCATTATAACCTAAGCAAACATAAAATGGGGAAAGAAAGAGGAAGAGGAAAGCTTTTGTTGACTTTTATATGTTATTTTTTCACTTTTCGTCCAAAACTTGCTTAGTCATGGTACAACTTCCATTTAGGCCTGTTCTTCATACAACAACTGATTTTCTACCTTAGGACAAATTAAGCAGCAAATTGTACATTTGTTTTGGTGTTTTCTCTTTTTAAATGATATGGGCCTCTTGTTTTTGACAAAGTTTGTTCATCTGAAAAGGTTGTCACCCTTTACTATGTATAGCTCTTTACCATGTATCAAACATTGTCCTGAGTTGAGTCAAAACTATTCCCACACTTCCACTCATATGGTTCTCTTTTTAACAAGTTTATTTTTTTAAATGATCAATTTCAAGGATTGTAATGACAATTTTTGCAGATTGAAGATGTATATGATACTGTGTATGAGACATGTGGACGATACTGGCCATACATTCATCTCTATATTGTCATTGCGATCGTTCTTATGCAAATTACTATGATTGGTCTTTTTGGACTGAAGTCAAAGCCAGCTGCTTCCATATTAACAATTCCACTCCTCGTGTTCACCCTGATGTTTAATGAGTACTGCAAGAAACGATTTCTTCCCACATTCCACCACTACCCTGTCCAGGTATATTACTTACATAGAAAGTACTTTAACCACAAAGTAATTATACAAAAGCAAACTTATAAATTGATCTGATTTGATGTGATATGTCAGATTGTAAAATTTCTTTTATTATATCTAATAGATTCTAGGAAACTACATCAATTTATGTTTTATTTTGTATAATTTTTTCTTTTTTGGTGTCTGTAGCAGTACTCTATTTATATATAGGACTGGTTGAGAAGAAGCCTTTATTAACGTTATTAGTCGTTTCTTGTAACTTGTCCATCTTCTTGAAGCCATAACTTGGCAAGATTTGTTTAGTCTTGTAATGAGCAACTTCTTAATGAATCACCTTTGTGTTATCTCTGTGGTTGAGAAAGCTGGACTTCTAGTCTTCTAGACTTTAGAATGCATCTCAAATTTGCAATTCGCGCTTCAAAAACTGTTGTTTCTGGATAGTTCTAAACTTGCTCCAGCTTTTCTTTCTGGATGGCCTTAATGCATTTTACTTATTTTAATGGCTTTCCTAGCTATGATTCCATTTCCTTGGTCCCATAACCTGATATATATGGATCATTTGCTTTTTTTATCAGAATGCTGTAGAAAACGATGAGCTTGATGTGAAGGGTGGGCAGATGGAAGTTAAGTACGAGGATGCTATTAATGCATATTGTTCCCCATGTTTGCAGCCTCTAAACTTCCTGGAATTATCAGAATCGAGCTCGAGTACACAACCATTAGTTTCTTCATTGCCATCTGAGATCTAGCTTGTTTATTTCCGTTTCCATTGATCTTCTGAACTACTCGAACAAACTATGCAGTACATGACTTTTGACATAAGATGTTGAATTATTTCATCATCAACAATTTTGTTATTGAGATCACACTACAAGAAAAATAAGTTTTTATGATCATTTAATTACGATCAAATAATTATTTGCAGCTAATTCTAGTTATAAATAGTCATTTAGTCGTAATTAAATGACCGCGTAAATAAATAATTTTCTTTGTAGTGTCAATAATATTAATAATACCTTTATATATATGACAATGAACTAGAGATAATTACTACATTAATTGCAATATATATATATATATATCCTTCTAAGTCATACAGAAGGTTGATAATATTTGTTTCTTCTGTTTTGAAAGTTAGACGCCCCATCGAAGGGTTGAGAGGAAGAGTGAGTTGAACTAGCTGTTAGCTGAGAGGTGGTCCTTTGGCCGAATGCACGGAATCTTTCAATAAATTTGAGAGAAAACACGGTGTAAAGCTGCATGCATGATTGAGTTACGTACATTTATTCATTCGTACGTACTACGTGCTAGCCCTTTCCAAATGTCAAGGGATAAAGATACCGATACCGTTCGAGTCCCGTTTTTGTGCATCGTTTTATTTTATTTTATTTAATGATTAAAAAAATATCATTTAATAATATTGTAAATTTAAAAAAAAAATATTTAAGAGTATTAAAAAAATAATATTAAAAAAAGATGCACTAGCAAGGTACTAAAACAGTGGCTGTAACACTCTCCAATGTCGAGATATTATAGGAAGGCAATGAGAAGTGAAAAAAGGAAACAAAATAAAAGCCAACCACTTTTTCCGCCTCGCATTATGCATCCATATCGATGTTTTGAATATAGGGGCGTTTGGTTAAGATGGTGGAATAAAATATTTTAATATTAATATTATTTTTAAATAATTTATATATGAATAAATTATATATATAAATTATATTTTAAAATAATAATTAATATATAAATAAATTATATATAAAAATATATATATTTATATATAATTAGTCTAATTGAAATTAAAATAACAAAAAATTTAAAAAAAAATAGTGAAAAGTTAAAATTCAATACAATCAAAATGCATTATCAGTCAGTATCGACCAATATTTTAATCAACATACAAGATTTTGGCTTGTACGATCAAAATATTGACTGAGACAAAACTCACATATATTCGAGCGTAGTACTTGTATACAACCGGCCAATATTGCAACATATTTTAAACCTAAATGGCCGATACCATACAAAATTAAAAATATATTCGAGAGAAGTGGGAACTTGAATAAAAATATATTCGAGAGAAGTTGGCCGTACTACCATGCATGAGCCGCGCATTTACTCGGATGATTAGCTTTTCAAAGAGGATTCCCCACCCGTATGCTTGGTACTCTATTGTCAATTTGTCAACTACACGGAAGTTACCTTTATTTTATGCAAGAGATCATATTGATACAGACACATAAAGAAATTGATTTATAAAAAAATAAATAAATTATAAATTGATGTGACTCTATCAAATTTATTAAATTTATTTTATAATAAAAATAATTTTATAATTTGATATATTACATCAAATTACATTAATTTATATTTTTTTTTTTATATAATTTTTTTTGTGATTAAAGTATTTTTTTTTTTTTGTGTACAAAGGCCGGCTAGCTAGCTAGCTAGTAATTTGATACAACATGCATTAATGGACTTCCACGTCGAATGATTAAAGCGATCCCACATGATCCATTCATGTGGTCGATGCAAAAGTCCTGCTTAACTCGAGATTAGAAAATATGAGTGATAGGGAAAGTTGATCATGTAATGATTAATTGCGAAAAAGAAATGAAAGTCCAGGCCATTTTGGTCGTCCTAATTGACCTTTTTTAGTTGTCCAATCAAGGAGCTTTGTATAAATAGTTACATGAACAATATCCAGCAGGATCATAAGTTCATAACACCAAATATAAATCATCAACAATCATTCACTCTTCTCTGTCTTCATTGTCTTCACTTTATTGCAGTAGAGCTACATGCACAGATACCTGATCAATAATTATATATTCTAAGGAATTGGTTTCTTGAAGATTGGAAGAGGGGGTGGGAGTGGCTTCTTGGGAAATGGAAATGGATGGGGAAGAGGCTTCTTGAAAACTGGAATTGGAGGCAAAGGCTTCTTGAAAAAAGGTTTCTTATATATCGGAATTGGTGGCGGAAGTGGTTTCTTAAATATTGGAATTTTCGGAAGAAACGGCTTCTTAAAAATAGGAATCGGTGGTGGGAGTGGCTTCTTAAAGATTGGGATTTTCGGAGGAAATGGCTTCTTGAAAATTGTAATTGGTGGAGGAAGTGGTTTCTTAATAATTGGTATCGGTGGTGGAAGTGGTTTCTTAAAAATTGGAATTTTTGGTGGAAAAGGCTTCTTAAAAATAGGAATTGGTGGAGGAAGTGGTTTCTTAATAATGGGTATCGGTGGTAGAAGTGGTTTCTTGATAATTGGAATTGGTGGTGGCAATGGCTTCTTGAAAAATGGAATTGGTGGAGGAAGTGGTTTCTTAATAATGGGTATTGGTGGTAGAAGTGGTTTCTTAACGATTGGAATTTTTGGTGGAAGAGGCTTCTTGAAATATGGAATTGGATGCAATAATGGCTTCTTAAAAATAGGAATTGTTGGTGGTAATGGTTTCTTAAAAATTGGGAATGGCGGCGGGAGAGGTTTCTTAAAAAATGGAAATGGTGGCGGAAGTGGTTTCTTGAAACCAGGAATTGGAATGAATGGTTTCTCATCCAATGGAATTTTTGGTGGAAGAGGCTTTTTGAAGGTTGGAAGTGGATGTAACTTCTTGAAAAAGGGTTTCTTAAATGGTGGAAATGGTTTCTTATAAATTGGTGGATGTGGTAGAAATGGTTTCTTGAATTTCTCTTCTTCTTGGTGGAGATCTGCAGCCACTTTGTGTTCTTCATTCTGAGAGTTCCCATCATTGTTTACACCAAGTTCTACACAAACAAATGCACAAGATCATCATATGCAAGGATTATAAAAGCAGATGATGTCAATATTGAACCATAATGCACTTAAAAACTGAGAATCGGATTCATTTGTTTTTAGAGAAATTCTATTTACAGTCCCTATTTTGCATGTGCAGACCCTTTATTAAATGAGAAAATATTAAAAAATATATATTTCAATAATATTCTATTTAACTTTTAATTTTAATCTCAACTTATCCTATCTTATATGCAAAAACAAAGGAAACTAGAAAGAAAAAGGGACCTGTTGAGGTGGCAAGGACATGGCAGCTCAAAGCAAAGAAGCAGACCCAGATCAAGGCCAGAAGAGCCCCTGGCCATGGGGATTTCGTCCTCATAGTGAACCCTGAAGATGATGGCTTTTTTGGGTTTAATTTGCAATCTGCTTCAATGTCTGTGTTTCATTGAGTTGCAGAGGTTGCTCTCTTATATGGTGAGCATGGTGAAGCTGTTTAAGCGGTGCTCTTTAAATGGCGGCTTTTATAGTATGAAGTTTGGGAAGAAAAGTAAGTAGTAACCTTTCCACCGGTTTTGCCGCTCAAATGCCACTGTCATCATTGATGAATTTCCCCAACCGTTTACCAGTTTTAGTTGTATGTTTGCGACTTTCAATTATCAAACAGTATCTGGTCTCCATACGGTAAGGATGGACAATAATATATCCATATAGCACGTACATGTACGCCATAGAATCAAATGCAGGTGGAAAAAAACACACAGATAAAGAGAAATGATTTGTACTATCAAGTCTCTTACAAATCTTAGTCAAAAAGTAAATTTTATTTCTAAAAAATATATATAAAAAAAAAATTATTATATTTTATTAATGAGATTTGATTTTTTACAAAAAGTTTGTATACAATTTATCTATTTAGAATTTGTATATAATATTACTCTAAGAAAATACCAAGTATTGCAAAGGAGATTATAATATTTTGAAATTCAACTACCAAAGAAGAGCAAGCCACTTGCTGAATAGATAGAGTTTGTTGGCTTAAAGCATTCATATTGGTTTCATCAAATAATTTTGATGAAAAATATATATTTGATAAGATGCACACACCATTTTCACCGTAACTTCATATTAGATTCATTATTAAACTCATTAAAATAATAATTTAATAATATTTTTTAAAAAGAAAAGGAAAAGATGGGAAAGAAAAAAGAAAAGGAAAATAGGAAAATAAAGGGAAAATAAAATAATGTAAATAAATGGAGTTATGAGTGAACAGTAACCTTTCATATTTGAAATGTCTCTTTATTTTTATTGTAGCTTAAAATTAGAAAAATATATTTTAATGAGACCAATGTAAGATTATTTTAAGCATAAATCATTAAATATATGTTTGATGAGTCATTTAGTAAGATTAATATAAATATTCTTAAAAAACTGGTCCAGCATATAAAGCAAGTTTACCATAAGAAATTTCGTATATCATAAAAATATATACAAATAGAAGGACATATTTCTTTGTGCGAATAGTTTTGATAGTTCAGTTCTTAAGCACTCCTCTTAAAATAAAATTAAATCTAAAATTTACATAGAAAAATTATTTTTAATGCGATCATAATTTTTTTGAAATGGAATATTTGTAAATTTCAGAACTGTGTATAGATTATCCGGGCTCATCTATAAGGGAATGAGTAGGTGGCCCAATAAAAAATGTCAGCCCAATTCCGGACCCAATAAAAATGGCAGCCCAATTCCGGACCCAATTTCCGAAACACGCTCCAAAGCCAACGTCCTACATTTCCATACGCAGACATACCCCGCGCGTATTTTCACTTTCCGCCGCACTCTCTCTTCTTTAGACTGGACACCGAGCAACCGCGCGCACCTTGTAAAAGGGAGTAACGAGTAACGACGCCTTTCCTCACCAAGTCACCATCTGTAAGGCTTTGCTCCCCCAGCTCTCGACTCTAGTTTCACTATTTTCCACATACAAATCAAAATATATGTTCTTTTCAATACGTTTCATATATATATATATATATATATATATTAAACCAAATCTGTCTGTATTCCTTTTCAATTAATTCTGAAACTTTTTAAGTTCGTCTTTTCTCATTTTAAATTCGACATTCTCCCTCTGTTTCTTGCTTCTCCACCCCAGCACCTGGCGATTGAAGCATCTTTTATTTTTCGTTTCGTCCCTTTCCAATACATCTTCAGAGAACCATGCCCACGGGCTTGCAAATAAACTTAATGAAGAGTACTTGATTTAAAGAAGGTAGAGGCGTTGTCGTTGAAGAGCCCATGTATTTTCTTGACCTATCCTGTCGTCTCGGTATTTCTTCAATAATTCCTACATTTGCCCATTGCGCTCTCTCTCTCTCTCTCTCTCTAGTAGTTTATGTGTTTGATCAAATGTATAAGTTACTTCAACCCAGGGTAATGTGTTCGTTGTGTTTCTTTCAACTGATGGGGTTTTTTTTTTTTTTTTTTTGAAGGATAGGATCTTTGTAGGTGAAGTTAAGGGTCTGCCGTCTTTGAGCGACAAATTTTCTTGCTTTTTATCTCTATGAAGTTTGTAAGTTTCTTTCTGCATACTTACCGTTAATTTGCATACATAAATACATCTGTATGAGTATGTGCATGTAAAATATTTTTTAGGGGAATTGATTAGCTTCATTTTATGCAGACATGTTTGAGTAAAGGTGGGGGTTTCCATTTCCCACCATGTCACATCCTCAATGTATGCGGGTTTAGGATCTTGTTTGATTGCCCGCTGGACCTTTCAGCTCTTACAATCTTTTCTCCTGTTCCCACGGGTTATCGTGCTGTGGTAGATGAAAAGGATTCTGATTGTCTACGCTATAGTACCTTGGACTTGGATTGTGTGACGTCAAAGAGGCAGAAAATTGGAAAGCCCCTCGATGCAAATGATTTGATCTGTGCAGTGCCTTGGTACAAAATTGTTAAGTATTTGCACGTTTGGAATGTGTCTTTCATTGATGTTGTGTTGATTTCGAGCCCAATGGGAATGCTAGGATTACCATTCCTTACTCGAATGAAGGGATTTTCTGCTAAGGTATGAAGAATTCAGTTATGATATTAGTTTAGCCTTAAAAAATATTGTAGATATGATCTCGTTAATTTTGGTTGATAACTTTGCCAGATATATGCGACTGAAGTAACTGCTAGACTTGGGCAGCTTATGATGGAGGATCTTCTTTCAATGCATATGGAGTTCAGGCAGTTTTATGGACCTGAGGGCTCTACTTTCCCTCGCTGGATGGAGCAGGAAGAGCTTGACCTGTGGCCATCTGCATTGAGAGAAGTAATTTTAGGCAAAGATGGGGCTGAGCTGGGTGGTTGGATGCCCTTGTACAGGTAACTGATGTTATATTTGATAGTCTGCAGAGCTGTTTGTTGATTGAAATGTTTAGTGGCATATTGGCTTTGCATCTTTCTTGAACTAGTTTTTTGTATCTCGATGTCTATTACGAAGTCCTTGCTAAGCAAAGCACGCATCTAAACAAAGAACTTTTCTGTCAACTTTTGAAGTAGGGTAACAAAATTTGATTCTGAAAGGAACCTCAGACTCTCAGATGAATTTAATTCTCTGGGACTGAGTTTTTTTATATTGCAAAACCTGTTTCATGGTGCTATTCAATTGAAGAGGTTGACCTAATGATTTTCATGACGCAATAGGGTCTTCTGTCCAATTTCTATGTTGATTGGCGAGATGGGAAATTCTCCTGCTTGTTACTTTTGAGCTCCATGAGTGATTAGTGTAAAATCTGGGATCTTCCTGCCTTTTGGCAATCCTTTATCTAGGGATGCTTTCCATGATGCAGTTGGCATCGAGCAGCTGCTTTTTCTAGTTTGATGTTTTCAAAGTTTCTGTCTTCTGTATAAATTATAAATAAATAAAAAAAAAAGAGAGAGAAAGGACACTAGAAGAGTTTCGATCTTTAGTTTTCCGTACTTTATTACCATGGGTCATAGCTGTAGATTTCAATGGTCTCCATTTTCATGATTTTCTTGTATCTTACTTTCCACCTACAACCTAGATAGGTCCTATCTCTTATATACCATCTTATGTACTTGGGCTTTGCCTATTCTATCAATAATATCTTTTTACTTATCAAAAAATATATATATAAATACACAACAAAGTCTACGTACCCATAAGATCAGTGCATTTCTTATTCTCAACTTTCATTGAAGGCAAGATAGCAAATTCCTGTGTTTGATGATGTAATAAGTGGAATTTATCAGTGCAGCTGATGTGAAGGACTGCCTGCAGAAGGTTCAGACGCTAAGGTGTGCTGAAGAGGTCTGCTATAATGGAAATTTGGTCATAAAGGCATTCAGCTCTGGTTTAGAAATAGGCACTTGTAACTGGTCAATAAATGGTCCGAAGAGAGACATTGCTTTTATTTCAAGCTCTATCTTTGTTCCTGCTCATGCAATGAGTTTTGATTATCATGCTCTTCAAGGGAAGGATATCGTATTATATTCAGATTTATCATCCCTGGACACCATGGAGGGTGTTGAGGATGGTTACTCTTTTCTAGATACTGACAATTTCTCAACTCTAAGGTATTTATCTCTTTGCTTAGTTTTGACAGTTTTCTTGAGGGGTTCTATGTTTTTCATTAGACGCTGTATCTTAGCTATTTTCATTTTTAAATTTCCTTCTTTTGACAAATTTGCAGTTGCTATATTTGATATCGAAACTTACTGCCATTTTAATTAACTTCTGTAGCTCTGAAAATAACACTTGGGAAGAGTCTGCCAAATCCTTACTCAATACTTCTGAGCATTTGGAAGAAAGGGAGAGACTATACTATCTATGCTCATGCGCCATAGATTCTCTTAAAGCCAATGGTTCAGTCCTTATTCCCATAAGCCGACTTGGAACGTTTATTCAACTTTTGGAGCAGATATCAGCTTCACTAGAATCTTCATCTCTGAAGGTAGCCATTTACTCTTTTTTTCCCCTTTGGTAAAACACATTTAGTCTCTACAAAAGAAGTTATTGCAGAAAATCGAATATTTGAATCTATTTTATAAATACCATGTTCAATCAAGAGAAGTAAGAATTTGAAAAAACTTATATAAAATCCTGGCTTATTACTTTAGTGGGACATACTTCTTGACTTGATCAATTAATGTTTCCAATTTTATAATCAGATTATTAATCTTTTTCTAGGTTCCTATATATGTTATTTCTTCAGTAGCTGAAGAACTCTTGGCATACACCAATGTCATTCCAGAATGGCTATGCAAAGAGCGGCAAGAAAAGGTAAAACAGATTTTTACACTTTTTGATTGCAGCTTGTATTGTGTTTTTGTTGATGCCCAACATTATAGAGCTAGAAATCAGATAACAGGCACGCTCTAATTTTACTCTCTTGAGGGGTTTTGCAGCTTTTCTCCGGTAAGCCTTTATTTGCACATGTCGAGCTCATAAAAGATAACAAGCTTCATGTGTTTCCTGCAGTTCATTCACCTAAACTTTTGTAAGATCCATCCTCCTTTCTTTCTCTTAATGTTCATGGTATATAGACTCTTTGAAAGATTTTTATCAAAAGAACTTGATTCTTTATTTTTTCTCCTGAATTACAAAGTTATGGTTCCCTGCTCAATTACAATGGTATTAACTTAAGCCTATTAAAAAGTAGCACTGCACCAACCTGATGTCTTTGTAAAGAATTTAAACAGAGAAATTTTCCTTATGCTGTTAAGTCTTATTTGAAACAAAGACCCAGGTGTCATTCTCAATGCTTCTCTGGGACTTTTTACGGTCATAAACCGAAATGAGTTGTGATAATGCTTGTAGGAGTCATGTTCAGGGGGACACATTTGCCAGAAATGTGAAATAAAATTACACCTAAAACCCACATAAACTTTATTTACTATATCAAGAAGGTGTGGAGGAGGGTGTCTTCCCTAATAAAACCCAAAGGTTAGAGAAAATTCCTGTGTCCTGCTGAAGAGGTGCGTGCGTGCGAATGCTCACAATTTACTTCTCTCTCGCACTCCCCCCCCCCTCAAAAAAAGTCAGCCTCCCGTCCTTTTTCTTTCATTTTATCTTGGTGTTTTCTCTCCTTGGCTTATCATTTATCATTTACCTTCGTGGACATTGCTATGTGATAACTTTGGCATTGCTTACCGACTTGTATGGTATGTCATCAGTCTTCAACACTTGAAACTGACATTTTGCAGATAGAACTAATTGGCAGGAACCATGCATTGTTTTTTGTCCTCACTGGTGTCTACGGCTTGGTCCAGTTGTTCATTTCCTTCATCGTTGGTCGGGGGATCCAAACTCCTTGCTTGTTCTAGAGGTGCTAATATACTACAAAAATCATTTTGCTGGCTTGGTTATCGAGTTATATTTCACTGAATCATCTCAATTGTATGTGCAACTGATTTTTACCATATGTGATAACTGGGACGTATTTATTAATAAGCATAAAATGGATGGCCAATACGCAGAGTGGACAGGATGTGCAGCTGGCGCTGTTGCCTTTCCAGCCAATGGAAATGAAGGTTCTTCAATGCTCATTTCTCTCTGGAATAAAGTAAGGGTTACTTTTTTACCCTGCACGTGTGATGTGTTGATGAATTTGACATTACTTTGCCAGGATAAACTCAGCTGCCCAACTCTTATTGTCTATTTCACCAACCCCCTGCCCCCTCTCTTTCTCTCTTGTTTCTGTGCATGTTGTGTTTGTTTATATGTATACATATGTGTGTGTGTGTGTGTGTGCGTGTCTACTCATGCATATATTTAAAAATATTAAATCTGTAGAAAGCCTAATAAGAAGTAAGCACTAACACTTGGTGCATTGCACTTGAGTATTCAAACTGTAAGTTCCACCTGAGGGATGAACTAAGTGAAATATCTTGTTGAATAACTCTGCGTCATTTGAATTTTTATTATCAGTAATTCTTGTTGAATTTTGTTTCACATGGGCACGTCTTCTAAATGGAGCATAGAATTATTTGGATCTAATGCTTTTGTCATTAACTACATCGATTTGATTTTGTACTTGATGGAAATTTGTAAAAACTGAAGCACAATTATGGGATCTCCACAATTATATACTGAGATTTTCCTATAAGAATCGAATACAGCTAAGATACCCTATGATTTAATAATACCTTTCTAACAAGTTACGTTCTAGTGGAAGAATCTTATTGTTTGGCCCTGCACCACCGAACATGAGTAATGTGTGAAGATAGGCATTGAGCGGATGTTTGTAGGTTAACAAGGGCTGTACGTTGAGCAGCCATACAACTCGTTTGCGTTCAGATTTTAAGGCCAAAAGATTTTTAAATTGCTTTACACCCCTGCACTGCAGAACTTGACTGCTGAAACTAACTGTTGGTTTCAATTTTAATTTGCTTGTTGACTTGTATATATATATTTTTTTATGCAGATTGCCAAAAATTCTACCTTTGCTGAATGTATTGCAGCCAAAAATTACTCTGGTACTCCTACTCTTCTACTCATGGTCTACCTAATAACCTATACGGTCATTTGCAATGTCTGCCAGGTGCTTCATTTGCAATTTCTCCCCTAAACTACAAAACGTTGCACTCAATCCTTGAAAGCAACTATTTAGAGATCATGTGCTTATCACCCAAACTCTAGCCATTGCCTAACAATGAATTTATATTGTGTTTGAGAGAGAGAACAGTATCAGTGGCGGTGACTTGGGTACTGAGTGCATCAGCTGCTGCTAACAGCAGAAGACCAAGATCACCCTGGCATGGCACGTGGCTGGCAGCTTCCACAAGGACTCTATCCTTATCCTATGGCTTCACCACCTTGTTCTCCAGCGCCATCCACATCAGCAACCGGGGAACCTCCGAAGGCTAATGTCTTCAACCAAAAACTAATCAAAAGGACCAGCTGAACCTCACCATGCTCTGTTCTGACTCTTAACCATCCAACCCTCTGACCCAAACTCAATTTCAATCCAAAATCTTTACTCTCAGCCTTAGAACAGTATCTGAGATCACAAGTGCACAACTTGGCTATACTATATTTTTTTAATTTGATATGGGATTTGTTTATCAATCTAATCAGTTAATTATTTTCTCCTCTTTTACATAGTTGCCTGAGGATTTGAAGCAGAAGGTCAGATTTACAAATGCGAATCCATTCAGTGTCATTCATTATTCTGAAAATAAAACATTAATCATACCAAGCTTGAAGGAGAGTTCAGAATTAGAAATTGCAACGGACTTGGCTTTCCAGTTCCGGTGGAGAAATTTGAAGCGTGAAAATATGAATATCACAAGATTAAAGGGAGAGCTGCATGTAGCTCATGGCAAGCACTGGTTACACTCTGAAAATAAGCCATCAATGTCGAATTCCTCCCAAAGTGGGCCACTTCTACACTGGGGCACACCTGATTTGGAAAAGCTTGTGAGTACTTTATCAAAGATGGGCATTAATGCATCTGTAGAACAAGGCGTGAGTGTTGAAGGATCAGAGAAAGCTTGTATAGTACATGTCCATGATCCTAAGAAGGCTTTGATAGAAATCGGTGAAACAGGTACTGTTATTAGTGCTGTCGATGAGAATTTGGCCTCTCTCATTTTTGAAGCCATAGATAGCATTTTAGATGGCATTTAATACAACTGAATTCTTAGTTTTCTTTTCTTGTTCTTTCTTGGGAATTGGGTTGCACGGTGGGAGGGGGATTACAAAAATGGAAACTAAAATTGAACAGGATGGTAATTTTTCAATGCTTGTTCATCAGTAAAATGCCATAATCATTGACATGCTCTACCTGCTGTTTCTTACCTATAGTTGTGATTTGTTAGAACAGTAGATGAGTACTTAAATTCTTCATTTCCCATTAGTTTAAATTATTCATCATGCTATTGCTTACTATTGAATGAACAATTTCCCAACTGTTCACAGTAATACCCTGAATAATCACTGGGTTTGCAGCCGTGATAGTCATATATTCATTTGGGAAAAAATCTTCCCAAGTTAGGTACAAACAACAAACTTAGAGATTCTCATTAGAAAAAAGAAAAACCAACGTAGATTCACATGTAACACACCCATCACAAATTTTATTCCAATGAGGCCAATAAGCAACCCAAGGTCATGAATGAAATAAAAACTAACATAGGTGGGGTAGAGGTAGAATCATTCATGTTTTTGCTCCAAGCAAAGTCATCAAGAAATTTTTATAGTCTCCTGAAGTGTCACCAATAACTGCTTTGTCAAGGCTGGTATTATACATGTTGTAATACTCCCCTCTGATTTTCATTGTGTCGATTTCAGCTCGACTTACGATTGCTCTTGTTAAAGAATCTTCATCTGTTCCCAGCCCAATAATCGATTTTCCGATTACCTGGTGACATCTCAAGCAATGGAGAATGTGTTAAAAGATAACTGCTAGTTCCAAAACAGTTCAAAAGATCATGCTAAAACATTCCGCTTGGATGACTGTTCAAAATAAAACCTAAAGGTTTTAGAGAAGTAAAATGGGCAACTAAAGAAGAAAAATTCTGCAGAAGTTTCTGAAAGGGAATTCACTTTCACTTCCTCGTATTAGATATAGGAACTGATAATTGGACCATCTGTCAAAGAAACTGCAAAGTTTGGCCAGATGAACATGAAAAAACTGGAATCATTCTTACCAATTTGCTTGTTAAGAAAAGGGAAAAAATTGGTTCTAGTCTTACATTTCAAGCCAGGTTTTAAGCTGATGTGTAGTATAGACACAGAAGAACATTTACAAGAATCTGCAGCCTCAAACTTCCTAGGTTGGGAGGAAAGAATTTACCTCTGCAAAATGCTTCTCAGGGGAGTCAATGCACCAAATTACCGTTTTCAAAAGAGACTCTAAATCTTCATTCCCACAGCCCTTAATATCCTGCCAAGAAACATCAGTTATGATATTTCCAAAGAAACAAAAACAACAAATAGTTTTTGATTAGTTAATGAACAAGATATACCACGTCAATGGGGTTTCCATAGTTTAGCTTGTAACAGTCAAAAGTTGCTCTGAGCTGAAAGAAATTTCTTGTGCAGAGGATCCATGCAACTTGATCACAATCTAATTGCTTTGCTTTGATAGCTTCATGTAATGTAGCTGCCTCCAACTTCGCGACTGACATATCCACCACTTCTTTGTCATACCTGTAGGAGCTCACTAGACTCACTAGAAGCTGCGCAAACCCACGTTATGAACCATCAATATATTTCAAAGGGGGTATTATTATTGTGGTTATAGGCCCACTTGGCTATTGGAACATTTATTCCCCTCTATTCTAGCTTCAAATTTGGCTTAAGCTTTGGATTCTTAAGATTAGGGGAAACAGGAGTTTTTGGTTTGGATGCTTTCGGTGGGTTCCGATGAAAGAGAGTTTTTTTACTCCAAAGTTGATGATTCGGCATCATCGGGTGCTTATGTGTTTGAAACATGAAAATTGAACTGAGCTAAACTAAGTGGACTGACTTTAGCCTACAGACTGTGATGTCAAATAGGCCCTATAATATGACGTCATGGGCAGATTTCATGAAACAGGTGAGCTCAAGGCCTGTTGTTGTTCCGGACACCTAGTGCCAATTAAAAAAAAAAAATCATCAAATTTTTGCTTCTTATGTGTACGAGTGAGGTTGCCTTACCTTTCTGAGTGGCATATCAACAGTGGAGGCAATATCCTCTTCAAGTGAGCAATCAAAAAGAGAACAATATTCCTGCCTGACTGCCATCAGATGATGAGGAGATGATGCACATGCTACCTCAACTATCACTTCTAGGTGTTTGATTCCTTTCTTCTTTATCTTTAATGCATCTTTTGCTAGTCTAGCATCCCTTTCTGGAGGATCTTGGGTCCACAAAATCACTGCTTTCTACCAACATCAGGTGACGGAATTGTTAAAATACAAATGAAAACATGTATTACCAGATATTGAATTGGTCCATATATTTGTTAATAAATTATTTATCAATTGGAACTGTAAATGGAAATCAAATTCAAGAAACAAGTTGATCCCTTCAAGACATTTTAACAAAATTAATAGATTTAGATATAAACATGATGATTTTCTTTCTTAAGCTACTACATCTTCACAATCAACATACACCATAAACTTGTTTGCACATACGCTGTCCGATTAACATAAAAAACACTCCAATGCACACACATAATGCCATCACCACCACACCCAACAACAAGAAGAAAACATGTTGGGTAATTTTTTAGGTAACTTTTAGATTTTGGAACTTTTTCTCCTATTTTATGATAAAGACGGACATGATGGGAAAGAGGAGACATACTCTAAAATCACCAGAAAGTTCAGAATAGAGCCGCTCAATGAGTGATTCATTGTAAAGCTGCTGATATCTGTCTCTAATGATCCTCCTTTGGCTTGTAGTCCTGCACCCTAATACCCGAATTACAGCCTTCTCATCTGTCCCCCATCCTATATTAGAACAAGATAAACATTATAAGCAATCCATTTACAAAAACATTCATGAAAAGATATTTCAGATGAATATTTTAACTCCTTAATTTACTACTGCTACCTCAAATGAGTCATATCTTCAAAAGGAAAAACAAGAAATCCACAAACAAATA
Source organism: Platycarya longipes (assembly GCA_036559045.1). Classification (NCBI taxonomy): domain Eukaryota; kingdom Viridiplantae; phylum Streptophyta; class Magnoliopsida; order Fagales; family Juglandaceae; genus Platycarya; species Platycarya longipes. The sequence continues at coordinate 39,326,983 of CM071801.1, read as the reverse complement.
GCTAAAAAAACTGTTGTAAAAGATGATAACTTACTCAATTCTAAAAAATCTTCGAAAGAAATTCAAGGAATAGAGAGGGAAATCACGATAATAAATATTATATATCATAATCCGATTTCAGTCTTCTAATTTGGTTGAGATTAAGGCTTTTAGCTGATTTGAACTAATTTCAGTCATCCCATAATCATGCTTAAATTAGATTGCGTAATTTTCAACATTATAAAAACAGAGATATTGAGATGAAGATAAGAAAGAACATCATGGCACTCACTACCACACACACAGCGAGTCGGAGACACACCATCGAAGGCTTTCTTGAGTCGCTCACAGTCTTGGTCTGCAGAAGGAACCACATTTGGCACTCTCAACGTCCCCATTTTTCCTTATCCGTCAAGAGTTTTTTTTCTCTGCAAATCAGATTCAGTACTGAACTAAACACAATGGAAACGCTTCAGTTTCTTCGTACGACAAATACTATGTGAGTGAGGGTTTATCTAACGAAGCATGTCTGTTCTTTGGTTGTCTTTGTTCTGTTCTTCATTGCTCTCTTTCCTTTCCGTGATCAGTTGGTTTCCCTCCCTTCTCGTAGCCTCAAACCCCCCTACCACTGGAATAAAGAACTTCTCGTCCATCTTTTTATCGGACGAAAATACCCTCTTAATTTTATAAAAATTTAGGGGGTTGAATGATATATTCTAAAAGTATGGGAGCCGGGTGTAAATAACATTATAACAAGCCCCTGTTCTTTTTCCAAATTATGATTTTCATCTTCACGTTCTTGCTATTTCTATCAACTCCCATACTTATTTTGTATTTCTCACTCGTCAGTCGTCACCATGTCATAAACAAATTTATTTACTTCATCATAATTGTTCTTTTTTATTTCCTTTTGCGATTAACTCCTGAGATTTACATTTATTTAATTATTTTTATACATATATATGAGGCTAAATTTGTCATGCACCCAATATTGAGATATTTGGTCTATCTTTATAAACTGGTCATAACTTCAAAAAATAAAATGTAACCTCTTATAACATGATAAACGTTTCAGTTTCAACGAATTAAATATTTAACCTGCCAATTATGTACATCTATTTATTATATATATAGACTCAACCTTACAAATTAACGCATTATTTATTTTCATAGATAAAATAAGATAAAAATAAAAAATAAAAAATAAAATAAAATCTTATTGTAAGATATTTTTTTTTAATATTAATTTTATATGAGAATTTTAAAATGTGGTACGAAAATTTTAAAAAGTTAAATTTTTTATTATATTTTATATAAAAATTTAAAAAATTATAATAATATCTTTTAAATATATTTTAAATTTTTAATCTCATCCCCCGAATTAATCTGTTTTCAGTTCATATTTAGCAGCGTTACATTTTGAATCTTTTTGATATAATTTTTTAAAAAAATAGATGAATTAAATCCCTTGTTTAATGTTCCAATATATAGAAACTCTCTGTGATAAAAAAAAAAAAAAAAAACTCTTTGTTATAAACTCTCTGTTATAATTTTTTTTTTTTGCAATTTCTTATTATGTCTAAGATTAACCTTGCGTCTAATTGGTTTCGTTCATTGCGCTGAAATATTAATGCCGGCCTACCAAAAGACGGAGATGGAAAGAAAGCATTAATATTTCTTCGAAGACGTTTCAAGTCCAACTCATCAATCACTGTCAATCCAGCTTTTTTTTTTCAGCATATTTATTAAATAATGCATTCCTAATTTCCTTGTGCATGCAAATAGCAATGTCAATCATAGTCGACACGATAGGACATATAAATAAGAAAGGAGATATCATCAAGACATGGGCCGGGGTTGCATCTATTTATATATATTTTTGGATTATCTTCCTGTAAGGACTTGATAATTCATGAATAGCATGGCCGTACATCTCAACAACCAATTAAAGCCGACAGCCGGTTACAGAGCCCACAAGGATTGTCTTTTTCTCCTATGCATGTGATGATCCCCACGTACACATTTCAAGGAAAACTGTCGGGTTTTTTTTATAACGTTTACTACTACTTTGATGATCTGATCTATTTATAATCATAAAATCTACAACCTCATCGCTCAGAATCTATCGTACGTGCCTTACGTTCCAAGTGAGATTATTGTTTCGTTTGTAGAGATGAGGTAAATTTAATTTAATTTTTAATATTATTATTATTTTAAAATTTTAAAAAAATATATTAAAATATAAAAAAGATATATTAAAATTTAAAAATTCATATAAAAATGTATATTTTATATAAAAAAGTATAAAAATATAATGATGAAATGAAGATAAATTAAAATGAATTGACTTAAGTTGCGAATACAAATGAGACCTATAAATTGTGTATATTATAAGACCAAGGCCGATTTGGATTCTTGCATGAGATAAATTTGTTTTAATTTATTTTACATTTATTATTATATATTTTGAATTTTTTATATAAAATATAAATTTTAATATAATTTTTTAAATTTTAATATATATTTTTTAAATTTTAATTTAATTTTTTCAATTTAAAAATAATAATAATATTAAAAAATAAATTAAACTCATCTTATCTCTCAATCCAAACTGAAAGTTGGATTAATGTGATTTTCGATAACTTATATGACATTTGACATGATCATATCACACGTACACTCAAGTTGAGGAATAGATTCAATCATATATAGATAAGATTAGAATAATACATCGACTAAGACAAGACAAACATGATGATCGCGACTATCTTAACCTAAACATATCCTCAGATATTCCATGCATTTTATATCATCTTTGAAGTTATCAATTGCTTATAATCTTTTATATAAGCTAGCTAGCTCACTCGAGAGATGAGGTCATAAACATCTCATGATCAGTTACTTATAATCTTCAATATTTAAATCTATTCTTACTATTCTACTATATACGTACGCGGTATGATTTTTAGCGAAAGTTATCGTATATCAATTATCAACCATCTGATCTCTTAATTCTAGAGACAACAAAGTTATTGACAAGTCTCACATAACTTAGAAGTAAACTCGCTCATCCTAGTCTAGTTATAATTAGAAATTACTATATTTCTCCTATTAAACATTTTAGGATGAAAAACGAATATTAATTTCTTTACAAATTACCTCTAAATATATGCAAGTCATAATTTTCAAAATCAGTACGACTCTAAGTGACCGATCGATATCAGCTAGCCCAACATATCCCATAGCTAGAAGCTTGCCTCGCATAGAGAGAGAGAGAGAGAGAGAGCCAATTGCGGTACTGGCCACATAGTGGCCATGGAGATGCAAGGAGAGCCATTTGCAATGCCACTAGGCGAGCTAGGCGTGCCGAAGCTAGGAGGAGTACATTGGGTTGCATGCATGTTTCGGGTGGTGAGGAGATGGGCGTCCAAGGCAAGTGCAGCAAGAAGAATCCAAGTGTTGATTGAATTCATTGATTTTAGGGATTGGATGAGAAGATCACAAATCCCTTGATTTAAGGATAAGGGGCACCGGCCACATGTCCTATAATTTAGGAATTTATTTATTATCTTTTGTTTAAGTTATTTCCTAGTTTATTTCCTTTAATTTTGGTACTTGAAAAAATTGTTTACTTTAATTTAGAAGTTTGAGTTATGTTAGGAAATAAATGGAGTAATTAGGGGGAATGAATGTTGAAACCCTAGTGAAACCCCACTATTTATATTCGGACTTTTCTTTGTAATTTTTCATTATGCTATTGTCAATGAATTGAGATTTTTCTCTTCCACATCCTTGAGAGTTAGGTGCTAGCCCGAGCTAGTATTGATTTTCGCCCATCATACACTCGAGTCTTTGTGTTGCCTTGAGGTAACCCTAGATTCCATCACCCAACACGCCAATTCTCTAGTGAGCACTTGTGAGACTTTCATCATTGATGCTTTCGTTGAGAGCAATCCAACCCAATGAGAGGAAGCCATGGCCGAAAGACAACCAACTCATAGGGAGTGAATTGAGACCATTGAAACCACCTTAGCGGCACAACACACCGCCACCAATGAGCGGCTCATAAGGTTGGAGGAGGTACTTCACCAATTGGTAGATCAAATGAGGAATGGAGAAGGGAGGTGCTATAGGAGAAGAGCTCATAGTTCGGCGAGTTCTAGTGGGTCTAAAAGGAGCCAACGCCAAGAGAGGGTGAATGACTCAGATTCATCTTCTCAAGATTCCTCAAGCACTTATGAAGAATCAACCAGGGATAGCGAAGGAGAAGAAGAGAACTGTGAGGAGAGAAGAGGAGAATGAAGGGGGAAAGTTCTCAAGCCAAAGATGAACTTTCCTAAGTTCAATGGTGATGACTCGAGCACTTGGGTTAGTCGAGCCGAGCAATACTTTGAGCACAATCCAATGAAGGGCCATGCAAAAGTGTCCTATGCCGCCTACTTCTTGAGGGGGAGGCTAACCAATAGTGGCAATGGATGAGGAAGACGTGAGGGACTCAAAGAAGGGAGATGCGGTAGAGAAAGTTTGTCAAGGAGTTCTTGAAGAGGTTCGGGCCAACCGAATATATGGACTACTATGAGACTCTCTCAAAGATCAAACAAATTGGATCTTTAAGGAAGTATCAAAAGGAGTTCGAGTACTTGTCCACTAGAGCACATGGGTGGCCGGAGAAGACTCTCATTGGCACTTTTGTGGGCGGCTTGAAGAGTGAACTAGCAGTGGAAGTGAAATTCAAAAAGCCAAAAACTTTGATGCAAGCATTGGAGGTAGCACGGATCAAGGATGATCAACTTCAAAACCTAAAGAAGAGTAGCCGGTTAGAAGTGAGGAAACCACCCCAACAGTTTCCAAGTTCGTGGCAAACAAATCCTTTAACATGGATTTCTCACCAGGAGGTCCTAGTGGAAGCACATCAAGTGGAAGCAAACCCATGCTCGTGGGTATGAAGAGGTTATCTTAGGAGGAGATGCAACAAAGGAGAGAGAATGAGCTTTGTTTCAATTGTAATGAGAAATTCACCGTGGGTCACAAATGCAAAACCAAGAAAATCTTTCTCATAGAAGTGGAGCCGGAGGAAAAGGAAGAAAAAGATGAGCTCGAGCAAGGGCAAAAGGAGCAAGAGCAAGGGGGGACCGAGGAGGGAGACCCTCATATTTCCATCCATGCTTTAGTGGGATTGTCGGGCCTAGAATAATGAGGACACAAGCACATATTGTCAAGATGGAGATCACGGTCCTTGTGGACAATAGTTCATCTCTCAACTTCATCAACACCAAGGTGGCCAAGAGCTTGAGATTGCCTATGACTTATATCACTCCATTTGAAGTCAAGGTAGCTAGTGGGGAGAAGTTGGTATGTAAAGAATTCTATAAGAAGGTATGTTTGAGAACACAAGATCTTGAAATTGTGATAGACTTGTATTCTTTGCCTATTATTGGGTTGGATGTGGTGTTGGGTATGCAATGGCTAGAGGAGTTGAGAAAGATAGTGTCGGATTACAAAAAGATGACTATGGAGTTTTTGATGGGGGGTAAATGGGTGACCATGAGGATGAGTGGAAGAGGAGGATGTAAGGCCGTGGGGTCTAATGAGATGGAGAAGATCTTGAAACGGGGGGGAGGGGGGGGAACAATGTTTTGCTATCACATTGGCCTCCCAACCGAGGGGCATGAAGTGGGAGAGGAAGACTTAGAAAAGGAGTTAGGTGCTAGTGATTTGAGAGAGTTGTTGGGACGGTTTTCTAGAGTGTTGGAGGACCCAAAGACACTTCCACCTTCAAGGGAATTTGATCATTGCATTCCTTTGAAGGAGGAAGCCAAGCTGGTTAATATTGCTCCCTACCGGTATGCTCACTATCAAAAAACCGAAATCGAGAAGTAAGTCAATGAGATGTTTTCCAATGGGCTCATCAGGCCAAACACTAGCTCATTCTCAAGTCCGGTTCTCTTGGTAAAGAAGAAGGATGGTACATGGTGATTTTGCACCGACTATAGGGCCTTGAATGAAGCTACCATCAATGATCGTTTTCCAATTCCCACCATTGATGACATGTTAGATGAGCTTGGGGATTCCATGTTCTTCTCCAAACTCGATCTAAGGGCTGGATATCATCAAATCTGGGTGCATGGAGGGGACATTTACAAGACGGCTTTCCGAACTCACAGTGGCCACTTTGAGTAATTGGTGATGTTGTTCGGTCTATGCAATGCTCCCTCAACTTTTCAAGCATGCATGAACCAAATATTCAAGTCGTACTTGAGAAGGTATGTATCGATGTTCTTTGATGACATTCTTATTTATTTAAAGACATAGGAGGAACACTTAAGGCACTTGGAGGTTGTTTTGGGGGTACTACTTGACAACTCCTTCTACATTAAGTTGTCCAAGTGTGCATTCGGCCAAAAGGAGATAGAGTACTTGGGGCACATGATCTCACATGATGGGATCAAGGTGGATACAAGGAAGGTAGAAGCTATGGTGGCATGGCCGAAACCAAAGACTATCACCGAATTGAGGGGATTCTTTGGCCTCACGAGTTACTATAGGAAGTTTGTAAAAGACTATGCTTCCATTGCAAGACTACTCACCAACATGTTCAAAAAGAACAATTTCAAGTAGAGTGAAGAAGGGGATAAGGCATTTGAAGTTTTGAAGAAAGTCATGACAACTACACCAGTCCTTGTCATGCCTAATTTTGAGAAGATGTTTAAGTTACACACGGATGCAAGCAATGTGGGAGTAGAGGCTGTTTTGACACAAGAAGGGAGATCAGTGGCCTTCATTAGAAAAGCCTTTGATGTTCAAAATAAGGGGTGGAGTGTGTATGCACGAGATATACTTGCCATCATGGAAGCTGTGAGGGTGTGGAAATCTTACTTGTTGGGAAGAAAATTCTTGATAGTCATGGATCAACAACCATTGAAGCACCTCTTGGAACAACGGATCATTACTCCAGATCAACAAAGGTGGGTATCTAAACTCCTTGATTTTGAATTTTAATTGGTGTATAGGTCGGGTAGGGAGAATAGGATTGTCAATGCCCGATCAAGGAGAGAAGATTGTGAGATGTTGGAGGCCCTCTCGGGTCCTTCATAAGGGATTTGGGATGAGATTAAAGAGTGAGTAAAAAATGACTTAAAGTGTAAGGAGGTGAAAGAGAAGCTAGAGGTGGATGCTAAGGGAGTAGAAATTATGAGATGAGTGATGGGCTTTTAAAATACAAGGGGAGAGTGATGGTGCCAAGTGGGGAAGAGCTTAGAAGAAAGATCTTGAGCCACGTTCATGATTCTAAGGAGGGTGGACATTCGGGAGTGTACCGTATTTGGGTAAGGATGGCTAGATTATTTTATTGGGATGACATGAAATGAAAGGTGAAGGAGTATGTGAGGGGGTGTGACACTTGCCAAAGAATCAAGAGTGAAAGTAGCAAGCCCAAGGGGTTGATGCAACCCTTGTTGATCCCTACTCAAACTTGGGAGGATATTACTATGGACTTTATGAAAAAGTTACCACTCTCTAATGATTGTGATGGGGTGCTTGTGGTGGTGGACCGATTGACCAAGTATGCACACTTATTGCAATGGTTCACCCAAACATGGTCAAGACTATTGCCAAATTTTATGTGGATCAAGTGATGAAGCTTCATGGGATGTCGAGAAGCATAGTGACTAATAGTGATCGTGTATTCATGAGCAACTTTTTGGAGGGAGTACTTCAAGATGCATGGGATGGAGTTGGCTCGAAACTCTACTTATCATCCCTAAACCGATGGCCAAATGGAGGTGACCAACCGGACTTTTGAGCAGTACCTTTGGTGCATTTGTGCACCAATATCCAAGGAAGTGGGAAGAGCATTTGGTATGGGCTGAATTTTGGTACAACACCTCATATCACCAATCCATCAAGATGACACCGTTTAAGGCACTCTATGGAAAACTACCACCGGTCCTTGTAGCCTATGAGGTGGATAGTTCACCAAATGACTTGATGGATGTAGAGCTTAGAGAGAGGGATGAAGTCTTGAAGGAACTCAAGAAGAATTTGACCCGTGCTCAAGACCAAATGAACAAGCACTTTGACAAAGGAAGGAGTATGGAAGCTTTTGAACCGGGTGAGTGGGTATTTCTCAAGTACCTACCAAGAGAGCACAAGGCACTATCCAAAGCAACATTAAGCAAGTTGAAGGCTAAGTATTTTGGCCCATATCAAGTGTTGAAAAAGTGCGGATCGCTTGCATACAAGCTAGACCTACCGAAAAGAGTTCACATCCATCCTATTTTTCATGTCTCATGGCTAGGGAGGAAGGTTGGAGATCCAACCAAAGTAGTGAACGAGATGCCCATGGTGGATGTAGATGGAAGAATGGCAATCTAACCTGAGAGGATCATGGAGTATAGGCTCGTGAGGAAGGGTGGCCAAGTAAGAACCAAAGCCTTGGTTCAATGGAAAGGGTTTCCAACCGAAGATGCTACATGGGAAAGTGTTCGAGTTCTCAAGGAACAGTTTTTAGATTTGGACCTTGAGGAAAAGGTCTGTCTTGAAGGGGGGAGGACTGATGGAGATGCAAGGAGAGTCATTCACCATGCCACTAGGCGAGCTAGGCGTGTCAAGGTTAGGAGGAGTGCATTGAGTTGCACGCATGTTTCGAGTAATGAGGAGATGGGCGTCCAAGGCAAGTGCAACAAAAAGAATCCAAGTGTTAACCAAATTCCTTGATTTTAGGGATTGGATGATAATATTACAAATCCTTTAATTTAAGGATAGGGGTGCCGACCACATGTCTTATAATTTAGGGATTTATTTACTATCTTTTGTTTAAGTTATTTCCTAGTTTGTTTTCTTTAATTTTAGTATTTGATAAGATTGTTTCCTTTAATTTAGGAGTTTGAGTTATGTTAGAAAATAAATAGAGTAATTAGGGGAAAGGAATGCCAAAACCCTAGTGAAACCTAGGGGTGTCAAATCGTGTCAACGGGTCGTGTTCGTGTCGTGTCAAGACATGTATATTATACTATATAGGTCAACCCTAACCCAACCCATTAAACTTATTGTGTCAAAATTTCAAACCCTAACACAACTCGTTAACATAACGTGTTGTGTCGTGTCGTGTCAACCCGTTATGACCCATTAGTGAATATTACGAAATAAATTAACATAACAAAATATGATACGTTTCAACTTGTTTATGGAAATATATTGAATATGCTCGAAATTAACCCGTGACTTAATTAAATTTAGCATAATTTTATACAAATATTAAAACCATAATATTTATAAAAATTATAATACTAACTACAAGTATGAATTACAATCTAAACAAAGAAAATATCAAAATTAAGATTATAACAATTTTACTTTTAAATGTAAAAGTATACTTATAATTTTAATTTTCTTAACATGTCATAACGTGTCATAGCGGGTTAAAACAGGTTGACCCGCTATCAACCCGTTAAGCAATCTTGTTTTAACATGTCAACCCGTTTTGATCCAAAACCCATTAAGACTAAACCCTAACCCGCTATTATCGTGTCGCATTCGTGTTGGGTTAACGGGACGTGTGACATATTGCCATCCTTAGTGAAACCCCACTATTTATATTCAATCTTTGCTTTGTAATTTTTCATTATGCTATTGTCAATGGATTGTGATTTTTCTTTTTCACATTCTTAAGAGTTAAGTGCTATCTCGAGTTAGTCTTGATTTTCTCTCATTATACACTTGAGTCTTTGTGTTATCTTAAGGTAATTTTAGATTCCATCATTCAAACACCAATTCTGTAATGAGCACTTATGAGACTTTCATCAAGTGGCCAAGAACTAAATTAAGATCCAACATATTGTATTATTATAATTGCCAGCAAATCATGTAGAAGCTGCTGGAATGATATTGTATATATATTTCACGTTTTCCAGCTGCCACCTAACGAATTAAATGGATTATTAAAATATTGGACGTACAGTATCACTATATATTATATGGATATACACGTGATACGCACATGATACTTCCAAGGCAAAATATCGATTGCAATAATTGGCGATGATGACCTATTCACATTATAAAGATTAATACACCCACATATATATATATATATAGAGGATATTATAAAAAAAAATTATTTATTTATAATAGATTATTTTCTATCAAACTAATTATTTTCTGTTAAAATAAATATATTTTTATTACAAATAATCATTATAATTGTAAATAATTTATCATAAATATTTATTTTTCTTATAATAAAATACAAATTCTGTATATTTCTAAGCAAATTTTGTTATTCATCATCTCATATATCAGATATTTTTATTTTATTCTTCTTAAAATAATTAAATTATTCTAGGCATCATCTATATATACCGTACTATAATGTCATGTGTGAAGATAAGGAATAAATTTTTTCTTTATATGCCGGAATTAATTCTATCTCATGTTAGATATATTTTGTAATCAGAATATTATTGGAGATTCTTGATCATTAATATTTGAACCTACCTTATATTAATTATACCCGTTATCTATATACATGGCATTATTGGCATGTGTTACACGTCCCGATTTTTTTTCTTTGGGTTTTGAATATAATATTCTGATATTGTTTGGTGAGAATTATGAAATTTAACAAATTCTGGGGTATTCTAAGAAATACAGCAGAATGTACGAGCATCATTGCAAGAACAAAACAATTATAAGGTAATTGATTATATAAAACTGAAGTAATAAACGATAATACGTTAAAGTGATCGGTCGGGAGCTACATGTCATTAAACTCTTAATACAGTTTTATTAAAAACTCTTAATTAGTTCAGTTTTATTTCGATTTTTACCAACACCTATTATTACCATGTTGGTAATATTTGATACACCCAAAATACCCCTATAATTATCAAATGACATTATTGACATTGTGGGGTCTATATAAATTACAACTCTTGGCCGAGAAGATCTCCCATCCTCGATTGCCAAAACTCCGACACAAAAGGATCGATGGCAGCTCTCCTTAATGAACTGGAAGCTCTCACCAAGGCCTTCTCTGGTACTTTCGTTTTCCTCCTGTTTTCCTCATATTACTTGCATTTCAACTTCTTTTGGTTTGAAGCATTCCATTTAGTTTAGACGTTCTTCTTTTATTTTTCTTTTTCATTTTTAATCCTGTTTTAATTTGCATTTTCATTCTAATTTCTAGGATTTGTATCAGTCTTTCTTCACTTTCGTCTGCGCAAGGGGAAATGTAATTCATTTTCTCCTTCTTCTGAAGTGAGGAAATTAAAGCTAGCTCTTATCCTAACAGTTGGTATATATACCTATGCAGGGCATGGAATCCACGAGCAAGCATTAGTATCGATATTGGGAAAATGGCGTCCCGAAGAGAGGAAGTCTTTTCGGAAGGGAAGTCCGCACTTCTTCGTAGAGGACGAACGTAACTTCGAACGGTGGGATGAAAAAAATGTCAGGCTTCTTAAGCATGAATTCGTGCGTTTTAAGGTGATGATTTCATTTTATAAACTCTTTTCTCTACTTGATCACATTACTATAGTTAACAGTATCAAATTATATTATTTTCTTTATTTAAAAAAAAAAAAAATCAAGGGCATTTTAGTAATTTTCTAAAAATAGTTTTATTAATGGTGGCACCTTAAAAGAATTTAGTATAGCTTGGTCCTCAAGAAGTTTTAATTCTAACACTGTCCCTGATTATGCAATAAGGTGTAATCAATTGAGAAAAGTCAAGATTTTTTTAACTTAAAAAGTACCGCTCAAACGATAAAAAAAAAAAAAAAAGAGAGACTAATATGTCTTTTGAATGATGATCAGAATGCTGTGGTGCTTTGGACAATGCATCCATGGGAAAGGGATGCTAGGTTGGCAAAGGAGGCCTTGAAGAAGGGTCCGCTGTCGCATGAGATTCTCATAGAGATCTCATGCACCAGGTCAGCTGAAGAGCTTTTGGGAGCAAGGAGGGCCTATCATTCTCTCTTTGACCATTCATTAGAGGAAGATGTTGCCCACCACATCAATGGCAGTGAACGTAAGGTAATTGGTAGTATTATCTATATGTGAAATGATATTTGTAATGGTAAAGTGTAAAAGAATCGTATAATCGTTTTGAAAAATAAAATATAAATACACTACTTACATTAAAAAAAATATATTTTTTAATAATAAATCTTATTCTCTTTTGAAATGATTATACAGTGCTTGTACATTTCACGATTATATGATGGAATCCACATAAATATCTATTTCTCTCTGTATTAGACCGTTGGATTCAGTCAAGGATCTCAATTGGAAGTGATATGACTATTTTCTTCTATGCTTTGAACAGCTCTTGGTTGCACTTGTTAGTGCCTATAGGTATGAAGGATCAACGGTTAATGACAATGCAGCTAAATCTGAGGCTAAAACTCTTTTTAATGCCATAAAAGATGCCAATAAGAGGAAGCCCATTGACGATGAGGAAGTAATAAGGGTGCTGACAACAAGGAGTAAGCCCCACCTCCAAGCAATATATAAGCACTACAAGGAGATTTCTGGCAAGAATATTGATGAGGTACGAGTTACAGAAGCACCAATATTGAAGGAATATGCATTATTGATAACAATCTTATTTAGCACTTGTTTTCTAACCATATGCACTTTGAAAACAGCCCAAGTGTTCTCCTAAAATGTAGTCCTATTGAAGACATGACTACATTTTCTTCATCATAGATGACAAAAATTTAGACGTGGAATGCACAAACACTGCACAATCGTTTTGAAAAAAATGAGTAAATGTGGACTCCACAAGAAAAAAAATCAACTTTTTAATAGTGGATTTTATTTTATTTTTCAAAGCATTTGCGTGACGTTTACGCACTCCACAACTTTTTGTAGCATTGTTGAATTTAGATACTGAATTTCTAATGCTCAAACTGTCCTGTTTTGGATTCGCTATCTTGTTCCATCAAACCCCATTCCAACAAAATACAAATAGATAACTTCAAAGACTCCAGGCCTCACTCCCCTTGTACCAACAAACATTACCTCTGTTTCAAAGAGAAATAAATGATCTGAAAGTCTGCACATGGCATTCTCCATTGTCAATAATTGAAGTGTCAATGTTTAACTCATTTCTAAATTTCCATCCATAACTTGTGCAGGATCTTGATGCTGATTTGAGGTTAAAAGAGACCGTGCAATGCATATGCACGCCTCAAAAATATTTCAGCCAGGTAATATTTCAGCCACATCCATATTGCAAGGATATGCAAAATGCGAAGTTACTTAATTTTTCTTTTTTGGTAACATTTTTTTCTGAAGGTCTTGAACACTGCACTGAAAAGGGATGTGGATAAGAATACCAAAAAAGCATTGACTCGAGTGATAGTAACCCGAGCTGACACAGATATGAAGGAGATCAAAGAGGAGTACAATAAACTATATGGGGTTTCTCTGTCCGAGAAAATTGAAGATACAGCTAATGGGAACTATAAGGATTTCTTGCTCACTTTAATTGCAAGAGGTGGCTAATTGGAAATATGGGATTTAATGTAATGATTCATAATAATTGGGTTACTTACATGTACGTCTCTGGCTGATTGTGGATATTTTTCTTTTTTGCGGCTTGTGTTCCTTTTTATCCCGAAAATTTAGTAATAATCCTCGTTTATAGAGGAGGAATATCATGATTACATTACAACTATATATCTTTCAAAAAAACAAAATCTTGTGGCATGTGTTCTTGTGCTTGTATGAGTTTTATATCATAAAACAAACATGTGGTCAGCCACTCATATGAAACTCTTTGGGAATTATAGTTGGGAATGAAAACATGAGAATACCAATGAGTAGTAAGTATTACATGTTACACTTCTACTTACAACTTACAAGATTCAGATTGTTACTTTTACTTTTGAAATTTTTGAATTTCAAATTTCATGATTTTCGTAATATCATTAATTGACATGTGGAGAAGTAAGGTTTTTGTAAATTTTTCTCAAGTAGATTTAGCATTTTTCATTCCCAAATGATTTTACTGGTTTTCAGATTACAAACAGGTGTGATGGATCATTGGATGATAATTCCCATATAATTATAAGTTTCATGTCGCGGTTTGAGAAATACATCTAGCACATTGATTAGGGTGGGCCGAGGTGGACCAAGAGCATTCAACATTGTATGTTTCCGGGTCGCAATTGGTTCAATTTCTCAATTGATGCCTTAGATCAGAGACTCAATTCCCATTTACTGCACCATTAAACTGATGTCCTTGACAACAAACTCCTTACCAAAACACTCACCAAAAGCTCAAAATTCATACTCCATAGAAATTCAAGACAAGACCATGAAAAATAAAGACACCCAGCAACAAAGTCCAACTAATTAAAACACCACACTTAACCAAATTTATTCTCAAGACTCTGATCATAGGAAAGCATGCATCCATCTTAATCTTCCTTCCCAAGCAAAGTAAGGAGGAAAGCCTTGTAATCTCCTGAAGTTTCTTTGGCCACTGCATGATCAAGGGAAACACTGTTCTTCTGATAGTAAAGCTCCTTGATGTCCTTCAGATCCCTCTCTGCCCTCGTTACAATCACACGAGTCAGTGCATCCTCCTCAGTCCCTTTTCCTTTTATTGCATTGCGTACTGTCTGCGTTTACCCAAGAATCATTAATGGGAACTTTATTATTATTTTTTTCTACTCAAAATTCATCTTAATTTGTTCTATAAAATGTCACCTTTTCAAAATACTTCCTTGGATTGTTGATGCACCGAATCGCAGTATGCAATGCCCTTTGTAACGTCCCCTCATCGGAATCACCCAACAAATTCTAGGGAAAAAGGCATGTTTAGATCCTGAGTACTATTAAATACTTTGTGTTATTTTTGTTAATTAATGTGGTGGTACCTTAGTGATGGAAGTGCCATGCTCATCTCTGTAGTGGTTGAAAGATGCAATGAGCTGCGCCTTGCTTCTTGTGCTCAGAATCCTGATAACTTCTTCATGATTAAATGTCTTGTCTTTAATAGCATCACCAAGAATATCAGCTTCAGATTTTGCTAATCTTTCATTGATCTCATGGCCAGCATACCGATAAGCAGTCACTAACGCTACCAAGAACTGCAATTGTCACCAAAACCCCAAATTAAAACAATTGCTACAAACGTATAGAAATTATATAAAATAAACTCACAAACTAATATAGTTTTTTCAAGAAATTCGTTAGATTTATTTTATAATAAAAGTAATTTTACATTCTAACATATCACATCAAATCACATCAATTTAATAATTTACTTTTTGTAATCCTTTTATAGCTAAAGTATTATATATATATTTATATATATGTATGTATGGATATGTATAAGATTACATGCCTTGCGCAAATCACCAGAGGTATGAGCAGCCACATCTTCTTCCAAGGAACGCTTGTAGCGATAATGGTAGGCTCGTCTCACAGCCAAGAGTTCTTCAGGAGAAAGGATGCATGAAATTTCGATGATAACATGGAAATCACTCTCAGCTTTCTTGATTGCTACATTTGCCAAAACAGCATCTCTATCTGCTGGATCCAATATCCATCGGTACACCGCTTTCTGTATATATATATATATCATGTATGTGTTTCCAAACAGAGTGATCAACTTTTTTATGATTAGTGATTGGTATTGCAAAAAAAAAAAAACTGTAAATAATTATGATAATCGATCGACTAACCTCAAAATCCCCCGAGAGTTCAGATTCAAGGCGCTTGATGAGATCTTCTTGATAAAGCTCCTCATATGCTTCCCTAATTTGCTTCCTTTGAACAGCATTTCTATGTCCGAGTATTGAGATTATTGCCTTCTCATTAGTTCCCCATCCTAGCAAGTTAAGTAAAAAAGATCGAGAAAAATGGCAAAAATGCAGATTAGAACAAGAAATAGCATTCTCGTATTACAAATTCACTATAAGAAAATTACTTATTTACGATTATTTTTTTTTAACGAAATAACTATTTTTAACCAAAATGAAATAACTAATTAACCATGAAGAGCCTTCTGGAGAGCTTGTGCGTCCTCGTGGACAGAAGCGTTTTGGGAAACAATGATGGTCGCCATTGTTAATTAGCTCTTCAATCTCTCTCTACAGAGTACTGCTTATGTGAAGGAGCTTATAATATATGCTTTTAAGTTCGTATGTTTTAATTTCCCACTTATGTACTACAGCCACATATTTTTCTATATACATATATATTATATATATGGAAATTAATTAATACGCTTTTAATTAGTTGGTTTATTGGTTCTTATATATATATAATTAATATGTTAATTAGGTGATCATGCATGCATGGAATGGCATTTAATTTCTGATATTTTGATTATTTATTTGGATTAATTAGTTTTCCTTTTTTGTATTTCTTGACACTCGTTACAAGAAAATTACTTATTTAGTATTGTTTATTAATTATAAATAATTTTTTTTAATCATTAATAATCTATTTTAATCGCTAATAATTTTTTTCATCGTAAATATTAAATTATTATTATCGATTTTTCTTATAGTGGGGCCACAAATATTATTTTTAATTTCCTCTAAACCGACATGGTGGATTAAATTATGAGTCTCTGGCTTTGATCTGTATTGAAACCGTAATTAATTAATTTTCCATCCAGTCAATTAATTAACAGTAGTATTATTAATTATCCTATCAACCTAATGCACAACTTATGCTGACAGAATTATAAGTTAATGCACAAACCTAATTTAATTTCCATTTAATTTTTTCATTGGCTGCAATATTAATTTACCATTCACCCGAAATTAATTAATGAGATTACGCAAAATATGTCTTTTTTAAGGAAACTACAAGGAAATTTCCTCTACAATATTCTTATAATTTAGGAAGTTTCCAATTTTTCATTATATTATCTAAAATGCTAGTAAAGCTTGATAATTAAAATTAAAAATATGAATCCTAGCTTGCTAGCTGTCTCTAAATGAAAGGGCGTTTTGCCCAAGAAAAATCAAAATTAAAATAGATTAGGAGCATGATGACGATCGGATAATTAAAGATGAGTGGAGGTAGCTAGGTTGTTCAACTGTACTTGGATTATGTACACGTCCAATTTTTTTTATTTTTTTATTTTTTAATTTTTTATGTTTGAACGGATTAAACATTTCAAAAAATTAAAAATGTTTAGATTATAAAATATATGTGCAAGCTCATATTCACTTATATAAACAGTATTTTTATTATTTATATAAATAATAAAAATATTATTTATGTGAGTAAGTATACGCGCAGATCTGCTTATACCCAACACTATTCATAGATTATTGTCTCTACTTCGGCTCTAATTTCTACCACATGCATACATACATACGCTAGCATATATCTTCATGTGTGGATTAAATTTACGTTTGGATGTTGAGATAATTTCAGATATCGTAAATGATAATAATAATAATAATAATAAATAGCAACTAAATGTAAGTAAACATTAATAATAAATTTACAAACTAGCCCAGCTATTACCTTTGAAAGCCTTTCTAAGAGCTTCAGCATCTTCTGTAGGAGAATGGGTGTCAGGAGCAACGAGGCTGGCGGCCATTGATAAATATCGAAGCTTTTTTGAGTTTCTCTTCTATGATGATCAGTAGCTAGAGATGATGATGAATGTGAAGAACGTCTTGCCAATGGCCGTCCTATTTATAATACTATGCTTTAACATAAGAATTAACGCCAGACTCACGCTTATCATGTTAATTTGGACGTTACTTTACATCTGAACATATATAAAACTTAAAAGACAACACTCAGCATCTCTTCCTAATTCACACCAACTATCATACACATGCATGCAGGTCTTTTCCTTCACACCAATCACGACTCACGAGTCTTTTCCTTCATGAGTAACGCCTATTCAGAAAAATCGAGGTTTCAAAATATTTTTTGCTCCATTTGAATTACTCCCCCCATTCAAATCTACTTAGATTTTAAGTAAAACAAATTAAATAGAAAAAGAAAAATTCTAGTTAGAAGTAAATTTGTGTACCAATATGCGTACCAATATTAAGGTGGAAATATAAATTTTAATAGAACACCTATATTTAAAATAGAAGATTTGAAGATGATATATATATTGATTTAAAAACTTGCTTGTATATAACATTATTCATAAAAATAAATAGTGAATAATTGAATGAATGTCTGTATGGGGGAAATTTTTGTGTTGATTGCGTTCCCATTATTTGTTTTAAGAGTTATGAAAAGCAATGATTACTTGCTATTTTGTGTGGGCCAACATCACGAAGGACTCCATGGCCCAATGGATAAGGCGCTGGTCTACGGAACCAGAGATTCTGGGTTCGATCCCCAGTGGAGTCGTCAATTCTAATCACTTTATCACCTTCTTGGGCCTCTCTATTTATTTTTTATTATTTTTTTTCATTTTTCTGCCACTTTTTATGAATTCACAAATGATGAAAGCAATGATAAAGAATACAAACTACTAATGTTTCTATAATAATATTTTTTTATAAGAAATAAATCATTATAAATATTACAAATATTTTTCAATCCAAATAACTTGTGAGTTACATTCTAGAAAAACTCCCCACCACACACATAATATCTATATTCCAAGCAAATTATATGTTTTTAGAATAATATTAAATACATATTTGTGCTGCATAAGCAAATTCAGCGTACTTTTATTTTTTAAAAGTGAAATTAATTATTAAAAAAATTATTTATATAAATCTCAAACTTAAAAATTTTTTTCAAAATGAACGCGCAAGACTTGCATACTGAATAGCTATATCTAATATTATTCATTCATTGTTCGATAGTTTTCACTAGTTTTTGTTAGACTTGCCAAGTATATTAATCGATTTTGATCATCCCGCTATTTTTATTATTATTATTATTATTATTATTTTTCATGGATAGTAGAAGCATCTATGTGTGTGATGAAAAACAAGCCCTTTTTCACCATCCATTTTTCTTATATTCTTGAGCAATGCTATATTTAATTTTTATTTAGAGACGGTAATGTAAGTCTAATTTTTTTAAAAAAATTAAAATTAAAATTATATTTTCTTTAAAATATTTTTTAAGACCGCAACTACTCAAGATTGCAGATAGAATTTCTCTATCTTCCCCATCTTTCTTTCTTACTTCTCTAATCTCTTCACTTCCATCATAATTATTCTTCTTCCTCCTTTTTTTTATTCTTCTATTTCTTGTGATGACTATTTATTTTCTTTTTATTTTCTATCATCTTCTCGCACTCTTGCTCACAACTATCACATTCCTCCATCCGGCCATCGAGCACTAACAAATGGCATAGATCGATATCTTATACAATCAAATTACTAGAAAATGGTTTATGTCATCAACCAATTACTTAAAAAATTATTTTTTAAAAATATTATATTAAAAATATCTTATAAATAATTTTAAGTGGAACCAAATAAAGTCTTTAGCTAATAATTAAAGCAAATATTATCAATCAAACCACTATAATAAGAGGACAATGGGTAAGCCGGAGTCAAAAATTGGTGTTGCACATGGGCATTAATCATTATCACCTAATTAATTAATCCAAAAAATTAACGCTCTTCGTTGCCCTTTAAAAAAAAAAAAAAATCTAGGATAAATTAGATTCACAAATGCAAGGCCATGGCCCACTCGGCCCAAATGAGTGCGACCTCCTCCACGAATTAGATCCACCCATGGGGTCCACTTGAAATGAAACGCAAATTAACCGAATAAAATTTCTGTTTTCCTTTGAATTTCCGAAATGAAATTCAAATCCAGCTCCAGCGAATCACGTGCGAGCATAAGATCGTTCTCTCCTGGCCACATGTTCAGATACGCCCCCCGACACGTGTAGGCCAATTCAACCAATCACAAACCCACGTGACATCACGTGCTCTCTAACTCTGGAAAACTCCGTTTCACCGTGTGGTATCTTGGCTTGCCGTTTGGACAACAACAGCAGGAGGAAGAAGAACAACAACAATAACACTACAAAAGACAACATCTTCGCAAACTGGTTTTGGTCTCCGAAGTTTTATGCTATCTCTGTTAGCATTTTCTCTGACGATTTTGGCAAATGTGCGAGTCAATCTACGTGCATGACTATGATCTGGGTTTCTGCGTAGAGATTTTCTCTTGGCTTTTCAGATATGTTTGATTGGAACGACGAAGAGGTTACCCAATTCCTCAATTATTTCCAATTTTATTTATTGTTGTGTTCTTTAATTTTTTTATTTTCACATGTATGGTTTGATGGTCTGAATGTGAAATGGCTGTATGTGTACCAATTTGAGTTTATGATGTCTAGTTGCTTCTGGGTATGTTAGCTTGTCTTGTTCTGGCTGTGGAATGCTCTTTCTTTCCTTAATAGTGAATTCGTGTGGATATTTTGAACAATCACAGATATGGCAATAGGATGCTGGACTATATCGGATTTTAGTGCAGAGAATTAAGAACAAGGCTATGAAGTATATATTGGTATTCTATCAGAAAGTTCACTGTTTTCTGAAAGCAATTAGAAAATCAATAGACAACATGTTCCCTATTTTTTAAATACCTTCTTTACTGATACTGAAATTTTTGAATACGATGGTCGAGGGAGAACCTAACTAGCATGGCTTAGTTTAAATGGCACTTCAGTGAAAATGAAGACTTTCTTTCCGAGAGAGAAAACATTTCACTTCAAGTCTTTAATGATTCTCAGTAACTTTGTGAAACATTTCCCACATCTGCTCAACAATATGTACGAATCCAGCTCAATAACTTTAACGCAACAAATAGGAGCTGAAGATAGTTTGTGCGTTGCATAGAAGAGCTCTTTGGTGGAGTGAATGAAAGTGACATGAAGGAACAAGGACTGGCCGTAATTTCTTAAAATTATATTCCAATAAAAAGGGAAAGTTTTAATTTTCAATATGGAATATTGATCAAGTGGAGTCATATGGGAGATATTAAGCTTTGGTTTTCTATGATTTAACTGAAAAGAATAAGAGATGCTTTAACAACAAGGAGAGGTCCATGGGGGAAATATGAGACTTTTTTGTACTCTCTTTGGTCCAATGGTTTTCTGCTATTGTACTAAAGGGAGGAAATGTCCATGATTTTTTTACTACTTTTCAGCTTGCTAGAGTGTAAATAGGTCTATTTTTGTATACTCCCTTTGTATATGGGCTTTGCCTAGTTGCATTTGATCAATAAAGATTATTACTTATCAAAAAAAAAATTAACTGAAAAGATAAGTGTATGTTGAACTTACTTATCAAAAAAAAAAAAAAGTGTTTGTTGAACTTTAGACAGAAACACAGAGAGGATGAGAATGAAAGAAGAAGCTGGTAACCTGAGTGAATCCTACAGCTTTGTAAAGTTGGGGCGTGGAATCAAACCCCACCTTCATCAAAATGCAGGTTTCATGGGAGTGAAGCCCATTCTCCTGGAAATAAAAAGATAAAATGAAGGGAACCCTGGTTATGGAGTCTTGATGAAAAAATGTGTCTTGTGGGTTAACTCTGCACTTTCAATTTCCATATTCCTTTGGTTAGCAGTAAATGAGTAGTGATTGATTTATTACTTAAAGGGAGAGACTGGAGGTATTTAGTCAACTTGTTTGAATGGAATTATCAAGGTAGGTGATTTCTAAACTGTCAAGGGATGGCGTGAATAAGGGGTTTTGCTTTGCTTTAGTTGGATTTTGGAAAATTTGAATTATTGCTATTAAATCTATTGTCATTGTAATCGTGAGTCATGCCAGTGGATTTCTCAATTTGGAGTGAACTAATATTTGGTGAAGCTTGACTCTTTTGATAGACAATGGTATTGGATAAGGTTTTTGCAGTGATAACAAAAACCACTCACAAGAGATGTGTGATTTGCAGGAGGCAAGAAAAATTAGCTGATCACATATTTATTTTCACATGCTTTCTTTCTGGTTTTTGGTTTTATTGGGTTTTCGTGTCTTTCCTTAAGTCAGGTTTCAGTGACTGTTATCAAGAAAGGGATCATCTAATAAAGGGATTTGGTGGAAACAATTCCACTAACATTGTTGTGATTTGAATTGGAATATATAAACTTTTGTAGGAATGGAAGTGATTGTAGAAGGGTGGACTGTGCAACTGTTTCTCCACCACCGCTTGTTGGTATCTCATAGATCTCTTAGAACATAGATCTTAGTTAAATGCATTATTTTTTGATTGCCTATCACTTGCATGGAATGAAATAAGGCCAGACACTTGAAACAATTGGAGAAAGAAGCCAAAACATCTCTAAGTACCCATAAAGGTGTTAGACAACCTTCAGATGTTCTGGAAACGAAATATATAACATGAGCTTGAGGTCATCCTGTATGCTGGGAGTCTTTCTAGCCCTTTAATTTTTGTAAGTGAGTTGGCATAGGTCTGAGGATCAGTGATTTCTGCTCTGAACTTTCCTGCAAGGAACCCCTAGGTCTCTGGACTCAATCAAGGGTTAGGTTGGAGAGAATTACTTTAGGAAAGATCAGATAATTTCATTTGCATGTATGCTTTATGGATGGAAAGATCTGGTCAAAACGCACCTGAGGCGTAGCAGTATCTGTGGCTTCAGTTACCTATACCATTGTTTTCACAATCAGTTTCGCTGGCTGTTTTTTTTTTTTTTTCCTTTTTAAAATTTTGCTAGATGTTTTCTTAAAATCTAAAAATACGTGTATTATATGCTTTTAGTGATCAGTTGAACTATAATGATGGTGGATATTAAGAGTCTCTCCCTTCATACCTATCAAATATGTTTTCCGGGGCTGCTTAAAACTTAATGAATTCTCCAACATTTATACTATCAATTACTTAATGATGTTTTATCTGGTTAGATAACTTTGTTATTATTACTTGTCGTAGTGATGCTTGAACCACTTAAAATTTCAGCTTGCAAACATAATATGGGATGAGGGTGATGAGAGTGGTGACCACATTGTGCCTCATCCTG
This sequence comes from Platycarya longipes, assembly GCA_036559045.1. Lineage (NCBI taxonomy): Eukaryota > Viridiplantae > Streptophyta > Magnoliopsida > Fagales > Juglandaceae > Platycarya > Platycarya longipes. Next base: position 39,304,039 of record CM071801.1, on the reverse strand, counting down.
AGGCAAGTGAAGATTATCCCAACAAGAAGCAATGGAACCAAGAAACTGCTGCCACCAAGTCTACTGAGCTGAAGACAGCTGGGGTGAAAATTGATTTGTATGGCAGAAAGCTGGAGAGCAGTTCCGACCTTGACGCCAATGCTGATATTACTACTTCAGGATTTGGCTTGGATTTATGGCCTGATTTGTCTTTATCCAATCCTGCCAAAACTGATCAAGTTTCTATGGGTACTGAAGTATCTAACAGCTTAACTGAAATTAAACAATTTAAAACATCAAGAGGTGGTAAAATTGTCAATTATATAAATAAAGTGCATTTGTATAGTTGTATATTTGTCTGTGTGTGTGTGTAGCCCAAGCAATAGAAGGGGCAGTTATTTAATTGTCTCATATATAATCTGATTATTTGGATGGCAGAGACAGCTCAACTTGATAAAGATGTTGGAATTTTTCAAAATACCAATGAAGATAAAGAACAAGATGATTTGGTTGATTATGAATGGGCAAATATTGGAAGCTTTGACGATCTTGATCGGATTTTCAGGTAATTTGAGCTAGCTGTATCTCTCTCTTTCTCTCTCTCCACCTTTGACAACACTGGTACATTTTCTTGGTAGGCATGTGATGATATATTGATAAATAAAAATATTCTTTTATGAATTGAAAAATAAATGTGCTACATAAAACTTTTGTTTAGCTTTATCTAAAAAATGAGTTCTTCAAATATCATTGCCCCATTGTTTGCCTTGAATTATAAAGTTCTCTAGCCAAGTACAACAATAGAACTTGAAATCTGGAACTAATAGACAATTTTTTATATTGGGCTTCTTTTTAACTTCAAAAGTATAACTAGTATTATAAGTTGATTCAATTTTGGTAAAGTTTTAGTTTCCCAATTTTACAAGCCTTGCATCATGTTTTAAGCTGAAAGTGCAACTGATCGATAAAAATATTAGATGAAAGATCAGGGCGAGCATGGTTAATTGTGAAAATATTCTCTCCTTCCCTTGATTTACTTTATAACTTAAATTATTTTCCCTTTAACTTTTTCCTTTTATTCTTCGTTCTTTTATATGCTAGGGTATCTCTCTGACTCAATATCCTCACAAGTGATGATTTTGCAGCAATGATGACCCAATTTTTGGCCATGCAAGTCTTGGTAATGCTGGTGTGCAATGGTTTTCTACCAAAGATGTTGCTAACAGCCCAGAAAAAACCTTCCCAATATCTGTTGACTCACTGAGTTTGGCTTCTGGAGAACCAAGGAAACAATCTAAACAATTTGAAATTAAAACAGAATATTTGCAACATGATGACCAGGCATTTACCTTCGGCCATGGGAAAATCAAAGATCCTGCACTGCATGATATGCAGAATGCACATGGGATCTCAGATCATGTGGAATATGCTGGAGATAAAAGGAAGCCCGTGGAAAAGGCGCAGGTTTTTACTATTTTGCACTGCAAAATGCTTCTCACTTAAATAAGGGGACCACAGAAATCACATTAGTTTTGTTTGTCTCTTGCAGATAGATATGGACATGGTGGTGAAAACCTCTGCAGCAAGCTCTCGCCCAGCTGCTGCAAATGTTGTGAACACTGAGGAGCTTATCGATAAGGTGACTCTTTTAAAAAGATCAACTCAACCTCATAATGGTATAATTCTTAATACCTAATCTGTTAAAACTGGAACCTTTGGTGCAGTTTAGCTTGTAATCTCTGGATCTTTTCTATGTGTGGCAGTTGTATTCCTAACATATGAAAATAGTTTTAACACATTTTTGCCCCTTTTTTTTTCTTCTAATTGGTACATGCCATTGTATATCATGATGACTTTAAAGAAACAATTTTTCCCAAGTGTTTTACTTACTATTCTAGTTTTTATTCGTATGTATAGGCTTCTAGGCAAACAAAAATATTGAAATGTCAGAGAAAGCCATTGGAGAAGAATGAGGGGACGACAGTACCACATTTGCATGGTACCTGGTCTTCATCACGAAACCCATCCAAAAAATTTGAGAGCCAATTGGCTCCCTCCCTGCATCATTCTCCTTCCTCTTCAATGCTCAGTCAACAGAGGCTGCTTCCAGGACCTGAGTCGTTACATAACCAGCATGTTGCCAATCTATATGTGGCTCCATCAGCATGTGGGAATCTCACGAGTCCATATCCTGCCATGCCTGTGCTTGCTCACATACAGTCTGCTGAGCATAAGCATCAGCCATTGCTTTCTGGTTGTGATGGTTCTCCACGTGGTGGCAAGTCAGTGAACACCCCTGTGAAACCTCTGACCATGACGCCTCAGGAAAAAATTGAAAAACTAAGGAGGCGTCAGCAAATGCAAGCACTGCTTGCCATTCAGAAACAACAGCAACAATTTAGTCAACAAGTCCCTTCTACCAATAATTTTATCACTCAAAGATGCCTCCAAGAAAGCCAAATTCAGCACTTTGAGGAAGCTGATCTTGAAGTTGAAGATATAAGCACTCTTCCTGCTCTGAATCCTACCTCACCTATTGAGCAAGATGATTCCAATACAGTCTCCATGGCAGTAAATAATTATTCAGTGGAGGACGTGGTACTTTACAGGCTTCAAGATATTATTTTAAAGGTATGCTTGACTTATGCAGGATTACTTTCCTTATAGAGTAGATTGGACTACCTTTAAACTTATGATAGCAAATGTTTTGATACAGTTGGACTTGAAATTAAGACTTTGTATACGGGATAGCTTGTTCCGGTTGGCTCAAAGTGCAATGCAAAGGCATCATGCTAGCGATACAGGCAGTACCAACAAAAGTAGCAGGGATGAATATGAAGTCTTAGCAAAAGAAGAAATCAACAGTTGTAATAGGTTGGTACACTGAATACAGTCATTCTGTATCTTCACATTAGAAGTGTGAACATCTCCATTTCTTATACATACATGGAAACAGTTAAATTCGACCATCATGCACTTCTGATCTTTTGAAAGTTATTGTTGACACTAGATAAGTGATGGTTTACAGATTATGTATCATAAATCTCAGTTTTCTGTGCATTACTACCTAGGTTAAAAAGGGTCAGTTAGAGAACTGATGGAAAGTGGATGGTTACTTGACTTTGTTAAATCTTTTGATGCAGTTGAATGAGATAAACTGTATAAACCTTTTTTCTCCCACTTTTCTTCATCGTTTCCGTCTTCACTTGTGAGATAATGGATAATGATCACGTTATTTGATTATTTAAGTTCATGAGAATGAGAAACTTTGATCATTTACATCCATCGAGAACTCTTGATATCTTGCATATGTCCTTACCTTACAGGAAGGGAGAGAATTCATGTCTATTAGTTTAGTTATTTCAGCACAAACAAAGGTATTTATCTTTTATGTACATGTTGGATCTTCACCCCCCCCCCCCCCCCCCCCCCCCCCCCCCCCCCCCCCCCCCCAAAAAAAAAAAAAAAACTATCTTAAGTTTTTGGGTTGGAATCTCTAAGAAACTCAGTTTTGTTTGATCTTACACTCCATATGTTTGGGCCGTTGCCTTCTTTTTTTGGTATATTTCTTATGGTTCTTGTTCTATTTGGCCTCTCTGTTGTATTTCTGCTATATCTATTGCATTAGCACGTGGGCTAGATTGTTAAGAGGAAGTCATATACCGGCCAAGTTAGACCATGAATCCATGATGATAGGAGTTCATTTGCTAGTTGCACCTCTCCAACTTCAGCTTAATCATGGTGCAGCTACATCTTTTCCATGTTAGATGCTCAATTCATCATCACTTTCCTTGGTTGAACCATTATGGTATTGCAGGTATTCAAGGATGCCTGACATGGAGACTGAGACTAATCCCATAGACCGAACAGTGGCCCATTTACTCTTCCATGGGCCTTTGGAGTTCCCATCAAGACATCCTGATACACCAGAATCACCTATTTCTACAAAGCTTTCATGTGAACGCAAAGTAGCAGGCTCAATGAACTTGTCGATGTGCTGCCTGCCAGAGGGTGCAAAAAGTAAACAGAACTCTCCGCACCAAGGATCTAAGAATTTTTGCTCGTTATCTGAAACCCATGATGTCAATCAGTTTGAAACCGGCCCTTGCACAGACACTTCAGAGAACACTTCAAACAATGAAACTGCAGACGGTGGAGCTGTGGAGGCTGAAGCCTCTTAATGAAAGGAGTTATTTTCCGGGATTCTGAGGGCAATTCCTTCCTTTCATCTCTTCCAAGCCTACTTATATGTTTTCAATATATAATTATATGGATTTACTGGTAACGCTATTGTTCTCTTCCATTTTCAGCCTAGTGGATCATTATCAAGAGTGGATCATGAACCTTAAACCTCATTGTTATGGAAGACCCTAGAAAAATTGCATGAATGCATGTTTCAAGTAGTAATGTCAAAATGGTTTTGTACTTCTATCTGATATTTTACTTCATAAAATTCATGGTGATGAATGTCGTGTGTGTGACTGAATATATGCCTAATGCGTGAATGGATGAACCTACTTTAATGTCTTTCAAGTCTAGGCAGATACATTCATGCCAATTGAGTTGGAAAGCTTGAATTATATACTTGAGGTACTTCATTATGAAATCGTTGGGATATTTCTGCTTATATCAAAGATGGACTCTTCACTCTCATATAAGATTTTGATTTGTTTTAAGGATTTTCATCACATGATTGCCCTTGTTTTGGTGATTATTTGAGTATTTGAATCTTAATGCTTCCGCTTATCTTCAGTCGTGGTCAGATAAAAAAAAATGGAACTTCTGGCTAAATTTGCACTTATGAAGAGTTTTTATTTTATATTATTTTTATTTTTTATTTTTTAATGCAAGATATCAAACAATCTAATCCACTCTACATATATAATTTTCAGTGTTCTAATAATCCCTATTTATTTCTCCTCATGTTTGTGAGATATTTTCAATCATATCTTATTTAATTTTCATTATGTCCAACAAATATTACCCAAAAAAAAAAATCTGTTTTAATTATATGTAAATAAACAAGCACACCAAGAGTTTTATATTTATACAAAAAAGCTTAAGGATGAGGTAAATTTACTAAGGCATTAAACGATAAAGCTTACTATTTTTTCACATTCTAACCTTCAATTTGAATATTACTTTATTGTTTATAGATATATAAAGTGAGTTTTCCTAAATATCATTACACGATGTATAATTAATACCATAATACGGACTTCGTATATCTATACTTTTCTTATTTTATAGTCTGAGTTCCAATGGAAATTTTAAAAAATGTTTATCCACATTTTTTTCCTGAAAATGTCAATGATTTGTCAAGAAATAAAAACAGTTTAATCAGCCTGTAGAATGTGGACGGTATGAAGAAACTTGTACACACGTGTCATTATGCAGTGAACTGCGTTGGTGAGGGGAGTTTGGGCCAACTTGGGCTAGATTGGGCTTACTAGGCCCTGTCCAAATTACAAACTTCCATTGGGCAGGGACCCTAAAATTACAGGTCCGTTAACGGGCCACGAGGAGAACTGCTTGTCGGTTACTCTTCGTCACAGTCAAAAACATCGTAACGATACCTTCCAAAAAATCCAGAGAGAGGGTCGGGCAATGGACATGGAGGTGAAGACTAAAGAAGAAGAAGGGGAAAATGGAAGAAAGTGGAAGGGAAGCCTGAGGAAAAAGAGCTTTAAATCAGCTTCTTTATGTCCAATAAACAATCTTGATGATGGCTGTCTCATGCACATCTTTAATTTCCTTTCACCAATTCCAGGTACCCATTTTAGCTGCTCTCACTCAATTTCTTTCTTGCTAGTCGATTCAATCCAAGGTTTATCTTTTTCCCTTTTTGTGGTTATCAAGCTATTTTGCTTTAAATGGTAAAAACAAAACCATAATTTCATCAAATATCCTTTTTTCTCCTGGGTGATTTATTATCATTCGTTAGGTAAATGCGGTTTTTCCCAATTATTTTATTTTAGATACACTCATAATTTCGTAAATTACAAGCTTTAAAAGTCTGATTGGGGTCCATGTTTTTTATATCTCAGTGTAAATTGTGATGTTCATGAACCAAAAGATATAGAAAACTATACTCGCATGCCATATTTGGCGGTCTCAATACTGGTATATTTAACCATCAAGGCTGTAGATTTATTTTATTCATTACCTCAAGTCATGAAAATTTCGAGGAAAATGTCTGAAATGAGTTTCTAAAAAATTATTGAGTAACTGCTATCGAGTTTCGAGGGAAGCCTGGATGGTAGAGATTAGGTCAATCACCTTATATGTACAACTTCTGTTTATGTTTCTTTTTTCATTGTTAGCATTCTTGAATAACATTGTTTTTCCTAAGCTCAGTATGATCTAATGATTTATGACGAGAAGATAGAAGTTTGAATGTTTTGATCATACTAATCGGTCTAGCCTAGTTGACTTCACCACAATACATGTGATGTAATTTTGTACGGTCTCTGTCACAAAGATGCTATTGAGTTTGCAGATCGGTATAACACCGCCCTCGTTTGCCACAGATGGCAGTACTTGGCATGTCACCCTCGGTTGTGGCTGCGAGTAGACCGATCCGTCAAAGATTTATCTGATCCCGGGGTTTTCCCCAGTATTGAGACAGCCGTCACTGCAGCAAGGTTTGCAAAGTTATATCTGTCCATGTGCCATTCATTGGCTAGGTAGAAAGCGTAAAACCTGATACCATTATTCTTTTTTCCTTATAGGCCTGGAGACACCATTTTAGTTGCAGCTGGAGGGAGTCATCGTGCCTCTAATATTCAAATAAAGAAACCACTCTGCTTGGTTCGTCCAAAGTTCTTTTTCTTACTAGAAAGGTTACTTAAGTATCATAGTGATTGTGTGTGCATTTATAAATGGAGCTAGAAATTATATATGCATTTTAGGCCCTGTTTGTTTTTAGAGATGAGATGAGATGAGAAGAGATCAAAGTTAAAAAAGAATAAAATATTGTTGTAATATATTTTTTTAATAGTTGTTTTGTTTTGGGATTTGAAAAAATTGTTTTGAGATTTGAAAAAGTTGAATTATTTATGTTATTTTGTATGAGAATTTGAAAAGTGTAATGATGAGTTTGAGATGAAATGAGATGAGATGAGCTAGTTTGGAAAAGCAAACAAGGCCTTAGTCTCACCCTGAATGGTATATATAAAGTTTACATCGTTGGATTTCGATGCCCTCAAGTCTCAACATTTAATGACTTTTGGAGAGAAGAAGATTTAATACTGATTCATTTTTAGGCATATCCTGGTTATTACCTTGAAACACAAGACATTTGTGAGAAAGTTTTTCTTACTCTTAAATATTTGATGTTTTTCAGGTGCATTATGTTTTTTTTTTTTTTTTAAATCAGGGTTGTTTTGTGTTGATAGGAAACTTGTTCAACATTTTCTGGGTTGCAGCCTTATGTAGGTTGCATCTCAGTCTCACTTAATGAGCTAAAGGTCTCACAAACTGCTAATAGCAATGCCTACTCATTGCTAACAATTCTCATGTAAATATTTCGACTGCTGATTCTTAGAAAGTTGTGCATCAACATTCTAGATGTATTACATCTGATTTTCAAACTTTAGCTTACACACTTAAAGTGAAATTTATAGCTTCACTCATTGTAGGTTTACTTAAATCTTTTGGGTGGGTGTATTCTAAAAATATTTCCATGAACACCATCTTCGTAGAACTCGGTTGCATTTGAACCAGCACTGAAGAAGCTAGGAAATTGTTTGCAGCTTTCTCATGGGAATGACAAACTCACTTGTTCTTTTTACACACTTATAATAAAAATGCCTATTTTGAGCAAAGGATGTTCATTTCTTTTTAACTGATTTTAAGCCAGGAGGAAGAGAGAATATACTTTTATTGTAAATTTTCTTTCCATTTTTGCTATTTCATGCTCATAAAAAACTGCTGTTTTCAATTTAATCTTACTTTGTTCAGATTGGTGGAGGCGAGCTTCCCGATGAGACAACACTAATTTGTTCTCGAGGTTCAGACAGGTTTGAAAATTTTACATGTATTATCTTACGTTGTTATATGTGGTTTTATACCGGTTTTTGCCCTGAAAATATTATGAGGAACCATCTCCATACTGCTGGATCCATTGGAAGATATCCAAATTAAAGAGAAATGTGTTTGAGCTTTATGCCTTGAGCATAGATTTACGTGTCTGTCACAAGAGATGTGCTGCACTAATATTACTGGTGTTGAAAAGTTGCCGTTTTAATTTATCCAGCAGTTTGGAAAGTACTCTTGCTGGAAATCACCACTCTGTAAACTCATCATGAGCAAGAAATTTTGGTATTTTCTGTTCATTTTGTTTGATCAGCGCATTGGAGTTCCTGTCCACCTGCAAACTGGCAAACTTAACAGTGAAGGCAGAGCTTGGTTGCTGCTTACTTCATAGAAGAGGAAGGCTAACTATCGATGGATGTGTTCTTCAATGCGAGTCTAACCCCTTGGACTATTTGTCATGCCCGATTGTGAGTACGGCCAGTGTTACTCAGCAGCTCCCTTCTTCGATGAAGAGCCATAGCGATGGCGTCTTTGTTTCTCAAACTCGCATTGAAGGCGGTGCTAAGGCTGTTTTGACGAGTGGAGACCTGGAATTGCAGCGAGTTCGAGTCATTTATGCCCGAACATCTCTCCTGTTCTGGTTTGATGTAGAGCATCAGTGATGATCATTATCATCCTCGATTGCCTGTGATATTACTCAACTGTTTATTCTTGTAAACATTATTCATAACGTTCAATTGAATGTTATTTTGTGGTTTCCCAGGTTTCTTACCAACTCACACTTCAGAAGGTAAATGTTTTCACCAATAGGATGTTGGGATCATTTGACAATCGTGAATACAAATATTGATGCAAAACCAAGCCTGAAAGGCTGGAAGCCTGAAACACACCTGAATAACAGTGATAATATGTATACCACCGAAAAACTCTTTCCTTCCTCGACAGAAAACTGTTCTTAAGAAAAACCAAAGCAACATGTCCATGGAGTAAAGGCGTAATAACCCGAATACAAAAACTTTAGCCATGAGCAATACAACAATGGTTTAAGTCTGATTATGTGCCATAGCCTTGCAACAAAATACAGCACTGAGACTCTGCCCTCTCACATTGAAAATTATCTTCCATTAGTAAAGCTGCTTCACTAAATACGGCTATTCATGGTCAGGAAGTTGCCATTCCTATTGCGTATTCATTCTCATTTCACACCATCGCAAGAGCAACTTTTCCCAGTCTCTTCCAGCATTAACATTTGCTCTCAAATTCGTACAATGCAATCCAACTTTCATCTGACTGACGCGCTGCTTATCACACTAGTTTTCTGAATTACCTGAAAGTTGAACAGGGTATTAAACATCAACAAATCATGATAATTTTTTTTCATCAGTAAATAAGAATTTTATTGCAAAAAGGAGCCAAGTACACGGGACATATACAAGAATTACACCAAGGCATGACTGTCTAATGATACAAGAAAATCATGATAATAATGACAGAGAATAGTAGCTGCAAATATTTAGTGAGGAACTCTTAAAAAGCAAAAGAACCAAAACGTCTAATTCATGTCTACTTTCTCCATTGATCCTCTCTCTAGACTGCAGGCTCGACAAATGAGCTATCCAAAATCTGTAAGAGGCAGCATAGAATAAAAACTCTATTTCATACCCCAATTTAATGCCACATCAGATTTGGACATGATCATCCCATACCAAGGCCAGGAATAAGTTGGATTTCAAGAGGTTACAAGCAATCCCAAGGGTTTCTAAAGGATTGTGCCTATATTCAAGTGGGATAAAGAGCCTCTTTGGAGGAATCTCATAGTCGTTTTATACTAGTTTCTTTTTCATGTCATTGTATCTGATCCTGACAAGGTCCGTATCTAATACCTAAATGAAATAAGATCCCATGCCACTATGAAGATAGTTGCTCCTTTAACGTACACCAGCCACTTCACACAATTGCCATGTGTATAAGTTCCAAATGGAACATGCATAGATATTAACATTCGTTTTGCTGGAAATTTAAATTTCAAAAGTTCAAGCTTTTGCTTCATCAACAAAATATGTGTAGTACTAACAATTTCACACTAGAGTCCAGGCACAGCCATTTGATTCATGTAACATAGAGAACTAAAATACTTACCCAACATATCACAAGAAAAGAGGGGGAGCTAAAGTCATCTCCCTGTAGGTGGTCTTCGTTGCACCACCAAATCATCAGCAGAGTAATAATCAGCAATGAGGCGATACATGTATGATGGGTTGTGCCCTCCTCTACGAAGTTGAGTGATTTACAAGTTATCACACAAAAAGGAATAGAGTGAACATGAAATATCAAGACTAGTACGACAGAGTTCAAAATTCTCAAAAAAACCAACTAAATACAGAAGTGAGTCAAAAGTAACATCCATGAATTAGAACACGGACATATAAGAAAAGACTGCACAATAGAGCGAAGGAGACGTCTTTCAAAGAACTCCAGATTATGCAAAATTTTGGAAGTCCAGTAAATCCTTTCTTTTATGAAATTTACAAGAGATTCAAATTTCTTACTCTGTCTCCCAAGCTACATAAACTGAAAAAGCAGATATTAAAGGCTTTTTTCTCTTTCCCCTTCTTTTCTGGTTTTCACTGGGGAACAAGGAGGGGGATTACTTTCTTTAATAAGTACTCGAGATTTTATTAAAGACAGGGAGGGGGATTACTATCAGATAAATCATCGAGGAAATGCATAGCAACCACATTGGAGTAGATGTTTTTAAGCATTCTAGTCCTGTTACTTACGTGTCAGTAATAAAAAGACTAACGAGTTTTGGTGGCACATAATCAAATGTTGGATTGATCACATGAAGAAGGGGGGAAGCAGTGCCACTTCCAAAATCCATGCAGTCGGAAAACTCTCCAAAATCCAGCAGCTCGGATGGGGATCTCAGCTCATTCAACAAGACCTCAGGATTGTGAGGATACAGAGGACACAACTGTTAAGTAGTCAAAACAGCAATCCACAAAGTACCATGAGCAATCACTAGATGATGACGATAACAACAATTTTAAGAAATGAGATTCAAAACTAAGGCATTTCCACTTGCTAAAATTAGCATGTCAGAAAGTTTAGACAAAACAAGTACTTAAACACTCATTGACTCTATTGAGATATACATTGGCCAAAGCAATCACAAAATTTTCTCTGCTTCTTTTGCAATACATGTCAAATGTAGGCCACATAGACTTCAGTCATTACTAACTTTGTTCATTCACGAGCCACACAACCTGATCCCTGCTTTGATCCAAACATGTAAAATAAAGATGGACAGCTCATAGTATGCTCTACAGGATATGGACATTGACATAAACCTGATTAAATAAACAAATAAGCAACTAAAAATGATTTTTATCGAAGAATATATGCTTTGTCTTGCAACTATTAGTATCTGTGTCGAAGGATCTTGATTATCTTGTTAATTCAATGCAGACAATTCTCTTTGGAAGTACACAAAATTCAACAGTTCTGCAACATTTTTGTTTTGAGAAGTTTTTTTTTTTTTTATTTTATACAGGTACGTTTTTGTGTTCGACACAAAACCAAAATAAGAAGTAAGAATCTTAAATACTCAAGTTGCATGACCAAAGGGCATAAGCCTTGTATCACAATTTAGAACTAGTATATTTCACAAAACACAGTTCCATTATATCCCATCCAAAGGAAAATGATCAGTAACACAAGTGTTTTAACTTCAAGCATAATAAAAGAGCAAGAAATCTAAGTATAGTTCGTAAGGAGATCTGATTTATCTTTCATTAAAACCTCAAGGGCAAGTGGAGCTGTCATTGTGCCAAATTACCTTGTGACTGCCAGCAAGTACAACAAATGGAACTGCATGCCTTTTGGCTGCAAGTGCAACCATATTCAACCCAACGGGTGCTATGACCCCACCGTTGGCCATGACAGCATGTGCTCCAACTATAACCTTAAGGAATTCCCACATGAAGCCAAGAATCAGTACAACAATACCATTTCTAAAGAAGGAAGAAAACTTGGGAAAAAAGAAAATCTCAAGATTGTCACTATACCATGTTCACCCGGGAAATCATGGCAAAGACTGCAGAATCGGTAATTAGCGTGGTTTGTAAACCTCTTGTGACCAATTCTTTTGCAAGAAGATGTCCTTGATACCTAATTGCAAAAAAAAAAAAAAAAAAACAAAGAACATTAAAAGAGAACATCAAAACTATCACAGCTAAACGTGAATTGTATTCTTTTTATAAGAAGTAGCCACTTGCACAAACCTTGGAGCACCCTCCGCAACAAACACACGAAATGACCTCTGTTTTTCCTTCGCCGCACAAAGAAATTCCAAAACTGTTCTTGAACTTCCTAAAGTTAGTATTACCTCACTGGGAAAAAATTGCAATTAGAAATGTTATACAATGACAAGAATATCAAGACGTTAAGATCATAGAAAAAGAATTATCACACACGCTGATGTTCATATAATTGTAGTTTCAGACTGATGGGACAACACAAAAGACATAACTTATAGATGCGTGAGTGCTCTACAAGTATGCAAGGAATACAGAGTAGAAGAACATAGATTATGCCAACAATCAGACTGCAACATCAATCCATGAACAGCTGCAGCACTCATTGCATGTATTATTCACAAACATGAACCATGAATCAAACACACCAATTCACAAATCTCGTCAACATATCATACTCATCTAGATATCTACGAAAATCTTGTAACTGTAAGGGATCGCATTGTAATGAGTTGATAAAGGGTAGCAGTTTGAAGTTGTGCAATAAAAGTCACAGCACTAAAGAGGAGCTTTGTTTATTCTGAGAAATGAATGAGTCAATTAGTTCATCATGCCAGCTGTATCCAACTCAAACATAAGCCGAAATCGGTTCCCCAAAGCTGAACATTATTCTCGTGATTTAAATCAACGCTAGAATCATGTCACTTAATTTTCAACATCTGAGCTTTTACTGCAGGTTTGAGTTTAAGGAAAAGTATGGATTCATGATCGCCTTCACAGTTTTGATGAGTCAAACTGCATATCAAAAGGATTCTATGTAACGCCCCAATAGAAAGCTTAAGCCACTGGCCTATACTCCAAAAGGATAAGTTAATGATAAAAAATAAAAAATATATGAGTAATAAGAGAAGTCAATTATACAATTGGAGCCCCATTGGAATATTATAAAGAGCAAGAATCATTTTCAAAAAATGTGGAATTCCATACACCACCTACCTTTATCACTTATCGGAATAGGGTATCAAATTCTGTTTCTGGCAATTTGCCACCATTATGTATCCATGTCCATGCCAAATTCTGTTATCCATTTAAATATTTTCCCTTTTAACGATATAAACACAAAAACGATAGAAGGTTTTAGGCAAACAAATTAACCAGTTCATGCACAACTATTTCGTCTATAGCTCTTAAAAGAGGAAAACCAAAAACAAAAAAAAACAAAAAAAAAAGCTACAGTTATTCTTGAAGAAATTTGATCGTGAAAAGCATATTTCTTTGTTGAAGTCCCATCTCTAGCTCCAAGTTTAAATTCAATCCCTCTCTAAATTTTCAGGTCTTTCACCTCAGCATAAAACCCAAAAACTTCACAACTATGAACACTAACGAACCAACCACCACATGAAGATGACAATAAAAATCAGCTGTCAATGAATTTGAGGATGAATAAATCCCACGAGCACGAAAATTTGTGCTTGCAGCTATTTATTTCATTTGTATTTAAGTGCATTGTCAACTCACAATTTTATAAACCATTTCAAACAAATTTAAGACCATCTAGTAATTTTGAACTTATGTATGAACATTTTTTTTGATAAGTAGCTTATGTATGAACATATAATGCTAATACAGAAGAATTCGAGAGCAAAAGGGGAACCCTTTTTATGTAAGCTACACAGTTTCACCTCACCCTCCACCCAGGTCGTAAGGGGGGAGTAGGTGCCATTTGAGCTACAGCTTGTTGGTGAAGAAAAAGGAAAAATTAATTCTAGAGGCAAAACAAATTCAATATTGTTAGTCTGAGGAAAAATTACTTTTGATGAATGTGCTCTACTGCTTGCTCGGCAATCTGTTCATGGCAAGTGGCAATATCTTGAATAAGTTCATTAACAGCTTCAATGACATCATGCTTTAACTTCCGAGTTCTTGAACTTTTATCAGCAGCTGCCAAGGAAAAGCATTTATGAACGACCAAAGCTCATAATTTTAAAATTTATTACACAAATGATTCTCCCACATTCAGCACTACCACTTCCATTGAAACAAAAAACCACTGCAAGGCACAAATTTCTTTCACTGACCAATGTCCAACCACAATCAGCCACATTTATATAGACGCATAATTTTCAAATCATCATGCACATTGTAGATTGACTAAATAGAAATATAGAATGAACTGATAAAAGCTTTCATGAACACGCATTTTAATTATAAAAAGCAGCAATAGTCAAAATAATTAATGAAATGAATAAAATTCCAGAGCTCACATTTGCTTTTTCCTTCAGAATCACCCCCAGATGAAGAAGTGTGAGGAACAGCTGCTGAGTCAGGCACATCCTCGAGAAGGGTCTGCAAGGAAGGTGGACGCAAGGTACTTCTTGCAGCAGCAGCAACAGCAGCAGCTGATAGAACTGGATGATTATCTTGATCAGCATCATCTTCATCATCACTAGCAGCTGATAAGCCCAGACCAGCCATAGCAGCTGTTGTGAGAGATAGATCCTCCTCCCTAATAATATGCAAAACACGCCTCACGATATTACCAACAGCAAGCTCTGCAATGATATACATATCATATTGTTATAGGCAAACAGCAAATAAGTCTTTTATACTCCATAAAAGTAAACCTTAAAAATGCAAGTCATCCTCCACAATTTTCATTTTCATCTGATTATACAATATTCTTTTGATAAGTGATTATACAATATACATCAGCAATGCAGAAAAATGAACCAAAGATATGCAGCCCAATTGAATAAGCAATCTTAGACTGCAAAACCATATAAACAATTGTTATGCACATGTGCACACATAAAATTTAAGAATAAGAGTGCTGTACTTCATAAATGTTAAAGTTGATCAGCTCGGAGTGAAGCAGAACATAACGAAACAACACTTAAATTCAAAGGAATAACGTTAGCGACTTTTATGTCTTGACATATTTTTTTTATGCTAAATCTTTTGACAAGAAGTAGCCATAGTTTGAAAGCCTAAAATAGAAGTTCAAAATGACCATGTTTGATTCAAAGAAATACTTAGCCTCCTGCATGAGCAATGAGAAAAACCAGTGTTGTTTTGTACGTTACTACATTTCCGTTATTGGGAACCATTGTGACATGTGGCTCACTGAAATTCATTGTGAGACAACTAGAGCCTTGTGGATTGAAGTGTTTAGCTGAGTTGAGTTATTCTTTGTAGTGCCTGCAACCGTGGTGGATCTATTGGCTAGCTGGACACTACCAAGAGGTGTCCCACAAATCAAGGCTGTGGAAGATGATCCCAATTTGCATTATGTGGTGGCAAGAGCACAACAATTGGACTTTCGAAAACAAGGAGTGGTCACGAAAGGAACTTCGTACTTTATTTTTCCATACTTTATTTCTATGGGCCATAGCTTTAAATTTTAATGGCCTAAATTTTCATGACTTTCTAGTTTCCAATGCTTCGACCTAGATAGGTCTTACCTCTTGTATACCATCTTGTGTACTTGGGCTTTTCCTATCTTGATTAATAATATTTACCATTTACTCATTAAGAAAACATGTAGCTCACCGAAAAATTGCAAACATCCATGACTGTTTGTAACTAAGAAATATTTGACACTGACAATTTAACCGGGCCTTTTCTATGAGTGAGTTGATATAGTTAATGAGCAAAAATGATCCCACCCGAGTATAGAGTATATAGACCAAGTTAGAAAGAGTTAATGGATCTTAAAAGTCCTGAAAACTAAAACTGGAAAAACTGACTAGGCACACCTCCCTATGTGCAGATTTAAAGCATCCTTACAAAGAAAACCTGACTAGTTGTGCTCACAATAAGAAACTGCAAGAAATAAAAGCCCATATCAACAGCACTGCTAGAATGCTGTCTATTGGGAGTTCAATTACCAATCTTAACTTCCTTCAAAACTTGCTTCATGAGAAAAATAATAATAATAAAATGCTAAACAATACTGAAAATAATATCAATACTAAACAATTCTCGTAGGATAATACTAATAGTAAAACAAGTTTACCTAATTAAAAACCTATGCTTGATTCAAAGTTTAAAGTGACTGCAACAATATAAAGATTTTTATCCTACATGGCGTGACCTTCATTAATAGACAAAGTTCTCTCAAGAACCTATATTACTGCATAATTTCTAGGCATGATTTGTGAAATTAATTCATACACATACCGACAGGATTTGCAGCAATCAGCTGCTCCCCAACAGCCCTTACTGCATCAATCAAAGCTCTAGCCTGGTGTGTATAAGGTACACGCTGCTGTGAAATCACCGACCGAAGCAATTCAGCTGTCTGCCTTGCCGTGGCCAGTGAGCCCTCAATTTTACTGCAACCACAAAAGAAAAAAAAAAAAAAAAAGCACGAATGAGCACATGGTCTTGGAGATTGGACACAGCCTCCAGATACAGCCATGCAGGGGAAAAAAAGTGCTGAAGATTTTACCGTTTTTTAAGCTTGTTAAGGAAATCATTCACAAGCACCTGTACGTCAGGCATGATTATCACCAAAGTTCACCACTTCGCCTAAGAACGTTGCATAACCTTAGTCAATTTTCAATTCTAGAAAATGCAAGAAAGAAGCGAAGGAAAACTTAGATTTAAAATCTATGCGAAAGGAAACTTTTATGGCTTAGTTGATCCGAGCAGGACTTATCCAAATAAGATCAGAAAGTCTTTTTTTTTTCTTTCTAATCTGCTGTGTCAGCTCAGCAACCAAACAGAATTAAAGAACCCAAAAACATTTCCACCTTTCAATAAACTTCAAAATAAATGCCACAATTGCCACTGCCAAATATTCAGCAAAATTATACCATTTTGCCACCACTCCTCTGTTTGGCTACCACAGAAAATGTTACAAAAGTATAAAACCAACCTAAATGAAAATTGCTTAAAACTTGAATACGTGGGAATACAAGTCCTCCTCATCAAGTTTAGCTCTATTTCCATAAAATCGAAAATTAAAGAGTATAAACGGCAGGACCCAATATCCTGCAACTTCTTTCCGTTTGCATCATTTCACAGCAACCAAAGAGAACAGATAATTACGAAAATAAACAGCGATAAAATAAACCAGATTAAAAATCGTGAATAGTGGAACATGGAGTAGAAAGACAATCTATGTGAATCGCTTACTTCCGAGATCGTAGAAGCATGCGAATGCGAGAGGGTTTCGCTGATGCAAGCGAGAGAGCGAGAGAGAGAGAGAGAGAGAAAGAGAGAGAGAGAGAGAGTGCCTATAGGTGTCTGTGGGGTTTCAGAGCGGGGTTTCAGAGCTTCGATGCTCCCATTCACCAGCGACCGCGAGCTCTTTTGAGTTTGGGTTTTGTCGCCCGTGTTTTTACGTGCAGGCCACGGGTTTCCTTTCGGATGTTCTGAACGGGTTTCTCGGCCCGGACGCGGAGTTCACTCGGTCTAAAATTAAATTGGTCATTTACTTGTATTTTTTTCTTGGTATTTATAATGTCACAACATATTTTTTTTATAAGTAATAAATTTTATTAATCATCAAAATTAGTAGGGATATAATTGGTCCGATTCGGTCTAGTTTTGATTAAAATATAGAACCGAACCAGTACCATCATTATTCCTCAAAATCGGTAGCACCGATTTTACTGATTTCGGTTCAGTTCAGGTCCAATTCTTCGATTTTAATTAATGATAAATTTCTAAAAATGAAATCTATTTTTTTTAAACTAGTTTAAAAATCTGTTTTATTAAAAAAAATTGTAGTTTATCATAAAAATCTATTTTACTAAAAAAATCTGCTATATAAAAAATCTGAAATAAAAAAATTGTTATAAAATAAAAACTGTTATATATTAAAAAAACTGCAATAAAAATCTAGTTTAAAAAATTGTTATAAATATGTTTAAAACAAATGATTAATTAATTTTTCATTTTTAGAATTACAATTTTATTTTATAAATATTATAAAATTATTTATACATAATTATAATTTCTATTATTATATATATAAATTATACCTAATACTAAAACATATCATATATAATATTTAAAAAATAATAATTTTAAAAATATATATGTAATATGACCGGTCCGGTCCAAAATTGCTTGGAACCGAAACCAGACCGATACTTACCGATTTTGTATTTCTAGAAACGAGTCTCGAACCAGATCAATTCAAAACTGGTTTAACCAGTTCGGTTTGGCCCGATCCTGGCCGATTTTCTGATTTTTTTATTTTTTTTTAACACTCCTAAAAATTAGGCATATCCCAAAGCCACAAGTAGGGCTGGACTAAAATCTGACACCAATTTTGATTCGACTTCAACAAGTCAGAGTCGAAGTCCTTTTTTCCCCTCCTGAAGTCAAAGTCAAAGGCGGAGGTGGAAGGGGATCTCCGCCGACTCCGCACCGCTCCGCCTCCGACTTTACATTTGACTCCGCCTCTAACTTGACTTCCTATTCCAACTGTAACTATATATTCGATTTTAACTCCGATATTTTGCATATAAATATAAAAATATATGTATTATATATATGTTCTATAATTATTACTTATATAGATATATAATTAAATTAACTTATAGTATGAGTTAAGTATTATTCTAAAATAATCTACTTATAATATAATAAACATCTACTAATATAACATGACATAAACTAATGTAATAAGTTATAATGTTATTATGTTAATGTATAATAAGTTTTAATATATTATATATTACTAATATATAAATGATATAAACTTATAAGTTAATAAAGTTACTAATATAATAATTTATAATATAGTATACATCTACTAATAATTAATGACATAAACTAATTCAATGAGTTATATTACTAATGTATAATAAGTTTTAATATGTTATAAATTACTAATGTATAGGTGATATAAACTTATAAGTTAGTAGAGTTACTATTATAATAATTTATAATATAGTAAACATCTATTATAATTAATGACATAAACTAATGCAATTAGTTATATTACTAATATATAATAAGTTTTAATATGTTATAAATTACTAATATAGTAATGATAAAACTAATGTATCATAAGTGTAAGTGTTATATATTATTACAATTATGTTACGAACTTACTATGTATTCTAAGTTATTAATATACTAATAACTTGTAATAAGCTACTTATAATATAATAGACATCTAATAAGCTACTAATGTGTAAGTTTAGGTGTTATATACTATTATTACACTTGTGTTACAATGTATTCTAAGTTATCAATATACTAATAACTTGTAATAAGCTAACATCTATTAATCTATAATAAATTAATGTTTAAACACTACTACAATAAACTAATATATTGATTTTACCTTTCAAAAAAACTATTAAACTAATCTACTATCATAAATTAATGTGTAAACACAACTCTAATAAACTAATAAAGCATGGTACTTATAAAAAGAAAATGCCTATTATATGATCTATACCCCAATTTATTAAAAAATAAAAATAAAACAACACCCCGGCAAGTTAAACCCCCCCCTCGACGCGCACGCGATATCACTTCAATCTTCATTCATTACATTCCCTTAAAAAAAAACCCTAGACGCCTCAAAATTGAGGTGGAGGCGGAGTGGTGGTTTCCACCTTAAATACGGAGTCGGTATATGATATCTCCGACTCCTAAAAGAGTCGGTGCTCAATCTTAGATATAGATGGTATACAAGTGAAAGAATGTCTAATTATAATCACTAAAGTTACCCACATCTTATAAGTCTTAGCTCAAAGTAACACAGTTTGGAAAAATGAGTATCTAATCCCTTCCATTAAAAGTTCATTATTTTCAAAATATCTTCTATTCCTCTCATTTTATATATGCCACATTAGACATAGAAGCACCGTCTTCCAAACATCCAATACTAGATCGTTTTCCCATATTTTGCTCGAACAAGCCAATAGGTCCACCACTTTTTTGGACATCACCCAAGCAATATCCAGCCTTATGAAGACTTCATCCTAAAAAACTTTTGCCACGTTACAATGGAGAATGAGTAGTCTGTAGACTCGCTATTCCTTTTGCATATGAAGCACCAGTTCAATATGAAGTAGCCACGCTTCCTCAATTTGTCTATAATCAAAAGTTTATCATGTGAGGCCAGCCAAAAGTTTATCAAAAGCAAATTTTAAGTACACTTTGCCCTTTCAAACGTGCTTTTAAGAGAAGTCCTGAAAATAGTGAGTAGACATTATTTTATATAAAGAAGCAACCGAAAATGTATTGTTCTCGAGGTGTGTCCACAATAGTTTGTCCTCCACTTTATGGTCCAAATTCAATGGGTACAAGGTGTTGTAGAAATAAAAAATGTCTTCCACTTTCCAATTTTGAACTGCTCTGATAAATGACACATTTCACTATTTTAGATTAGTTGAAAATTAAAAGATGAGATAAAATGAGTTGAGATGAGTTTTAAAAATTAAATAAAATATTATTAAAATATTATTTTTAGATATTATTATTATTTTAAAATTTTAAAAAAATTAAATTGAAATTTAAAAAAATTAAATTACTTATTATATTTTATATGAGAATTTAAAAAATTATAATAAAAAAGTTGAGATCTCAATCCAAATCGGCACTAATCAACATTAATAGAGGCTTTCTTATGTAGTGCAATTCTAAAAAGGGAAGGAAAAACTTCAGCGTCTCCACACCAAATATCAACCCAAAAGCTGATTTGATTTCCGTGCGCCTCTACAAATCTGAAATTATGAATGAAATCCTACCAACCCTTCCTTATAATAAATTTTCATATACCCACACCATATGATCCTCACCCTTTATCACAAATCTAGCCTCCCTGCATGCTACCAAATTTGACATCAACCATGATCATGATCATGATCTTTCATAAGGTCTCGTTTTTTTATAATACTGCGACAACCATTTTTCAAGTAGTCTTTTTGTAAAACTCATTTTTGTATTCCCTAGGCCTTCATAAGGTAAGTGAGTACAAATCTTGTTCCATTTAATCAATTGGAGTTTTCTCCTCATCCCCCAATCCGTCTCACAAGAAAGTGCAAAAAATTCTTTCCATCCTATTAGCCACACTAGCCAGAATTGGAAATAAAGAAAGGAAAATGACTTAGGATTTATTTATTTATTTATTTTACATGATTTTTATATAAGTGTTTTAAAATAATGTTGTGATTTTTTTATATTTTTTAAAAAATATTTTAAGATGTTAAAAAATTCATGTAAAGAAAATATATATTTTAATATTTTAAAATAATTTTAATATTTTAAAATCTATATTTTCTTTACATAATATTAAAATATATATTTTCTTTACATGATTTTTTTAACATTTTAAAACATTTTTTAAAAATATAAAAAAATTATAACATTGTTTTAAAATACTTATATAAAAATCATATAAAATAATAAATAAATAAATAAATATTCTAAGTAAGGATTCTTTAATAGGGATCCCAAAGTTGGATCCCTAGTATTTTCCATAAAGAAAAGATGTCCGTTGGACCGTTAGTAGGTTTAATAGCTTTGCTCTTAATGATATAGAGTAATTCTTGTTTTTTCAAGGATAATGTCAACCAAAATATTTTTTAGAAGTATAATATTATTTTCTATAATAAATTTTATTATTTTCAGTCAAATTCATTTTAAATGACAGAATCAATAATAAATAATACATTTTCTTTGCAAATATATATTTTTTGGGCCGCTAGGCCATTTGATTTTCTTTTTTTCTGTTTTATTTTATATAATTTTTTAACATTTTTAAATATTTTAAACAAATTAAAAGAAATCGTAAGATTATTATAAAATATTTACTTAGTCATAAAGTAAAAAAAAAAACAATTAAAAAGAAAAAAAAAACCTAAAAGGAGCTGTAGTATGTACTGTTTTATGAGCAAGTATTTCATTGATTTAAAAAATAATACAACAACAAAATGAGTGGAATGTCTCCACAAGTTTCTCGGTACAACAAATATATTACATAGAAATACAAATTGACAGAAAAGAAGGCAATTGGTTCTCTCAACCTTCATGCTCACCGGCCCGAACACCCATAGCGCGTCACCTCAAAGTGCTAATTTATCTCCAATGAGTGATTTTGCCTTGATTACATTAGTGTCATTTTTATCTGTATAGAATAGACTATAGTTATATTCGGCATTCTTTACATTACATATCATTCACCTGCCATAATTTAGTTTAAAGATAAATTTCAAATTTAAATTTAATAAATTAAATTACATCATGTAAATAATATAGTATAAATGTCTTTAAATAACACTACTCTATTATATATGAGAACTACTAGAGATATAAAAGGATCTTATAAATTGATATGACATCCAACTAAGCATGTAATATCTCCCACTTTTTTTGTTATGATTTCTCTATCTCTCTCTCTCTCTTCTCCCGTCTTCTCATGCCTCTCCCCTCCTCTCTCTTTCACTCTCCCTTTTCCAACCCCTCATTGTTGTTGATGTTGTAGCCTTTCACCACCGTTGATGTTGACATCAACGATGTCGTTGATATTGTAGCCATTGTCGCAGTCAAACTTTTTTTACCCCTCGTTGACATCATAGACGCACCCTTCACCTTCCTTGCCACTTGCCGACATCATCCTTTATTGCAGTTTAGTCATCTTGTTGCCTCTGTTAACGATGTCGTTGTTGTTGCTGATGACGCCCCTCACCGACATATACAAACTCTCTTTTTTCTCTTGGTAAGGTCGAGGGGGTGGGTTGGAGGTGGGAAGTAAAATTGGGAAAAAAATAGCAATAATAATAATAGACTTGGCATGTGCCGCAACATTTGTGTAACTTTTTTTTGTATCTATAGGGCTTTTAATCAGTATATATTACTTATTTCTCTAAACTTTTGTACAAGGAAGAGGAAGGCCAATTTTAAAAAACAAAATGCAGCATACATTATTACTACAAGGCACGAACATTATCTTGTATCTTTATCATTGTTGTTTAAATTAATAACAACGTAATTTTGATCTTTTTTAGGTCAATGAAATGCTTCTCCTTATATATAATTATATCATAAGCACGACATTATTATTTCATTATTCCACATCGAATGTAGTGTAGAATAAAAGAACTTGGAAAGATAGTCATTCAAGAAATTAAAGGGGAGTCATGCTTACAATGTTTTACAAGTCAATTTAGACTATTTAGTGGTGTCATTTTGTGCATGTTTGATTTTGAGTTTAGAAGTTTAAACAATAATTTTAATAGTTTAAGAGTGGTTTGTGCACATAACTAAAAAAAAAGAATTCCAAATTTATTTTAATGATCTTGAGAGTCTAATAATTACTAGCTCTGTGAAAGAAGCGTCTATCACATTTAAAAAAAAAAGGATTTATTTTCATAAAATACTAGATTGAAGTCATTGTTTTTTTTTTTTTTTAAAGAAAAATTCATTTCATGCAAACTAACTATTACAAAGCTTTTCTTCCAAGATTACAAAACCAATCTTAGAAGGTCCCTTCTCTAACCACACCCCTCACAATCCACTTTGATCGCTACACCCAGGCCCATCATTCCATTCCCCTTGTCATAAGTAGCATCAAAATTCACTTTAAGATAAGGCCAAGTTGGAGGTCTCCACTTCTGTCCTCCTACCCCTGACTGGTTTTTTACTACTAAATCATGTTGTTGTTTATGAACCTACTTGAATAGACTCAAGTAAGCCTTAGCCTACTCCACAACATCGGCAGTTGCAGAACATGTCCACAAGACATGTACCACTAATTCCCCATCCCTTCTACAAACTGGACATAAACCGCAGGTTACCACTTGCTTCTTGAACAAATTACCCTAAGTAGGCAAGATCTTGTTGAGAGCTTTCTATAACAATTGTTTAATCTTCCCTAAAACCCTAACTACCATATATTCTTCCTTGCTTCTTTATCCTGCTTACAACTTGAAGACTCACATTGCTTCTATCTGGTATGCATTAGATCATCATGATATACACTATTTAAAGTGAAAACCCCCATAGCTGAACTCTTTCGATCAACTTGCCATTTGCTCCTCTCCTACATTTATAGGAACATCACAAATTTCTCTTGCTTCTTCATCATTAAAAATAACTTCAACTATTTCTTTTCTACATGTCTTCTTTTCATCATCAATTAAAATCTCCATTGTTGCTTCAACATCAAAGGAATTGATAGGAGTTTAAATCTGGTACGTGGATGGCCTAGACAACGATTTATCTTTCAACAGTTTTATGCTTTTTCCATCGATCTCCTGTCTCCACCCTCCACCCTCCACACAAGACCTCTCAAACAAATCCAAACATGACCATAGACTCCTCCAGATAAAAGATGGGCAAGACTCCAATTTCTATTGAATAATGTAAAAATTAACATAACTAGACTGTTTTTAGGCTTATGTTTACAAAATAATAAATAACTTTTCAATAGAATAACATTTTAACAAAAGTTTTAAATTAAAAGCTATATAATATAAAATTTTATTACCTACAACAATTCCAAATAAGAACTACATGATGAAAAATTGTTGGATTTTAGATTTTGAAATTTTCATTTAATTTGAGTTTTAAATTTAAAAAAGAAGAAGAAGGATATAATAACATTATCCTTTCAAAATTCATCGTATACCTGTAAAAAGAATTTCAAACTAATGAAATACATTTCATTAATTATTTGATTATTTTGATGTGTATGTCTACAGTGTATATATATAAAAAGAGTAATGACAAATATACAATCATTTTTACAGCCATTCTACTATCATAATATCTTCTCACTTTTATTTATTATTTATTTTTTATGTAAGATCTAGTACATTTATTATTATTAAATAATTTTTTCTTATATAATAGTAATAAATGTGTTATATTATATAGAATGAAAATATGGTATATAATATTACTATTTACCATAAATATATAACCATGAGTTTGTACCAAAGAAGGGGATTATAAATAAGAATTCTATTAGGTACAGTTATTTTTGTGTATTCTATTCAGCTGATTGATCAAAATATTTATTACAAATTGACGCAATCAATTATATTTTTAGAATGCACAAAAGAGGGTATAAAAATAACTATATATATAATTCTTTTATAAATAAAAAAGTTTTATAAAATATATTCATAAATTATTATAAATATAATTTAATATAACATATTTATTTATAATTAGATAATGTTATAATTTAACAATATCTACTCTCTATCAAAACGTTATTTTAAATTAAAATTTATTTTCCCTCTCAAATTTGTCGAATCTGATTGGGCTAAGTACGAATTTAGAAACGCTGCGATTTCTGTGGACTGTGGAGCCCAGCCCTTTTCAACCTTTCCTTTTTGTATTTTCTCGAGAAATTTCTCTCTCCTAACACCCATTCTCCGCTCCTCTCTCTCGCTCTCTCAACGGCTTTAATTTGAAATTCTCGGACGCCCACTTCGTGTATCCTTTTATTTTAGCAATTAAGCTAAACCGTACAATCAATACTTCCTAGCCGGCCACCCACCAAATCTCTGTGTCTGTGCGTGTGCGCTATCTGCAATGGGTATTGGTTCTATCTGAGCTTCTAGGTAATTTGTCTTCTCTTTCTCCTTCTTGAACATTTCCTTTTGCCCTTTTCGGAAAATTGTTTGGTTCGGTTCCTCTTACTTCCACCACGTATCCTATTCTAGGATCCTCGTTTTAGAAATGTTTTAGATCTGTTATCAATTTGTTTTGACTTTGAATGTGTGCGTGCGTGACTTTGAACTTTGAATGTTGTCAATTTATTGCTCGACATTGAGTAATACCTGGTTCCTATTCTATCGATCCCATGAATCAGTTTTCGTAGTCTATGTTTCTTTTGTTCCAAGAATCATATAGTTTTGTAGTTTACGTTTAGAGATTTGAAAAAATGGCCGATGACGTTTGTGCTTCTTAGCTGACAGAATCTAATATTTTGATCGCCTTCGACGTTTGGTTTTAATGGCATCGACGATGATTTATGTTTGACTTGGTGTTTATTTGTTTCTGTTATTGTGCGGTTTCTGGCGAATTGAGTTATTGTGTAGTCTGCTATTCTTAGCATTGCTAAGACCTACTACTCCGGTAATTATATGATATCTATTAATGACGGCATGTTGAGAGCACATGATTTTTTGTAGTTTGAGATTGTATTGGAGTGGTTACTTTGAGAAATGCGTCTGAAAATAGAGCAATTATTATTGGATATGTGCATTCTGTCTTTATTTTTTTCCTGTTAAATGTATTTTTGACTAATTAAAAGAAGGATGAATGGCATAGTTTATGAAAGAACTACCATAGAGCACACAGCTTAAACATCATTTTCCATCATTTTTTAATAAATTGATGATGTTGTAAGAGTTATCACTTACATTACATAGAAGAACAAGAAAGAGGGAGAGATGGAATGAACAAGGAGAAGTTGAGATGCTAAGAACAAGAATATGCAGAGGAGTTGTTTAGTAAAAATAATCAAGCAATAGTAACGATGCCCAAGTTGAGATGTAGAATGTAACATGTCAGTGGAACATCTAAATGGTTAATCTCATGGTCAATGGGGTTTGACGGATTTGCTATAGGCTCCTTATCACGGAATGATTGAATCTGGGAGTTCCAATCTGTTCCGATGTTACTTGAAGTATTTTGACCGATCACTCCATTTATTATAATTTTTTAGCATCCTGTACCAGAACTCTCTTACACATTTTGAATTTGATGTTATGTATGTATTTGTCTACCCAGATTTATTCCTAGAGTAAGCAACCCTACTACTAGAATGGCATCTGGCAATCCATTTTTTGATGATATGCGGAGCAAACCTGAGGTTATCAATCCTCCTCAAAGCGAAGACGTGATGGATGCCGGTGAGAATGTGAATGACCCTGCTTCAAATGCTCTGAAACCTAATGTGACTGTTTCTAGCAGTGTCCGTGAGCTGTTGGAGTGCCCTGTGTGCTTAAATGCCATGTACCCTCCCATTCATCAAGTATGTTTATGTTCTTAACATAAATATGTTAAATTTCACTTATCAATCCATCCTAGAATAAGGTATCTGTCACAGAACCTTTTTAGTTGTTAACAGGTTTTTAATGTCCAGGTGTTAATTGAGGCTTCCTTTTTTTTTTGGTAAGTAATAAAAGTTTTATTATAAAGAAATAAGCATAAACTCAAATACGCAGGAAGTATACAGAGGAAATACCTATAACTTCCAGAAACATAAAGAAAACTAAAACCAAAAAACTAAAACATGTTCAGAAAATTATCTTCCATTACAAAAGTTTTGGCCCAAAAACCCATGGTACTCAAGAAAAAATCCCTAAGATCTCCCTATGGGCGTTCTTTGTCTTCAAAGCATCTCCCATTCTGGGAAACTAAAAACGTTAAGTTTTAATATATTAGTTCTCTCCATTGTTGCAGTGTTCAAATGGTCATACATTGTGTTCTGGTTGCAAGCCTAGAGTGCACAACCGGTGCCCTACTTGCAGGCATGAACTTGGCAATATAAGATGTCTTGCATTGGAGAAGGTTGCTGCTTCTTTGGAACTTCCATGTAAATATCAGAGCTTTGGGTGCATAGGCATCTACCCATATTACAGCAAACTTAAACATGAATCTCAATGCACCTATAGACCCTACAATTGCCCCTATGCTGGATCAGAATGCACTGTCATTGGTGACATTCCTTCTTTGGTGGCCCACTTGAAAGATGATCACAAAGTTGACATGCACAGTGGCAGCACTTTCAACCATCGCTATGTCAAATCAAATCCACAAGAGGTTGAAAATGCCACATGGATGCTGACGGTATAGTGTTGCTTTGTCCTTGTCTCATTGTCTTCTTTATTGTTCTTTGCTTGCTTACCCTTTGGAGGAGGATGTAATGTGCTGGTGCACCTTGGGTAGAAGAATTACATCAAATGCTTCTACATTTACTAGTCAATGTAGACACAGAATTTCGTTTTCCCTTCAGTGAAGGGTTTTGTTTTGTTGTTTCAGAAAAAAATTGGATGACATTTGTATCTCGGTTCTTTGAACAACTCCCATTTTTTAAAAACAGGAAATCTTTTAAGTTATGAGCTTTGAGCCTGATGGATAAAATTGTACATATCCAAAAGACAGCCTTTTGGGATTTCTTTAAATGCATAATTTTAGTGAGACCCGAATCTGTGTGTTCTATTGTTTCACCTAAATTGAGAAAAAAATTGTTATGTCAGTGTTTTGGATATCCCTTTTTATGGAGCATGAAACATTTGATGAGTAATGAGCTTGTCGTCTAAAATGGCAATACATGAAATATGGTGTTCCATACTATGCATAACAAATTTCACTTCACCTTTAAAATCAAATTTTATAGTGGAGTGATTACACTTGCACTTTAGAACCTATCATTTTATTGTTACCTAGAGCCTAGGATTACAATGAGACTCTTAATATGTTTACAACTGATCAATGGACTTCTTTGTTGATTATTTCTAGGTCTTCAGTTGCTATGGCCAGTACTTTTGTCTGCATTTTGAAGCTTTCCAGCTCGGGGTGGCTCCAGTCTACATAGCATTCTTGCGATTTATGGGTGATGATAATGAGGCAAAGAACTACAGCTATAGCTTAGAAGTAGGTGGAAATGGCAGGAAGATGATTTGGCAAGGTGTGCCTAGAAGCATTAGGGACAGCCATAGAAAGGTTCGGGACAGTTTTGATGGTCTCATAATCCAACGGAACATGGCTCTCTTCTTCTCCGGGGTAGACAGGAAGGAGTTGAAGCTTAGGGTAACTGGTAGGATTTGGAAAGAGCAGTGATCATCTCCTTTCTTTTTACATCATCTATCTTACCCCCTTTGTAGTAAGTAGGTCAGTGCGTTACTCTTAATGCCATGTGTCTCCTGGTCATGTATTTTCTTTCCTCTGGAATTTAAGAGGCAAACTCTCTTTGCTTTATCCATTGCATTAAATACATGAGTGGGAAGGCACAACCTATTATCTATAATCGAGATACTTATCTATTTGTAGATGAATAGTAGTCTGGTGATGCTAATCCTTTCTTCTGCGTTCGTGCATGGGTGAACATACATCACTATATGAACAGCTTTGGATGCTGGAGCAATTGAATTGAGGAAATGGGCACAAAATCTAAGAGGAAAACAATAAACTATGATAGAGACAATGGAGATCAGTTATCTTCTATTCACTAATTTGATCTTTCAAGAATTATAGATTCACGTCCACAAGGCATGTAATTGTAGTCCACTCCTCATCCCTTGTTAAGATGGAAAGCCACTTGTCCTTTTCGAAATAGAGTGACTGATCCAAACCCAATACCTAGGACGCTTTGAGTCAGTCTTAACCATGTCCTCAAATGAGCAGGGGGTTGTCAAATGGTGAATTATTGTCCTTTTTCATATTGTTATTTTCTATAATATGAACTATAATTGCTCTCAGGAAAAGTGTGTATGCCGCGTGGTAGCCTTTATTCTTTTGGCTAAGGGTGGATGCCATTTTCACTTGGGCATTGTATTAAAATTTGGCGATACTGCACGAGCAATTGTTGTTACATTTGAATGTTGAGCTGATTTTAGATGAATTTAAATATATTTATGAAAAGTTGAAAAAAATTATGCTTCTTATATATAAAATGATATCGAGTTAAAAAAAATTATGAGTTTCACGCGTAAATAGATTTTGAGTTACGTGATGTTTAATGATTTAAGAGTTATATATTTAAATGTTATGATAGATCTAAAACAGATCCCAATTGATATGAATTAAGCTCATTTATTTTTGGTTCAATCCAATTAAAATGTTTGAAAATTGGTAAAAAGAATTGTGTAAAAATTAGAAATAGTTCGTGGATTTTAGCCCTAAAAATCTATGGTCTCTAGATTATAATAAAAAGTAATTAATCCTTAAATCTTAGCTTCAGTCCATCTTAAAGAATTATTATTATATTAAGATTTTGAGTCGTATGGATAGAAAAAGATTTTGAGTGGTAATAAATAATTTAATTTCTTTAAATTTTAAAATAATACTAATATTAAAAAATAACATCCATCTTATTATTTAAATTGGACGGTTTTTTATTTTTTATTTTTTGTTATGTGAAAATGAGGTAAAACATTTCAAAGCATCTTCTCTAATCCTCTAATCCTATAATTATCCATCATATAATTTTTCTAAATTTCTAAATAAAATATAATAATTAATTTAATATTTTAAATTTTAAAATAAAAAATAATATTAAAAATATATATTTTAATAATATTTTTATTTTACTTTTAACAAAATTCAATTCGCATCCCCCACACATAGTGCAGAGACTCAAAACTGAATGATGATTCAGAATTAAAATGTCATCTTCCTGTACATGGAGTCCCTAGTGCTTAAACTCCACGAGATCTCCGCTGTGAAGTTCGGCGACTTCAAGCTCAAGTCCGGTATTTCCTCCCCGGTCTACATTGACCTCCGCCTCATCGTCTCCTACCCAAACCTCCTCTCCCGAATTTCCCAAACTCTCATCTCCTCCCTCCCTCCCTCCCTCCCTCCCTCCACCAATTACGATGTCGTCTGCGGCGTCCCCATCGCCACCTTGTCTCAGTCTCCCGTCGTGTCCCCATGCTCATGCGCCGCAAGGAGGTCAAGGACTATGGCACCTCCAAGTCCATCGAGGGCGTCTTCGCCAATGACCAGACATGCCTCATCATCGACGACCTCGTCACCAGCGGCACCTCCGTTCTCCAGACCGCCGATCCCTTACGCGCTGCCGGGTTGAGAGTCCAGGACGCCGTCGTTTTGATCGATCCGGAGCAGGGCGGGAGGGAGAATCTGGAGGATAAGGGGATTAAGCTCCGCGCAATGATTAAGCTGACGGAGATGGTGAGGATCCTGAGGGAGAAGGGGAAGGTGGGGGAGGAGATGGAGAGAGTGGTCCTGAAGTTCTTGGAGGAGAATAAGATGGTGGCGGTGCCGAAGTCGGTTACCACTAGGGATTTGGGGTTTGGAGAGAGGGCCAAGCTAGCCAAGAATCCCACGGGAAAGAGGCTGTTTGAATTGATGGTGGAGAAGAAGAGCAATCTTTGTCTGGCTGCTGATGTTGGGACCGCCGAGGAGTTGCTGGACTTGGCCGAGAAGGTATGGAAAAAATTGAAATTGTGAAAGCCCTTGTATTAGTTTGTCTGCAAAATATTAAAACATTTTCTAGAAAAAAGAGAGTAACGATATGCAGGGAACATATAAGAACATTGGCAATGGATTGCCAAGTCTAAATTGGAGTTAGAATCTTACCTTTTTTGCTATAAAATCATTTTTTACTAGATAGTCTACATATTGGAGTAGCCATTTTAAACTTTAAAGTTCAAATAATAATATAATATTTTATATTTTAATAATATTTAATAATTTTTTTTAATATTTTGCAAAGGACAATGCCTGTCCCTGGGATTCCAAAGAAAACAGTTTCCTTCATCCTGGTCATTATTCCAACAACTGTCTGTATATGTTTTATATGGTAAGATTGGAGTACAAATCAATTTGAATGCCAAAAACAATTGTTAACCAAAAACCAAAACATGAAATAATTTCCAACATAATCCCATCGTTTCATCCAAATGCAAGAAGACTTTGCAGAACAAATGGGTAATTAACAATAGCATCGGTATCAAGTGGCAAGCCAATTTACACACTTAGCACAAGCGAAATGCCAAAATGTATTAAGATTAGCATAAGCTTTACTTGCTGGGCCGGTGGCTGCTGAAGCATTATATCAGTAAAGCACAACACATTATAAAGAAAATCTAATCTGCACTAAATTTTTGAGTTGAAATACTAACACAGTTTCTAATCTGCTGAAGCATTATATCAGGAAAGCACAGCACATTATTCCACCCATTTGATTGTACCATAAGTTGAGTTGTAGATGGAGATGAATATTTATGCACAAGTTTGGACAATGTCATGATTTTGTAATGCTCTTACGAGAAGAAAACAGGGAAATCAAATGGCTTCAAATGAACAATTTTTGTAAACGAACCCCTAACAAATGAAATACTCTTTAAATTAAAGAATATCAAAAAAATTACCAGCCACAATCCCCAACATTTTGGGTTTACTAGAGTGAGTTGAAGAACTTGCTGCTCATTCAACGTGTTCCTGATGTTGTACTATCGAAAGTGACTAATAATTACCATAACCCATTCTTGTCCCTATTTTATCTGAAATCAATTGAAATATATTACCAGCCCCCATCGCACCAAAAAAAAATAAAAATAAAAATAAAAAATAAAACAGAAAATGAAGCTGCATTTAATAAGTTAATCCACACTGCCCAAAAAGGATTTCTCTAAGGTCTGTTCATAGCATAGACAATGGAGATTTCCTCTGTTTCTGCCCAGTTTTTGCTCTGTTTCTCCAACCTCCTTTGCTCCCTTAAAATACCCAAAAAACATGCATGAATAGAAACATACTCAATGCAATGCTTGAAGGCATCTGAAATGCTTAAAGGCACACTTAGCTGATCTTTACCCATTTATATGAGCAAACTACCCAATAACATATGCATAGTAACGGAAGTCCTCCTAAAAAACTTAATTAAAAGAGAGATCGTAGAGGCCAATCAAATCCCAATCAATACTAGATCGGGTTCATCAAATCAATTCATGACCAAGAAAAAACATCCACATCATTTGAGATCAGTGTACCTACAAATGACAAAAAAAAAAAAAAAAAAACAGCAAAAGAGGGGGAATTCAAAGAAATTGGGAAAGAGAGCAAATACCTACTTTTTTTTTTAATATAAGCAATAAAAATTTTTTAATCAAAGAATGGGCAGAATTGCCAATTACAAAGATAGTGCCCTAACTAACTAGGACATTTGATGCAAGAAAGTCATGTAGGTCATGCCAGAAAAATCCACAGCAAAGACCTACTTCTCCTTGGATCTTTGAGAAAACTTGCAAACCAAGAAAAAAAAGAACTGGGAAGAGAATAAAAAAATAAAGATTGCTAGAGAGCCGGAGAAGGAGATGAAATTGTTGAAGTTGGAAAAAAAAAACACTCAGAATTTGCTGTAAGAAATAGGATCACACACTACAAAAATAGAAAACCAGATTTTTGACACAACTGCAGATTTTTAACACATGGCAAACCATTTACCCAAATAAAGGGTTTCTCTCAAGTCGATTTGTGGAGACAATCGCAATATAGAGAGAAGAGGGGGAGAAGAGCAGCAACGATAAAGTATGGAGGTAGAGAAGAGCATGGAAGAAGGACTTCGTTGCCGGCCTGGGAGAAGATGGTGAAGAAGATGAGGGGTAGATTCGCGCATTTCTGAAGGAGAGAGAATACGTCGAGGGAAGGAATAAAAGGGAGCTTGTGCGTTTCTTCCATTATTAAAACACAATAAAATAAAAGCTTGAAAGATGAATAGTAGCTTGCCAACATTGGTGAGGGATGTGATTTCACTGTAGCTGAAGTCTTTCAGCTAATAGCTAGTTCAATGTAGGAGTTGTTTGTTTTCACATAAGTCCATATTTTGAACTTGCATATAGCACTGGCTAGGACATTGCCTAACATGTTTCAACACATTGGTAAAATAAGGGTATTTTTGTCGAATGATGTTAGTTTTACAAGGTATTTTACAAAAAAATTTGTCAAATGATGTTAGTTTTATAAGAAAAATATCTATCCTTTAAAATGATTTTGTATAAAATGTTGTGAAAAGTGATTTGTATTTATCATTTTTCAAAGAGAAACATCTCTAGTTTCTGCACAAACAAAAGTGGTTCAGCAAAAGGTGGGTTGCTAACTTGCTGTAGAGATGATGTATATTCTTCTACACACGTGGGTTGCTGGGCAGTCTTGTTGACAATCCTTAGGAAGGTGGGTTGGGGCTGAATACTTGCCCTATGTCATTATAGCTCCAGGCTGGGCGAAAGGCAAAGTCAAAATATTGTTAGGCATATGCAGTAGATTAGATATCCTTTCTTATTTATTTGTTAAATTATGTTGGCTTTTTAAATGTGCCAATCTTTTGAATGTTTAATTTATTTTGATATTTTAGATTGGGGTTAAGCCTCAAACCTGACTGCAGGGTTGCACATGAGGTATTTGGAGTAAGCTCAGTTTTAAGTTTAATGCAGGTTGGCCCAGAGATATGCATGTTGAAAACCCATGTGGATATTTTGCCCGACTTCACACCTGAATTTGGTTCTAAACTTCGTTCGGTATGACTTGCCTATTTCTTTTTGTTTACCACCACAACAATGTTCTTGTTTATTACAGACATATATATCTGCTTTTGCAATATGTACTTTCAAGATTGAGTTTAATTGGTTTGGACGTTTTGCTCTGATGCTGGGGTGGACATTTAGAATTTGATTGAGTTTGTTGGTGTTCCGTGCGTAATGTTCAGCAAAATATACATATATTAATAATAATTTACACAATTGTACACTTGACTGGATTTAAGGAATGAATCTGCTCTTTTTCAATTCTTTGCTTTGTATATATGTATATTCATTCCTGCATTTTCTGGTTGCATTGAAATCATTTGAGAATGTTAAGCTCATTAGTTATTATTCTTTTTTTCTGCTTGTTAATTGAACAAATTTATCATCATTTTCGTTACAGATTGAGAAACTTAGTAATTGATTTCATCATCAGTATCAGCTTGGTAATAGATGGTGGCCTGGATAACATTTTGAAGCTATTTTCCCTTTTCTGAATATAATGTTGTTCTTACGAGTCTTTGTTTAGTAGGATTCCCTTCCCCTTGATGGCTAATTCAACGCTTTATTTTGTTGAAGATTGCCAACAAATATAATTTCTTAATATTTGAAGACCGTAAGTTTGCTGACATTGGTAACACGGTGACGATGCAGTATGAAGGGTGAATGAGCTCCCCTTTAGTTTTTCGGAAATGTGATTCAATTTTATCCTTGGCCCTGGCCTGATCACTTGTGTTTTTGTTGTTTGCAGTGGGATTTTTCGTATATTGGATTGGGCTGATTTAGTCAATGCTCACATAATTTCTGGTCCTGGAATTGTTGATGGACTAAAGTTGAAGGTCTCAACTAATTTTCTCACGTTGACTTTAACCTGAATTGTGGCTTTATTATTACATAATTAGGTAGGTAGAACAGAGCAAGGCCTCACAAGATTCCTACTCTAATCTGAGCACTCTCTGAATTGTTTTCAGGGTTTGCCTCGTGGTAGGGGCCTGTTATTGCTCGCTGAAATGAGCTCAGCTGATAATCTTGCCAAGGGAGACTATACAGCTGCAACATTAAAAATCGCACAGGATCACTCTGATTTCGTGATTGGCTTCATCTCGGTTAACCCAGTATCATGGCCAGGGGAACATATCAATCCAGCATTCATTCAGGTCACCCCTGGAGTTCAAATGGTCATTGGTGGTGATGCACTTGGCCAACAATACAACACTTGATATTCAGTAAGTTACAATCAACGCTGACTTTTTTCTTCCCCCTTTGGTATACTTTTTCTTATTTATTTCTTTTTTTTTTCCTCTTGTCAAAAGATGAGGGAAAGAGAGAACTAACAGGTGAACCATCATGTACAAAAAAATTTGATTTCTTATATAATTATAGTTCCAAAAGAACTAATTTTTGTTTGTGAATTATATATGATCTTCCCTTGATAATAGATCTATTAGACTTTCAAGTTGTGTTTCTCTCTCTCTTGTTATCACAAGTAGTCACAAGCTTTCGTTAAAGAGAGAATGATATTTCAGGTCATCTATGATAGAGGTAGTGACATAATAATCGTGGGCTGTGGAATTATAAAGGCGGCAAGCCCCTCCGAGGCAGCTCATGAATACCGAATGCAAGGATGGGATGCATACTTGTTGAAATGCACCTACGACTGTATGTATGTCTGATTCCTGGGTTTGCTTCCGCTTGTTTGATTTTTAATTTAATAGATGAGTGAACATCTTGGGTAAATTAAACCTTGGGTGCCATTTTTTTTTAAGATTACATATTTTTGTCCCCCCAAACCTAGTGTGATTGGATATTATATTAAATATAAGATAAAAAATAGTATTTCTCAAATTGAATTCTTTTAGAGGCGCACTTTGGAGCGGTTGGGCTGGTTTTTGGCTTTTAACAGCCAAGTCACAATCTTCCACATAAACAATTTTACTTAAAACACCCTTATCACAGCAGATCTTTGAGACCAATACACATCCGATAAAATCAATTCTTCAACATTCGTTCAAGCCTTCAGCACCGCCACAGGAGTGCACTTAAGCAGTGTTGTCTGTCATAGCCATCTCCAACCACTTATATGGTTGGTGAGCATCATCTTTAGACTGCAAATCCCAACACTACCATTGTGATTATTATTCTATAAATCCATTAAAGTTCCCTTACCCAAACAAAACCCAACAGATTCCTCTCCTCTCTCTAAAATAACCATAACTTTCTCTTTCTAGAAAGCCACCTGCCTATCTCAGTCTGTCTCTCTACATGGTTGAAAGATTTTTTTTTTCTGCATAGGAGATATATTTTTTTCTTTCCTTCACTCATTTATTTTGTGCTGATCTTTGCAGGAGAGGGAGATCTGTTGTTTTTTGGTCAAAGAAGAGATCAATAATGGATGCAGTCTAATTATACTGTAAATGAAATGCCTACGTGGTGTTAAATTCCTGAATCTTTCCATAATTTCAATTTTTCATCTGTAATGATCTTTTTCAAACTACTGATCTCTCTAAACGATAATATTTTTAAAAATCAATACTTTCGTAATAATAATATTTTTTTAAAAAAAATTATATTTTCATAAATAGTCTTTTAAAAAAATAAAAATCAGATAATCGCAATAGTTTCCCATATATAGGAAGCCAATGTTTAAATCCTAACCCCTTCTCCTAAAATAGGCAACCTGATGGAGAGGTGTTTTTGTCAAGAAGTTATCATTTTTTTTTAAAGCAAAATTGACGAAATTTGATGGTATAAGCATTCGGATGCTTCAAGGAACACTCATTTTGGCTGCCTTTTGAGTAGTGAAATGATATTAGATATTTTGTAAATAGTAATGAAAAAATAATTATTAAATATTAAATAATAATAAAAAATATATAAATAATAATTATAATGATATATTTTGAGAATATTTTACTATTTGAATTAGGTTTAAGTCCGTTTGAATTTAAAAATGAGATGAGTTGATAGTGGTAGAGTCATGTAGGAGGTCATGGCTCCTCTATTTTTAGGTCCTACTTTTTTTATTTATTTAAAAATATATGATGACATGTACTTGATATTTCTAATTTATTTTTAATATTTTTTTTATTATGATGACATGTACTTGATATATTATATATTTTTTGATATATAAGTTGATTAAATGTATTTTATTTTTATTATAAATTTTAATATCAACTTGTTCTACAGTGTATAAAAAAATATAAAAATAAAACAAAAAATATTTTATATATTTTGTATTAATTTTGTTTGGCCCTTTCTAAAATAATTTTTTGATTTCGTATCTGTGAATTAAGATGGATTTTAAAAGTTGAATAAAATATTATTTTTTAATATTATTATTATTTTGAGATTTTAAAAAATTATATTAAAATTTAAAAAAATTTTAAAAATATAATGATGAGTTCTAATACAAATCATGCCTTAGTCAATTTCTCCTATTTTTCCTTGGCTCATTTTTAAAGAACACCCACCGTGAAGTATCCCATAGAAAACCATTTAAACAAAAGTTATAGTACAATATATTAATAATCCAAAAACATACGCAACAACTATTCAAATTAATAATCCAATAAAGTGGCCGACAACGTCAATCTATTACCATTATCCTTGGTTTCTCTCTTTTGTTCCGTATCGTAGAAAGTGCGAGGAAGAGATGTATTCATATCAGTAATCCAATAAAGTTGCCGACAACCTCAATATATTACCATTATCCTTTGTTTTTCTCTTTTGTTTCGTATCGAAGAAAGTGCGAGGAAGAGAGGCACTGGATTCCGCCCGTTGATCGCACGCTGTAAAATCGCAACCCACCTTCCCCGAAACAATAGCCAACAACCAATGAAGACTTGTTGTTGACTTGGCAAGCGCCAGTCAGAGCCAGTTACTTCTTTCGACTCTTTTGGTGAATCTTTTGCATCGTTTCCTGATTCATTACTTTCGCAAGAGAAAACAATGGCGGTGGGAGAGCTCTTTCTTGCTGCGTTCCTTCAAGTGTTATTTGACCGATTGGCTTCACCTGAGTTGCTGGCCTTTGCACGTCGAGAGGGACTTGAAAAAACGCTGGACAAGTGGAACAAGACGTTGTCAACGATTCGAAAGGTGCTTGCTGATGCAGAGGAGAAGGAATTACATGCTGAGACTAGTAGTGCAGTAAAAGAGTGGCTGGAGGATCTCAAAGACTTGGCCTACGACGTGGAGGACATACTCGATGAGTTTACCACAGAAGCTAAGCGACGCAAATTGAAGGGTAAAACTCAGGAAAGTGCTAGCAAGGTACGAAATCTCATCCCTGCTTATTTCAGTGGTTTGAATCCTAGTGCTATCAAGTTAAGAACTAGGCTGGAGTCAAATATCAAGGACATCAGTGCTCGATTTGAAGATCTAGCAGCACAAAAAGAGAAACTCAATTTGAAAGAACATGCGGACAGGAGGTCAGAAAAAACAAGAGGGACAATACTGGCCCCAAGTTCTTTACCGAACGAAGTTGTTTATGGCAGGGACGAAGATAAAAAGGCTTTACTTGATTTATTGCTGAGTCGAGGATCAAGCGATAAAGTGTCTGTGATTCCTATCGTTGGTATGGGGGGTATTGGAAAGACAACCCTCGCCCAGTTTGTATACAATGATGCGGAAGTTAAAAGCTCGTTTCGTCTTAGAGCTTGGACTTGCGTTTCTGAAGATTTTGATGCTATAAGGGTCACAAAATCCATTTTAAAATCTCTTAGCCATAGAAGCAATGATGATAATGATCTAAATTTGCTACAAATCAAATTAAGCGAGGTTCTAAAAGGGAAGAAATTTCTAGTCATTTTGGATGATCTTTGGAATGAGAATTATCATGATTGGACAATCCTACTTGCTCCTTTCAAAGCCGGCGCTCCAGGAAGTGTAGTTATCATCACAACTCGTAATCAAGGTGTTTCAAGTATGACAGGTACCACTCAAGCTTACCAGCTGGATTTGTTGTCAAATGAAGCTTCTGTGTCCATATTTACCCAACATGTCTTGGGGGTGGAAGACTTTTCTTCGCATGCACACCTAAAAGATATTGGTTTGGAAATCGTTCGAAAATGTAAAGGCTTGGCCTTAGCGGTGAAAACCCTTGGAGGCCTCTTACGTTCAAAACCGCGAAATCGTGATGAATGGGAGAAAGTATTGAAAAGTGAAATATGGGATATTCCAGAGGAGAAAAGTGGGATCGTTCCAGCTCTTATGTTGAGCTATTACCATCTCCCTTCGTATTTGAAGAGATGTTTTGCGTATTGCTCCATATTCCCTAAAGATTATGAATTTGAGAGTAAGCATGTGGTTTTATTATGGATGGCAGAAGGCTTGATTCAACAACGACAAAAAGAAGAAGAAATGGAAGAATTGGGTGAAGAGTATTTTCACGATTTGTTATCAAGGTCATTTTTCCAACAGTCCAACAACAATAAATCTCGATTTGTAATGCATGATCTCATCAATGATTTGGCAAAATCGATTGCTGGAAATACATGCTTTAGAATGGAAGATAGAGTTGAGGGCAGTAAACGAGGGAGTATTGTTAAAAAGGCTCGCCATTTGTCTTACCTACGTGACAATTATGATGGCTTCAAAAAATTTGAGGCCTTTTCTGAACTCACCTGTTTACGTACCTTCTTACCTCTAACGTTGTCATCTCATGGGTGGGGCTATTTGACCGGTTATGTCACTCTTGAATTATTGCCAAAATTACGATGCTTGAGAGTGCTCTCATTGAATGGTTACTGCATAACCAAGATATCGAATTCAATTGGTGAGTTGATCCATCTACGGTATCTTGACCTTTCTTACACTCTCATCACCAGCTTGCCCGAATCAACGACCACTCTTTACAATTTACAGACATTGTTGTTGAAAGGTTGCAGATGTCTAGAAAAACTACCTTCAACATTTGGGAACCTGGTCAACTTACGCCACCTCAATATTTCAGAAGGAAGATCGCTAAAAGCAATGCCTTTGAATATAGGCAAATTAACTTGTCTTCGAACGTTGTCTGATTTCATTGTGGGAAAAGATTGTTGCTCAGGGTTGAAGGAGATAGGATCTTTGTCTCATCTTGAAGGGACACTCTGCATTTCAAGATTGGAGAACGTGATTGAGCCAGAGGATGCAAGGGACATGAATTTAAGTGGTAAGCCCAAACTTGATGTGTTGTCATTGGAATGGAGTCAAGACATCGATGACTCAAAGGATAGAACAAGTGAAAAAGAGTTTCTTAACATGCTACAACCTCACAACCTTTTGAAAGAACTCACTATTAGCTGTTATGGGGGTACAGAATTTCCGACCTGGCTCAACCATCATTTGCTTCCTAAATTAGTGTTATTGACTATTGAAAATTGTAAAAAGTGTACATCATTGCCACCATTGGGAAAACTTCCATCACTCAGAGTCCTTTCGATCCAGGGTATGGCTAGCATGAACAGTATTGGTCCTGAAATTTGTGGGGATTGTCCGTCACAATCTTTTAGATCCTTGGAG
The DNA here is from genome assembly GCA_036559045.1 of Platycarya longipes. NCBI lineage: Eukaryota > Viridiplantae > Streptophyta > Magnoliopsida > Fagales > Juglandaceae > Platycarya > Platycarya longipes. The sequence continues at coordinate 39,263,073 of CM071801.1, read as the reverse complement.
ACTCTAAATTTCGAGAACATGCCGGGGTGGTTGAATTGGAATCCTTGTGAAGCATTCTCAAACTTACGTGAACTCTCGATTAAAAATTGTCCCAAGTTGTCGGGAAATTTACCAGATCGCCTTCCTTCACTTGAAAGTGTTGAGATAGATGGATGTTTGAATTTAATGGTCTCAGTTTTGAGCTTTCCAGATCGATGCAAAATAAAAATTGAGGGATCAGAAGGGGTGGTGTGCGAAGGAGAAGTTGATTTTAGCTCGCTAAAATTTGAGGATCTTTCAACAATTTCAGAATTTGAATCTCGAAAGAAAGTGTTAATTACAATGGGTGCGCTGGCAAATGTACAAAAATTAAAGGTTAACGGATGCAAGGAACTGATGCATTTGTGGTCAATTAATGCGGTGGTATCATTTCCGCCTCTCCCACAGCTTGATTATCTGAGTGTTTATAATTGTCCAGAACTAGTTTCGTTGGTTGCTAAAGGCCGCCAGCTTCCTCCAGCTCTGAAGGAACTAAATATAGAGGATTGTGAAAATATTCAAATTTTGATAGACGAGGATGATACCAACAGCTGCGGCAGCAGCGGTGACAACAGCACATCTCTTCTTCGTAGTTTGATGATTCAGGGGTGTCCCTCCCTCAAATTCCTTACATCAAGCGGTGAGTTACCCGCAGCACTTGAAAAATTATCAATTTGGTCATGTCCAGAGCTAGAGTCAATAGCGAAGGAATTACATCATACTTCATTGCTTAAATCCATTTCCCTTGGTAGTTGTGGAAACCTTAAATCCTTACCCACCGGTATACACGGTCTCAGCCATCTAAGCAATGTTGATATTCTCTATTGTCCGAGTCTCGATTTCTTCCCGGACGGAGAGTTGCTCCCTGCCAACCTGACAGGTCTTGATCTTGACAGCTGCGAGAAAATGCAGGTCGTGGTCAATCGCATACACACCTGCACCTCTCTTCAAGATTTGAGAATGGGGAAATGTCCAAGAGTAATTGTATCCTTTCCAGAAGAAGGTTTTCCCACCAACCTAACATATCTTTCGATCCATGATAGCAGTATCGCTCAGGGCTTGTTTGAGTGGGGATTGCACAGGTTTACCTCTCTCAAACGTCTTCGAATTTGCGATGGATCTTCGCACCTGGTGTCCTTTCCAGAGATGAAGCTGCCTACTTCTTTAATGGGGTTGGAAATCAATAACTTTCCGAAATTGAAATACTTGTCTCCCGAGGGCTTTCGAAACCTCACATCACTTAAAGACCTTAATATCTTCAATTGCAAAAAACTAGCGTCCTTTCCAAAGAAGGGCCTACCTCCCTCACTCCGAACACTTGGCATTGTTGATTGTAAAAAGTTCACGTCATTTCCAACAAACTGTCTGCCTATCTCACTCCGGGAACTTTATATCTACAAATGTCCTCAGTTGGAAGAATGGTGCAAGAAAAATCGAGGAAAGGAGGGGTCTATGATAGCCCACATCCCTCGCGTTTCATTTGAAGTTTAAAATTAGTTTCACATTTCTACGTACATTTCTCGGTACATTTGAAATTTCGGGTGGGGATGGTGGATGAATACTGACAAGTTTGTGTGAAGCTTTGGTTGAAATTCATATGGATGTTAGAAATGAATGGTTCATTGATAGAACAATTTAAATATTTATTTTCAGAGTCTAAAACCAGGATTCATATATCCTAAAGTTTATGCAATTTAAAAAATATACATCACAACTTACTCATAATATTCAGTAAAAAGTCGGTTCTATAAACTATATATCCTTCATAATATATTGAAGAAAAACAGAGTTTGAGAAAAAACTATCTCAAGAGAGATCACAAGTTAAACAAAAAATAAAAAAAACAATCGAAATATATATATGTATATATACTACTTGACTTTGTTAAACTTAAACGACAACCAATATTTGCTTTTGCAAATCTTGCTAGTTGTTTTTCATCACTTTTACAAAGAAAAACCTTATATATAATTTATAAAGCACTTTTTCTTTTAAAGTGAATATTCATCCATCCCTCAAGTAAGATCAATATATATATATAATACGCGGCAGCATCCTATTGCCCAGTTTTATCGAGTTTCACTTGGCCGGTTGCTTTGTTCTTTAAACAAATAATTATGAATAATTACGATTTTAAGGAATTTCTACCTCCAGGTCACACATCATATTTTTTATTTTTTTACTTATCAAATATGTAATATATAAATAATAAATAGAATAATTTTTAATAAATTTAATAAGAATAAAACAAATTTAAAAAATTAAAAATTAAAAAATTAAGAAAAAATTTGTTGTGTGGTTTGTGAATATGATGAGTAGAAATTTTTTTAAAAACTCCTTGTCATGCATTTCAATTTATTCTTTTCTTTTACAAAAAAATATATGAAATTTGTATATTTTAAAATTATAAATATTATTTATTATCATAATAAGACCCAAAGTATCTGTACAGTGTACAAGTCTTGATCAAACGGTAGTATATGTTTAGAAATATAATTATTCTTAAATTATTTTATTGTTATTCACAAAATCTCGTTTGGTTCCTTGACTGCACTGAATGCAGTTTCCTTTTATACATCTTCTACTACCCAAATACCAATTTTAGATTGATCATAATTAATTTTAGTTATATATACTGTATATAGATGTAACCGGTCTGACTTTTTGAAGTGATACTTGCAAACCGGAGGCTGAAAAAAAGTCATATTTTGACTGCTTTGCCCTTGTATACTCCATCCAGATGGCTGAAGTATTTGGAAAGGAAGATTTCTTTTGCCCTTTTGACAACTTTACTTGATGAACAGTAAAAATAATAAAAAAATCAATTTAATTTTCAACTTTTAATAAATATATCTAAATTTATTTTAACATTTAAATATATTTTAAACTCACTGTCATTCAAAAAAAAATTCATATAAATTTAACTCAACTAAACATTCAAATTATTTATATTGAAAAACACAACCTTTCTCAAACTTTTTCAAACTATTTTACTATTAATCATAAATTACTTACTATTATTTATTTGTAATCATAAATTATTTCACAACTATTTATAGATGCTCTAAGATACTTTTAACATCTAAATTGAACCTTAGCATCCATAATTTCTGGTCCTGGCCTGATCACTTGTGTTTTGTTGTTTGCAGTGGGATCTTTCATATATATATATATATATATATATATTGGATTGGGCTGATATAGTAAGTTAATGCTCACATAATTTCTGGTCCTGAAATTGTTGATGTACTGAAGTTGGAGGTATCAACTAATTTTTTCATGTTGATGGTTTGATATAGCAAGGCCTCAAAAGAATTTTAGTCTAATCTGAGCACTCTATACTGTTTTCAGGGTTTGCCTCGTGGTAGGGGACTTGTTATTGGTCTCCGAAATGAGCTTAACTAGTAAGCTTGCCAAGGGCGACATTAAAAATCGCACAGGATGAGTACTATGATTTCATGATTGGCTTCCGCTTGACTGATTATTTTTATTAAATGGAGAAATGATAAACTTACAACACCTTTTATAACAATTTGCACAACATGTGTTGTAAAGTTGGGGTATTTCTGTAAAGTAATGTTAATTTTATAAGGCGGTTTACAAAAATACCCTTATTTTATAACTTGTGTTGTGTAGATATTGTGAAATGTGTTGTGTATATATTATTTATTAAATGGAAGGGTAAAGGGAGTCTCTTGCTTCTTTATGGAGGTCAGTTAAGTATTGGATCAGCTGGGTGGGTATTAAGCTTAAGGCTACCTCTAGTTTACATGGGAGAGATGTGGCAATTTTGAATATGCTGTAGGTACCAGTTAAGCAGCCTAAGCAGAAAAAGTTTATTGCAGTTTCTTGGCAAAAACTGAATTTGGAATGGTTTAAATTGAGTGTTTATGGTAGTAGTAAAGGGAATCCCGGGGAGTCGGGTGCCGGTGGTGTGTTGCAAAATGATAAAGGTTTTTTGCAATTTGCTTTTCCTGCTAGTATTGGTATTGGTTCTAATAACAAAGCAGAATTAAATGGCTTTAGTTTTGGGAATTCGAAAGGGTAAGGAAATGGGTTTTTTATAATGTCATTGTTGAGATGGATTCGAGGCTAGCAGTTTCATGGTTGAGGGAGGGGAGTTGTAGTTTATCGTATTTAGAGGACTTTTGGGAGGAAATAAGGTGTCTGATGCAGGGCTTTAATATCCGATTTCAGCATATTTTCAAGGAAGCTAATACTACAGCCGAATGTCTGGCTCGAATGGGTGGAAATGGCTGCAACAGTGTCTGGTCTTTGGTTCAAACTCTTCATTTCCAGCTTATCAATCAATCGTAACGATGCCTAAGTTCAGATGTAGATTGTAACATGTCAGTGGAACATCTAAATGGTTAATCTCATGGTCAATGGGATTAGACTGATTGGCATTTGAATCCAGGAGTTCCAATCTGTTCCGATGTTACTTGAAGTATTCTGACTGATCAATTCATTTATTATAATTTTTTAGTATCCTGTACCAGAACTCTCTTACACATTATGAATTGATGTTAATATGTATTTGTATACCAGATTTACTCCTAGAGTAAGCCGCCCTACTACTGGAATGGCATCTGGGAATCCATTTTTTGATGATATGCGCAGCAAACCTGAGGTTATCGATCCTCCTCAAAGCAAAGACATGATGGATGCTGGTGATAATGTGAATGGCTCTGCTTCAAATGCTATAAAACATAATGTGACTGTTTCTAGCAGTGTCCGTGAGCTGTTGAAGTGCCCTGTGTGCTTAAATGTAATGTACCCTCCCATTCATCAACTACGTTTATGTTCTTAACATAAATATGTTAAATTTCACTTATCAATCCATCCTAGAATAAGGTATCTGTCACAGAATCTTTTTAGTTGTTAACAGGGTTTCATGTCCAAGTGTTAATTGAGGGATTTTTTTTTTTTTGAAAAGTAATAAAAGTTTTATTCCAAAGAAATAGACATAAATCTAAGTACACAGGACGTATATAGAGGAAATAGCTACAACTTCCAGAAACAAAAAGAAAACTCCCAATGAACGTTTTTTGTTTTCAAAGCATCTCCCATTGAGGGAAATTGAAAATGGTAAGTTTTAATTTATTAGTTGATCTGTCCATTGTTGCAGTGTTCAAATGGTCATACATTGTGTCCTTATATCTTGAAGCGCCTCCCTCCCTCGAAGCCTGCCTCCTTCGAAGCCTTGCCGTTAACCCTTCCTTAGGTATAGATCTCGAACCCTAACCCTAGCTCGCCCCTCCCCTTCATCCCAAAACCCCAACTCTAGAAGAAGGTGATCAAGGGTTCGTGTAATCGGTCACCCATGGGAAGCCAAACATTCTTCAAATTTCGATTTTACCCCATTTTTTAGGCTACAATATATATTCTTCCCTCATTTTCATTTTTCATTAAATTTTCTATTTTGCTTGATTACAAGACGCAAAAAATCAAATGCTTTTTCAGTTTAGTTATCTTACTTTCAGTGCTTTATTTGTTTGGAGTTGTTATTGTAGGAACAATGCCGACAATAATTTGTTGGTTTGGCACTTGATGAAATCTGTATGGTTGAGTTTAATCCATAGCAATGCATATGTTTTGTGATTTAAGCTGCAATTTTTACATTTTTGAAAAAATTAGTCTTGAAGTAAATAATCAAGCTGCAAGTTTTTCTTTTTCTAGTCCATGGGTATGGATTTTCTACATGCTCTGTTCACTGCCTTCCAAAACTCACGTCCAAACACATTCATTTTTTTATTATATTCGAATCTATGATTCTTCATCCATCATCCAAAGAAAACACTGCAATGACAGGGTTCCTTCTTAAAAGCCATTATTTTGACGAGGTTTACATGATTATATCCTCCTCCCCAACGTATACTGATCTGATTTTGACCATGCAATCTTATCTAAATACTGAATGTTTTATCCTACTAATGTAATGATCCCCGATCCTTTGTCTGCATTAGTCTTATTCTATCCTATTATTAAAAGCTTTATCCTACTAATGTAATTAGTTACATGTAGAACATAATTTTCTTGTTCTTGATTCCTAATCATTATTTTTATCGAAGAGTCCAAAGCAGATTATTTCAGTATTTAGTCTCTCTCCTTGTTCCTTTAAACTAATATTGTTAGTTAGAAAATTGAACTATTTAATTGAAATATTGACTCTGTAATATAGTTAACCTCCAAAACCTAGTGCTAAAAATAAAATCATGTTTATAGAAAAATATCCAGACTAGTGGATTGACTTTAGACTAATAATTGCTGGGTGTTCTTTCTCTCAAGAATTTAAAATTGTCAATTTCTTGCAATTAGCCCAGCTCATGGCCCCTAAAAACAGAGGTTTTTTCCCCTTCATTTAGCCTCTAAAAATCGGTGCAATGATATGGTTGAGTTTTAATTTTTATAAATTGTTTTTTGAAGCTTTATGGATTTAATATAAGGCATGATGCCATAATATATGGCATGAAAATCGTCTATTTGATATGACTTCTCATTAAATATTCTTATTTTAACTGCAGGTCATGTATTGTCTGCTTAGGACATGTTAAAACTACAATGGTGAGTAGGCACACTTTGAGCAAATGCATTTATGTTTAATTTTATAATGTAATTTAGCTTCAAACTGGCCAGAATAGAAGTGGGACGTGAAGTTATTCCCATGTACTGGTAATTAGTCTTTCTTATTATAGTTTGTGCCCTTTGGCACTAAGACAAAATGTTAAAGAGTCCTTTGGTTTTGTATGATCAAAACAGATAGGTACATTATTTATGCAGCAGTTGGTCCCAGATTTTGTACCTTTTTTATTTTTCTTGAAGGAGAACTCCAAGTAATACTCTTATCTTTCCGTTGGAATACAGGTTTAAGTAATGAAAATGTCATTTTTTGACTTTTGGTATTTAATCCAAATGCTTGGTGATTGCAATAGAGTGTATTGTGGACATGCAGGAACAACCACTTTGTTGAGCAATTAGTTGTAGGAGACGAGTCAAATCTACCATGTTATTTGAATTGTCTATTGGAAAAAGTTTAGAACAGGATTGGTGTAAAAATGAGTTTTACACCGGCCAATAGTAACGCTCCATGTAGGTGTTTCATGAAGAAATAATTTAGACTTCAGCTCACTAAATCGTCCCATCCAATAGAAACTTCTCTCTCTGCGCGCGAGGGAACAAGATGGAACCTGATATGAGTTTATTTGCTTTGTACAGAAGACCTTACTTCATCAAATTTCTTTCAAGATGAATGAAAGATTCAAAAATGACATCCAACTTTCTGTGCAAGTCGATGGACCTAACCCAGTTCTATAGAAAAATAAAGGAAATGAAAATACAAAAAACTAATAAAAGAATATACGAAAATGATTAGTAGCAGTATGATTTATACAGAGAAAGTATCTCTCTTTCAATGGTGATGTTATGGACTCTCTTATGTGGATTGGTTGTAACGATGGAATGTAGTAAATTGTAAATGAAAGATGTAGAATGAATGAATGAGTATGCACAGAAAGTGTTTGATTAAAAACTCAATAGAGCCACTAGTATATTGCGAGAGACCTTTGATTTTTGAAAAAACGAAATAAGCAAATAGCCGATGAAGATTTTTAAATATTCAAAGCTTACGAATACACCTTCCCCAATCGTGTTGATCGTTTCTGCATTGCCATATTATGAGTTTATACAATAAAGTCAATACTTTCGAGTTTACGTCTTCCGTCGGTAGAAATCCAAGAAGTAGCTGAAACACCTTGATAGTGGTGGATATATTACTCTCTTGCATCGCCTTCTCAGATCTGTTTTCCCTCCTATGCTTCAGGCATGGATGCAAATTTAGCTCCAATTGATAAGCTCGTCAAAAAACCTGTACTCCATCCCTCTCGTCTGCTATCTAGGGCACGAGTAGATGAACACGGAGAGAGAGAGCGGTTGGGCTAGGATCGATTCTGGTGCAATAACGTCTAGTAGATTTCTTTCTGAAATGCCTACATGGATAATTGTAAACATAAAAACGATAATTGTAAACATAAGGATTATTCCATCAGGGTCCATTCATTTTCAACTTAAGATTAAGACAACATAGAATTGTAAAGCTAAGATAAGAAACTATTTCGCATTTTCAATACATGAATTACATTCATTACATGTTAGCTGCTATATAATATTGGAAATGAGTGTCGCAGGAATTACACTGCAAATGTATAACTGAGATAGTTTAGATAATACATTGCAGATCAGCTGCAAACAAACGTCTACTATGTGAACTCCTGCTATAAATGTCTTCAGAATCAAGTTAAGGCCTTCACTTGTAATCAATGTCGGCCTGCCAAGTTTCTACTTTTAAGCACAAGATTCCCGTTAACAAGAAATGAATTGTATTAATAAACATCAAGCAGATTATGAAATACAGAACTGGAAATTTATATCATGTAGTCATGCCTTTTTTTTTTTTGTAAACAGCAAAAAAGTTGTCATCATTCTTACAATAAATTACATAATAAGAATTTAATTTCAAATTGATCCATTCAAAACATTAATGAATTAGTAATTGTTTTTCTTTTTCTTTTTTAGATAATTGATTATAAATAATAATAAACAACAACATCCACCTCAATTTGAAGTACATCCAGGAACTTTCTTCATATATATTTTGATAACAGTACTACACATAAACTCGAGTTTTCAGTATCCATGTCAAAGAGATGCTCTGCAACATATTCACCAGTTCAACACGCCATGAAGAGAACAATCTTCAAGAAAGGAACCTCATATGGTCCCATTTCCATATTCTTATGGCCTCTACTTCACCAAACATCCCAGCTTGGCCAAGAAGATCTAAAGCGAAATACTAAAATGATGGTTAATTAAATTAAGATATTGGCGTAGAAGTTCTAGCAACACACTTGGGAACAAACAAATAATAAACCCACAAATGTGATATCAACTGGTTAGGGACTTAGAAACCCTTTATTCAATACATCATCACAAACAAATAGCATTGAAAGTGAGATAACTAAACTGAAAAAGCATTAATTTTTTGCATCTTGTAATCAAGGAAAATAGAAAGTTTAATGGAAAATAAAAAGGAGGGAAGAATATATCCTAAGAAATGGGGTAAAATAGAAATTTGAAGAATGCTTGCCTTCCCAAGGGCGACTGATTACAAGAGTCCTTGATCACCTTCTTCTGGAGTTGGGGTTTTGGGATGAAGGGGAAGGGAAAGGGGTAGGCTAGGATTAGGGTTCGAGATCTATACCTGAAGAAGGGTTAACGGCGAGGCTTCGAAGGACGCATGCTTTGAGGGAGGGAGACACTTCGAGATAACCCACCTGATGCAGGTAACCCACAAAGTTTTGAAGAGCACGAAGCTAAAGACGAGCTCGGGAAGAAGAGAAGAAGACGACACTGCGAAGCCGAAGACCTCGAGAAGAAGACCACACTAGTGCCAAGACGAGCTCCAAGACCACTGACCAGAGTTCTAGAAGCAAACGGGAAATCGAAATGGCGAAATCACTATTCTGAAGCAGAGCTCTAGTTATCATCAGACGCAAATGGAACCAAAGAAGTCGATTTGGGGAAAGCTGAAACGAGTGTGAAAATGAACGAGGCTCCTCACGGCCGAAATCCCTCGTTTGAAGATGAACGAGGTAGAAGAAAAATGAGATTTTCTCTTGGATACGGGATTCCGCCTTTTGCTTTCAACTTTTTTAATTTGTTTTTAAAATAACAGTTGACGTGGCATCATGCATGCCACGTCAATAGACTACATCTCGACTACAACATCTTGACTTTGTACAGAATTATCCTATCTGCGCTGTGAAGTTCGGCGACTTCAAGCTCAAGTCCGGCATTTCCTCCCCCGTCTACATCGACCTCCGCCTCATCATCTCCTACCCAGTCTTTCTCTCCCAAATCTCCCAAACCCTCATCTCCTCCCTCCCTCCACCAGCTACGATGTTGTTTGTGGCGTTCCCTGCACCGCCCTCCCCATCACCACCTCCGTCTCAATCTCCCTTCGTGTCTCCATGCTCATGCGCCGCAAGGAGGTCAAGGACTATGGCTAGGGCCGTAATCAAGCCGAGTCGATACGAGTTTTAGCTTACCGAGCTTGACTCTACTCAAAATATTCGAACTCGAGCCTCAGCTTGAAATTTTTATTTATTTTTTATTCGAGTTCGACTCGATAATCTAAATTTCTAATTCAAACTCAAGCTCGAGCTCGAGCTCGATCTCGTCCCACAAACGAACTCGAGTCAAGTTGAAGTCAATTTTTTTTTAATTTTTGGAATAAAATCTAAAAACAAATAAATAAGTAAAAACTAATACTGAATATCTAACTAGTTGAAATTTATTCATTATAACAATATGTTATATGTTTACATATATTATTAATAAACACATAATATGATAATATATATGTATTTCATATATGGTTCCTACGTACTACAGTATTAATATATAAAATTATTAAATTTTATAAATTAATTATTGTGCAAATTATAAAATATAACATTATATAGACATAAGTAATTATATTATATATTACATATTTAATTACAAAAGTGTTATGCTTATTTTAAAAATACATATGCATATATAAAATATATATGTGTATATATTTATTGATATATGAATGAATTTTAATCGAGTCGAACTAACGAGTCGATTCGAGCATAAACAAGCGAGTTTTAACGAGTTTTAGCCAAATCAAGTCAAGTTTTGTTGAGTATGTATCATTTACTAATCGAGCAAGTATTTACTTTTATGTGCGAGTTTTTTTTTTTTTAGTCAAATTTGATTAGAATTTAATCGAGCAAATATCGAGCGGGCTGTCGAGTAGACTGATTCATTTAAGGCCTAACTACGGCACCTCCAAGCCCAATTTATAATTTTGTACCGTACTGGCTGGTACGGTCGAAACATGCGGTACGGTTCTCCGGTACATGTTATAGGGTTGTACCGTTTCGTCCAAAATACCGGCCATACCAGACTGTACCGGCCATTTCGGTCAATATTTTGACCGGTACCGACCTCGTACCTACCGCATACCTGCTGGTACCGGCCATATCAGATTCAGCTATTTAATTTGTTTTTTCATGTTTTTTACTTCACTTCATACTATACTAATTACATATATATATATTATATATATATAATTATTCATATATTGACTAGTATTTTGAAATATAATATATATAAGTATTTATATATATATATTATATAGATTATTTCAAAACAATACACGAAACGATATTAGTATTGAAATATTTCGTATCAGTATCGTGATCCGATCACCGATACGATATTTAAAACTTTGCCTCCAAGTCCATCGAGGGCATCTTCGCCAAGGATTAGACCAGCCTCATCATCGACGACCTTGTCACTAGCGACACCTCCGTGCTCTAGACCGCTGATCCCTTACGCGCTGCCGAACTGAAAGTCCAGGATGCCGTTGTTTTGATCGATCGGGAGCAGGGCAAGAGGGAGATTCTGGAGTATAAGGGGATTAAACTCCACACAATGATTAAGATGACAGAGATTGTGAGGATTATGAGGGAGAAGGGAAATGTGGTAGAGAAGATGGAGAGAATGGTCCTGAAGTTCTTGGAAGAGAATAAGATGGTGGTAGTGCCGAAGTTGGTTACCACTAGGGATTTGAGGTTTGGAGAGAGGGCCAAGCTTGCCAAGAATCCTACGGTAAAGAGGCTGTTTGAATTGATGGTGTATAAGGAGAGCAATCTATGTCTGGCTACTGATGTTGGGATCGCCAAGGAGTTGCTGGACTTGGCCGAGAAGGTATGGAAAAAATTGAAAATATTATGAAAGCCCTTGTATTAGTTTGTTTGCAAAATTTTAAAAAATTTCTAGGAAAAAGAGAAAAATCTATAGTTTTTGCACAAACAAAAGTATTTCAGTAGAAGGTACTGTAGAGATGATGTAAATTCTTCTACACACGTGGGTTGCTGTGTAGAAGTAATTCTTCTACAAAAGTATTACTTCTATACACGTGGTTTACAATCCTAAGGAAGGTGGGTTGGGGCTGAAATACTGTCCCTATGTCATTATTGGTCCAGGCCGGGCAAGAGGCAAAGTCAAAATATTGTTAGGTATATGCAGTAGATGAAGTATCCTTTCTTATTTATTTGTTTAATTATGTAGGCTTTTTCTATGTGCCAATCTTTTGATTTTTAATTTATTTCCATTTTTTAGATTGGGGTTAAGCCTCAAACTTGACTGCAGGGTTGCACATGAGGTATTTGGAGTAAGCTCACTTTTAAGTTTAATGCTGGTTGGCCCAGAGATATGCATGTTGAAAACCCATGTGGATATTTTGCCCGACTTCACCCCTGAATTTGGTTCTAAACTTCGTTCAGTATGACTTGCCATTTCTTTTTGTTGGCCACCGCAATATGTACTTTCAAGATTGAGTTTAATTGGTTTGGACATTTTGCTCTGATGCTGGTGTGGACATTTAGGCCTAGTTTATTTTTGCAGATGAGATAAGATAAATTAAGATAAAAGTTGAAAGTTAAAAAAAAAATTATTAGAATATATATTTTAAAATTTTTTTTTTATTTGAAAAAGTTAAATTATTTATTTTATTTTTTATAAAAATTTAAAAAAGTTGTAATAATTAGATGAGATGAAATAAAAAAAAGATGAAAACTTTTTGAACAAGGCCCTAGAATTTGATTGAGTTTGTTGCTGTTCCATGTGTAATGTTCAGCAAAATATACATATATTAATGATAATTTACGTCCTTGTACACTTGACGGGATTTAAGGAACGAATATGCTCTTTCTCAATTCTTTGCCTTGTATAGTTGTATATATGTATATTCATTCCTGCATTTTCAGGTCGCATAGAAATAAATCATTTGAGGATGTTAATCTCATTAGTCATTTTTCTTTTCTTCTGCATGTTAATTGAACAAATTTATCACCATTTTCATTACAGATTGAGAAACTTTGTAATTGTTTTTATCATCAGTATCTAAAACTTGGTAATAGATAGTGGCCTGGTTAACATTTTGAAGCTATTTTCCCTTTTCTGAATACAATGCAGCTCTTACGAGTCTTTCTTTAGGACATGTTTATAATTTTTTGCACTCATTTAGGACATGTTTGGTGCTTAAGACGACGCATAAAAATATCTTATTTTATTTTATTTTATCATATCTTATTTTTAAACATAATTTAAATACAAAATTTTTAAATTAATTATTATAATTTTTTCAAACTAATCACTAATTAGTACAACTTTGTCAGATTTTCAATTAAAAAATAAAAAACAATTCTAAGTTTTTCGAAATTTCAAATAAAATAATATAATTAAACTATATTCTTATAATGTTTTAATTTTATAATATTTTTTATTCAACTTTTTCTCTCTCATTTTTTAAAATCCTAAAAAAAATACTCAACTCAAATTATTTCATTACTATTCACAAATTATATTAATATTTACAAAAATCTCATCTCATTTTCTCTTATTTTTCCCAGTTACTTGCTCATATTTTAAAAGAACATAACCCATGATCATGACGTGTGCCATAGAAAACAAATTAAACAGAAGTTCTACTCCAATATATTAATAATCCAACAAACATATACAACAACTATTCAAATTAATAATCCAATAACGTTGCCGGCAACGTCAATATATTACTATTATCCTTGGTTTTTCTCTTTTGTTTCATATCATAGAAAGTGCGAGGAAGAGAGGCAATGGATTCCGTGATACCTTACAACCCACCTTCCCCGAAACAATAACCAACAACCAATGAAGACTGGTTGGCTTGTGCGAGTGCTTTTATAGCTTTTTTCCAGACGAAACCAGTAACTTCTTTTTGCTTTTTGTGAGGAGACAATTATAATTGGGAATAAGGTGTTGAACGCCAGTAATAGTGGTGCCCGCCTACCATTCCTCTTGGGGTGTCTAAGAAGGAATTGAAGGATGTACAAAATGAAAAGTTGGATTATAGATCCCTCCTTACTCAAATTGTTTCTCCTATGTTAGTTCCTACTAGATAAATACGATGGGTTTGGTAAATTCATTAGGACTATCCCTGATATAATGGCAGTGTAATGATCAGGAGTCCTATGAATATTTAATGTCTGGCAGGATAATATATCACATTAAATGCGGTTTGATATAAATATCCAGAAACATTTATTGATTGCCTGAAGGTAATCATATTAAAGGAGATATTATTGAGAAGAAATAAAATCAATACATGATCCCGGAAAACCCAGGATGTAAAGAGAAATAATCTGCTCCTCAATAGTCCTGAATAATTACACGTGTGCCTGATTGATACTTCAACCCATATAAAGGAAAGAATGTATCACTTGAAAAAGGTACGAAGATCTATCAAAAGCTCTCTCTCATTGTTATATTTAATCTATCTAAATTTTCTAACAAAGGCATTGGAGAGTTCTAAGGGTCGAGGAACCCAACCCTCCATCTTTTCTGTTGCAGATTAGGACTGGAAATCAAGTCACTACCCAGGAGTGTAGAACACACATCAACACTTTCGACTGGAGAGCTCTTTCTTGCTGCGTTCCTTCAAGTGTTGTTTGACCAATTGACTTCATCCGAGTTGCTGGCCCTTGCACGCCAAGAGGGACTTGAAAAAAAGCTGAACAAATGGCGCAAGACGTTGTTAACGATTCAAAAGGTGCTTGATGATGCTGAGGAGAAAGAATTATATGTCGAGAGTATTGCAGTAATGTTGGTGCAAAGGAGCTGCAAAACAGAAAATAGTTAGAGAAGAAGTTTGTTTCAAGGCGCGTTACAAATATTGTTTTTCTTAAGATAATATTCGCCCCCACCAATTATGGTATGAATATGGGTTACAAGCAAACTTACTTCTAAAATACAATGAAATCCAGAACAAGTCTGTTTGTCTAACTATATTATGCACAAACAAAATTAGACTATGAATTCCTTTAGAATTTTCTATTCAACCAGAGATTAGAGATTAGAGATCTATTCTTCTAGAATGAATAGATCCTAATGTTAAGTTTTGAAAAAATAAAAACTTTTAAGAAGAGAGAGAATTTTGGAATTCGCTTCCAAAATCTCTTAAATTTTGTATGGCATTGGGTTTCCAACCATCACATGCATACTGGACTCGGTCCAGCTGTTACGCTGGTCGTTTTACAACTCATACGGGCACCAATTCGAGCTTCGCGGGCGCGCCTTGGGATTTATTTTTCCCCATTTTTCAAGCCTTGCGACGCTTCTGCTGGCACGCCCATTGGTGTGCGTCGTACCCCTTGTGCACGCTCATTAGCGTGCGTTGCACCCTTTGAGGGCCAGCATTGCGTCCAATACCCAGTCCCGCTAGGTAAGCCAAGAAAATAATTAAAGCCCCTCTCTCTTGTTCAAGGTGTGATTCGAACCCAGTCCCGCTAGGTAAGCCAAGAAAATCAATACCACTAATCTAGTATTTGGCTTGCGTCCAATACCCAGTTCTATATAAACATAGGCAACAATTTACTATTTTTCTTAATTTCTCTATTTTCAAAATAATTCATAACTTCCAAAAATAAATTCGCAAAATATATTAATAAATATAATATAATATATATTATTTTGAAAATATCTCCAACAAGTAAAAGAGTGGCTGCTGCTGGAGGATTTGAAAGACTTGGCCTATGACGTGGAGGACACACTTGATGAGTTTGCCACAGAAGCTTCCCGACGCTAATTGAAGGGTAAAAATCAGGCAAGTACTAGTAAGGTACGGAATCTCATCCCTGCTTATTTTAATGGTTTGCCTCCTAATTCTATTATGTTAAGTAGGCTGGACTCAAATATCAAGGACATCAGTGCCTCTCTTCCTCGCATTGTCTGCCCCTCTCACTCCCGTATCTTTATATCTACGAATGTCCTAAGTTGGAAGAATGGTGCAAGCAAGATCGAGGACGGGAGGGGTCTACGATAGCTCGCATCCCTTGTGTTTCACTTAGTGGTTATAGGCTATAGCTCTCTTTCGTAAATTTGGTATGTATATAATCTAGCTCAAGACTTGAATATTGCTAATAAGAGTACGTACGTAGTATCAGTTTCACATGATTTTTACGTAGGTTTGAAAATTCAAGTGCAGATGATGGATTAGTACCGACAATTTTGTTTCAAGCGTTGCCTGAAAATCGTATGGATCTTAGAAAAGAATATATATATATAAGTTGATTGATAGAACAATTTATATTCAGCTTGATTAGTCTTATAGGAAACATGCCCTTCTAAGAAAATTAATTATATTCAGCCATTTTTAGAAGATCATTAATTCAGGGTAATTTTTTAGCATTAATAATCAAATGTTTATAATAATTTTCTCAGTCTAAAACTGGAATTCATATATCCTAATAATAGAAAACCAATCGAAACGTATATATAATTTATAAAGCACTTTTTTTTAAAGTGAATATTCATCCATCCCTCAAGTAAGATCAATATATATATATTTGAATTTTCACAATATTACAGTACATATATTCCTCTTAAGTTTTCAATAAATATTTTTGTATATAATTCATTACGTTTTCAAGTCTAAAATAGAACCCTGAGTTGATTCAAGGCTCCAAATGAAGTTGCACCTATCTATGATATATGCCCTCTCAATTGTTCCCCTCCTTTTGTCACAGACACTGTTTAAAACTACTAAAACATGTTCCCCTATGATCATATATAAATTTTGTTTTTCTTCCAACCGAATTAAAATTGTGTAAAAATTGGTTTAAAAATTTGTGTGAAAATTAGAAATGGTTCGTGGATTTTAGCACTAAGGCCCCGTTTGGATTCGAGACTCTTCTCGATTCATTTCAACTTATCTTCATTTCAACTTATCTTCATTTCATCATTACACTTTTTTAATTTCTTATACAAAATACAAATCCATATACACATTTTTCAAATTCTAATACACATTTTTCAAATCTTAATTCAACATTTTCAAATTCTAAAATAATAATAATATTAAAAAATAAACTAAATTCATCTCAACTTATCTCTTCTCCGAATTTAAATGGGGCCTAAAAGTTTATCGTCTCTAGATTTTAATAAAAAATAATAATTAATCTTTAAATCTTAGCTTCAGTCCATCTTAAAGAATAATTATTATGTTGAGATTTTGAGTGCTATTTACCGATAAAAAATAGAATTTTGAGTGATAATAAAATACTTTGATATTTAAAAAGGAAAATAACAAAAAATCTAAAACTTAGAAAAAGATGCAAGTTTTTTTGGCTTTTACCGTTGTTAGTTTTTAATTTTAATTTTTTGTATCGAGCAAAAATAAAATAAAACTTTTTAAATCAAATCACTTAGTTATTATTAATTTTTTAATAAAATATAAAAAACAATTTAATTTTAAACTCTTAAAATAAAATAATATTAAAAATTTATATTTTGATAATATTTTTATTTAACTTTTAACACATTCAATTCTATTCGCAGTCCCACACATGGTGCAGACTCAAAACTGAACGATGATTCAGAACTAAGATGTCATCATCCCGTACATGGAGTCCCTAGTACCTAAACTCCACGAGATCTCCGCTGTGAAGTTCGGCGACTAGAAGCTATTTTCCCTTTTCTGAATATAATGTTGTTCTTATGAGTCTTTGTTTAGTAGGATTCCCTTCCCGTTGATGGCTAATTCAACGATTTATTTTATTGAAGATTGCGGACAAATATAATTTCTTAATCTTTGAAGACCGTAAGTTTGCTGACATTGGTAACACGGTGACAATGCAGTGTGAAGGGTGAATGAGCTTCTCTTTAGTTTTTTTGAAATATATTTCTGTTTTATCCTTGGCCTTGGCCTGATAGCTTGTCTTTTTGTTGTTTGCAGTGGGATCTTTCGTATATTGGATTGGGCTGATATAGTTAATGCTCACATTACACATAATTTCTGCCCCGGAATTGTTCATGGACTAAATTAGTTGAAGGTCTCAACTAATTTCTTAATGTTGACTTTAATCTGAAACGTGATTTTATTATTACATAATTAGAATTTATGTAGGTAGAACACAACAAGGCCTCACAAGAATCCTACTCTAATTTGTCCACTCTTTGGACTGTTTTAGCTGTATTGGACTCGTCAAAAATTTCTTTCACTCCACCTTAAAAATTAGATTTTATAGTAGAGTGATTACGCTTGCACTTTAGAACATATCATTTTATTGTTACCTATAGCCTAGGATTACAATTAGACTCTTAATATGTTTACAACTGATCAATGGACTTCTTTGTTGATTATTTCTAGGTCTTGAGTTGCTATGGCTAGTACTTTTGTCTATTTTGAAGCTTTCCAGCTCGGGGTGGCTCCAGTCTACATAGCATTCTTGTGATTTATGGGTGATGATAATGAGGCAAAGAACTACAGCTACAGCTTAGAAGTAGGTGGAACTGGCAGGAAGATGATTTGGCAAGGTGTGCCTGAAGCATTAGGGATAGCCATAGAAAGGTTCGGGACAGTTTTGATGGTCTCATAATCCAACGGAACATGGCTCTCTTCTTCTCTGGGGTAGACAGGAAGGGGTTGAAGCTTAGGGTAACTGGTAGGATTTGGAAAGAGCAGTGATCATCTCCTTTCCCTCTACATCATCTATCTTACCTCTTAGTAGTAAGTAGGTTAGTGCGTTACTCTTAAGGCCGCGTGTCTCCTGGTCATGTATTTTCTTTCCTCTGGAATTTAAGAGGCAAACTCTCTTTGCTTAGTCTATTGCATTAAATACATGACTGGGAAGGCACACCCTATTATCTATAATCAAGATACTTATCTATTTGTAGATAAATAGTAGTCTGGTGATGCTAATCCTTTCTTCTGAGTTCGTGCATGGATGAACATACATCACTATGTGCACAGCTTTGGATGCTGGAGCAATTGTGAATTGAGGAAATGGGTACAAAATCTAAGAGGAAAACAATAAGCTATGATAGAAACAATGAGATCAGTTATCTTCTATTCACTAATTTTATCTTTTAAGAATTGTAGATTCACGTACACAAGGCATGTAATTTTAGTCCACTCCGCATCCCTTGTTAAGATGGAAAGCCACTTGTCCTTTTCGAAATAAAGTGACTGATCCAAACACAATACCTAGGATGCTTTGAGTTAGTCTTAACCATGTCCTCAAATGAGTTAGGGGTTGTCAAATGGTGAATTACTGTCCTTTTTCATATTGTTATTTTCCATAATATGAACTATAATTGCTCCTAGGAAAAGTGTGTATGCCGCGTGGTAGCTTTTATTCTTTTGGCTAAGGGTGGATGCCATTTTCACTTGGGCATTGTATTAAAATTCGGCGAAATTGCACGAGCAATTGTTAGTACGTTTGAATGTTGAGCTGATTTTAGATGAATTTAAATATATTTATGAAAAATTGAAAAAAATTGTGCCTCCTATATATAAAATGATATCGAGTTGAAAAAATTACGAGTTTCACGCGTAGATAGATTTTAAGTTACGTGATGTTTAATAATTTGAGAGTTATATATTATATTTAAATGTTATGATAGATTTAAAACAGAACCCAATTAATATGAACCAAGTTCATTCAAGGATCCAAATGAAATTACTATTTGTTTATGATATATGCCCTCTCAATTGTTCCCCTCCTTTTGTCACATACATAGTACTATTAAAACTACTAATAGATCTACTAATACATGATCCCTTATGATTATATAACATTTTTATTTTTGGTTCAATCCAATTAAAATGTTTGAAAATTGGTTAAAAGAATTGTGTAAAAATTAGAAATGCTTCGTGGATTTTAGCCCTAAAAATCTATGGTCTCTAGATTATAATAAAAAGTAATTAACCCTTAAATCTTATCCTTAAATCTTAGTTTCAGTCCATCTTAAAGAATTATTATTATATTAAGATTTTGAGTCGTATGGATAGAAAAAGATTTTGAGTGGTAATAAATAATTTAATTTCTTTAAATTTTAAAATAATACTAATATTAAAAAATAACATCCATCTTATTATTTAAATTGGATGGTTTTTTATTTTTTATTTTTTCTTATATGAAAATGAGGTAAAATATTTCAAAGCATCTCCTCTAATCCTATTATTATCCATCATATAATTTTTCTAAATTTCTAAATAAAATATAATAATTAATTTAATTTTTTAAATTTTTAAATAAAAAATATTATTAAAAATATATATATTTTAATAATATTTTTTATTTAGCTTCTAACAAAATTCAATTCGCAACCCCACACATAGTGCAGAGACTCAAAACTGAATGATGATTCAGAATTAAAATGTCATTGTCCTGTACATGGAGTCCCTAGTTCTTAAACTCCACGAGATCTCCGCTTTGAAGTTCAGCGACTTCAAGCTCAAGTCCAGTATTTCCTCCCCGGTCTACATTGACCTCCGCCTCATCGTCTCCTACCCAAACCTCCTCTCCCGAATTTCCCAAACTCTCATCTCCTCCCTCCCTCCCTCCCTCCACCAATTACGATGTCGTCTGCGGCGTCCCCATCGCCACCTGGTCTCAGTCTCCCGTCATGTCCCCATGCTCATGCGCCGCAAGGAGGTCAAGGACTATGGCACCTCCAAGTCCATCGAGGGCGTCTTCGCCAAGGACCAGACATGCCTCATCATCGACGACCTCGTCACCACCGGCACCTCCGTTCTCCAGACTGCCGATCCCTTACGCGCTGCCGGGTTGAGAGTCCAGGACGCCGTCGTTTTGATCGATCGGGAGCAGGGCGAGAGGGAGAATCTGGAGGATAAGGGGATTAAGCTCCACGCAATGATTAAGCTGACAGAGATGGTGAGGATCCTGAGGGAGAAGGGGAAGGTGGGGGAGGAGATGGAGAGAGTGGTCCTGAAGTTCTTGGAGGAGAATAAGATGGTGGCGGTGCCGAAGTCGGTTACCACTAGGGATTTGGGGTTTGGAGAGAGGGCCAAGCTAGCCAAGAATCCCACGGGAAAGAGGCTGTTTGAATTGATGGTGCAGAAGAAGAGCAATCTTTGTCTGGCTGCTGATGTTGGTACCGCCGAGGAGTTGCTGGACTTGGCCGAGAAGGTATGGAAAAAATTGAAATTGTGAAAGCCCTTGTATTAGTTTGTCTGCAAAATCTTAAAACATTTTCTAGAAAAAAGAGAGTAACGATATGCAGGGAACATATAAGAACATTGGCAATGGATTGCCAAGTCTAAATTGGAGTTAGAATCTTACTTTTTTTGCTATAAAATCATTTTTTACTAGATAGTCTACGTATTGGACTAGCCATTTTAAACTTTAAAGTTCAAATAATAATATAATATTTTATATTTTAATAATATTTAATAATATTTTTTAATATTTTGCAAAGGACAATGCCTGTCCCTGGGATTCCAAAGAAAACAGTTTCCTTCATCCTGGTCATTATTCCAACAACTGTCTGTATATGTTTTGTATGGTAAGATTGGAGTACAAACCAATTTGAATGCCAAAAACAATTGTTAACCAAAAACCAAAACCTGAAATACTTTCCAACATAATCCCATCGTTTCATCCAAATGCAAGAAGACTTTGCAGAACAAATGGGTAATTAACAATAGCATCGGTATCAAGTGGCAAGCCAATCTACACACTTAGCACAAGTGAAATGCCAAAATGTATTAAGATTAGCATAAGCTTTACTTGCTGGGCCCGTGGCTGCTGAAGCATTATATCAGTAAAGCACAACACGTTATAAAGAAAACCTAATCTGCACTAAATTTCTGAGTTGGAATACTAACACAGTTTCTAATCTGCTGAAGCATTATATCAGTAAAGCACAGCACATTATTCCACCCATTTGATTGTACCATAAGTTGAGTTGTAGATGGAGATGAATATTTTTGCACAAGTTTGGACAATGTCATGATTTTGTAATGCTCTTACGAGAAGAAAACAGGGAAATCAAATGGTTTCAAATGAACAATTTTTGTAAACGAACCCCTAACAAATGAAATACTCTTTAAATTAAAGAATATCGAAAAAATTACCAGCAACAATCCCCAACATTTTGGGTTTACAAGAGTGAGTTGAAGAATTTGCTGCTCATTCAACGTGTTCCTGATGTTGTACTATCGAAAGTGACTAATAATTACCATAACCCATTCTTGTCCCTATTTTATCTGAAATCAATTGAAATATATTACCAGCCCCCCATCGCACCAAAAAAATAAAAATAAAAATAAAAAATATAACAGAAAATGAAGCTGCATTTAATAAGTTAATCCACACTGCCCAAAAATGATTTCTCTAAGGTCTGTTCATAGCATAGACAATGGAGATTTCCTCTGTTTCTGCTCAGTTTTTGCTCTGTTTCTCCAACCTCCTTTGCTCCCTTAAAATACCCAAAAAACATGCATGAATAGAAACATACTCAATGCAATGCTTGAAGGCATCTGAAATGCTTAAAGGCACACTTAGCTGATCTTTACCCATTTATATGAGCAAACTACCCAATAACATATGCATAGTAACGGAAGTCCTCCTAAAAAACTTAATTAAAAGAGAGATCGTAGAGGCCAATCAAATCGCAATCAATACTAGATCGGGTTCATCAAATCAATTCATGACCAAGAAAAAACAACATCCACATAATTTGAGATCAGTGTACCTACAAATGACAAAAAAAAAAAAAAAACAGCAAAAGAGGGGGAATTCAAAGAAATTGGGAAAGAGAGCAAATACCTACTTTTTTTTTAATATAAGCAATAAAAAATTTTTAATCAAAGAATGGGCAGAAATGCCAATTACCAAGATAGTGCCCTAACTAACTAGGACATTTGAAGCAAGAAAGTCATGTAGGTCATGCCAGAAAAATCCACAGCAAAGACCTACTTCTCCTTGGATCTTTGAGAAAACTTGCAAACCAAGAAAAAAAAAGAACTGCGAAGAGAATAAAAAAATAAAGATTGCTAGAGAGCCGGAGAAGGAGATGAAATTGTTGAAGTTGGAAAAAAAAAACACTCAGAATTTGCTGTAAGAAATAGGAACACACACTATAGAAATAGAAAACCAGATTTTTGACACAACTGCTGATTTTTGACACATAGCAAACCATTTACCCAAATAAAGGGTTTCTCTTAAGTCGATTGTGGAGACAATCGCAATATAGTAAACGAGGGAGTACTGTTAAAAAGGCTCGCCATTTGTCTTACCTACGTGACGGTTATGATAGCTTCAAAAAATTTGAGGCCTTTTCTGAACTCACCTGTTTACGTACCTTCTTACCTCTAACGTTGTCATCTCATGGGAGGGGCTATTTGACCGGTTATGTTACTCTTGAACTATTGCCAAAATTACGATGCTTGAGGGTGCTCTCTTTGAATGGTTACCAAATAAACGAGATATCGAATTCAATTGATGATCTGGTCCATCTACGGTATCTTGACCTGTCTCGCACTTGCATCACCAGCTTGCCCGAATCAACGACCAATCTTTACAATTTACAGACATTGTGGTTGGAAGGTTGCGAATATCTAGAGAAACTACCTTCAACATTTGGGAACTTGGTCAACTTACGACACCTCAATATTTCACAAGGAAGATCACTAAAAGCAATGCCTCTGAATATAGGCAAATTAACTTGTCTTCGAACGTTGCCTGATTTCATTGTGGGAAAAGATTGGTGCTCAGGGTTGAAGGAGATAGGATCTTTGTCTCATCTTGAAGGGACACTCTGCATTTCAAGATTGGAGAACGTGATTGAGCTAGAGGATGCAAGGGACATGAATTTAAGTGGTAAGCCCAAACTTGATGTGTTGTCATTGGAATGGAGTCAAGACATCGATGACTCGAAGGATAGAACAAGTGAAAAAGAGTTTCTTAACATGCTACAACCTCACAACCTTTTGAAAGAACTCACTATTAGCTGTTATGGGGGTACAGAATTTCCGACCTGGCTCAACCATCATTTGCTTCCTAAATTAGTGTTATTGACTATTGAAAATTGTAAAAAGTGTACATCATTGCCACCATTGGGAAAACTGCCATCACTCAGAGTCCTTTCGATCCAGGGTATGGCTAGCACGAAGAGTATTGGTTTCGAAATTTGTGGGGATTGGCCGTCACAATCTTTTAGATCCTTGGAGACTCTAAATTTCGAGAATATGCCGGGGTGGGAGAATTGGAATCCTTGTGAAGCATTCTCAAACTTACGTGAACTCTCTATTAAAAATTGTCCCAAGTTGTCGGGAAATTTACCAGATCACCTTCCTTCACTTGAAAATGTTGAGATAGATAGATGTTTGAATTTAATGGTCTCATTCTCGAGCTTTCCAGATCGATGCAAAATAAAAATTGAGGGATCAGAAGGGGTTGCGTGTGAAGGAGAAGTTGATTTTAGCTTGCTACAATTTAAGGATCTTTCAACAATTTCAGAATTTGAATCTCGAATGAAAGTGTTAATTACAATGGGTGTGCTGGCGAATGTACAAAAATTAGAGGTTAACGGATGCAAGGAACTGATGCATTTGTGGTCAAACGCGGTGGTATCATTTCCGCCTCTCCCACATCTTGATTATCTGAGTGTTTCTAATTGTCCAGAACTAGTTTCGTTGGTTGCTAAAGCCCAGCTTCCTCCAGCTCTGAAGGAACTACATATATGGAATTGTAAAAATATTCGGATTTTGATAGACGAGGATGATACCAACAGCTGCGGCAGCAGCGGTGACAACAGCACATCTCTTCTTCGTAGGTTGATGATTCAGGGGTGTCCCTCCCTCAAATTCCTAATATCAAGCGGTGAGTTACCCGCAGCACTTGAAACACTATGGATTAATTCATGTCCAGAGCTAGAGTCAATAGCGAAGGAATTACATCATAATTCATTGCTTCAATCCATTCACATTTGTAGATGTGGAAACCTTAAATCCTTACCCACCGGTATACACTGTCTCAGCCATCTAAGCCATATTAATATTGATGATAGTCCGAGTCTCGATTTCTTCCCGGACGGAGATTTGCTCCCTGTCAACCTGTAAACTCTGCATCTTGACAGTTGCGAGAAAATGCAGGTCGTGGTCAATCTCATACACACCTGCACCTCTCTTCAATTTTTGAGAATGAGGAAATGTCCAAGAGTAATTGTATCCTTTCCAGAAGAAGGTTTTCCCACCAACCTAACATATCTTTCGATCCATGATAGCAGTATCGCTCAGGGCTTGTTTGAGTGGGGATTGCACAGGTTTACCTCTCTCAAACGTTTTCGAATTTGCGATGGATCTTCGCACCTGGTGTCCTTTCCAGAGATGAAGCTGCCTACTTCTTTAATGGCGTTGACCATCGATAACTTTCCGAAATTGAAATACTTGTCTCCCGAGGGCTTTCGAAACCTCACATCACTAAACTTCCTGTGTATCTTAAATTGCAAAAAACTAGCGTCCTTTCCCAAGAAGGGCCTACCTCCCTCACTCCGAAGGCTTTCAATTGTTGATTGTAAAAAGTTGACGTCATTTACAACAAACTGTCTGCCTCTCTCACTCCTGGAACTTTATATCTACGAATGTTCTCAGTTGGAAGAATGGTGCAAGAAAGATCGAAGACGGGAGGGGTCTATGATAGCCCACATCCCTCGCGTTTCATTGAACGATTATTAATTCCTGTTGTAAATTTCTTGTGTATATCTAGCTTCTTAGGACTTAATTGCTAATTCGAGTATTAGTTTCACATTTGTAGGTACATTTGAAATTTCGGGTGCGGATGGTTGATGAATACTGACAAGTTTGTGTGAAGCTTTGGTTGAAATTCATATGGATGTTAGAAATGAATGGTTCATTGATAGAACAATTTAAATATTTTATTTTCAGAGTCTAAAACCAGGATTCATATATCCTAAAGTTTATGCAATTTAAAAAATATACATCACAACTTACTCATAATATTCAGTAAAAAGTCGGTTCTATAAACTATATATCCTTCATAATATATATATATATATATATGTATAATTCAGGACCTTTTTGATCCAGGACCAATTATTTGCTTTTGCAAATCTTGCTAGTTGTTTTTCATCACTTTTACAAAGAAAAACCTTATTTTTAATAAAGACAATGGATTAGTTTAAAAAAAGAAAACCAATCGAAACGTATATATAATTTATAAAGCACTTTTTCTTTAAAGTGAATATTCATCCATCCCTCAAGTAAGATCAATATATATATATTTATATATATATATATATACATTTGAATTTTCACAATATTACACATATTCCTCTTGAAGTTTTCAATAAATATTTTTGTATATAATTCATTAGTCAGTTTCCTGTTACTATGTGTATCGACTCTGAAATTGGTCTTACTATGTGTTATCAGTTAAATATTTCTGAACTCAGTATTGAATCAGATTATGATCTCATTGTTGTAAATTGGTTTAATACTGAATCTCAACCCCTTGGCAATATTTTGATATTTGGAATGATATTTTATAGTTCAAGCACTATTTCCCTTTTAATATAACCCCATGCTTCGAACTTTTGTATACAGTATTCCTCTATCATAAGTGAGAATTATTAATAAAAAATTAGGAGCGTCAGTACCGTTCTCTTTCTTAAAAAATATAGAAATTTATCACATTAGTCATTTTTCTTTTCTCCTGCTTGTTAACTGAATAAATTTATCACAATGTTTCGTTACAGATTGAGAAATTTATCACAATTTATCTCTGGACTGTTTTCAGGGCTTGCCTCGTGGTAGGGGCTCTGCTATAAGCTTTTCAGGGATTGAAGTTACCAGGCATGTGGCCTGGTAAAGATCTTATAGTAAATTATTAGGTTCTCTAAAACTCGTGTGCTGCATGTTAAGAGCACACGCTTTGTAGATTGAGATTGAATTGGAGTGGTTACTTGCAGAAAGGCGTTTGAAAATAGAGCAATACTAATTCTCTATTTTCCTTCTTCGGATATATGTTCTTTTGTTTTTTTCCTGTTAAATATAATTTTTAGTCATTAAAAGAAGGATGAATAGCAAAGTTTGTGGAAGAACTCCCGTAGAGCACACAGCTAAAACATCATTTTCTATCATTTTTTAATAAATTGATGACGTTGTAAGAGTTATCACTTACATTACATAGAAGAACAAGAGAAAGGGAGAGATGGAATGAACAAAGAGAAGTTGTTTAGTAAGAACAAGAATATGCAGAGGAGTGTTTACTATATATAATCAATCAATAGTAACGGTATATGCCTAAGTTGAGATGTAGAATGTAACATGTCCGTGGAACATCTAAATGGTTAAACATGAATCTCAATGTACCTATAGACCCTACAATTGCCCTTATTTATTTGTAGATGAATTGTAGTCCAGTGATGCTAATCCATTCTTTTGCGTTCGAGCATGAGCTTTGAATACTAAAGCAATTGAATTGGGATACAGGAGCAAGGGGAAAAAAAATTAACTATGATAGAGACAATGAGATCAGCTATCTTCTATTCCTTAATTTTATGTCAAGAATTATAAATAGCCTTGTAGTCCTCTCCTCATCCCTTGTCCAAATGAAGGGCCACTTGTCCTATTCGAAAGGAGTAATTGATCCAAACCCAATATCTAGGACGCTTTGAGTTGGGCTTAACTTTGTCCCCAAATGAGCAGGGGGTTGCAAATGATGGATTTTTGTCCTTTTTCATTATGAATGTTCATCCGGGTTGGATAAACCGATTTTGAAATTGTATTTATTTTTAAATAAATTTGACACTTTTATTTAAAATGTTTAAAAAAATTTTGCATTCAAATTCCAGATTTCTAAATTCAAAATCTGGTGAACGTTCATATTTTTCATACTGTTATTCTCTGCAATATGAGCTATAATTGCCCCCATGAGGAAGGTTTAGGCGTGGTAGCCTTTTCTTCTTTTTGGCTAAAGGTGGATGCCATTTTCGATAGCTTTATGCTCTCTCAATTGTTCCTCAACTTTTTTTTTTATATAAAATAAATAAATAAATAAAAATTGTTCCCCTGCTTTTGTCACATGCATACTGTTTAAAACTACTAAAACGTGATCCCTACAATCATATAAAAATATTATTTCTAGTGCAACCCAATTAGTTTTTTTTGTACTAAAAACTTATTGTGCTGTAAAAACTATTATAACTATTCGAATACTCGTTTGTTACTAGTTGCGTCGACAGTTAGCTACCATTTAAAAAAGATGCAAATGACTTCTTTTTGCGTCGTTTTTCAAAAGGACGAAGATATTTTGGACGCAAAAAGCAATTTTTCTTGTTGGATCTCTTCTTTGATTTTTTGCAAGTTATTCCTCTCCTTCAAAATGTATTTCTATTTTATCATTGGCCGGCCCCTAGCCTGATTGCTTGTGTTTTTGTTGTTTGCAATGGGATATTTTATAAATATATTGGATTGCGCTGATATGGTAAGTTAATGCACACATAATTTTTGGTCCTGGAATTGTTGATGGACTGAAGTTGGAGGTATCAACTAATTTTTCATGTTGACTTTAACCTAAAATATGGCACTCTTATTACCTAGCTAATTAGGTAAGTAGAAGACAACCAGGCCTCAAAAGAAATTTACTCTAAATTTAAGCACTCTTTGGTCTATTTTCAGGATTTACCTCGTGGTAGGGGCCTCTTATTGCTCGTTGAAATGTGCTCAATTGGTAATCTTGCTACAAGGAGATCACGTAAAAATCACACAAGATGAGTACTTGTCAAAACTATCCGATGATCGACAACCGTTATTACAAGTTGCATTTCTCTCTCTCTTGTTATTACAAGTTGTCACAAGCTTTTATTAATGAGAGAAAATGATATTTCAGTTCATTCATGATAGAGATAATGATATAATACAGGCTGTGGAATTATAAAGGCAGCAAAACTCGTGGTAGTAGCTCGTGAACACCATTTACAATGTTGGGATGCATACTTGTTGAAATGCACCTAAGACTTTATAAGGTCTGGTTCCCAAGTTTACTTCCACTTATATGATTTTTGATTTGATAGATGAGTGTGGATTTCGCATAAATGAGACCTTAAGTGAGATGAATTTTTAAAGAGTATGTATTTTTCCTTATGTCCATTTTTATCTCCTACTTTTCCCCTCTTATCCCTAGTGCTGGCTTGGTGGGATGGGCCCAAACTAGGACTCGAGTATTTCACACCCACACAATTACAAATTTACAATATCCATATTCTGTAAGTTATGATCAATGCTGACTTCTTCCTTTCTCCACCTTTTGGTATATTTTTTCTTCTTTATTTCTATCTTTTTTAATTCTTCTCTTCTCAAAATATGAGCAAATTAATAGGTCAACTATATTGGAAAAAAACTTCATTTCTTATTTAATTATAATGAATTATATATGATCGTCCCTTGCTAATAGATATACTACATTATAGCAGTTTTTTTCCGAATTTTCTTCATTCCTGACGCTGTGTTTCACTGGTAGAACAATAATTAAATACTTATCAAAACAATCTGATGACAACCGTTCCCTAGATTTTCAATTTGCGTTTCTTTATTGTGTATTAATGAGAGAAAATGAGTTATCCATGCGCGCATGATAAAGGTGTTGAGTTTGTTCCTTGGCTTCAATCCCACATGGGTAGGAAGTGAAGCCACAATAAGCCTCTTGGGCTATATAAGGAGGCTAAGACTTCTTGGTTAGACACACCAACTAACAAGTTATCAAGTAATAACTTGTGAGTAAAATCCTCTATTAGCCTTTTCTTGTAAAAGGGAAAGAGGTGAAAGTTAAAGTTTTCTTAGTGAGAAAATTTTGTGAGTGTCATTTGTGGTGAGGAGAAAAATTGTGTGATTGCAACAATTTTTCACATAGTGTATTTTCTTCTCTGGGTCTGCTGGTTTTTTCTTCCTGCTTTGGGAGTTTCCAGGTAAATTATTGTGTTATTATTATTTCTGTATATCTCTTTATATTCCTGCATAGAGGTGGATCCTGGGGGTGAATTTGGGAGGTCCAAATTCCCAACAATTGGTATCAGAGCTGGGGTCCTCTTTCTTTTGTGGGGTGGAGCTTTGGTATGGTAGTGTGGATACGTACAGTCTAAGGAGGTTCTGTCTAAGGAGATTGGAAATTCTAAGTGTGTCCATTGTGACCCTCCAATCTTTCCTGGGAACCTTGAAGTTCTGTCTAGGAAAGAGAAATCTTTCCTGGGAACTTACTTAGTGAGTACTATTCATTCCTACGGTAAAAGAATCAAGAGCCAAGGTTCGGGTCTAAGGAGATGGCTGGAGCAGACGTGAAAGTATCAGGGATCGAGAAGTTCGATGGCACAGATTATGGATACTGGAGGATGCAGATAGAGGATTACCTATATGGGAAGAAACTTCATCTTCCATTGTTAGGGAAGAAGCCAGAGACCATGGCAGTTGCTGATTGGGACCTGCTAGATCGACAGGTTCTGGGGGTTATTCGACTAACCCTATCGAGATCCGTTGCACACAACGTCATCAAGGAGAAGACGACTGCAGATCTCATAGCGGCTTTGTCAAGTATGTATGAAAAGCCGTCAGCAAATAACAAAGTACATTTGATGAAAAAGTTATTCAACTTGAAAATGTCAGATGGTACGTCTGTTGCACAACATCTAAATGATTTTAATACTATCACAAATCAATTGTCATCTGTTGAAATTGAGTTTGATGATGAAATACGTGCATTGATACTATTGGCCTCACTGCCAAATAGTTGGGAAGCCATGAGAATGGCTGTCAGTAATTCTGCTGGTAAATCAAAATTAAAATATGATGATATTCGTGATTTGATTTTGGCTGAGGAGGTACGCAAGAGGGATTCAGGCGAAATCTCGGGTTCGAGTTCAGCGCTTAATGTTGATTCTCGAGGGAGATCACAAGACAGAAACTCAAACAGAGGCAGATCAAAATCAAAGAACAGGGGCAAGAGCAAGACAAAGCCTGGGCAGCAGGCAACTTGCTGGAATTGTGGCAAGACTGGTCACATAAAAAGGAATTGCAGAAATCCTAAAAAGGAGAATGATAGTGCTAATGTGGTAACTGAAGAAGTACAAGATGCACTATTACTTGCAGTTCATACTCCAGTTGATGACTGGATACTGGATTCAGGAGCTTCTTTCCACACAACTTCCCATCGGGAAATAATGCAAAACTATGTTGCAGGTGATTTTGGGAAGGTGTACTTGGCTGATGGAGAGGCTTTGAATGTGGTGGGAATGGGAGACATTGATATTGCACTCCCTAACAAGAACAAGTGGATCCTGCAGAAAGTCAGACACATTCCTGAGTTGAAGAAGAATCTCATCTCTGTTGGGCAACTCGATGATTGTGGCTATTCAGTAGTGTTCTCCGATAGCACCTGGAAGGTCACTAAAGGGGCATTAGTACTGGCTCGGGGTAAGAAAACTGGTACACTTTATATGACTACTGGTTTGAATAATACTGTTGCTACTACCGTTGCAGAGAGCACAGCAGATTTGTGGCATTGTAGGCTTGGCCATATGAGTCAGAAGGGCATGAAAGAACTACTGGCAAGAGGCAAGCTACCAGAACTAAAGTCAGTTGATCTCAGTACTTGTGAGAGTTGCATTATGGGAAAACAAAAGAAGGTCAGTTTCTTGAAGAGTGGTAGAACACTGAAAACAGGAAAGTTAGATCTTGTGCACACAGACGTGTGGGGACCTTCCCCAGTTGCATCTCTTGGAGGTTCTCGGTACTATGTCACGTTCATTGACGATCACAGCAGGAAGGTATGGGTTTATTTTTTGAAGCATAAATCTGATGTATTTAATGTGTTCAAAAATTGGAAAGCCCTGGTTGAAACAGAGACAGACTTAAAGCTGAAATGCTTGAGGTCTGATAATGGTGGAGAATATATTGATGGAGGATTCAATGAGTACTGTGCAACTCATGGTATCAGAATGGAAAAGACCATTCCTGGAACACCACAACAAAATGGAGTTGCTGAGCGTATGAATAGAACCATTAATGAGCGTGCTAGAAGCATGAGGCTGTACGCTGGATTACCACCTACTTTCTGGGCAGATGCAGTCAGCACTGCTGTGTACTTGATAAACAGAGGGCCATCAGTTCCATTGGATTGTGGACTGCCTGAGGAGGCTTGGAGTGGGAAAGAGGTCAAATTTTCTCACCTTAAAACTTTTGGCTGTCTTTCTTATGTTCTTGTTGATTCTGATGCTCGTAGTAAACTTGAAGCTAAGTCAAAGAAATGTTATTTCATTGGCTATGGAGACGAGGCATTTGGCTATCGTTTCTGGGATGATCAGGGTCGGAAGATTATAAGAAGCAGGAATGTGATATTCAATGAGAAGATTATGTACAAGGATAAGTCCAGTACAGCTGCTGAAGCAGCTCCTCATGAGTTCGAGTTCGAGAACTTGGATGACCTACCAGAGACCACTGTGCAGTGTAGAGATGTGAGTGACGGGGAGAATGGGTCCGATGCACCCGTTCCAATTATTCCGCAATCAGAACCAGAGCCGTCTACTCCTGCAGCTGCAGTTCGCAGGTCAGTTAGGACTATTCGTCCCCCACAGCGTTTCTCACCTACTTTGAATTATATTCTGTTGACAGATGGTGGAGAACCGCAGAGCTACCAGGAAACCTTGCAAGATGAACATTCTAGCAAGTGGAAGCTGGCCATGAAAGATGAGATGGATTCCTTGTTAGGGAATCAGACATGGGAGTTGACAAAACTTCCATCAGGGAAGAAGGCATTGCACAACAAGTGGGTGTACCGGGTAAAGACTGAGCGAGATGGTAGTAAAAGGTACAAGGCCAGACTTGTTGTAAAAGGCTTTCAGCAGAAGCAGGGTATTGATTACTCTGAGATCTTTTCTCCTGTGGTAAAAATCACAACCATCAGGTTAGTGTTGGCTATGGTTACTACTGAAGATCTATTTCTTGAGCAACTAGATGTGAAGACAGCTTTTCTTCATGGAGACCTTGAAGAAGACATCTTCATGCACCAACCTGAGGGGTTTGTAGTACAGGAAAATGAAGATTCAGTTTGCAGACTGAAGAAGAGCTTGTATGGCCTGAAGCAAGCTCCTAGACAGTGGTACAAGAAGTTTGACAGTTTTATGTGCAGTGCAGGATACATCAGATGTCAGGCAGATCACTGCTGCTATGTCAGGCAGTTTGACAATTCTTATATTATCTTGTTGTTATATGTGGATGACATGCTTATTGCAGGGGCTAGTATTGATGAGATCAATAATCTGAAGAAGCAGATGTCAGAGCACTTTGCAATGAAGGATTTGGGAGCTGCAAAGCAAATTCTTGGCATGAGAATTGTTAGGGACAGAGTCAGAGGCACGTTAAGACTCTCTCAGGCTGAGTATGTGAAAAAGGTACTCAGCAGGTTCAATATGGACAAGGCCAAACCAATTGGCACACCTTTAGGCAATCACTTCAGACTCAGTAAGGATCAGTCACCAAAGTCAGAAGAGGAACAAGACTACATGAGTAAGGTTCCTTATGCTTCAGCTATTGGTTCACTTATGTATGCTATGGTTTGCACTAGACCAGATATTGCCCATGCAGTGGGAGTTGTGAGTAGATACATGAGTATCCCGGGAAGACAACATTGGGAAGCAGTAAAGTGGATTTTGAGATACCTAAAAGGCTCCTCAGAAACGTGCTTGTGTTTCTCAGGAGAGGGCTTAGAGGTACAGGGCTATGTTGATGCTGATTTAGCTGGAGATGTTGATAGCAGAAAGAGTACCACAGGGTTTGTCTACACCCTGGGTGGTACTGCAGTTTCATGGGGTTCTAATCTACAAAAGACAGTTTCTTTGTCGACGACAGAAGCTGAGTACATTGCAGTTTCAGAAGCTGCAAAGGAAATGATTTGGCTACAGGGTTTCTTGGAGGAATTGGGCAAAGATATTCAAAAGGGTACTCTCTACAGCGACAATCAGAGTGCAATATTCCTCGCCAAGAACCCAGCATTTCATTCCAGGACTAAGCACATACAGATCAGGTATCACTTCATACGATCATTGGTAGATGATGGACAGTTGTTACTTGAGAAAATTTGTGGAAGTAAGAACCCTGCTGATATGTTGACAAAGAGCGTTACACTTGAGAAACTGAAGCTGTGCGCGACTTCAATTGGTCTTCAAGCATAAAGATAGGGGCAAAAAAAAAAAAAAAAAAAAAAAAAGGTAGCGGAAGCTATGAAGATCTTCATCCAGGTGGAGCATGGCTGTGGGATCAGCCAAAGTCACAAGGTGGAGATTGTTGAGTTTGTTCCTTGGCTTCAATCCCACATGGGTAGGAAGTGAAGCCACAATAAGCCTCTTGGGCTATATAAGGAGGCTAAGACTTCTTGGTTAGACACACCAACTAACAAGTTATCAAGTAATAACTTGTGAGTAAAATCCTCTATTAGCCTTTTCTTGTAAAAGGGAAAGAGGTGAAAGTTAAAGTTTTCTTAGTGAAAAAATTTTATGAGTGTCATTTGTGGTGAGGAGAAAAATTGTGTGATTGCAACAATTTTTCACATAGTGTATTTTCTTCTCTGGGTCTGCTGGTTTTTTCTTCCTGCTTTGGGAGTTTCCAGGTAAATTCTTGTGTTATTATTATTTCTGTATATCTCTTTATATTCCTGCATAGAGGTGGATCCTGGGGGTGAATTTGGGAGGTCCAAATTCCCAACATTGACTCCATTCCAATGACAACACATCAAGTTTGGGCTTACCACTTAAATTCATGTCCCTTGCATCCTCTGGCTCAATCACGTTCTCCAATCTTGAAATGCAGAGTGTCCCTTCAAGATGAGACAAAGATCCTATCTCCTTCAACCCTGAGCAACAATCTTTTCCCACAATGAAAGCAGACAACGTTCGAAGACAAGTTAATTTGCCTATATTCAAAGGCATTGCTTTTAGTGATCTTCCTCGAGAAATATTGAGGTGGCGTAAGTTGACCAGGTTCCCAAATGTTGAAGGTAGTTTTTCTAGACATCTGCAACCTTCCAACAACAATGTCTGTAAATTGTAAAGAGTGGTCGTTGATTCGGGCAAGCTGGTGATGAGAGTGTAAGAAAGGCCAAGATACCGTAGATGGATCAACTCACCAATTGAATTCGATATCTTGTTTATTTGGTAACCATTCAATGAGAGCACTCTCAAGCATCGTAATTTTGGCAATAATTCAAGAGTAACATAACCGGTCAAATAGCCCCACCCATGAGATGACAACGTTAGAGGTAAGAAGGTACGTAAACAGGTGAGTTCAGAAAAGGCCTCAAATTTTTTGAAGCCATCATAATTGTCACGTAGGTAAGACAAATGGCGAGCCTTTTTAACAATACTCCCTCGTTTACTACCCTCAACTCTATCTTCCATTCTAAAGCATGTATTTCCAGCAATCGATTTTGCCAAATCATTGATGAGATCATGCATTACAAATCGAGATTTATTGTTGTTGGACTGTTGGAAAAATGACCTTGATAACAAATCGTGAAAATACTCTTCACCCAATTCTTCCATTTCTTCTTCCTTTTGTCGTTGTTGAATCAAGCCTTCTGCAATCCATAATAAAACCACATGCTTACTCTCAAATTCATAATCTTTAGGGAATATGGAGCAATACGCAAAACATCTCTTCAAATACGAAGGGAGATGGTAATTGCTCAACATAAGAGCTGGAACGATCCCACTTTTCTCCTCTGGAATATCCCATATTTCACTTTTCAATACTTTCTCCCATTCATCACGATTTCGCGGTTTTGAACGTAAGAGGCCTCCAAGGGTTTTCACCGCTAAAGCCAAGCCTTTACATTTTCGAACGATTTCCAAACCAATATCTTTTAGGTGTGCGTGCGAAGAAAAGCCTTCCATCCCCAAGGCATGTTTGGTAAATATGGACATACAAGCATCATTTGACAACAAATCCAACAGGAAAGCTTGAGTGGTACCCATCATACTTGAAATAGCTTGATTTCGAGTTGTGATGATAACTGCACTTCCTGGAGCCCCTTCTTCGAAAGGAGCAAGTAGTATTGTCCAGTCATGATAACTCTCATTCCAAAGATCATCCAGAATGATTAGAAATTTCTTCCCTTTCAGCGTCTCCTTCAAATCAATTTGCAACAAGTTTAGATCATTATTATCGCGAGTTCCAGGGTTGAGAGATCTTAAAATTGTTTTTGTGACCCTGACAGCATCAAAATCTTCAGAAACGCAAGCCCAAGCTTTAAGATCAAACCAACCTTCGACTTCTTTGTCATTGTATATTAACTGTGCAAGTGTTGTCTTTCCAATACCGCCCATGCCAAGTATGGGAATTACAGAAACTTGATTATCACTTGATCCTCGAGCTTGCAATGCCAATAAATCAAGTATAGCCATTTTATCTATGTCCCTGCCATAAACATGAGCTTCATTTACTAAAGAAGTTGGGGCCAGTACTGTCTCTCTTGTTTTTTCTGGCCTCCTGTCCACATGTTCTTTCAAATTGAGTTCACCTTTTTGTGCCACTAGATCTTTAAATCGAGTACCGATGTCCTTGATCTTTGAGTTCAGCCTAGTTCTTAACATAATAGCACTAGGAGTCAAAGTCAAACCACTAAAACAAGCAGGGATGAGATTCCGTACCTTACTAGTACTTGCCTGATTTTCACCCTTCAATTTGCATCGCGAAGCTTCTGTGGCAAACTCATCGAGTATGTCCTCCACGTCGTAGGCCAAGTCTTTGAGATCCTCCAGCCACTCTTTTACTGCACTACTCTCAGCATGTAATTCCTTCTCCTCTGCATCAGCAAGCACCTTTCGAATCGTTGACAACGTCTTGTTCCACTTGTCCAGCGTTTTTTCAAGTCCCTCTCGACGTGCAAAGTCCAGCAACTCAGGTGAAGCCAATCGGTCAAATAACACTTGAAGGAACGCAGCAAGAAAGAGCTCTCCCACCGCCATTGTTTTCTCTTGAGAAAGTAATGAATCAGGAAACGATGCAAAAGATTCACCAAAGAGTCGAAAGAAGTAACCGGTTCTGCCTTGGGAAAAGCTATAAGAGTGCACAAGTCAACAAGTTAATCTGAAGTCTTCGTTGGTTGTTGGGCCGTTGGCTATCATAATTATTATATGCAAAAAAAGAATAAAATTTTTTTAAAAAAGTAAAGGAGCATCTAGAATTTCCATTTGTGAATTTAGCATTTCACTAATATATATATATATATATATATATATAACAAATTTGTTGGATTATTAATCTGAAGTCTAATTCATTGGTTGTTGGCTATCTATTTCGGGGAAGGTGGGTTGTAATTTTGCCGTGGTTGTATCAACTGATGGAATCCATTACCTCTCTCTTCCTCGCACTTTCTATGATATGAAAATTCACAAAAGAGAAAGGTATGCAAGGATAATATAAGTAAGAGGAGCAACCACGAAAAATAGGAGAAAATGAGTGCTCCTTGCCGTACTCGGATTTGTCACGCAGTCCAAATGAGAAGGTCATGGTTGGAAGGCCGCCTTATAAACAAGCTGAGAAATAATGATAATCTATAAATCTATGTACATATTTTGTTCACATTTAAGGAAAAAAAAAACTGGTCTTTTTCACCTGATAAGAGCTTGATCAGAAAAACTTATTTATTATAGAAAAACATGTAAACTTACCAATTAAGGTGAGGAACAAATTTTAAAAAAAAATACATACAAACGGAAGAAAACCCGAGTGCCAGACCTAATAGTCTTCATGCATTTCAACAAGTTTGCATCTCGTCCTTGCCAACAGTATTCCTGACGAGCTACCTCCACGCCCACAATTATTATGTCACCACCTTTTGTTGGGAATTTGGACCTCCCAAATTCACCCCCAGGATCCACCTCTATGCAGGAATATAAAGAGATATACATAAATAATAATAACACAAGAATTTACCTGGAAACTCCCAAAGCAGGAAGAAAAAACCAGCAGACCCAGAGAAGAAAATACACTATGTGAAAAATTGTTGTAATCACACAATTTTTCTCCTCACCACAAATGACACTCACAAAATTTTCTCACTAAGAAAACTTTAACTTTCACCTCTTTCCCTTTTACAAGAAAAGGCTAATAGAGGATTTTACTCACAAGTTATTACTTGATAACTTGTTAGTTGGTGTGTCTAACCAAGAAGTCTTAGCCTCCTTATATAGCCCAAGAGGCTTATTGTGGCTTCACTTCCTACCCATGTGGGATTGAAGCCAAGGAACAAACTCAACAATCTCCACCTTGTGACTTTGGCTGATCCCACAGCCACGCTCCACTTGGATGAAGATCTTCATAGCTTCCGCTACCTTTTTTTTTTTTTTTTTTTTTTTTTGCCCCTATCTTTATGCTTGAAGACCAATTGAAGTCGCGCACAGCTTCAGTTTCTCAAGTGTAACGCTCTTTGTCAACATATCAGCAGGGTTCTTACTTCCACAAATTTTCTCAAGTAACAACTGTCCATCATCTACCAATGATCGTATGAAGTGATACCTGATCTGTATGTGCTTAGTCCTGGAATGAAATGCTGGGTTCTTGGCGAGGAATATTGCACTCTGATTGTCGCTGTAGAGAGTACCCTTTTGAATATCTTTGCCCAATTCCTCCAAGAAACCCTGTAGCCAAATCATTTCCTTTGCAGCTTCTGAAACTGCAATGTACTCAGCTTCTGTCGTCGACAAAGAAACTGTCTTTTGTAGATTAGAACCCCATGAAACTGCAGTACCACCCAGGGTGTAGACAAACCCTGTGGTACTCTTTCTGCTATCAACATCTCCAGCTAAATCAGCATCAACATAGTCCTGTACCTCTAAGCCCTCTCCTGAGAAACACAAGCACGTTTCTGAGGAGCCTTTTAGGTATCTCAAAATCCACTTTACTGCTTCCCAATGTTGTCTTCCCGGGATACTCATGTATCTACTCACAACTCCCACTGCATGGGCAATATCTGGTCTAGTGCAAACCATAGCATACATAAGTGAACCAATAGCTGAAGCATAAGGAACCTTACTCATGTAGTCTTGTTCCTCTTCTGACTTTGGTGACTGATCCTTACTGAGTCTGAAGTGATTGCCTAAAGGTGTGCCAACTGGTTTGGCCTTGTCCATATTGAACCTGCTGAGTACCTTTTTCACATACTCAGCCTGAGAGAGTCTTAACGTGCCTCTGACTCTGTCCCTAACAATTCTCATGCCAAGAATTTGCTTTGCAGCTCCCAAATCCTTCATTGCAAAGTGCTCTGACATCTGCTTCTTCAGATTATTGATCTCATCAATACTAGCCCCTGCAATAAGCATGTCATCCACATATAACAACAAGATAATATAAGAATTGTCAAACTGCCTGACATAGCAGCAGTGATCTGCCTGACATCTGATGTATCCTGCACTGCACATAAAACTGTCAAACTTCTTGTACCACTGTCTAGGAGCTTGCTTCAGGCCATACAAGCTCTTCTTCAGTCTGCAAACTGAATCTTCATTTTCCTGTACTACAAACCCCTCAGGTTGGTGCATGAAGATGTCTTCTTCAAGGTCTCCATGAAGAAAAGCTGTCTTCACATCTAGTTGCTCAAGAAATAGATCTTCAGTAGTAACCATAGCCAACACTAACCTGATGGTTGTGATTTTTACCACAGGAGAAAAGATCTCAGAGTAATCAATACCCTGCTTCTGCTGAAAGCCTTTTACAACAAGTCTGGCCTTGTACCTTTTACTACCATCTCGCTCAGTCTTTACCCGGTACACCCACTTGTTGTGCAATGCCTTCTTCCCTGATGGAAGTTTTGTCAACTCCCATGTCTGATTCCCTAACAAGGAATCCATCTCATCTTTCATGGCCAGCTTCCACTTGCTAGAATGTTCATCTTGCAAGGTTTCCTGGTAGCTCTGCGGTTCTCCACCATCTGTCAACAGAATATAATTCAAAGTAGGTGAGAAACGCTGTGGGGGACGAATAGTCCTAACTGACCTGCGAACTGCAGCTGCAGGAGTAGACGGCTCTGGTTCTGATTGCGGAATAATTGGAACGGGTGCATCGGACCCATTCTCCCCGTCACTCACATCTCTACACTGCACAGTGGTCTCTGGTAGGTCATCCAAGTTCTCGAACTCGAACTCATGAGGAGCTGCTTCAGCAGCTGTACTGGACTTATCCTTGTACATAATCTTCTCATTGAATATCACATTCCTGCTTCTTATAATCTTCCGACCCTGATCATCCCAGAAACGATAGCCAAATGCCTCGTCTCCATAGCCAATGAAATAACATTTCTTTGACTTAGCTTCAAGTTTACTACGAGCATCAGAATCAACAAGAACATAAGAAAGACAGCCAAAAGTTTTAAGGTGAGAAAATTTGACCTCTTTCCCACTCCAAGCCTCCTCAGGCAGTCCACAATCCAATGGAACTGATGGCCCTCTGTTTATCAAGTACACAGCAGTGCTGACTGCATCTGCCCAGAAAGTAGGTGGTAATCCAGCGTACAGCCTCATGCTTCTAGCACGCTCATTAATGGTTCTATTCATACGCTCAGCAACTCCATTTTGTTGTGGTGTTCCAGGAATGGTCTTTTCCATTCTGATACCATGAGTTGCACAGTACTCATTGAATCCTCCATCAATATATTCTCCACCATTATCAGACCTCAAGCATTTCAGCTTTAAGTCTGTCTCTGTTTCAACCAGGGCTTTCCAATTTTTGAACACATTAAATACATCAGATTTATGCTTCAAAAAATAAACCCATACCTTCCTGCTGTGATCGTCAATGAACGTGACATAGTACCGAGAACCTCCAAGAGATGCAACTGGGGAAGGTCCCCACACGTCTGTGTGCACAAGATCTAACTTTCCTGTTTTCAGTGTTCTACCACTCTTCAAGAAACTGACCTTCTTTTGTTTTCCCATAATGCAACTTTCACACGTACTGAGATCAACTGACTTTAGTTCTGGTAGCTTGCCTCTTGCCAGTAGTTCTTTCATGCCCTTCTGACTCATATGGCCAAGCCTACAATGCCACAAATCTGCTGTGCTCTCTGCAACGGTAGTAGCAACAGTATTATTCAAACCAGTAGTCATATAAAGTGTACCAGTTTTCTTACCCCGAGCCAGTACCAATGCCCCTTTAGTGACCTTCCAGGTGCTATCTGAGAACACTACCGAATAGCCACAATCATCGAGTTGCCCAACAGAGATGAGATTCTTCTTCAACTCAGGAATGTGTCTGACTTTCTGCAGGATCCACTTGTTCTTGTTAGGGAGTGCAATATCAATGTCTCCCATTCCCACCACATTCAAAGCCTCTCCATCAGCCAAGTACACCTTCCCAAAATCACCTGCAACATAGTTTTGCATTATTTCCCGATGGGAAGTTGTGTGGAAAGAAGCTCCTGAATCCAGTATCCAGTCATCAACTGGAGTATGAACTGCAAGTAATAGTGCATCTTGTACTTCTTCAGTTACCACATTAGCACTATCATTCTCCTTTTTAGGATTTCTGCAATTCCTTTTTATGTGACCAGTCTTGCCACAATTCCAGCAAGTTGCCTGCTGCCCAGGCTTTGTCTTGCTCTTGCCCCTGTTCTTTGATTTTGATCTGCCTCTGTTTGAGTTTCTGTCTTGTGATCTCCCTCGAGAATCAACATTAAGCGCTGAACTCGAACCCGAGATTTCGCCTGAATCCCTCTTGCGTACCTCCTCAGCCAAAATCAAATCACGAATATCATCATATTTTAATTTTGATTTACCAGCAGAATTACTGACAGCCATTCTCATGGCTTCCCAACTATTTGGCAGTGAGGCCAATAGTATCAATGCACGTATTTCATCATCAAACTCAATTTCAACAGATGACAATTGATTTGTGATAGTATTAAAATCATTTAGATGTTGTGCAACAGACGTACCATCTGACATTTTCAAGTTGAATAACTTTTTCATCAAATGTACTTTGTTATTTGCTGACGGCTTTTCATACATACTTGACAAAGCCGCTATGAGATCTGCAGTCGTCTTCTCCTTGATGACGTTGTGTGCAACGGATCTCGATAGGGTTAGTCGAATAACCCCCAGAACCTGTCGATCTAGCAGGTCCCAATCAGCAACTGCCATGGTCTCTGGCTTCTTCCCTAACAATGGAAGATGAAGTTTCTTCCCATATAGGTAATCCTCTATCTGCATCCTCTAGTATCCATAATCTGTGCCATCGAACTTCTCGATCCCTGATACTTTCACGTCTGCTCCAGCCATCTCCTTAGACCCGAACCTTGGCTCTTGATTCTTTTACCGTAGGAATGAATAGTACTCACTAAGTAAGTTCCCAGGAAAGATTTCTCTTTCCTAGACAGAACTTCAAGGTTCCCAGGAAAGATTGGAGGGTCACAATGGACACACTTAGAATTTCCAATCTTCTTAGACAGAACCTCCTTAGACTGTACGTATCCACACTACCATACCAAAGCTCCACCCCACAAAAGAAAGAGGACCCCAGCTCTGATACCAATTGTTGGGAATTTGGACCTCCCAAATTCACTCCCAGGATCCACCTCTATGCAGGAATATAAAGAGATATACAGAAATAATAATAACACAAGAATTTACCTGGAAACTCCCAAAGCAGGAAGAAAAAACCAGCAGACCCAGAGAAGAAAATACACTATGTGAAAAA
Source organism: Platycarya longipes (assembly GCA_036559045.1). Taxonomy (NCBI): domain Eukaryota; kingdom Viridiplantae; phylum Streptophyta; class Magnoliopsida; order Fagales; family Juglandaceae; genus Platycarya; species Platycarya longipes. The sequence goes on along the minus strand of CM071801.1, from coordinate 39,220,424 downwards.
TTGTTGCAATCACACAATTTTTCTCCTCACCACAAATGACACTCACAAAATTTTCTCACTAAGAAAACTTTAACTTTCACCTCTTTCCCTTTTACAAGAAAAGGCTAATAGAGGATTTTACTCACAAGTTGTTACTTGATAACTTGTTAGTTGGTGTGTCTAACCAAGAAGTCTTAGCCTCCTTATATAGCCCAAGAGGCTTATTGTGGCTTCACTTCCTACCCATGTGGGATTGAAGCCAAGGAACAAACTCAACAGTCAAGACATCGATGACTCAAAGGACAGAACAAGTGAAAAAGAGTTTCTTAACATGCTACAACCTCACAACCTTTTGAAAGAACTCACTATTAGCTGTTATGGGGGTACAGAATTTCCGACCTGGCTCAACCATCATTTGCTTCCTAAATTAGTGTTATTGACTATTGAAAATTGTAAAAAGTGTACATCATTGCCACCATTGGGAAAACTTCCATCACTCAGAGTCCTTTCGATCCAGGGTATGGCTAGCATGAAGAGTATTGGTCCTGAAGTTTGTGGGAATTGTCCGTCACAATCTTTTAGATCCTTGGAGACTCTAAATTTCAAGAATATGCCGGGGTGGGTGAATTGGAATCCTTGTGAAGCATTCTCAAACTTACGTAAACTCTCTATTAAAAATTGTCCCAAGTTGTCGGGAAATTTACCAGATCTCCTTCCTTCACTTGAAAATGTTAGAGATAGATGGATGTTTGAATTTAATGGTCTCAGTCTCGAGCTTTCCAGATCGATGCAAAATAAAAATTGAGGGATCGGGAGGGGTGGCGTGCGAAGGAGAAGTTGATTTTAGGTTTCTAAAATTTAAGGATCTTTCAACAATTTCAGAATTTGAAACTCGAATGAAAGTGTTAATTACAATGGGTGCGCTGGCAAATGTACAAGCATTAGAGGTTAACGGATGCAAGGAACTGATGCATTTGTGGTCAAACGCGGTGGTATCGTTTCCGCCTCTCCCACATCTTGATTATCTGGAGGTTTCTAATTGTCCAGAACTAGTTTCGTTGGTTGCTAAAGGCCGTCAGCTTCCTCCAGCTCTGAAGGAACTATTTGTAAGGGATTGTGAAAATATTCGGATTTTGATAGACGAGGATGATACCAACAACAGCTGTGGTGACAACAGCAGATCTCTGCTTAATAGTTTGATCATTCTGCAGTGTCCCTCCCTCAAATTCCTAATATCAAGCGGTGAGTTACCCGCAGCACTTAAAAAATTATCAATTTGGTCATGTCCAGAGTTAGAGTCAATAGCGAAGGAATTACATCATAATTCATTGCTTCAATCCATTTCCATTAGTAGATGTGGAAACCTTAAATCCTTACCCACCGGTATACACTGTCTCAGCCATATAAGCCATATTGATATTGAGGATTGTACAAGTCTGGATTTCTTCCCGGACGGAGATTTGCTCCCTGTCAACCTGAAAAGTCTGGATCTTGACAGTTGCGAGAAAATGCAAGTCGTGGTCAATCGCATACACACCTGCACCTCTCTTCAAGAATTGAGAATGGGGAAATGTCCAAGAGTAATTGTATCCTTTCCAGAAGAAGGTTTTCCCACCAACCTAACATATTTTTCGATCCATGATAGCAGTATCGCTCAGGGCTTGTTTGAGTGGGGATTGCACAGGTTTACCTCTCTCAAACGTCTTCAAATTTGCGATGGATCTTCGCACCTGGTGTCCTTTCCAGAGATGAAGCTTCCTACTTCTTTAATGGTGTTGACCATCGATAACTTTCCGAAATTGAAATACTTGTCTCCCGAGGGCTTTCGAAACCTCACATCACTTAAAAAACTGGGTATCTTAAATTGCAAAAAACTAGCGTCCTTTCCAAGAAAGGGCCTACCGCCCTCACTCCGAAGTCTTACCATTGTTGATTGTAAAAAGTTGACGTCATTTACAACAAACTGTCTGCCTCTCTCACTCCGGAAACTTTATATCTACGAATGTCCTCACTTGGAAGAATGGTGCAAGAAATATCGAGGAAAGGAGGGGTCTATGATAGCCCACATCCCTCGCGTTTCATTTGACTGTTTTCAATAAATATTGTTGTATATAATTCATTACGTTTTCTCATAATTCTAATTGATTGCTTCGTCAGTTTCCTGTTACTATGTGCATCAATTCTGAAATTGGTCTCACTATGTGTTATGATCAGTTAAATATTTCTGAGCTCATTATTGAATCAGATTATGATCTCATTGTTGTAAATTGATTATGATCTCATTTAAGGATGTTAACCTCATTACTCCTTTTTCTTTTCTCCTCTGGTTAACTGAATAAATTTATCACAAATTTTTCGTTACAATAAGCCTATAAACGATCTATTCTGCTGCTTTTATGAGTCTTTATCAATTAGTGGGATCTATCATATAATTTCTGGTCCTGGAATTGTTTATGGATTGAAGTTAGAAGACATCAATGCCTCAAAGAATAATTTTACTCTAATTTGAGCACTCTCTGGACTGTTTTCAGGGCTTGCCTCGTGGTAGGGGCTCTGTTATAAGCTTTTCAGGGATTGAAGTTACCAGGCATGTGGCCTGGTAAAGATCTTATAGTAAATTATTAGGTTCATCTTGAATCCTTCAACCTGTGACATTATAGCAAACACACTTTTATCAACATAATAGATTACACACTAATCCAGAGTTGTCCTGTCCTAGTGTTGAGTTATATGATAGATATGGCAATAAGACAAACTGCCATGTTACTGAAAGTTGTCCCTCCTGCCCTTCTCAATGCTGAAAAAAGTCTCTCCCACTAGTCCTCTGTCAACTGAAACGCATACTTAAGCATCTCTCAACAACACCAAAAATCAAAACTAAAATTCGAAACTAAAGTAAAAGAAAGAGAATCATTTCTAAGCAGTTCTAAAAATACTCATGTTAATATAACTACACAAAACTCATTGTGAAATTTGATACTGTTTTGATACATAAGTTGTCTAGAAAGTAAGGAGTTAGTAGCAATGTGTATTTTGAAAATTATCAAATTTGGCTTAATCTCTTTCTTTATTTGCTAATATAATTCCAGAATAAAGTTTATCCCTGCCCTCTAGCTAAACAAGTTTAGATTGAAAATTCACAAAAAACTAGAACAAAAGTTTATCCTGCTTTCTATGCATCCAAATTTTAAAAATAATAATAATAATAAGAGAAAGGAAAAGAAGACCTGATTTTCAATGCAATTTCCACTGTCTTGCAGAGCAAAGAACATAGTTATAATCTAATGCCATTATTTCTGGACTGCGCCAACAAATTTGTATTTATTTTGATACAAACAATTGTAAATACAAATTTACAAAGACTATTCTAAGTAAGAATCCTAGAATTAAGGCTAATTGTTAGAGAGTAGTAACATGGAATTTAATGGCTGTTACATCCTTGATTTGAGGCTGAGAATCTGCTTCCATTTTCTTTTGCTTGATTTGAGGATTCTTCCGTTATAAACCGTGCAACCAAATTATATACTTTCCACACATAAAAAGACATTACCTTGTTTACCTTTCCAAAATTTTCCCAGGTATAAAGAGCAATGGCGAACAAACAAAAACATGGAAAGCTATCAGTCAATCCTCAAAGTTCATAAACTCGTGAAGGGGTAAAAGTGGAAAATCAATTAACAAAGAAACCATTATTCACCAAATTATATTCCTTAACTCAAGATGCCCTTACTAAAATCAGAATAAAAATTCTAAATATAAGCCTTACACTCTTCACACCATTTAATCAAATAATTTTACTTTTTTTATTCTTGTTTGTTCTACACTTAAAAGACTCTTTTTACCTAGCTAATTAGTAATTAGGTAAGTAGAAGGCAACAAGGCCTCAAGAATTTGAAAACTGCTACAAACACAAAAAGATTACACAAAAAAAAACTCACAAATTAATGTAGTTTCATAGCATCAATTAGACCTACTTTATAATAAAAATAACTTTATAATCTTTTAACATTTGAAACATTATGGATTTGCTCATATCATGAGTTAAGAGTCAGTAGCAAAGGAATTACATCACAATTCGTTGCTTAAATCCATTGGCATTTTTAATTGTGGAAAGCTGAAATCTTTACCTACCGGTATACACAGTCGACAGTCTTAGCCATCTAAGCGAGATTATAATTGAGGGTAGTCCGAGTCTCGATGTCTTACCGGACGGTGAGTTGCTCCTAGCCAACTTGACAAGGTTTCATCTTGTCAGCTGCGAGAAATTGCAGGCCGTTGTCAATTGCATACATATCTGCACCTCTCTTCAGCATTTGAGAATAGGGAAATATCAAAGAGTAGTTGTATCCTTTCCAGAAGAAGGTTTTCCCACCAACCTATACAACTCTTTCGATTTCTGATAGCAGTATTGCTCAGGGCTTGTTTGAGTGGGGGTTGCACAGGATTACCTCTCTCAAACGTTTTCGAATTTGCGATGTATCTTCGCACCTGCAGGTGTCCTTTCCAGACATGAAGCTGCCTACTTCTCTAATCGAACTGGTGATCGATAACTTTCCAAATCTGGAATACTTGTCTCCCGAGGGCTTTGGAAACCTCACATCACTTGAAGTCCTGTGTATCTTAAATTGCAAAAAACTCGCGTACTTTCCAAAGAAGGGCTTATTTCCCTCACTCTGAAGGCTTTCAATTGTTGATTGTAAAAAGTTGACTTCATTGACAAAGAACTGTCTGCCTCTCTCACTCCTGCAACTTTCAATCTGCAGATGTCCTCTGTTGGAAGAATGCTGCGATCCAGTGTAACTTTGTAACTATTTAATAAAGCGACGATGAGGCGTTGCCCAATTAAAGCTCGTATGGCATATAGATGTAATATGTTGTTGCTAATTGCATTAATCATGCTAGAGATTAGACACACAGATAGAAGTGAGTTTTATAATATGCTTATGCGATTTAAAAATATACTTCACAATTTATTAGCAATGATCAGTAAAAAGTTGGATTCTGTATACTATCCTTCATACCTGTTAAACAATATCACATGAGCTTTTTGATCCTCTAACCAGAAACATCCGCAACAAATTGCTTTTGCAAATCTTGTTAGTTGTTTTTCATGATCACTTTTACAGAGCAGGACCTTATTTTCTAGAGCGACGAGTAAAAAAAAAAAAAAATACAAAACCGAGATATGTGGAGGTCAGTTAAGTATTGGATCAGCTGGGTGGGTATTAAGCTTAAGGCTGCCTCTAGTTTACATGGGAGAGATGTGGCAATTTTGAATATGCTGCAGGTACCAGTTAAGCAGCCTAAGCAGAAAAAGTTCATTGCAGTTTCTTGGCAAAAACCGAATTTGGAATGGTTTAAATTGAGTGTTTATGGTAGTAGTAAAGGGAATCCAGGGGAGTTGGGTGCAGATGGTGAGTTGCGAAATGATAAAGGTTTTTTGCCATTTGCTTTTGCTGCTAGTATTGGTATTGGTATTGGTTCTAATAACAAAGCAGAATTAAATGGCTTTAGTTTTGGGGTTTCGAAAGTGTAAGGAAATGGGTTTTTTATAATGTCATTGTTGAGATGGATTCAAGGCTAGCAGTTTCATGGTTGAGGAGGGGAGTTGTAGTTTTTCATATTTAGAGGACTTTTGGGAGGAAATAAGGTGTCTGATGCAGGGCTTTAATATCCGGTTTCAACATATTTTCAAGGAAGCTAATACTACAGCCGAATGTCTGGCTCGAATGGGTGGAAATGGCTGCAACAGTGTCTGGTCTTCAGTTCAAACTCTTCATTTCCAGCTTATCAATCAATAGTAACGATGCCTAAGTTGAGATGTAGATTGTAACATGTCAGTGGAACATCTAAATGGTTAATCTCATGGTCAATGGGATTAGACTGACTTGCATTTGAATCTAGGAGTTCCAATCTGTTCCGATGTTACTTGAAGTATTCTGACTGATCAATTCATTTATTATAATTTTTTAGTATCCTGTACCAGAACTCTCTTACACATTATGAATTGATGTTAATATGTATTAGTATACCAGATTTATTCCTAGAGTGAGCCACCCTACTACTGGAATGGCATCTGGGAATCCATTTTTTGATGATATGCAGAGCAAACCTGAGGTTATCGATCCTCCTCAAAGCAAAGACATGATGGATGCTGGTGTAATGTGAATGGCTCTGCTTCAAATGCTATAAAACATAATGTGACTGTTTCTAGCAGTGTCCGTGAGCTGTTGAAGTGCCATGTGTGCTTAAATGCAATGTACCCTCCTATTCATCAAGTATGTTTATGTTCTTAACATAAATATGTTAAATTTCACTTATCAATCCATCCTAGAATAAGGTATCTGTCACAGAATCTTTTTAGTTGTTAACAGGGTTTAATGTCCAGGTGTTAATTGAGGGATTTTTTTTTTTTGAAAAGTAATAAAAGTTTTATTCCAAAGATATAGACATAAATCCAAGTACACAGGACGTATATAGAGGAAATACCTACAACTTCCAGAAACAAAAAGAAAACTCCCAATGAGCATTCTTTATTTTCAAAGCATCTCCCATTGAGGGAAATTGAAAATGGTAAGTTTTAATTTATTAGTTGATCTCTCCATTGTTGCAGTGTTCAAATGGTCATACATTGTGTCCTTATATCTTGAAGCGCCTCCCTCCCTTGAAGCTTGCCTCCTTTGAAGCCTTGCCGTTAACCCTTCCTTAGGTATAGATCTCGAACCCTAACCCTAGCTTGCCCCTCCCCTGCATCCCAAAACCCCAACTCTAGAAGAAGGTGATCAAGGGTTCTTGTAATCGGTCACCCATGGGAAGCCAAACATTCTTCAAATTTCGATTTTACCTCATTTTTTAGGCTACAATATATATTCTTCCCTCATTTTCATTTTACATTAAATTTTCTATTTTGCTTGATTACAAGACGCAAAAAATCAAATGCTTTTTCAGTTTAGTTATCTGACTTTCAGTGCTTTATTTGTTTGGAGTTGTTATTGTAGGAACAATGCCGACAATAATTTGTTGGTTTGGCACTTGATGAAATCTGTATGGTTGAGTTTAATCCATAGCAATGCATATGTTTTGTGATTTAAGCTGCAATTTTTACATTTTTGAAAAAATTAGTCTTGAAATAAATAATCAAGCTGCAAGTTTTTTTTCTTTTTCTAGTCCATGGGTATGGATTTTCTACATGCTCTGTTCACTGCCTTCCAAAACTCACGTCCAAACACATTCATTTGTTTATTATATACGAATCTATGATTCTTCATCCATCATCCAAAGAAAACACTGCAATGACAGGGTTTCTACTTAAAAGCCATTATTTTGTCGTGGTTTACATGATTATATCCTCCCCCCCAACGTATACTGATCTGATTTTGACCATGCAATCTTATCTAAATACTGAAAGTTTTATCCTACTAATGTAATGATCTCCGATCCTTTGTCTGCATTAGTCTTATTCTATCTGATTATTAAAAGCTTTATCCTACTAATGTAATTAGTTACATGTAGAACATAATTTTCTTGTTCTTGATTCCTAATCATTATTTTTATCGAAGAGTCCAAAGCAGATTAGTTAAGAATTTAGTCTCTCTCCTTGTTCCTTTAAACTAATATTGTTAGTTAGAAAATTGAACTATTTAATTGAAATATTGACTCTGTCATGTAGTTAACCTCCAAAACCTAGTGCTAAAAATAAAATCATGTTTATAGAAAAATATCCAGACTAGTGGATTGACTTTAGACTAATAATTGCTGGGTGTTCTTTCTCTCAAGAATTTAAAATTGTCAATTTCTTGCAATTAGCCCAGGTCTTGGCCCCTAAAAACAGAGGTTTTTTCCCCTGCATTTAGCCTCTAAAAATCAGTGCAATGATATGGTTGAGTTTTAATTTTTGCAAATTGTTTTTTGAAGCTTTATGGATTTAATATGAGGCATGATGCCATAATATATGGCATGAAAATGGTCTATTTGATATGACTTCTCATTAAATATTCTTATTTTAACTGCAGGTGTATTGTCTGCTTAGGACATGTTAAAACTACAATGGAGAGTAGGCACACTTTGAGCAAATGCATTTATGTTTAATTTTATAATGTAATTTAGCTTCAAACTGGCCAGAATAGAAGTGGGACGTGAAGTTATTCCCATCTACTGGTAATTAGTCTTTCTTATTATAGTTTGTGCCCTTTGGCACTAAGACAAAATGTTAAGAGTCCTTTGGTTTTGTATGATCAAAACAGATAGGTACATTATTTATGCAGCAGTTGGTCCCAGATTTTGTACCTATTTTATTTTTCTTGAAGGAGAACTCCAAGTAATACTCTCATCTTTCCGTTGGAATACAGGTTTAAGTAATGAAAATGTCATTTTTTGACTTTTGGTATTTAATCCAAATGCTTGGTGATTGCAATAGGTGTATGGTGGACATGCAGGAACAACCACTTTGTTGAGCAATTAGTTGTAGGAGACGAGTCAAATCTACCACGTTATTTGAATTGTCTATTGGAAAAAGTTTAGAATAGGATGGGTGTAAAAATGAGTTTTATACTGGCCAATAGTAACGCTCCATGTAGGTGTTTCATGAAGAAATAATTTAGACTTCAGCTCATTGAATCGTCTTATCCAATAGAAATCTCTCTCCCTTTCCCTCTCTCTCTCTGTGCACGACGGAACAAGATGGAACTTGATATGGGATTATTTGCTTTGTATAGAAGACCTTATTTCATCAAATTTCTTTTAAGATAGTGAAAGATTCAAAAATGACATCCAACTTTCTGTGCAAGTTGATGGACCTAGCCCAATTCTATAGAAAAATAAAAGAAATGAAAATACAAAAAACCAATTAGAAGAATATACGAAAAGGATTAGTAGCAGTATGATTTATACAGATAATGTATCTCTCTTTCAATGGTGATGTTATGGACTCTATTATGTGGATTGGTTGTAACGATGGAATGTAGTAAATTGTAAATGAAAGATGTAGAAGGAATGAATGAGTATGCACAGAAAGTGTTTGATTAAAAACTCAATAGAGCCACTAGTATATTGCGAGAGACCTTTGATTTTTGAAAAAACGAAATAAGCAAATAGCCGATGAAGATTTTTAAATATTCAAAGCTTAAGAATACACCTTCCCCAATCGTGTTTGATTGTTTCTGCATTGCCATATTATAATTTTTGTTAAGGTCATAAAAATCGGCCAACAGGTCGGTGTGAGAGAGAATTATTTCCAACCCACTGGTGAAAATCGGCCAACAGGTCGGTGTGAGAGAGAATTATTTCCAACCCACTAGTGAAAATCGGCCAACAGGTCGGTGTGAGAGAAAGAATTATTTCCAACCCACTGGTGCGAGTTGGGCTCCATTTGAGGTTGTTTGGGGCTCCCGGTAAGGTCCCGGCGGGGATTGTACATACGTGATAACAGATGAAATAAAGAGAGATGGACACACAATTTTACGTGGTTCGGCGAATGCCTACGTCCACGGGTGTTTGGAGATGAGAATTCACTATAATGGAGATTTTTACAGTCTCCCATAGCTCACTGTACAGAGAAATATAAATGCATATTCAGATAAATTCGCCGTGCTGCTTTTGGAGAAATCTGGGAAGCCGAGGTTGAAGAAGAAGAAGAAGAGACCCCCCTTGTTCCAGCCGGCCATAGTTCTTTTATAGTCAAGTGAAATATCTGGGCAGATCTTTATCTTTGCGTGTCACAGTCGACTTTCTTTTCCTTACCGTCTCGCTTTTCTTCTCATCTACTCCCAATGTCCATCAGCTCACCTTTCAGTCCCAATAAGTGCCTTTAATTTCATCCCTTTTAGTACCCCGCGAATTCTTAGCAAAAGATATTTTGATGGGAATTCTGTCTGGTTGTCTTGTATCCTGAATTTCGAGCGGTGTAGTCCATGCTATTTACTGGGCCCGAGGTGGTGGGCCACTGAGCTAAGAGAGCTCGGATTGGAGGATTCCCGAGCTGGGATCCTGGACTGGAGGATCTCCGAGCTGGGAGAGCTTGGACCGAAGGTGTCCGAGTTGGGAGCCCCGAGCATGGGGTGAAGGGTGCCGAATGGGTGGAACTCGAACTGCGATGTCTGAGGAGGATGCTCGGATTTCGCCATCTGAGAAGAGTGCTCGGAATCAGCGAGTTGGGGAGCTCGGATTGACGAGCTGGTGGGGCTCGGATTTTGCCATCTGAGAAGTGTGCTCGGAATCAGCGAGCTGGGGAGCTCGGATTGACGAGCTGGTGGGGCTTGGGTTTTGCCATCTGAGAAGCGTGCTCGGAATCAGCGAGCTGGGGGAGCTCGAATTCAGCGAGCAGGGGGAGCTCGAATTCAATGAGCTGGGGGAGCTCGGATTTAACGAGCTGGTGAGATGCTCGGAATCCGACCCTGAATGCACACCATGCCCGTGGAGTGCGCCTCGCCACCTAGTGAACTGGCCGACGGGGAAATTTCTTCGCGTGAGACCCGATGGGAGTACATCGCCCAGGATTCTGTTACTCCGCGTAGGTGGGCAGACTGACCCCGCAGGATTCTGTTACTTCGCGTAGGTGGATAGACCGACCCCGCGGGATTCTGTCACTTCGCGCAAGTGGATTTTTGGGTAGGTTGTGGATGGTCCGACAATTCCGCGAATCGTCAATGAGATTTCGCTATAGTGAGGCGAAGAGCCTGTTCCGTCGCAGTATGAATCATTACATGGGACCTGGCGGGAGTGCATCGCCTAGGGCTCCGCGGGAGGTGTCATCGCGTGAGACTCGGCGGGAGTGCATCGCCTAGGACTCCGCGGGAAATGTCATCGCTTGAGACCCGGCGGGAGTGTATCGCCTAGGACTCCGCGGAAGGTGCCGTCGCGTGAGACTTGGCGGGAATGCATCGCCTAGGGCTCCGCAGGAAATGTCATCGTGTGGGACCCGGTGGGAGTGCATCGCCTAGGACTCCGCGGGAGGTGTCATCGTGTGAGACCTGGCGGGAGTGCATCGCCTAGGGCTCCACGGGAGGTGTCTTCGCGTGAGACCTGGCAGGAGTGCATCGCTTAGGGCTCCGCGGGAGGTGTCATCGCGTGGGTGGATAGACCGACCCCGCAGGAGGTAATAACGCGTCGACGTCCCATGCTACAAGCAACAACTTTATCAGTACAAAGATAAATTCACATATTGTAAGAGAGACAAACTGATGTATTTTTGTCTGTGGAAAAAAATGGTCGAGTGTCGAATGTCGAGTGTTGAATATCTGAACGTCGACTCCCGAGCGAGGAGCTGTGAGATCCTAAGCATTAACTCCCGAGCGTCGTGTTCCAAGTGTCGAGGCATGGGTGGTGGTTGCCTGATTCCTGCAAAAAGGTGAGGAAGATAGCTCTTATAGAGTATGAGCATTTCGAGCTTGTGAGTTTTCCATGAATGAGGTAAGCCCCGAGTTTATAGACAAATGAGAACCCAAGCTGCTTAGTATAGTTCCTGATAACTTTCTAAGGCTGGTGTGCCTGCAAGGAGGGCGTAATTGGTCCCGAGAGGGTGACTAAATTCCATGTCTTGAGGAATGGATCCACGTAAACGAGTCCAGGGGAATCCCAAGAACACAAAGACGTAAATCCTGAGCGTGATGCCGTGGGTTCACGGGTGAGGTGAATTTCCAGATGTGTGTAAGGTGTTTGGCCTGAATATACATGAGTGATGTGAGTTTCGAGTAGTCCAAGGTATGCGAGAAAAATGGTACCCGGGCTAGTAAACCCTGATCTGGTCGAGAGAGTAATCTCGAGTCGGTGGAGTGGTGTTTTATTTTTCGAGTGACACTCCTGAGTAATATCCAAACTGCTTGATGCTCGTTCTCTCGAGTGTATGGGGTTTGGGAGAATTGAGCGCTATTCCCGTGTGCTGTGAGTGTATTCCTGTGCGATGGTATAACCGACCGCACAAGAAATCCCGAGCAATGTATGCGTCTAATTGTGTGGTGGCCCGTGGAAGACAACTGAGCTAGTGGAATTCCGAGTGAAGTGATGCCTGGGCTGGTAACCCTGAGCTGGCTAAGGGTACAACTTCGAGTAGGTTTTTCGTGCAAGGTGGAGCCTTTGTCGTATAGGGAGTATGAATGTAGTAAGTTGGGGTTCGTGTGAAATGTCCTGGGAGAGAGGGAGGGAATCCGACCGCATTTTAATAAAGAGAATCTGGTCGTGTTGTGGTGAGAGGAGTTCCCAGGTTTGCGCTTTCCAAGCTAATTTTTTCGAGCTGGTGTTCTCGGATTGAAGGAGTCTGTATGACAAATCTGGGAGAGAGGGAAGGAGCTTAATGGATTTTCGAGCTGGTAGAGCTCGGACCGAAGAACCTGGAGTCAGTGGAGCTTGCTTCGAGGGCATCCGAGTTTGACGAATACCGAACTGGTATCATCCCCGAGCTGGGGGAGATCCGAGCAAGAGACCAGGTCTAGTGGGCGGCTGGGCCAGTTGGCGTGAGGTGTCCGTGTGTGAGAGGTGGCCCGACCGAGTTGAAGATGCCCGAGAGGTGAAGGGTCCAGAGTGGGTGATGCTGGTGAACTCGAGCTGGCCGAGGGTGTCGACCAAAAGGGCTCGGACTGGAGGTCATGTTCGAGTTGGGATGGCGTCCGTTTATGGTTCCCGAGTAAGGGAGGCTTGGATTGAGGGTGTCCGTGATTGATGAGTTGTGTTCCCGAATGTGTGTAATGTGAGAAAATTCCGATATGAGGGAATCCGATTCGACCTGAGAAAAATTCGAGCTGGGAGAAATCTGAGCTAAGAAAAATCCGAACTGAGAAATTCCGACCGAGCTGGGAGAGGTCCGAGCTAAAAAAACTCCGAGCTAAGAAAATTCCAATATGAGGGAAATTCCGAGCTGAGAAAAATCCGACCGAGCTTGGAGAAATCCAAGCTGAGAAATCCGAGTTGGGTGTACGTAATCCGAGCAGAGAGGAATCCGAGAGGTGCTTCCGAGCACTGAACTGAGTATTTTCGAAGGTATTTCCTGAGCACTGAACTTGGCAGTGGGAGATCCAAGCTGGTGATTGTTATCCCAAGAGGTATTTCTGAGAGGTGGTGGAGATCCAAGAGGCGTATTCGAGTGGTTGGGCTGGTTCGAGAGATGAAGGGTTCCAAGCGGGTGGTGCTAGCGAACCCAAGCTGAGGGAGATCCATTGCCCGTGTGGCGTGAGCATGCTTCCGAAAGAGTGAGTTGTGAGGGCGTGGTGGACTTGTTCTTCCGAGTGTGAGAGATGAATCCCGAGAGGGTAATTCCGAAGGACTTTTCTGAGTTGAAGAATCCCGAGATGGTGTTCGAGTTGGAGGGACTTGGACCGGAGGTTTCTGAGCTGGGGTGGTGTTCGTTCATGGTTCCTGAGTAAGGGAATTTTGAGAGGGGAGCTCCAAGCTGGGATGGCGAGCTGGCAGGAATTTGAGCAGGAGAGGTGGTTGGGCAAGCTGGGAGGCGAGCTTGGTGCCTTGTTTGTGAAATGGGTGGTCTGAGTGTTTGAGAGGCGAGCTAGTGGTCCGGAGGTGGAATTCCGTGCTGAGTGAATAGGCGAGAGTGTATGGCGAGCCGTGAAGGAGATGTGGCGAGCTGGTAGGCTGGCGAGATGGCAAGTGACTTGGGTGAGCATGGTAATCCGGGTGAGCTGTGGGCGAACTGACGAGGCGTGGGCGTGCACCCAATAAGTGGCGGGAGGTTCCAGTGTTAATGAAATATGAGTCGTGTGAGATGCAGTTTAGGCGAGCCTGTACGGTGTTTGGCGAGCTGTGGATAGGGTGATCCATGGGCAAGCTGGCCAAGCCCACGCTGCCGTAGGCGTGGAAAGGCCTTGAGTAAGCTGGTTGGCAGGCCGTGAGGTTGGCGAGCCGTGCGAGTCCATTGAGTGAGTGTGGCGAGACCCGTGTGCGAGCCAGTAAGGATGGCAAAGCCGTTGTGCGAGCTAGTGAGAAGGCAGGTTGTTTGAGGATGGTCTGGGCGAATGCCAGATGAATGGCGGGCCCCCATCTGTGTTGGGTGAGCTGTGTAATTGGCGATCCCACTTTGCCGTAAGAGAGTTGGGCGAGTGGCGAGAGGAATTTTTAGAGAGGTGGCGAGCTGTGAAAAGTTTTGGGCCAGGGTGAGCCATGAGGTTGGCGAGGTGAGGAGGAGCTCGCCTGGCGAGCTGGGTGGCGGGTGTGCATGGTGAGGTCGGCGAGGTGAGGAGTCACCGGCGAGTATGGTGCATGGCGAGCTGGGTCTGCTGCGGGCGAGCTGGATGAGGCAACCCCGTTCAATAACTGTGTGTACCACGGTGAGCTGGAGAGCTAGATGAGCATGCATGGAGACAGAAAACTCCGAGCTGGGATGGCGAGCTGGGCCCGAGTCGCGACTATCCTGAACGGATGGATTTCGGGCATAGTGGGTGGCAGCCCTGGAGGTTTTTGGCGGGCTGGCCACCCTCCGGCGAATCCAGACAGAGCCGGCGACTCCCCTTGGAGTCGCCGGTGGGCCAACCAAGTCGTAGCGGGGCTGGGCCCGAAAGTGGTCGTGCGTAAGGGTGCCGAGCCACCCAGTTACTCCCGGCGAGATGGCCGGTTGGGCCCAAGCTCGTCGGAAACACTCTTCTGGCCGTGACAACGACAAATAAGAAAAGAAATAAATATAAAAATAAGAATGAGGTGGTCGAGCACACTTATCTGGAGAAAATTTTTGTTGAGTCGGTCGGTCGAATACATTTATCCAGTGGGTTAGAAAATTATTATTTTCTCACTACCGATTCTCGCATCCCACAGACGGGGCCACTGTTAAGGTCATAAAAATCGGCCAACAGGTCGGTGTGAGAGAAAGAATTATTTCCAACCCACTGGTGCGAGTTGGGCTCCATTTGAGGTCGTTTGGGGCTCCCGGTGAGGTCCCGGCGGGGATTGTACGTACGTGATAACAGATGAAATAAAGAGAGATGGACACACAATTTTACGTGGTTCGGCAAATGCCTACGTCCACTGGTGTTTGGGGATGAGAATCCACTATAATGGGGATTTTTACAGTCTCCCATAGCTCACTGTACAGAGAAATATAAATGCATATTCAGATAAATTCGCCGTGCTGCTTTTGGAGAAATCTGGGAAGCCGAGGTTGAAGAAGAAGAAGAAGAGACCCCCCTCGTTCCAGCCGGCCAGAGTTTTTTTATAGCCAAGTGAAATATCTGGGCAGATCTTTATCTTTGCGTGTCACAGTCGACTTCCTTTTCCTTACCGTCTCGCTTTTCTTCTCATCTACTCTCAATGTCCATCAGCTCACCTTTCAGTCCCATCATCTGTCCTTTTGTTCCCTTTGTCATAAATGCACAATAAGTGCTTTTAATTTCATCCCTTTCAATTTTATACGATAAAGTTAATACCTTCGAGTTTACATCTTCCGTCGGTAGAAATCCAAAAAGTCGCTGAAACACCTTGATAGTGGTGGATATATTACTCTCTTGCATTGCCTTCTCAGATCTGTTTTCCCTCCTATGCGTCAGGCATGGATGCAAATTTAGCTCCAATTGATAAGCTCGTCAAAAAACCTGTACTCCATCCCTCTCATCTGCTATCTAGGGCACGAGTAGATGAACACGGAGAGAGAGAGCGCTTGGGCTAGGATCGATTTTGGTGCAATAACGTCTAGTAGATTTCTTTCTAAAATGCCTACATGGATAATTGTAAACATAAAAACGATAATTGTAAACATAAGGATTATTCCATCAGGGTCCATTCATTTTCAACTTAAGATTAAGACAACATAGAATTGTAAAGCTAAGATAAGAAACTATTTCGCATTTTCAATACATGAATTACATTCATTACATGTTAGCTGCTATATAATATTGGAAATGAGTGTCGCAGGAATTACACTGCAAATGTATAACTGAGATAGTTTAGATAATACATTGCAGATCAGCTGCAAACAAACGTCTACTATGTGAACTCCTGCTATAAATGTCTTCAGAATCAAGTTCAGGCCTTCACTTGTAATCAATGTCGGCCTGCCAAGTTTCTACTTTTAGGCACAAGATTCCCGTTAGCAAGAAATGAATTGTATTAATAAACATCAAGCAGATTATGAAATACAGAACTGGAAATTTATATCATGTAGTAATGCCTTTTTTTTTTGTAAACAGCAAAAAAGTTGTCATAATTCTTACAATAAATTACATAATAAGAATTTAATTTCAAATTGATCCATTCAAAACATTAATGAATGAGTAATTGTTTTTTCTTTTTCTTTTTTTGATAATTGATTATAAATAATAATAAACAACAACATCCACCTCAATTTGAAGTACATCCAGGAACTTTCTTCATATATATTTTGATAACAGTACTACACATAAACTCGAGTTTTCAGTATCCAAGTCCAAGAGATGCTCTGCAACATATTCACCAGTTCAACACGCCATGAAGAGAACAATCTTCAAGAAAGGAACCTCATATGGTCCCATTTCCATATTCTTATGGCCTCTACTTCACCAAACATCCCAGCTTGGCCAAGAAGATCTAAAGCGAAATACTAAAATGATGGTTAATTAAATTAAGATATTGATGTTAGTAGGAAAGGGAATCCAGGGGAGTTGGGTGCAGATGGTGAGTTGCGAAATGATAAAGGTTTTTTGCAATTTGCTTTTGCTGCTAGTATTGGTATTGGTTCTAATAACAATGCAGAATTGATGGCTTTACTGCTGGGGCTTCGAAAGTGTAAGAAAATGGGTTTTTATTATGTTATTGTTGTGATGGATGATGCTAGTGGTTTCATGGTTGAAAGAGGGGAGTTGTAGTTAATGGTATTTAGAGGACTTCTGGGAGGAAATAAGGTGTCTGATGCAGGGCTTTAATATCCGGTTTCAACATGTTTTCAGGGAAGCTAATATTGTAGTAGATTGTCTAGCTCGAATGGGTGGAAATGGCTGATACAATATCTAGGCCCATGTTACTAAGGTCTTAAATCTTAGGGTTATTTGTGTTGGCAGATAGAGAGAGTGAAGTGAGGAGAAGAAAAAACGTGTGAAGAAAAGGGGGAGAGGAAGAGACTCAAAGAAGAGAGCTCTCATCTAGTTTCAATCGAAAGCTTCGATGTAAGTCATCTGTGGTTCGATTGAGCTGAGATTTTGCAGGAACATTTACAACTCAAGACTCTACAATCTGAACGGTGGAGATCAGATTTTGAGCAGTATTTCTGGTGCTCGAGATCGTGAACAGTAATGCATTTTGGTGCTTCAGATTGTGAACAGTAACACATCTTTGAAAGCTCCGATCTAAGTCGTCTGTGATCCGATTGAGCTGAAATTTTACAGAAACGTTCACAACTCAAGGCTCTACAGTATGAAAGGTGGAGATCATATTTGAAACAGTATTTCTGGTGCTTGATGTCGTGAACAGTAACGCATCTTTGGTGAGCTCTTTCCTAATCACACTGTTTGGTTGCTAAGAAAGTATTTTTCTTGATATCATTGTTGATTGTATGCCTCTAGTGTTATTTAGAGAGAACATTTGTGTACACAAACATTGTTGATGGTAAAAGTTTTAACTGGACTAGGTCCGGTAGTTTTTCCCTTTGCATTGAAGGGTTTTCCACGTAAAAATATTGGCTCTCTATGTGTGTGATTTTTCCTTGTATTGTTCTCTACTCAATTACTTCCTAACAAGTTCACACAAAGTGGGAGATAATTATTTCCGCTGTTTAGATTTCTCCCAACACAGTCTTCGGTTCAAACTCTTCCTTTCCAGCTTATTGGTATCATTAGAATGGTTTGATGATTCATAATAGATTCGAAGTGGCCTCTGATTTACCATATTCAGTCTAGCGAATTTTTAGTAGTGCTTGCAGGGGAGGAGTTTAGGTGCAGGGTATACAGTTTTGTCTTTGTACGTAGTGATTCAATAGTTCTTTTTCGGAATGAGTCGTTGATGCATGGTTTGTATAAGGTATTCCTCTACCAAAAATGAGAGTTTTTAATAATAATGGGGGATCTCCTCCTCCTTTATTTTTTAAAAAGAACAAAAAAAGAAAAAAGAAAAAGAAAAAAAGAAACCTTGGGTGAAATGTATTTTCAAAGAGTACATATTTTTGTGTATCCATAGTTAGTGTGATTGAAATTGTGGCACTTCTACGGTGGTTTTTGGTTGGATTAACCATGAAAATTCAATCTCTTCCTAGCAATGTTATAATTCATTGACAGCAAGACAATAATTTGTTTTCATCTATAGTTTTTTTAAGTTATTCCTTTCCTTTGAAAGTTTACATTTCTAAAGCAAATAAGTTTTTCTCTAAAACTCTTGTCTGCTGCATGTTAATGGTGCAGACTGCACACGCTTTGTAGATTGAGATTGAATTGGAGTGGTTACTTGCAGAAAGGCGTTTGAAAATAGAGCAATAATAATTCTCTATTTTCCTTCTTCGGATATTTGTTCTTTTGTTTTTTTCCTGTTAAATATAATTTTTAGTCATTAAAAGAAGGATGAATAGCAAAGTTTGTGAAAGAACTCTCGTAGAGCACACAGCTGAAACATCATTTTCTATCATTTTTTAATAAATTGATGACGTTGTAAGAGTTATCACTTACATTACATAGAAAAACAAGAGAAAGGGAGAGATGGAATGAACAAAGAGAAGTTGTTTAGTAAGAACAAGAATATGCAGAGGAGTGTTTACTATAAATAATCAATCAATAGTAACGGTATATGCCTAAGTTGAGACGTAGAATGTAACATGTCCGTGGAACATCTAAATGGTTAAACATGAATCTCAATGTACCTATAGACCCTACAATTGCCCTTATGCTGGATCACGAGACTCATCTATTTGTAGATGAATTGTAGTCTGGTGATGCTAATCCTTTTTTCTGCGTTCGTGCATGAGCTTTGGATACTGGAGCAATTGAATTGAGGAAGGGCACAAAATCCAAGAGGAAAAAAAATTAACTATGATAGAGACAATGAGATCAGCTATCTTCTATTCTCTAATTTTATGTAAAGAATTATAGATAGCCTTGTAGTACACTCCTCATCCCTTGTCCAAATGAAGGGCCACTTGTCCTATTCGAAACAGAGTAATCGATCCAAACCCAATACTTAGGACGCTTTGAGTTGGTCTTAACCATGTCCACAAATGAGCAGGGGTTCCAAATGATGGGTTTTGTCCTTTTTCATTATGGGTGTTCATCTGAGTCGGATTAATCGATTTTGAAATTGTATTTATTTTTTAATAAATTTGACACTTTTATTTAAAATGTTCAAAAAAGTTTTGCATCCAAAGTCCAGATTTCTAAATTCAAAATCTGGACGAACACTCATATTTTTCATACTGTTATTCTCCGCAATATGAGCTATAATTGCCCCCAAGAGGAAGGTGTAGGCGTGGTAGCCTTTTCTTCTTTTTGGCTAAAGGTGGATGCCATTTTCGATAGCTTTATACTCTCTCAAATGTTCCCCAGCTTTTCTTATATAAAATAAATAAATAAATAAAAATTATTCCCTACTTTTGTCACATGCATACTGTTTAAAACTACTAAAACGTGATCCCTATAATCATATAAAAATATTATTTCTAGTGCAACCCAATTAGTTTTTCTTGTATTAAAAACTTATTGTGCTGTAAAAACTATAATAACTATTCAAATACCCGTTTGTTACTAGTTGCGTCGACAATTAGCTACCATTTAAAAAACGATGCAAATGGCTTCTTTTTGCGTCAATTTTCAAAAGGACGAAAATATTTTGGACGCAAAAAGTAATTTTTCTTGTTGGATCTCTTTTTTGAGTTTTTGCAAGTTATTCCTCTCCTTCAAAATGTATTTCTATTTTATCATTGGCCTGCCCCTAGCCTGATTGCTTGTGTTTTTGTTGCAATGGGATATTTTATAAATATATTGGATTGTGCTGATATGGTAAGTTAATGCACACATAATTTTTGGTCCTGGAATTGTTGATGGACTGAAGTTGGAGGTATCAACTAATTTTTCATGTTGACTTTAACATAAAATATGGCACTCTTATTACCTAGCTAATTAGGTAAGTAGAAAACAACAAGGCCTCAAAAGAAATTTACTCTTAATTTAAGTACTCTTTGGTCTATTTTCAGGACTTACCTCGTGGTAGGGGCCTCTTATTGCTAGTTGAAATGCGCTCAATTGGTAATCTTGCTTAGAGGAGATCACGTTAAAAATCACACAGGATGAGTACTTGTCAAAACTATCCGATGATCCGACAACCGTTATTACAAGTTGCATTTCTCTCTCTCTTGTTATTACAAGTTGTTACAAGCTTTCATTAATGAGAGAAAATGATATTTCAGTTCATCCATGATAGAGATAATGATATAATATAGGCTGTGGAATTATAAAGGCAGCAAAACCCGTGGTAGTAGCTCGTGAACACCGTTTACAAGGTTGGGATGCATACTTGTTGAAATGCACCTAAGACTATTAGGTCTGGTTCCCAAGTTTACTTCCACTTGTATGATTTTTGATTTGATAGATGAGTGTGGATTTCGTGTTAATGAGACCTTGAGTGAGATGAATTTTTAAAGAGCATGTATTTTTTCTTATGTCCATTCTTATCTCCTACTTTTTCCCTCTTATCCCTAGTGCTGGCCTAGTGGGTTGGGCCCATACTAGGGCTCGATTATTTCACACTCACACAATTACAAATTTACAATATTTCATATTCTGTAAGTTATGATCAACGCTGACTTCTTCCTTTCCCCACCTTTTGGTATATTTTTTCTTCTTTATTTCTATCTTTTTTTAATTCTTCTCTTCTCGAAATATGAGCATATTGATAGGTCAACCATATTGGAAAAAACTTGATTTCTTATTTAATTATAATGAATTATATATGATCGTCCCTTGCTAATAGATCTATTACATTATAGCAGTTTTTTTTTCGAATTTTCTTCATTCCCGACGCTGTGTTTCACTGGTAGAACAATAATTAAATACTTATCAAAACAATCTGATGACAACCGTTCCCTAGACTTTCAATTTGTGTTTCTTTCTCATGTATTAACGAGAGAAAATGATATTTCAGATCATCCATGCACGCATGATAGAGGTGGTGACATAGTAATTGTGGGCCGTGGACGTAGCTCGTCAGGAATACTGATGTAATACCTAGGCCCAAGCCTGGTCTAGCCCCAGACCCATGCCACGCCCAGCCCAGGCCCGAACCGCTTCAGCCCAGCCTCAGGATATGCGAACGACGTCGTCTCTCTCAGCAGATTAGATCTTTTCCGTTTCTTCTCCTTTCTTTCCTTTCTCCCCTTCTGCTTCCGACAATTTCGCATCTCTCAACCGCTGCTCTCAATCGGATCACTCTATATCTCCCCCACGATGTCTTTTTGCTCCTCACGGTTTATAAATTTCAAGAATCACTCTACAAGACGCTTTCACCTCCTTAGCCAACGGTTTGCTCTCTGTTCCTGTGCTGCGACTTCCGGAGTTCCGAACCCATCATGAATTTCCTCTTCGCACGCCGGTGAGAATTCCCTCTCTAATCATCCTTTAATGTTTTTGACCTTTTCTTCTTCCTATCTAATTTCGTTCTGCGCCATTTTAGGTCTTAGAAATTGTGGGGTTTATTTGCGAGCTGTAGAATCGGGTGCTTTGGGTTTTCTTCACCGGAGACGCCATCGTTCAAAGGTAGGAGTTTAATCTCATCTTGATCTTATCCTAATTTTTCTCTTCGAATTCGTGGTACTTGTAACATTCAGAATTTTTAATCACCTTCAACAGATTGTAATTTTCCTCTGTTGGCCTCTGTTTTCGTTCCTTGCAGATTGCTTCTCAATTTCAGGTATGGTTCAAGATTCTTTTGAATAAATGTTCTGTTAAGGGAATTGTCTAGTATAACCCGTTAATTACCGAACCTATTTTTATAGTGAATACTAGGGGTTTTTTTTAAGTATTCAGTGACACATTGGTTGTTATTTTCCTTTTGTACTGCTCCAGTTATTAATTGAGAATGTTTTGAGTTAATACATGATAGTTGGGGTTGATGAATAATGGCTGTATATTGTTGGGAAATTCTTAATCCTTGTGGCTGTGTGGGTTATTATCTTTGCTGGGTTAAGTTAAAGAAATTTTTTTTGGTTAAGGGAGTTTGGTGGCTGGTAGTATGGGGGAAAGGAGACTATTTTGGCGTATCCTCGAATCAGCCAAGTTGACTAAGATGTAGTTATGTACATATTTAGGGCTGATTGCTTTGAAAGAGTGAAACATACTAAAACTTAGTTTGGAACATTAAAATTATAATTATATTTTGGAGGGTTGTATAATTAGTCATTGAAATTTAGTGAATATGTTATGCGTAGGTGACAAGAATCTTAGAGATCAGACTTAAAACTTTGACTATATGTCTCAGGAGTCAGGTAAGCGGGGCTTCTATCCTAGATTTGCATAAAAAAAAAAATTAGCTGAGTTTGGTTTTATAAAATGTGCATATTATGCTTTTAAAAGAAAAATGGGAAAAACGATTTCAGTATATAAATAATTCTGCATCTTCTCATGAAATTTATATGATAGAGAAAAATTTCTTTTGACATAAAATGTGTAAACATGAGCAACATTTAACTTGTTTATAAGATATGCATATGGGCAAACATGGTTTGGAATGTTTACTTGTACATGTGAAATAAAATATTTTTTTAATTTGTTGCTTTTTATTTGAAATGATAAGAAAAAGAAAAACACGTGGTTTGATATGTTATGTTCATGGAAAATCTTTGACATGCTTATCTGTTGGTCTTGGTTTCTGAATATGGTTTTGATATGTGTATATGGTTTCACGTGATATAGTTGGTACCACCATGATATGATATGATAGGAGTGCAATCACTTTGGAAACAAAATGATCCTTATATGTGTTTATTTCCTATGTGCACACTCTGGGCTCCAAAAACGAATGAGAGAAAGTCTCACAATATGATACCGCCTGGTTTGGCCACCGGGGATAATACAACCCTACCACGAGGGTTAAACATGGTATATGTTTTGGAATATTGATGAGATGTTACAGTTACTTGTGCTAAAGTATTTTGGTATAAAAAGTTGGTTTTGTGTATACTTTATGAAAAATAAAGGTTCACTCAGTTTTTAATTGGTTTATAAGTTTTGGAGTTGTTTCCTTTGAAAAAAAGTTTTTTCGTTACATGCTTAATATTTTTATTAAAAATGCTCATGATTTACATACTAGTATATGTGTTTTGCTTACTGAGTTGTGGATGAACTCACCCCTTTATCTATATACATTTCAGATGAAGTGGAGGTCTCGACTAAGGAACAAGATTAATATGTTGGAACCAGGATAAGCGGTTACCTTTTGGTTGAAGTGAAGACGACATTTATTGATTTGTTGTTACGTTATTTAGCATGAATAGATCCAAGTGTTGGTAGAATATTTTTTATGGGGAGTTTGTGGACCCTATGTGATGGCATTATTTTTTTAATGTATGAACTTTGTGGATATTTAGGATTTGATTGTCTTATAAAATTTGGAAATGAGTAATTATTGTAGATTACCGATAAAATATTTTGAGATAGTATTTGTAAATGAAAATATGTCAAATCAAACAGGTTGATCTTCAGGACTCTCTACGAGTACGGGGTGTCACAATCGGCAAGGACGAGATGCAAACTTGTTGAAATGCATGAAGACTGTTAGGTCTGGCTTTCGGGTTTTCTTCCGTTTGTATGTATTTTTTTTTTAATTTGTTCCTCTCCTTAATTAGTAAGTTTACATGTTTTTCTAAAATAAATAAGTTTTTCTGATCAAGCTCTTATCAGGTGAAAAATACCAGTTTTTTTTTTTTTTAAATGTGAACAAAATATGTACATAGATTTATAGATTATCATTATTTCTCATTTTCTCCTATTTTTCGTAGTTGCTCCTCTTACTTATATTATCCTTGCATACCTTTCTCTTTTGTGAATTTTCATATCATAGAAAGTGCGAGGAACAGAGAGGTAATGGATTCCATCCGTTGATACAACCGCGGCAAAATTACAACCCACCTTCCCCGAAATAGATAGCCAACAACCAATGAAGACTTCAGATTAATAATCCAACAAATTTGTTATATATATATATATATATATATATATATATACATATATTAGTGAAATGCTAAATTCCCAAATGGAAATTCTAGATACTCCTTTACTTTTTTAAAAAATTTTATTTTTTTTATTTTTTTTTGCATATAATAATTAAATATATATCTTATAATGATATCGTATTTTTTTGATAAAAATATTTTTAAAAGTATTAAAAAATATGTATTTATATATATATATATAATTATATAAAAAGATAAATGATAAAAACTGAACTGACGTGTTCTGGTGGGGATCCATGGCTCCAGAGCCACTCATTTATATTATCATTCCCTTTTCTGATCCTCTGTGAATTATCTTTCGTGAAGTCATACCATAGAAAGTGCGTGGAAGAGAGAGGCAATAGATTGCATCCGTTGATAGCCAACAACCAACGAAGACTTCAGATTAACTTCTTGACTTTTGCAAGCACTCTTATAGCTTTTCCCAAGGCAGAACCGGTTACTTCTTTCGACTCTTTGGTGAATCTTTTGCATCGTTTCCTGATTCATTACTTTCTCAAGAGAAAATGTAACACTCCGTACTTGTAGGGGAACTTGAAAATAACCTATTTGACTTTGACATATTTCTATCTACAAATACTATCTAAAAATATATTTAATCAATAATTGACAAATAATTCCTCATCTCCAAAATTTTAAAATAATTAAATCCTAAATATCCATAAAGTTCATACATTAAACAAAATAATACCATCATATACGGTCCACGAACTCCCCATAAAAAAAATATCCTACTAACACTTTGATCTATTCATGCTAAATAACGTAACAACAAAATAATAAATATCGTCTTCACTTCAATCCCAAAGATAACCGCCTATCCTGGTCCCAACATATTAACCTTGGTCTTCAGTCGAGACCTCCACTTCATCTGAAATGTATATAGATAAGGGGGTGAGTTCATCCACAACTCAATAAGCAAAACACCTATACTAGTATGTAAATCATGAGCATTTTTAATAAAATCTTTAAGCAAGTAACGGAAAAAAACTTTTATTCAAAGGAAGCAATTCCAAAACTTATAAACCAACCAAAAGCTGAGCGAACCTTTATTTTTCATAAAGTATACTCAAAAACCAACTTTTTATACCCAAAACACTTTGGCAAAAATAACTGTAACATCTCATCTATTTCCAAAACATATACCATGTTTAATCCCTGTGGTAGGGTTGTGCTATCCCCAGTGGCCAAACCAGGCAGTATCATATTGTGAGACTTTCCTTCATTCGTTCTCGGAGTCCCGAGTGTGCACATAGGAAAGAAACACATAAAAAGGATCACTTTGTTTCCAAAGTGATTGCACTCCTATCATATCGTATCATGGAGATACCAACCATATCACGTGAATCCATACAATCATGTCAGAACCATATTCAGAAATAAAGATAAACAGATAAGTATGCTAAAGATTTTTCCGTAAACATATCATATTAAGCCACTTGTTTTTCACTTTCTTATCCATTTCCATATAAGCCAAAAACACAACAAAACATATTATTTTACATGCACAAGATAGTATCAAAAATTAATGTTCGCACTTATGCATAGCTCAGAAACATGTCAAATATTGCTCATGTCTACACATTTCATGTCAAAAGAAAATTTTCTCTATCGTATAAATTTTCATGAGCGAATGCATAAAACATATACTGAGGTTGTTTTCACCTTTTTCTTTAAAAAGCAGAACATGCACATTTTATAAAAAAACCAATCTCAAACAAATTTTTTTTTAATGTAAATCTAGGATAGGAGCCCCGCTTACTTGACTTCTGTAGCGAATTATCAAAATTTCGAGTCCGATCTCTAAGATTCTCGTCGCCTATTTATAAAAAAAAATACTCAACATTAACGGCCAGCAAACCCAATCTATGTATATACAAAAATGATAATCTAATGTTCCTAATCTGAAAAATTTGCAAAACTCATTTCTTCAAACTACACTAGCTTAAAACGTTACAATTTACTACAAATATCAAATCAAACAACACCAATTTAACATGCTGACCAGCCCCAACATCTGGGTTGTTATCCCACGCTCACATGAATATATATTCCTAACTTTTCAGCTTACAAACCCAACGAGACCAGTCACCCAAAAATCATTTAGCAACATAATTATTGACCTCAACACAACCAATCGGTCTAGCCAGCCACACAACATTTTTACTCGATTAAGACCAACCAGCCAAACAACATTTTACACGATTAAAACCAACCAGCCAAACAACATTTTACTCGATTAAAACCAACCAGCCCAACAACACAGCCATAAAATTTTGAATCCTTCCAAAATCCATGAACATACTCATGAAACTCCTACCCTTATTCGCATGCATTATAGAGTAGAAAGGCCTTGAAAATAAAATACCTCAATTCACTTGTAGCTTTAGAACCCGAGAGTCACGCACTTCCAAAGGAGGAGAAATTGCCGATGTGTAAATCTGGAGTTGTAACTACCCTAATCTCCACAAGAAAAACACAACGGAACAAAGAGAAGTGAAGTTAAAAAAAATCCTACATTCTGCTATGATGGCCTATCGGCCCGAGAGTATCTCCCCCCCCCCCCCCAAGCAATCAACGTTAAAACCAGAACCCCATATCGAAATCGTATAATGACGGAAGAAATTTAGAGCAAGGAGGAGATCATCAGCTTACCGGCGCGAAATTGGGTGAACGAGAACAGGGCAGTCGGCGATGGAGAGACCCAGCCAGAGGAATAATTTGCCGAAGGAGGAGGGAGAGAGTCTGGGTGATGATAGATCCGTAGCACCCCAAACAAATATTCGAGAAGTGGGCGGGAGCACTTTCATCTTGTTGCAACAACCGCTGGAACGTGGAGCTGCTTGCGGGAAGTGCGGACGAGAAGAACAGAGTGATAACCAACAGAAGCAGAAGGGAAAGAAAGAAAGAAAAGAAAAGAAAAGAAAAGAAGAGAAAGAAGAAGGGCGGAAATCAATTACCTGGGGTGAAACGGCGTCGTTTCGGTGCTGGGCCGGGTTTTAATGTGCCGAAATGGGCCTGGGCTGCGGGCCTTACATCCTCCCCTCCTAAAAAAAAATTCCGTCCTCAGAATTTGCTACAAGAGTTCATATTCCTCGTTGAAGATATGCGGATATTTTTCTCGCATTTCCTCCTCGAGTTCCCAGGAAGCTTCACTGCTGGTATGATTACTCCACAAAACCTTAACCATGGGGATGCTACGGTTCCGCAGCATGTGTGCTTTCTTTTCCAAGATCCGCACTGGTTCTTTAATATATGTCATATCTTCTTGAATCTGTAGCGGCTCATAATGAATGATGTGAGCTGGATCAGGAATATACTTTCTCAGCATGGACACATGCAATACGTTATGCACTCCCACAAGATTCGGAGGAAGTGCTAACTTATATGCCAATGGTCCAACTCGCTCAAGAATCTCAAAGGGCTCAATATATCTAGGGCTCGACTTGCCCTTACTTCCAAATCTCAAAACCCCTTTCATTGGTCCGATTGAGCTGAAATTTTGCAGGAACGTTCACAACTCAAGACTTTACAATCTGAACGGTAAAATCAGATTTGGAACAGTATTTTTGGTGCTCGAGGTTGTTAACAGTAACGCATATTTGGTGAGTTCTTTCCTAATCACACTGGGTGGTTGCCAAGAAAGTGTTTTTCTTGATATCATTGTTGATTGCATGCCTCTAGTGTAGAGAGAACATTTGTGTACACAAATATTGTTGACAGTGAAAGTTTTAACTGGACTAGGTCCCGTTGTTTTTCTCTTTGCATTAAAGGATTTTCCATGTGAAAATATTGGCTTTCTGTGTGTGTGATTTTTTCTTGTATTGTTCTCTACTCAATTACTTCCTAACAGGTTCATGCAAAGTAAGAGATAATTATTTTTGCAGTTTAGATTTCTCCCAACATAGTCTTCGGTTCAAACTCTTCCTTTCCAGCTTATTGGTATCATTAGAACGGTTTGATGATTCATAATAGATTCAAAGTGGCCTCTGATTTACCATATTCAGTTTAGCAAATTTTTAGTAGTGCTTGCAGGGGAGGAGTTTAGGTGCCGGGTATACGGTTTTGTCTTTGTACGTAGTGATTCAATAGTTCTTTTTTGGAATAAGTCGTTGATGCATGGTTTGTATAAGGTATTCCTCAACCAAAAATTAGAGTTTTTAATAATAATGGGGGATCTCCTCCTCCTTTATTTTTTAAAAAAGAACAAAAAAAGAAAAAAGAAAAAGAAAAAAAGAAACCTTGGGTGAAATGTATTTTCAAAGAGTACATATTTTTGTGTATCCATAGTTAGTGTGATTGAAATTGTGGCACTTCTACGGTGGTTTTGGTTGGATTAACCATGAAAATTCAATCTCTTCCTAGCAATGTTATAATTCATTGACAGCAAGACAATAATTTGTTTTCATCTATAGTTTTTTTAAGTTATTCCTTTCCTTTGAAAGTTTACATTTCTA
This sequence comes from Platycarya longipes, assembly GCA_036559045.1. Classification (NCBI taxonomy): domain Eukaryota; kingdom Viridiplantae; phylum Streptophyta; class Magnoliopsida; order Fagales; family Juglandaceae; genus Platycarya; species Platycarya longipes. Next base: position 39,191,885 of record CM071801.1, on the reverse strand, counting down.
AAACAAATAAGTTTTTCTCTAAAACTCTTATATGCTGCATGTTAAGAGCACACGCTTTGTAGACTGAGATTGAATTGGAGTGGTTACTTGCAGAAATGCGTTTGAAAATAGAGCAATAATAATTTCTCTATTTTCTTTCTTTGGATATATGTTCTTTTGTTTTTTTCCTGTTAAATTTAATTTTGAGTCATTAAAAGAAGGACGAATAGCAAAGTTTGTGAAAGAACTCCCGTAGAGCACATAGCTGAAACATCATTTTCTATCATTTTTTAATAAATTGATGACGTTGTAAGAGTTATCACTTACGTTACATAGAAGAACAAGAGAGAGGGAGAGATGGAACGAACAAAGAGAAGTTGTTTAGTAAGAACAAGAATATGCAGATGAGTGTTTACTATAAATAATCAATCAATAGTAACGGTATATGCCTAAGTTGAGATGTAGAATGTAACATATCCGTGGAACATCTAAATGGTTAAACATGAATCTCAATGTACCTATAGACCCTACAATTGCCCTTATGCTAGATCACGAGACTTATTTATTTGTAGATGAATTGTAGTCTGGTGATGCTAATCCTTTCTTTTGCGTTCGAGCATGAGCTTTGGATACAGGAGCAATTGAATTGGGATACAGGAGCAATTGAATTGGGATACAAGAGCAAGAGGAAAAAAAATTAACTATGATAGAGACAATGAGATCAGCTATCTTCTATTCCTTAATTTTATGTCAAGAATTATAGATAGCCTTGTAGTCCTCTCCTCATCCCTTGTCCAAATGAAGGGCCACTTGTCCTATTCGAAACGAGTAATTGATCCAAACTCAATATCTAGGACGCTTTGAGTTGGTCTTAACCTTGTCCCCAAATGAGCAGGGGGTTGCAAATGATGGATTTTTGTCCTTTTTCATTATGGGTGTTCATCCGGGTCGGATAAACCGATTTTGAAATTGTATTTATTTTTTAATAAATTTGACACTTTTATTTAAAATGTTCAATAAAAATTTGCATCCAAATTTTAGATTTCTAAATTCAAAATCTGGACGAACACTCATATTTTTCATACTGTTATTCTCTGCAATATGAGCTATAATTGCCCCCAAGAGGAAGGTGTAGGCGTGGTAGCCTTTTCTTCTTTTTGGCTAAAGGTGGATGCCATTTTCGATAGCTTTATGCTCTCTCAATTGTTCCCCGGCTTTTCTTATATAAAATAAATAAATAAATAAATAAAAATTATTCCCCTGCTTTTGTCACATGCATACTGTTTAAAACTACTAGAACGTGATCCCTATAATCATATAAAAATATTATTTCTAGTGCAACCCAATTAGTTTTTTTTGTATTAAAAACTTATTGTGCTGTAAAAAGTATAATAACTATTCGAATACCCGTTTGTTACTAGTTGCGTCGACAGTTAACTACCATTTAAAAAATGATGCAACTGGCTTCTTTTTGCGTCGATTTTCAAAAGGACGAAAATATTTTGGATGCAAAAAGCAATTTTTCTTGTTGGGTCTCTTCTTTGATTTTTTGCAAGTTATTCCTCTCCTTCAAAATGTATTTCTATTTTATCATTGGCCGGCCCCTAGCCTGATTGCTATTGTTTTTGTTGTTTGCAATGGGATATTTTATAAATATATTGGATTGCACTGATATGGTAAGTTAATGCACACATAATTTTTGGTCCTGGAATTGTTGATGGACTGAAGTTGGAGGTATCAACTAATTTTTCATTTTGACTTTAACCTAAAATACTAATTAGGTAAGTAGAAAACAACCAGGCCTCAAAAGAAATTTATTCTTAATTTAAGCACTCTTTGGTCTGTTTTCAGGGTTTACCTCGTGGTAGGGGCCTCTTATAGCTCGTTAAAATGCACTCAATTGGTAATCTTGCTAAAAGGAGATCACGTTAAAAATAACACAGGATGAGTACTTGTCAAAACTATCCGATGATCGACAACCGTTATTATAAGTTGCATTTCTCTCTCTCTTGTTATTACAAGTTGTCACAAGCTTTCATTAATGAGAGAAAATGATATTTCAGTTTATCCATGATAGAGATAATGATATAATATAGGCTGTGGAATTATAAAGGCAGCAAAACCCGTGATAGTAGCTCGTGAACACCGTTTACAAGGTTGGGATGCATACTTGTTGAAATGCACCTAAGACTTTATTAGGTCTGGTTCCCAAGTTTACTTACACTTGTATGATTTTTGATTTGATAGATGAGTGTGGATTTCGTGTAAATGAGACCTTGAGTAAGATGAATTTTTAAAGAGCATGTATTTTTTTTTATGTCTATTCTTATCTCCTACTTTTTTCCTCTCTTATCCCTATTGCTGGCCTGGTGGGTTGGGCCCAAACTAGGGCTCGAGTATTTCACACCCACACAATTACAAATTTACAATATTTCATATTCTGTAAGTTATGATCAACGCTGACTTCTTCCTTTCCCCACCTTTTGGTATATTTTTTCTTCTTTATTTCTATCTGTTTTAATTTTCTTTTCTCAAAATATGAGCAAATTAATAGGTCAACCATATTGGAAAAAAACTTGATTTCTTATTTAATTATAATGAATTATATATGATCGTCCCCTGCTAATAAATATATTACATTATAGCAGTTTTTTTTCGAATTTTCTTCATTTCCGACACTGTGTTTCACTGGTAGAACAATAATTAAATACTTATCAAAACAATCTGATAACAACCGTTCCCTAGATTTTCAATTTGCATTTCTTTCTTGTGTATTAATGAGAGAAAATGAGTCATCCATGCGCGCATGATAGAGGTGGTGACATAATAATTGTGGGCCGTGGAGGTAGCTCGTCAGGAATACTGTTGGCAAGGACGAGATGCAAACTTGTTGAAATGCATGAAGACTATTAGGTCTGGCTCTCGGGTTTTTTTCTGTTTGTATGTATTTTTTTTTAAATTTGTTCCTCTCCTTATTTAGTAAGTTTACATGTTTTTCTAAAATAAATAAGTTTTTCTGATCAAGCTCTTATCAGGTGAAAAATACCAGTTTTTTTTTTTAAATGTGAACAAAATATGTACATAGAATTATAAATTACCATTATTTCTCGCACTACAAGAAAAATAAGTTTTTATGGTCATTTAATTGTGACCAAATGACTATTTATAATTAATTTTAATTGTAAATAATCATTTGGTCGCAATTAAATAGCCAAAAATAAGTAGTTTTCTTATAGTGTAAATTTGTTTATAAGGCGGCCTTCCAACCATGACCTTCTCATTTGGACTGCGTGGCAAATCCGATTACGGCAAGGAGCACTCATTTTCTCCTATTTTTCGTAGTTGCTCCTCTTACTTATATTATCCTTGCATACCTTTCTCTTTTGTGAATTTTCATATCATAGAAAGTGCGAGGAAGAGAGATGTAATGGATTCCATCCGTTGATACAACCACGGCAAAATTACAACCCACCTTCCCCGAAATAGATAGCCAACATGGCAACAACCAATGAAGACTTCAGATTAATAATCCAACAAATTTGTTATATATATTTATATATATATATATATATATTAGTGAAATGCTAAATTCACAAATGGAAATTCTAGATGCTCCTTTACTTTTTAAAAAAAATTTTATTTTTATTTTTGCATATAATAATTAAATATATATCTTATAATGATATCGTATTTTTTTGATAAAAATATTTTTAAAAGTATTAAAAAATATGTATTTATATATATATATATATATATAATTATATAAAAAGATAAATGATAAAAACTGAACTGACATGTTCTGCTGGTGGGGATCCATGGCTCCAGAGCCACTCATTTATATTATCATTGCCTTTTCTGATCCTTTGTGAATTATCTTTCGTGAAGTCATACCATAGAAAGTGCGTGTAAGAGAGAGGCAATAGATTGCATCCGTTGATAGCCAACAACCAACGAAGACTTCAGATTAACTTGTTGACTTGTGCAAGCACTCTTATAGCTTTTCCCAAGGCAGAACCGGTTACTTCTTTCGACTCTTTGGTGAATCTTTTGCATCGTTTCCTGATTCATTACTTTCTCAAGAGAAAACAATGGCGGTGGGAGAGCTCTTTCTTGCTGCAATCCTTCAAGTGTTATTTGACCGATTGGCTTCACCTGAGTTGCTGGCCTTTGCACGTCGAGAGGGACTTGAAAAAACGCTGGACAAGTGGAACAAGACGTTGTCAACGATTCGAAAGGTGCTTGCTGATGCAGAGGAGACGGAATTACATGCTGAGACTAGTAGTGCAATAAAAGAGTGGCTGGAGGATCTCAAAGACTTGACCTACGACGTGGAGGACATACTCGATGAGTTTACCACAGAAGCTAAGCGACCCAAATTGAAGGGTAAAAATCAGGAAAGTGCTAGCAAGGTACGAAATCTTATCCCTGCTTATTTGAGTGGTTTGAATCCTAGTGCTATTAAGTTAAGAACTAGGCTGGAGTCAAATATCAAGGACATCAGTGCTCGATTTGAAGATCTAGCAGCACAAAAAGAGAAACTCAATTTGAAAGAACATGTGTACAGGAGGTCAGAAAAAAGAAGAGGGACAATACTGGCCCCAACTTCTTTACCGAACGAAGTTGTTTATGGCAGGGACGAAGATAAAAAGGCTTTACTTGATTTATTTCTGAGTCGAGGATCAAGCGATAAAGTGTCTGTGATTCCAATCGTTGGTATGGGGGGTATTGGAAAGACAACCCTCGCCCAGTTTGTATACAATGATGCGGAAGTTAAAAGCTCGTTTCGTCTTAGAGCTTGGACTTGCGTTTCTGAAGATTTTGATGCTATAAGGGTCACAAAATCCATTTTAAAATCTCTTAGCCATGGAAGCAATGATGATATTGATCTAAATTTGCTACAAATCAAGTTAAGCGAGGTTCTAAAAGGGAAGAAATTTCTAGTCATTTTGGATGATCTTTGGAATGAGAATTATCATGATTGGACAATCCTACTTACTCCTTTCAATGCCGGCGCTCCAGGAAGTGTAGTTATCATCACAACTCGTAATCAAGGTGTTTCAAGTATGACAGGTACCACTCAAGCTTACCAGCTGGATTTGTTGTCAAATGAAGCTTCTGTGTCCGTATTTACCCAGCATGCCTTGGGGGTAGAAGACTTTTCTTCGCATGCACATCTCAAAGACATTGGTTTGGAAATCGTTCGAAAATGTAAAGGCTTGGCTTTAGCGGTGAAAACCCTTGGAGGTCTTTTACGTTCAAAACCGCAAGATCGTGATGAGTGGGAGGAAGTATTGAAAAGCGAGATATGGGATATTCCAAAGAAGAAAAGTGATATCGTTCCAGCTCTTATGTTGAGCTACTACCATCTCCCGTCGGATTTAAAGAGATGCTTTGAATACTGTTCTATATTCCCTAAAGATTATGAATTCGAGGAGAAGCAGGTGGTTCTATTATGGATGGCAGAAGGCTTGATTCAACCACGACAAAAAGAAAAAGAAATGGAAGATTTGAGTAAACAGTATTTTCGCGATTTGTTATCAAGGTCATTTTTCCAACAATCCAACAACAATAAATCTCGATTTGTGATGCATGACCTCATCAATGATTTGGCAAAATCGATTGCTGGAAATACATGCTTTAGAGTGGAAGATAGAGTTGAGGGTAGTAAACGAGGGAGTACTGTTAAAAAGACTCGCCATTTGTCTTACCTACGTGACTTTTATGATGGCTTTAAAAAATTTGAGGCATTTTCTGACCTCACATGTTTACGTACCTTCTTACCTCTAACGTTGTCATCTCATGGGTGGGGCTATTTGACCAGTTATGTTTCACTTGAATTATTGCCAAAATTACGATGCTTGAGGGTGCTCTCATTGAACGGTTACCGCATCACCAAGATATCGAATTCAATTGGTGAGTTGATCCATCTACGGTATCTTGACCTTTCTTACACTCACGTCACCAGCTTGCCCGAATCAACGACCACTCTTTACAATCTACAAACATTGTTGTTGGAAGGTTGCCAATATCTAGAGAAACTACCTTCAACAATTGGGAACCTGGTCAACTTACGCCACCTCAATATTTCACAAGGAAGATCACTAAAAGCAATGCCTTTGAATATAGGCAAATTAACTTGTCTTCGAACGTTATCTAATTTCATTGTGGGAAAAGATTGTTGCTCAGGTTTGAAGGAGATAGGATCTTTGTCTCATCTTGAAGGGACACTTTGCATTTCAAGATTGGAGAACGTGATTAAGCCAAAGGATGCAAGGAGCATGAATTTAAGTGGTAAGCCCAAACTTGATGTGTTGTCATTGAAATGGAGTCAAGACATCGATGACTCAAAGGATAGAACAAGTGAAAAAGAGTTTCTTAACATGCTACAACCTCACAACCTTTTGAAAGAACTCACTATTAGCTGTTATGGGGGTACAGAATTTCCGACCTGGCTCAACCATCATTTGCTTCCTAAATTAGTGTTATTGACTATTGAAAATTGTAAAAAGTGTACATCATTGCCACCATTGGGAAAACTTCCATCACTCAGAGTCCTTTCGATCCGGGGTATGGCTGGCATGAAGAGTATTGGTCCTGAAATTTGTGGGGATTGTCCGTCACAATCTTTTAGATCCTTGGAGACTCTAAATTTCAAGAATATGCCGGGGTGGGAGAATTGGAATCCTTGTGAAGCATTCTCAAACTTACGTGAACTCTCTATTAAAAATTGTCCCAAGTTGTCGGGAAATTTACCAGATCTCCTTCCTTCACTTGAAAATGTTGAGATAGATAGATGTTTGAATTTAATGGTCTCAGTCTCGAGCTTTCCAGATCGATGCAAAATAAAAATTGAGGGATCAGAAGGGGTGGCGTGCGAAGGAGAAGTTGATTTTAGCTCGCTAAAATTTAAGGATCTTTCAACAATTTCAGAATTTGAAACTCGAATGAAAGTGTTAATTACAATGGGTGCGCTGGCAAATGTACAAAAATTAGAGGTTCATGGATGCAAGGAACTGATGCATTTGTGGTCAAGTAACACGGTGGTATCATTTCCGCCTCTCCCACATCTTGATTATCTGAGTGTTAATAATTGTCCAGAACTAGTTTCGTTGGTTGCTAAAGGCCGCCAGCTTCCTCCAGCTCTGAAGGAACTACATATATGGAATTGTAAAAATATTCGGATTTTGATAGACGAGGATGATACCAACAGCTGCGGCAGCAGCGGTGACAACAGCACATCTCTTCTTCGTAGTTTGATGATTCATCGTTGTCCCTCCCACAAATTCCTAATATCAAGCGGTGAGTTACCCGCAACACTTGAAACACTATGGATTAATTCATGTCCAGAGCTAGAGTCAATAGCGAAGGAATTACATCATAATTCATTGCTTAAATCCATTCGCATTTCTGATTGTGGAAACCTTAAATCCTTACCCACCGGTATACACTGTCTCAGCCATCTAAGCCATATTAATATTGATGATAGTCCGAGTCTCGATTTCTTCCCGGACGGAGATTTGCTCCCTGTCAACCTGAAAACTCTGCATCTTGACAGTTGCAAGAAAACGCAGGTCGTGGTCAATCTCATACACACCTGCACCTCTCTTCAATCTTTGAGAATGGGGGAATGTCCAAGAGTAATTGTATCCTTTCCAGATGAAGGTTCTCCCACCAACCTAACATATCTTTCGATCCATGATAGCAGTATCGCTCAGCGCTTGTTTGAGTGGGGATTGCACAGGTTTACCTCTCTCAAAGGTCTTCGAATTTGCAATGGAACTTTTCACCTGCAGGTGTCCTTTCCAGTGATGGAGCTGCCTACTTCTTTAATGGCGTTGTCCATCGATAACTTTCCGAAATTGAAATGCTTGTCTCTCGAGCGCTTTCGAAACCTTACATCACTTGAAGACCTGAAAATCTCAAATTTCCAAACACTCGCATCCTTTCCAGAAAAGGGCCTACCGCCCTCACTCCGAAGACTTACCATTGTTGATTGTAAAAAGTTGACGTCATTTACAACAAACTGTCTGCCTCTCTCACTCCTGGAACTTAATATCTACAAATGTCCTCAGTTGGAAAAATGGTGCAAGAAAAATCGAGGAAAGGAGGGGTCTATGATAGCCCACATCCCTCACGTTTCATTTAATAGTTGTTCTTACCTGCGGTAAATTTGTTATGTATATCTAGCTTCTTAGGACTTAATTGCTAATTCGAGTATTAGTTTCACATTTCTAGGTACATTTGAAATTTCCGGTGCGGATGGTGGATGAATACTGACAAGTTTGTGTGAAGCTTTGGTTGAAATTCATATGGATGTTAGAAATGAATGGTTTATTGATAGAACAATTTAAATATTTATTTTCTCAGTCTAAAACCAGGATTCATATTATTGTACAAATTAAAAAATATAACATTATATAGACATGAGTAATTATATTACATATTACGTATTTAATTACAAAAGTATTATGCTTATATTAAAAATACATTTGCATATATATATATATATATAACATTTATGTGTATATATTTATTGATATATGAATGAATTTTAATTGAGTTGCGCTAACGAGTCAATTCGAGCATAAACAAGCGAGCCTTAACGAGTCTTAGCCAAATCAAGTCGAATTTTGTTGAGTATGTATCATTTATTATTCGAGCAAGCATCTACTTTTAGGAGCGAATATTTTTTTTTTTTTCATGAGTCAAATTTGATTAGAATTTAATCGAGCAAATATCGAGCGGGCTGTCGAATAGCTTGATTCATTTAAGGCCTAACTACGGCACCTCCAAGCACAGTTTATAATTTTGTACCGTACCGGCCGGTATGACCAAAACATGCCATACCGGCCGATTCTTCGGTACATATTATAGGGTTATACCGTTTTCTAAAATACCGGCTGTACCAGACTGTACCGGCCATTTCGGTCAATATTATGACCGGTACTAACCTCGTACCTACCGCGTACCGGCCATATCAGATTCAGCTATTTGATTTATTTATTTTTCGTGTTTTTTACTTCAATTCATACTAAACTAATTACATATATATATTTAAATATATAATTATTCATATATTGACTAATATTTTAAAATATAATATATATAAGTATTTATATATATATATACTATATAGATTATTTCGAAACAGTACATGAAATGATACCAGTATTGAAATGTTTCGTATCAGTATCTTGACCGGTACACTCACCAATATGATATTCAAAACTTTGCCTCCAAGTCCATCGAGGGCATCTTCATCGACGACCTTGTCACCAGCGGCACCTCCGTGCTCCAGACCGCTGATCCCTTACGCGCTGCCAGACTGAAAGTCTAGGATGCAGTTGTTTTGATTGATCGGGAGCAGGGTGAGAGGGAGAATCTGGAGGATAAGGGGATTAAACTCCGCACAATGATTAAGCTGACAGAGATGGTGAGGATTCTGAGGGAGAAGGGAAAGGTGGCGGAGAAGATGAAGAGAATGGTTCAGAAGTTCTTGGAAGAGAATAAGATGGTGGTAGTGCCGAAGTTGGTTACCACTAGGGATTTGGGGTTTGGCAAGAGGGCCAAACTTGCCAAGAATCCTAATGATGGCGTATAAGGAGAGCAATCTATGTCTGGCTACTAATGTTCGGATCGCCAAGGAGTTGCTGGACTTGGCCGAGAAGGTATGGAAAAATTTGAAAATATTATGAAAGCCCTTGTATTAGTGTCTGCAAAATTTTAAAAAATTTCTAGGAAAAAGAGAAAAATCTATAGTTTCTGCACAAACAAAAGTATTTCAGTAGAAGGTACTGTAGAGATGATGTAAATTCTTCTACACACGTGGGTTGCTGGGCAGTCTTGTTTACAATCCTAAGGAAGGTGGGTTGGGGCTGAAATACGGTCCCTATGTCATTCTTGGTCCAGGCTGGGCAAGAGGCAAAGTCAAAATATTGTTAGGTATATGCATTAGATGAAGTATCCTTTCTTATTTATTTGTTTAATTATGTAGGCTTTTTCTATGTGCCAATCTTTTGATTTTTAATTTATTTCCATTTTTTAGATTGGGGTTAAGCCTCAAACTTGACTGCAGGGTTGCACATGAGGTATTTGGAGTAAGCTCACTTTTAAGTTTAATGCTGGTTGGCCCAGAGATATGCATCTTGAAAACCCATGTGGATATTTTGCCCGACTTCACCCCTGAATTTGGTTCTAAACTTCGTTCAGTAGGACTTGCCATTTCTTTTTGTTGGCCACCGCAATATGTACTTTCAAGATTGAGTTTAATTGGTTTGGACATTTTGCTCTGATGCTGGTGTGGACATTTAGGCCTGCCTAGTTTATTTTTGCAGATGAGATAAGATAAATTGAGATAAAAATTGAAAGTTGAAAAAAAATTATTAGAATATATATTTTTAATTTTTTTTTTTATTTGAAAAAGTTGAATTATTTATTTTATTTTTTGTAAAAATTTGAAAAAATTGTAATAATTAGATAAGATGAAATTAGATAAGATGAAAACTTTTTGAACAAGGCCCTAGAATTTGATTGAGTTTGTTGCTGTTCCATGTGTAATGTTCAGCAAAATATACATATATTAATGATAATTTACGTCCTTGTACGCTTGACGGGATTTAAGGAACGAATATGCTCTTTCTCAATTCTTTGCCTTGTATATATGTATATTCATTCCTGGATTTTCAGGTCGCATAGAAATAAATCATTTGAGGATGTTAATCTCATTAGTCATTTTTCTTTTCTTCTGCATGTTAATTGAACAAATTTATCACCATTTTCATTACAGATTGAGAAACTTTGTATTTGTTTTCATCATCAGTATCTAAAACTTGGTAATGGATAGTGGCCTGGTTAACATTTTGAAGCTATTTTCCCTTTTGAGAATACAATGCACCTTTTACGAGTCTTTCTTTAGTAGGATTCCCTTCCCCTTGATGGCTAATTCAATGCTTTATTTGGTTAAAGATTGCCGATAAATATAATTTATTAATCTTTGACGACCGTAAGTTTGCTGACATTGGTAACACGGCCGTGACGATGCAATATGAAGGGTGACTGAGCTTCCCTTTAGTTTTTCTGAAAGGTATTTTTGTTTTATCCTTGGCCTTGGCCTGATCGCTTGTATTTTTGTTGTTTGCAGTGGGATCTTTCGTATATTGGATTGGGCTGATATAATTAATGCTCACATAATTTCTGGTCCCGGAATTGTTGATGGACTAAAGTTGAAGGTCTAAACTAATTTTCTCATGTTGACTTTAACCTGAAATGTGGCTTTATTATTACATACTTAGGTAGGTAGAACACACCAAGGCCTCACAAGAATCCTACTCTAATTTGAGCTTGTTTTCAAGGTTTGCCTCGTGGTAGGGGCCTGCTATTGCTCGCTGAAATGAGCTCATCTGGTAATCTTGCCAAGGGAGACTATACAGCTGCAGTGTTATTCAGCTGGTAATCACTCTGATTTCGTGATTGGCCTCATCTCGGTTAATCCAGCATCATGGCCAGAGGGACCTATAAATCCAACATTCATTCAGGCCACCCTAGGAGTTCAAATGATCACTGGTGGTGATGCACTTGGCTAGCAATACAACACTTCATATTCAGTAAGTTACTACCAACATTGATTTCTTTCTCCCCCTTTTGGTATTCTTTTTCTTCTTTATTTCTGTCTGTTTTTTTCCTCTTATCAAGAGATGATCAGGGAAAGAGAGAATTAATCGGTGAAGCCTAGTGGACTAAAAAACTTGTTTTCTTATATAATTTTAGTTCAAAGTATCTAATGCGCCTACATAGTGTAGGGCACACCTATTTCTATTTGAACTTTGTATTACGGCTGTGCCTATTCTAATTCGATCAATAAAGCTTTGTTTACCTATAAAATTAATAATAATTCTAATTCAAAAGAAGTAAATTTTGTTGGTGAATTATATATGATCTTTCCCTTCTAATAGATCTATTAGACTTTCGAGATGTGTTTTTTTCTCTCTTGTTATTACAAGTAGTCACAAACTTTCATTAATGAGAGAAAATGATATTTCAGGTCATCTATGATAGAGGTAGTGACGTAGTAATGGTAGGTCGTGGAATTATAGACAGCAACCGCCAAGCAACTCGTGAATACCGTTTGCAAGGACGAGATGCATATTTGTTGAAATATGCCTAAGACTGTATGTAGCTCTGGTTCCAGGGTTTTGCTTTGGCCTATATGATTTTTGATTTGATGGACAAGTGAACATCTCACGAAAATGAAACTTTGGGTGCCATGTATTTTTAAAGAGTACATATTTTTGTCCACCCAAATTTAGTGTGATTGGATATTATATTAAATATAAGATTAAAAAAAAATAGAATTTTTTTAAGGCCTTCAAATCATGACCTTTGGTTTTGTAGTGCATGACAAATCCCTCGGGTAACTAGTACTGTAATTCACATCCTTTCACGTTGGGATGAACAATTATTTATTTATTTATTTTCAAATTTTAGATCAAAATCATCTTTTTCTTTTTATTTTTTTAAATTTTACTAATCTTTTCAAAACTTTCATCTTACTCCCTATTTTTTATTTTATTAAAATAATATTTTTATTCCTTTTATTAATATTTACACTTTTTTTAACTTATTTATTTTTCACTTTTTGTAATTAGTTAATTATTTATTGTACCCTTTTCGATTTTTTAAAACTACTTATATTTTCTCTAAATGATAATATTTTTACAAATAGTCATTTAAAAAAAATGCATCATGATCTGATGGTGACATTTCAATATTTCATGGTAGATTTTTACTATAATAAATAAGTTAAGAAAAAGTGTAGATGATTGGAAGAAGAAATTGTTTTGTGTTAGATTAAAATATTTGTAAAAGATAATTCAGGGATGAACAATAGCTCCCGGCCATATTTCGAGAGCCAATGTTAGGCCCTGCTTGGATTCGGAAGTGGGTTGAGCTCATCTCAACTCACTTCTATTTCATCATTATATTTTTATAATTTTTTATACAAAACACAAATTCCTATATACCTTTTTCAAATCCCAATACACATTTTTCAAATCCCAATACACCTTTTTCAAATTCCAACACACATTTTTCAAATCCTAAAATAATAATAATATTAAAAAATAAACCAAACTCATTTCAACTCATCTCATCTCCGAATCCAAGCGGGGCCTAAATCCTAAACCCTTCTCCTAGGCAACCAGATGGATATGGGTTTTTGTCAAAATTTAGGAAAATTGATGGTATAGGCATCACGAATACTCCAAGTTGCACTCATTTAGGACATGTTTGGGGCTTAAGATGAGACCTAAAAATATCTTATCTTATTTTATTTTATCATATCTTATTCTCAAACATAATTTTATTTTATAATATTTTTAAAATTTTCAAAAAAATAAAAAACAATTCTAAGTTTTTCAAATTTTCAAATGAAATAATATAATTAAACTATATTCTTATAATGTTTTAATAATATAATATTTTTTATTTAATTTTTTCTCTCTCATTTTTTAAAACCCTAAAAAAAATACTCAACTCAAATTATTTCATTACTATCCACAAATTATATTAATATTCACAAAAATCTCATCTCATTTTCTCTTATTTTTCCCAGCTACTTGCTCATATTTTAAAAGAACATAACCCACCATGACGTGTACCATAGAAAACAAATTAAACAGAAGTTCTACTCCAATATATTAATAATCCAACAAACATATACAACAACTATTCAAATTAATAATCCAATAACGTTGCCGGCAACGTCAATATATTACTATCATCCTTGGTTTTTCTCTTTTGTTTCATATAATAGAAAGTGCGAGGAAGAGAGGCAATGGATTCCGTGATACCTTACAATCCACCTTCTCCGAAACAATAACCAACAACCAATGAAGACTTGTTGGCTTGTGCGAGTGCTTTAATAGCTTTTTTCCAGACGAAACCAGTAACTTCTTTATGTGAGGGGACAATTATAATTGGGAATAAGGTGTTAAATGCTTGCCGTAGTGGCGCCCGCCTACTATTCCTCTTGGGGTGTCTAAGAAGGAATTGAAGGATGTACGAAACGGAAAGTTGGATTATAGATCCCTCCTTACTCGAACTGTTTCTCCTTTCTCCTATATTAGTTCCTACTAGATAAATATGATGGGTTTGGTAGATTCGTCAGGACTATCCCTGACAAAATGGTAGTGTAATGATCAGGAGTCCTATGAATATTTAATGTCTGGCAGAATAATATGTCACATTAAATGCGATTTGATATAAATATCCAGAAACATTTATTGATTGCCTGAAAGTAATCATATTAAAGGAGATATTATTGAGAAGAAACAAAATCAATAAATGATTCCGGAAAACCCAGGATGTAAAGAGAAATAATCTGCTCCCCAACAGTCCTGCATAATTACACGTGTGCCTGATTGATACTTCAGCCCATATAAAGGAAAGAATGTATCACTTGAAAAAGGTACGAACATCTATCAAAAGTTCTCTCTCATTATTATCTTTAATCTATTTAAATTCTCTAACAAAGGTATCGGAGAATTCTAAGGGTCGAGGAACCAAACCCTCCATGTTTTCTGTTGTAGATTAGGACTGAAAATCAAGCTACTACCCAGGAGTGCAGAACACACATCAATACTTTCGACTGGAGAGCTCTTTCTTGCTGCATTCCTTCAAGTGTTGTTTGACCAATTGACTTCATCCGAGTTGCTGGCCTTTGCACGCCATGAGGGACTTGAAAAAAAGCTGAACAAATGGCGCAAGACGTTGTTAACGATTCAAAAGGTGCTTGATGATGCTGAGGAGAAAGAATTATATGTCGAGAGTATTGCAGTATTGTTGATGCAAAGGAGCTGCAAAATAGAAAATAGTTAAAGAAGAAGTTTGTTTCAAGACGCGTTACGAATGTTGTTTTTCTTAAGATAATATTCGCCCTCACCAATTATGGTATGAATATGGGTTACAAGTAAATTTACCTCCAAGATACAATGAAATCCAGAACAAGTCCGTTTGTCTAACTACATTATGCACAAACGAAATTAGACTGTGAATTCCTTTAGATTTTTTTTATTCAACCAGAGATTTGAGATCTATTCTTCTAGAAAGAATAGATCCTAAAGTTAAAAATAGATCCTAATGAAAAAATAAAAAATTTTAAGAAGTGAAAGAATTTTTCCAAAATCTCTTAAATTTTGTATGGCATTGGGTTTCCAACCATCACATGCATATTGGACTCGGTCCAGCTGTTACGCTGGTCGTTTTACAACTCATACGGCACCAATTCGAGCTTCGCGGGCGCGCCTTGGGATTTATTTTTCCCCATTTTTCAAGCCTTGCGACGCTTCTGCTGGCACGCCCATTGGTGTGCGTCGTACCCCTTGTGCACGCTCATTAGCGTGCGTTGCACCCTTTGAGCCTGAGGGCCAGCATTGCCTCTTGGCTCTTGGAGAGGCTTCTCCATAAAACAATTAAAACCCCTCTCTCTTGTTCAAGGTGTGATTCGAACCCAGTCCCGCTGGGTAAGCCAAGAAAATCAATACCACTAAGCCAGTATTTGGGTTGCATCCAATACCCAGTTCTATTTTTCTTAATTTTTCTATTTTCAAAATAATTTCCAAAAATAAATTCTCAAAATATATTAACAAATATAATATAATATATATTATTTTGAAAATATCTCCAACAAGTAAAAGAGTGGCTTGCCGCTAGAGGATTTGAAAGACTTGGCCTATGACGTGGAGGACACACTCGATGAGTTTGCCACAGAAGCTTCCCGACACTAATTGAAGGGTAAAAATCAGGCAAATACTAATAAGGTACGGAATCTCATCCCTGCTTATTTTAGTGGTTTGCCTCCTAATTCTATTATGTTAAGTAGGCTGGACTCAAATATCAAGGACATCAGTGCCTCTCTTCCTTGCACTGTCTGCCCCTCTCACTCCCGTATCTTTATGTCTACGAATGTCCTAAGTTGGAAGAATGGTGCAAGAAAGGTCGAGGACGGGAGGGGTCTACGATAGCTCGCATCCCTTGTGTTTCACTTAGTGGTTATAGGCTATAGCTCTCTTTCCTAAATTTGGTATGTATATAATCTAGCTCAAGACTTGAATATTGCTAATAAGAGTACGTAGTATCAGTTTCACATGATTTTTACGTAGGTTTGAAAATTCAAGTGCAGATGATGGATTAGTACTGACAATTTTGTTTCAAGTGTTGCCTGAAAATCGTATGGATCTTAGAAAAGAATATATATATATAAGTTGATTGATAGAACAATTTATATTCAGCTTGATTAGTCTTATAGGAAACATGCCCTTCTAAGAAAATTAATTATATTCAGCCATTTTTAGAAGATCATTAATTCAGGGTAATTTTTTTAGCATTAATAATCAAATGTTTATAATAATTTTCTCAGTCTAAAACTGGAATTCATATATCCTAATAATAGAAAACCAATCGAAACGATTATACAATTTATAAAGCAATTTTTTTTAAAGTGAATATTCAACCATCCCTCAAGTAAGATCAATATATATATATATATATATATATATATATTTGAATTTTCACAATATTACAGTACATATATTCCTCTTAAGTTTTCAATAAATATTTTTGTATATAATTCATTACGTTTTCAAGTCTAAAATAGAACCCTGAGTTGATTCAAGGCTCCAAATGAAGTTGCACCTATCTATGATATATGCCCTCTCAATTGTTCCCCTCCTTTTGTCACATACACTGTTTAAAACTACTAAAACATGTTCCCCTATGATCATATATAAATTTTGTTTTTCTTCCAACCGAATTAAAATTGTGTAAAAATTGGTTTAAAAATTTGTGTGAAAATTAGAAATGGTTCGTGGATTTTAGCACTAAGGCCCCGTTTGGATTCGAGACTCTTCTCGATTCATTTCAACTTATCTTCATTTCATCATTATACTTTTTGAATTTCTTATACAAAATACAAACCCATATACACATTTTTCAAATTCTAATACACATGTTTCAAATCTTAATTCAACATTTTCAAATTCTAAAATAATAATAATATTAAAAAATAAACTAAATTCATTTCAACTCATCTCATCTCCGAATTTAAATAGGGCCTTAAAGTTTATGGTCTCTAGATTTTAATATAAAATAATAATTAATCTTTAAATCTTAGCTTCAGTCCATCTTAAAGAATAATTATTATGTTGAGATTTTGAGTGCTATTTACCGATAAAAAATAGAATTTTGAGTGATAATAAAATACTTTGATATTTAAAAAGGAAGATAACAAAAAATCTAAAACTTAGAAAAAGATGCAAGTTTTTTTGGCTTTTACCGTTGTTAGTTTTTAATTTTAATTTTTTGTATCGAGCAAAAATAAAATAAAACTTTTTAATCAAATCACTTAGTTATTATTAATTTTTTAATAAAATATAAAAAATCAATTTAATTTTAAACTCTTAAAATAAAATAATATTAAAAATTTATATTTTGATAATATTTTTATTTAACTTTTAACACATTCAATTCTATTCGAAGTCCCACACATGGTGCAGACTCAAAACCGAACGAGGATTCAGAACTAAGATGTCATCATCCCGTACATGGAGTCCCTAGTACCTAAACTCCACGAGATCTCCGCTGTGAAGTTCGGCGACTAGAAGCTATTTTCCCTTTCCTGAATATAATGTTGTTCTTATGAGTCTTTGTTTAGTAGGATTCCCTTCCCGTTGATGGCTAATTCAACGATTTATTTTGTTGAAGATTGCGGACAAATATGATTTCTTAATCTTTGAAGACCGTAAGTTTGCTGACATTGGTAACACGGTGACAATGCAGTGTGAAGGGTGAATGAGCTTCTCTTTAGTTTTTTTGAAATATATTTCTGTTTTATCCTTGGCCTTGGCCTGATAGCTTGTCTTTTTGTTGTTTGCAGTGGGATCTTTCGTATATTGGATTGGGCTGATATAGTTAATGCTCACATTACACATAATTTCTGCCCCGGAATTGTTCATGGACTAAATTAGTTGAAGGTCTCAACTAATTTCTTAATGTTGACTTTAATCTGAAATGTGGTTTTATTATTACATAATTAGAATTTATGTAGGTAGAACACAACAAGGCCTCACAAGAATCCTACTCTAATTTGTCCACTCTTTGGACTGTTTTCAGGGTTTGCCTCATGGTAGGGGCCTGTCATTGCTCACTGAAATGGTCAGCTCAATTGATAATTTTGCTAAGGGAGATTATACAGCTGCAGCATTAAAAATTGCACAGGATCACTTTGATTTGGTGATTCGCTTCATTTCGGTTAATCCAACATCATGGCCAGGGGAACCTATAAATCCAGCATTGATTCAGGCCACCCTGGGAGTTCAAATGATCACTGGTGGTGATGCACTTGAAATGCACCTAATACTGTATGAATGTCTAGTTCCGGGATTTGCTTCCGCTTGTATGATTCCTGATTTAATAGATGGGTGAACATCTCGAGTAAATGAAACCTTGGGTGCCATTTATTTTGAAAGAGTACACATTATTGTCCACCCAAACTAGTGTGATTGGATATATTAGATTAATTATAAGATAAAAAATAGTATTTCTCAAATTGAATTTTTTTAAGACCTTCAAATCATGACCTTTGGTTTTTCACTGCATAGAAAATCCTCGGTAACTGTAAGAGCATTCACATACTTTCACGTTGGCATGAACAAATTTTCTTTTCAAATTTTAGATAAAAATAATCTTTTTCTCTCTCTATATATATATATTTTAAATTTACTCATCTTACCAAAACTTCCATCTCGCCCGCATGACCATTCTTTCTTTTTTTTATTTAAATAATTTTTCTTTATTCTTTCTTTATTATTTTTTATATTTATTTATTTGTACTTCCTTAACTACTCAATTAATTTTTTCTTTTTGGAAAAAGCAGAAGAAAGTTTTTAATTTTTTTTTTTCACAATATTTTGATTTTGTAATTATTTAATATTGTATCTTTCCAAATTTTCAATGTTTCATCTGTAATGATTTTTTAAACTACTTCTGTCTCTAAAGTCTAAACGATAATATTTTTAAAAACCAATACTTTCATAATAATAATATTTAAAAAATCATTTTCATAAATAGTCATTTAAAAAAAAAAAAGGTTAGATCATCTCAATGGGGACATTTCTTTTCAAATTTCAACTATATATAATAAATATGAGCATGAAAGAAAGTATAGATGATTAGAAGAAGAATTTATTTTTAGATTATATTAAAATATTTATAAAAAATAATTTAGGGATTAAGAATAGCTCCCCATATTTAGGGAGCCAATGTTTAAATCCTAAACCCTTCTCCTAAAATAGGCAAACGGATGGAGGGGCTTTTGTCAAAAAGTTATTTATTTTTAAATCAAAATTTAGGAAATTTGATGGCATAAGCATCTCGAATACTTCAAGTAGCGTTCATTCATTCATTTAGGTTACGAATAGATAATGAGGTGATGTTAGATATTCTGTAATTTTATGAATAATAATAATAATAATAAAATATTAAATAATAGTAAATAATAAGAAGTGAGTAAAAATAAGAATAAAATAAAAAATAATAGTGAAATATAATGAAGATATTCTATCATCCAAACTAGCCCTTAAAATCATTTTCTCCTATTTTCTTTTGCTAAAGTATTGGTATTGTACTGGTCAAAAATTTCTTTCAAAAATTAATGGAAAGTATAAGTTTGATAGAAAGTTAACATCTAAAATAATCTTATATTGGACACATCAAAAAAGCTTTCGTCATATTTAAGTAAAAAAAAAAAGTGAGAAGAATAAAATATAAGTATTTTTATTAGATTTTTGAATAGTAATCTTTCATTCTCTCACTTTCTTTTCTTCATTTTTGCCATGTACCCTCCCATTCATCAAGTATGTTTATGTTCTTAACATAAATATGTTAAATTTCACTTATCAATCCATCCTAGAATGAGGTATCTGTCACAGAACCTTTTTAGTTGTTAACAGGTTTTTAATGTCCAGGTGTTAATTGAGGCTTTTTTTTTTTTATAAGTAATAAAAGTTTTATTATAAAGAAATAGCCATAAACTCAAATACACAGGAAGTATACAGAGGAAATACCTATAACTTCCAGAAACATAAAGAAAACTAAAACCAAAAAACTAAAACATGTTCAGAAAATTATCTTCCATTACAAAAGTTTTGGCTCAAAAACCCATGGTACTCAAGAAAAAATCTCTAAGATCTCCTTATGAGCGTACTTTGTCTTCAAAGCATTTCCCATTTTGGGAAATTAAAAACGTTAAGTTTTAATATATTAGTTCTCTCCATTGTTCCAGTGTTCAAATGGCCATACATTGTGTTCTGGTTGCAAGCCTAGAGTGCACAACCGGTGCCCTACTTGCAGGCATGAACTTGGCAATATAAGATGTCTTGCATTGGAGAAGGTTGCTGCTTCTTTGGAACTTCCATGTAAATATCAGAGCTTTGGGTGCATAGGCATCTACCCATATTACAGCAAACTTAAACATGAATCTCAATGCACCTATAGACCCTACAATTGTCCCTATGCTGGATCAGAATGCACTGTCATTGGTGACATTCCTTCTTTGGTGGCCCACTTGAAAGATGATCACAAAGTTGACATGCACAGTGGCAGCACTTTCAACCATCGCTATGTCAAATCAAATCCACAAGAGGTTGAAAATGCCACATGGATGCTGACGGTATAGTGTTGCTTTGTCCTTGTCTCATTGTCTTCTTTATTGTTCTTTGCTTGCTTACCCTTTGGAGGAGGATGTAATCTGCTCGTGCACCTTGGGTAGAAGAATTACATCAGATGCTTCTACATTCACTAGTCAATGTAGACACAGAATTTGGTTTTCCCTTCAATGAAGGGTTTTGTTTTGTTGTTTCAGAAAAAAATTGGATGACATTTGTAATATCCGGATCTAAGGCACTCTAGGCCCCAAGTTTAAGGCCCGGTACGACACCGTTACGTGAGTTTCTTTTCCATCTTACAGTTTTTTTTCTCTCCCGTTTCTCACTCTCGTTAGTTTCTCTATTTCTCATTTTTATCTCCCAACTGCCGAAAGTTTCTCCACTCGCATCCTTTCATTCCTCCTTATGCGGCTCCTCTTCATTATTTTAAATGTTGTTCTCTTTCTCCTCACTTTCAAACTCACAGCAGACGGTTCTCACCCTCTCCCTCGTTCTTTCTACGATTCTTGACCAAACCCGTAAGTCTCCATTGGTGCCGCCTTCAAGCTTGACGACAAGAACAACCCACCACACTTCTACGGATTTTCTCTTCTCCAATGTCGTTGTTGCCATTTGCGTGAGCCTCGGAATCCATCGCTGTCGACTACTTGCGCACCGACCCAGCATGAAGCCCAGCCGTGTTCATCTACAGTCACCATCCTCAACCTGTTTTCCCTCAGCCTCTATGCATGAAACACCAGCACCATACGCGTTTACAACATGCATGAGCAGCCCTCCTCCGCTAGCACCTCCATAAGCCAACAAACGGAAGCCCCTGTTTCATGCACTCAGAAACAGAGCAGTGCCAAGCCTGTTTCTCCACTCAAGCCGCTTCCCCTAATGACAAACCACCTTTGATCCACTTCAGAATCACCTCGAAGAAAACTTGCAAGGATCAGAGTTCAGCTCTATGCTCCAAGCGACCGAAACCGTGAAGTTCTCTCACGGTGCTTTGCGGATGCGCTGACCACCCGAAACCACCGCCCTCCTCGTCTTTCCGTCGCATTTCTCAATCTCTCTCGGTGAGTATGCTTAGTTTTGGCTCAAGGATTGTTTTTACTTGGTCTCACAAATCTTCTTGTTTTTCGGTCGTACCCAAGAGCATGCAATTCCATGTTTTTATTTACTAAAGGCCCCTATCTTCTAAATGGTTACCTTTTGGGCTAATGTTTTTGTTAAATTCTTTTACGTAGACGTTATTTGGATTTGGATTTTATACTTGACTTTAAATTAAATTACTATGTATTCTACAATTGTCTTTATTGGTAATCAATAAGACTATTTCATTCTTAATGATTTAAAATCGATTTAGTACTTCTTTTACCAAATAAGTTTTTCACTACTTACATTATTTATATTTGATATAAATATTTATTTTAGTGTAATTTGTAAGTGCAGATTGGTTTTTATAATTTAGCAACTGTTGAATCTTTTCAACTTGTCTTTATTTTTGTATTAAGAAACTAGTGTATTAGTTTGAATTAGATCGTGGTCAGTATCTTTATATTAAGCATAAATTTACTTGATAACACAAAAAGTATTCAAAGCTTTAGATTTGTGACTCAGTGTTGATTTTTTTTATAATTGAAATTTGGTAGTAAATTGTGAGTGATTAACCTTTTTTTTTTTCTTTCTTCTCAAACACTCTAAGCCTATTAAGTAAAGATCGAGATTTTAGAGAATTTATAATATTTTAAGGTTTTTGGAAGAATTTAGTAAATTCAAAGCATTTTTTTTTAGAAAGCTAATACTTAGGA
Source organism: Platycarya longipes (assembly GCA_036559045.1). NCBI lineage: Eukaryota > Viridiplantae > Streptophyta > Magnoliopsida > Fagales > Juglandaceae > Platycarya > Platycarya longipes. Next base: position 39,169,393 of record CM071801.1, on the reverse strand, counting down.
TTTTTAGGATTTTTAGATGTTGAGAAAAGTATCAGATTTTATGCCTCAGGTTCTAATTTTGGGGTTTGTGATCATTTGACAATTTACGGAATTATTTAATTATTTTATAGGTGTCGATCATTATTTGTTCAGGGTAGTTTGGAGAAATTTTGAAAAGCTAAGAACTCCAAGTAAGCGGGGTTCCTATACTTGGCTTTACACCAACTCTGAAATCAATATTGACTTTTTGAAAACTTTGCATATTTTTGTTATAAATGAGAACTTGGGAAAAACAACCTCGGTCAATTATTTACATTACTCATGAAATCTATATGAAAAAGAGGAAACATGTTTATTTCATACATAGTGTAGACATGAGCAATATTGATATGTTTCTGAAATGCATAAAAGAGTGAGTATGAAAAATGATGTTTTATTTATGTGATGTGAAATGTTTAAAGCATTTAAAAATGATATGAACAAGTTTGGTACATGTTTTGATATGACATGACATGATATGATATGGATATAAAAACCTTTGGCATTCTTATCTGTTTGATCTGCTTTGGAATATGGTTCAGATAATGATATGGATTCACGTGATATAGTTGGTACTACCATGATATGATATGATAGGAGTGCAACCACTTTGGAAACAAAGTGGTCCTGTATGTGTTTCTTTCCTGTGTGCACACTCGGGGCTCCGAGAACGAATAAGGGAAAGTTTCACAATATGATACCACCTGGTTTAGCCACCGAGGATAGCACAGCCCTACCACGGGGGTTAAACATGGTACATGTTCTGATATGATGATAAGATGAGATTGTACAGTTACTTGTGCCAAAGCGTTTTTGATAATGAATAGTGATTTTTCAAATGTAAAAGGATTGAAAAGTCGCTCTATTTTATTGATAATATTTTGGAAATCTATATATGAAAATAAAAGGATTTCTGGTTCATGCATATAAAGTTTCTTTTGAAAATGCTCATGTTTGCACTCTTGTATATGTCATCTGCTTACTGAGTTGTGGTTAAACTCACCCCTTATCTCTGAATATTTTTCAGATGAGTTTGGATATTTTAGCCAATGATTGGATTTCGAAGCATTGGGTGAAATGAATCAAGAATGATTGATTAAGTATAGAGAATTATATGAACATCGATAAGGTTTAGTAAGAAAATATTATTGTAGTCTGGTGACTTAACATTTCTGGAATTGGTGATATTGAGGAAAGTGATTTTCAAACCAAGTTTTATATGATATTTGGAAATTTGGAGTCTATAATTATAATGTTGAATGTGAGTATATGTGATAGGTAGTAACTCTCAGACTCCTACGGGAACGGGGCGTTACAACATTTGTATCTCGGTTCTTCGAACAACTCCCATTTTTAAAAATAGGAAATCTTTTAAGTTATGAGCTTTGAGCCTGATGGATGAAATTGTACATATCCAAAAGACAGCCTTTTGGGATTTCTTTAAATGCATAATTTTAGTGAGACCCGAATCTGTGTGTTCTATTGTTTCTCACCTAAATTGAGAAAAAAATTGTTATGTCAATGTTTTGCATATCCCTTTTTAGAGCATGAAACATTTAATGAGTAATGAGCTTGTCGTCTAAAATGGCAATACGTGAAATATGGTGTTCCATACTATGCATAACACATTTCACTCCACCTTAAAAATTAAATTTTATAGTGGAGTGATTACACTTGCACTTTAGAACAGATCATTTTATTGTTACCTATAACCTAGGATTACAATTAGACCCTTAGTATGTTTACAACTGATCAATGGACTTCTTTGTTGTTTATTTCTAGGTCTTCAGTTGCTACGGCCAGTACTTTTGTCTGCATTTTGAAGCTTTCCAGCTCGGGGTGGCTCCAGTCTACATAGCATTCTTGCGATTTATGGGTGATGATAATGAGGCAAAGAACTACAGCTACAGCTTAGAAGTAGGTGGAAATGGCAGGAAGATGATTTGGCAAGGTGTGCCTAGAAGCATTAGGGACAGCCATAGAAAGGTTCGGGACAGTTTTGATGGTCTCATAATCCAACGGAACATGGCTCTCTTCTTCTCCGGGGTAGACAGGAAGGAGTTGAAGCTTAGGGTAACTGGTAGGATTTGGAAAGAGCAGTGATCATCTTCTTTCCCTCTACATCATCTATCTTACCTCTTAGTAGTAAGTAGGTCAGTGCGTTACTCTTAAGGCCGCGTGTCTCCTGGTCATGTATTTTCTTTCCTTTGGAATTTAAGAGGCAAACTCTCTTTGCTTAGTCTATTGCATTAAATACATGACTGGGAAGGCACACCCTATTATCTATAATCAAGATACTTATCTATTTGTAGATAAATAGTAGTCTGGTGATGCTAATCCTTTCTTCTGCGTTCGTGCATGGGTGAACATACATCACTATGTGCACAGCTTTGGATGCTGGAGCAATTGTGAATTGAGGAAACGGGTACAAAATCTAAGAGGAAAACAATAAGCTATGATAGAGACAATGAGATCTGTAAGGCCCGCAGCAGCCCAGGCCCATTCCAGTGTAGCAAACCCCGCCCAGCTCACCACAAAACGGCGTCGTTTCACCCAGGTATCAGATTTTCAGCCTCTTCTTCTTTCTTTTCTTTTCTTTTCTTTTCTTTCCTTTCTTTCCTTCGGCACCCGACGGTTCTAACCTCCCCTGCTTTTCCTCGTTGCTTCCGATTTTCATTCACCAGTTGCCACGCCCAGCAGTTGCATCAAATGGATTTCCCTCCTCCTCGCGAGTCAGTTTCACTTTCACCGATCTCTCTCTCTCTCTCTCTCTCTCTCTCTCTCTCTCTCTCTCTCTCTCTCTCTCTCTCTCTACAGCAGTACCCCTGTTTTTGGGTCTTCTCTCTGCTGCCGATCTCCTCTGTTGCAGCCATCCACTCATCTCCTCGGTAAGTTGATCTAAACCTCTCAACTTTTCAAGAATTTCATCTATAGTAAAGGGTTCGGTTTGGGGCTTTAATCAATGATAATCTAGCTATTTTCCTGTTGGTGGCAGCCGAGCGTTTGGGGAAGCGAGATTTTCATCTTCTAAGCTTCGGTTTCTTGTGGTTTGTTCTTCATTTTTAGGTAAGGTTCAAGACTCTTTGGATAGATGTTCTGTTAAGGGAATTATCTAGCATAAACCGTTAATTTCCAAACCAAATTTTTTTATATAGGGAATTCTGAGGGATGATGTTAAATTTTCAGTGACACTTTGGTTGTTGTTTTCCTTTGTACCACTCCAGTTATTGATTGAGAATGTTTTAAGTTAATACATGATGGTTGGGGTTGATGAATAATGGCTGGTTTTTGTTGGGAAATTCTGGATCCTTGTGGCTGTATTGTTTGGCTGGTTAGTTTTAATCGAGTAAAATGTTGTTTGGTTGGTTGGTCTTAATGCTTTGTAGTGGGCTGGTATAAAAGTTTTATTAGACGCAAATGATCGTTCGGTCGTGTTCTTGTTAGGAGACTTATGCTGGCAGTTAAATAGATATTGGTGGCTGTTAGAATTGGGATTTTTTTTTTTAGTTCCAAAATTTTTATCGTATGTTTTTGTTGTGGTTATCTGAAGAGGCTTGGGCCCTTTGTTGAGAAAATTTTTATAAGTCCTTGGTAGTGTTATATAAATTTATCACTAGGAGGTTGCAAGTTATAAGCGGTAGAATAGAGAAATATTCTTTTGATGACTGGAGGTGTAATAAGGGGCTGATTACATTGAAAGAATGAAACATGCTAAAACGTATTTTGGAGCATTAATTTATAACGATATTCTTGGAGGGTTGTATAGCTGGTCATGGATATTTAGTGAAAATGTTATGCGTAGGTGACGAGAATCTTAGAGATTGGACGCAAAACTTTGAATATACACCTCAGGAGTCAGGTAAGTGGGGCTCCTATCCTAGATTTACATAAATAGAAAATTGTCTTGAGGTTGGTTTTATAAAATGTGCATGTTCTGCTTTTTTAAGAAAAATGTGAAAAACAACCTCAGTATACGTTTTATGCATTCGCTCATGAAAATTTATACGATAGAGAAAATTTTCTTTTGACATGAAATGTGTAGACATGAGCAATATTTGACATGTTTCTGAACTATGCATAAGAGCGAACATTAATTTTGATGCTATCTTGTGCATGTAAAATAATATGTTTTGTTGTGTTTTTGGCTTGTATGGAAATGGATAAGAAAGTGAAAAACAAGTGGCTTAATATGATATGTTTACGGAAAAACCTTTGGCATACTTATCTGTTTGTCTTTATTTTTGAATATGGTTCGGACATGATTATATGGATTCACGTGATATGGTTGGTACCTCCATGATACGATATGATAGGAGTGCAATCACTTTGGAAACAAAGTGATCCTTTTTATGTGTTTCTTTCCTATGTGCACACTCGGGGCTCCGAGAACGAATGAGGGAAAGTCTCACAATATGATACTGCCTGGTTTGGCCACCGGGGATAGCACAACCCTACCACTGGGGTTAAACATGATATATGTTTTGGAAATGGATGAGATGTTACAGTTATTTTTGCCAAAGTGTTTTGGGTATAAAAAGTTGGTTTTGTGTATACTTTATGAAAAATAAAGGTTCGCTCAGCTTTTGGTTGGTTTATAAGTTTTGGAATTGTTTCCTTTGAATAAAAGTTTTTCCGTTACATGCTTAAAGATTTTATTAAAAATGCTCATGATTTACATACTAGTATAGGTGTTTTGCTTACTGAGTTGTGGATGAATTCACCCCCTTATCTATATACATTTCAGATGAAGTGGAGGTCTCGACTGAGGACCAAGGTTAATATGTTGGGACCAGGATAGGCGGTCATCTTTGGGGTTGAAGTGAAGACGATATTTATTATTTTGTTGTTACGTTATTTAGCATGATTAGATCAAAGTGTCAGTAGGATATTTTGATGGGCAGTTTGTGAACCCTATATGATGGCATTATTTTGTTTAATGTATAAACTTTATGGATATTTAGGATTTAATTGTTTTTAAAATTTGGAGATGAGGAATTATTTGTGGATTATTGATTAGATATATTTTTAGATAGTATTTGTAGATGAAAACAGGTCAAAGTCAAACAGGTTGATTTTCAGAACCCCCCTACGAGTACGGGGTGTCACAGTTCGTATCAGAGCGAAGGTTTAAGATTCTGCAGACTTATGCAATAAGGTTTTAGGAATTTGAGGTTCTAGAATTCGCCAACTTTAGGAATTATTTTCGGTGTAGAATTTTATAGACTTGTGAGTTGATTTTGTATGGTTGGAGATTGAAGGAATAGGTTTCTGAATTTCTTATAATTATATTCGTGGTGGATACCTTACTCATTTTGGGGAAAATTTTATACCATTATTTGGCTACTATGACTACCCGTCGATATTTATATAGCTTCTTGTATATGTGCTTGTAATAAACGATTTGTTTAATAGTTCAAGTCTTTTCAGGATGCCGCCTCGCCGTGAACGAAGTGTATCAGATTTGAACGCAGCCAGAAATGAAAGGAAAGCAAATCCAAGAGCTTCCGAAGTGCTTCGGGCAGCAGCGCATCAGTTGATAGACGATCTTGCACAAAATTCATCCGACCGTCACCGCACCACAAGTGAAAGGGGTTGCACCGTGGAAGATTTCAACAAGCTATGCCCTACATCTTTTGATGGGAGAGGCGACCCGATATTAGCTGAAGATTGGGTGCAGGACATTGAAGAGATATTTCGAGTCTTGCCTTGCACGGATGAACAAAAAGTGGCGTTTGCTACATTCAAGTTGACTGGGGAGGCGAAAAGGTGGTGGATCTCGGAAAGGACCATCAGGGAAGCTGAAAAGAAGGAAATAAAAAGTTGGTCGCTGTTCAAGGAAGTTTTTCTGGAGCGTTTCTTCTCCATTTCAGTGAAAGAGGATAAGGCTATGGAATTCGCCACATTGGTCCAGGGGACGATGTCAGTACACCAATATGCAGCCAAGTTTACTGAGCTGGCACGCTTTGCAGCATATCTGATTCCTGATGAAGAGAAGAAGTATCACCAATTTGAGCAAGGACTGAACGAGAAGTTGTACAAACGAGTGATGAGTTTCCAGTTGAAAAAGTTCACAGAGTTGGTGAATAAGGCCACTTTGTTTGAGGGATGCCTTCAGAGGAGCGCTACCTTACTTGATCAAAGGAAGAGGTCTACCCCATCTGGATATCATACAAGCAACAACCAGGGACAGTGGAAGAAGAGAAATGAAGGGGGTAATCCAAGCAAGAGGCCAATTCAGAGTGATCAGCAGCCTTATCATTGCAGAACTTGTGACCGTGTTCACACGGGAAAGTGCAGAAAAGAGTTAGGATTATGTTACCGGTGCGGCAAGTCGGGCCACTACCTCAGGGATTGCCCGCTTACTTTGGGCAGCAATAGACCTGCCCCACTACCACCCCCACCCAGGACTGGAGGGGCGCCACGAAGTAATACCCAACGCCTTACTGCACCTACTCGGGTTTTCGCATTGACACCAGAAGAGGCTGAAGGCAGGGAGGATGTGATCACAGGTATTATTCCTTACTTTTCTTTTAGGAATAACTTAGTAACTATTGTGGATGTTAAATCAAAGGGTATTTTGTATGTGATCACAGGCATTCTTTCTTTATTTTCTAATCATGCCACTACACTGTTTGACTCTGGGGCAACACATTCCCTTATTTCTAAGAATTTTGCCAAATTCTGCTCATGGGAAGGTGAAAGGTTGGATTTTAACTTAGTGGTCTCAACTCCGACGGGGACTACAGTGTCTTGTCACAAAATTCTCTGTGGCTGTCCTATATCTATTGAAGAGAGATTGATGCCTGCTGAACTTATTATTTTTTGATATGATTGGATTTGATGTAATTTTGGGTATGGACTGGTTGGCTTCATACCATGCCAGTATTGACTGTTTTAAAAAGGAGATAGTTTTCAAGCCTCCTGAAGGGGATGAAATTCTATTTGTGGGAACGAAAGTGCGATTATTCCCATCAATCATATCAGTAGTTCAGGTTGGGAAATTATTGCGAGATGGCTGTCAAGGATTTTTAGCTTGTATGATAGATGCACCAAAAGAAGAGTTGAGCCTAGAAGAGATTCCTATGGTGAGAGAGTATCCGGAAGTGTTTCCTGAAGATTTTTCTGGATTACCACCTGACGGAGAAGTAGAATTCGCTATCGATCTTGTTCCAGGCACAGCACCTTTGTCCAAGGCTCCTTATAGAATGGTGCCGTCGGAGCTCACCGAACTTAAAGAACAATTACAATATCTATTAGACAAGGGTTTTATCCGACCCAGTGTGTCCCCATGGGGTGCTCCAGTGTTATTTGTGAAGAAGAAAGATGGAACAATGAGAATGTGCATTGACTATAGAGAACTCAACCGAGTAACCATCAAGAATAAATATCCCTTACCCCGCATAGAAAACTTGTTTAATCAACTACAGGGTGCGCAAGTTTTCTCGAAGATTGACCTTCGATCAGGGTATCATCAATTGAAGATCAAGGCTGAAGATGTATCCAAGACTGCTTTCAGGACCAGATATGGCCACTATGAGTTTCTGGTCATGCCTTTTGGTTTGACTAACGCCCCAGCGGTATTCATGGATTTAATGAACAGAGTATTTCATGGATTCTTGGATAAATTTGTGGTTGTCTTTATTGACGACATCCTAATCTATTCTAAGAGCAAGAAGGAGCATGAGGAACACTTGAGGCTAGTACTCGGAACACTTAAAGAATAAAAGTTGTTTGCCAAACTGAAGAAGTGTGAGTTCTGGCTGAATGCGGTTACATTTCTGGGGCATGTTGTCTCAAAGGAGGGCATTTCAGGGGACCCCGGGAAAGTGGAAGCAGTAGTGAACTGGTCAGCACCGAAAAATGTACATGAGGTTAGGAGCTTCTTGGGATTGGCGAGATACTATCGCCGATTCATTGAGGGTTTTTCCCAGATAGCAGTTCCCCTCACCGCACTCACAAGGAAGAACAAGAAGTTTGAGTGGACAGAAAAATGTGAAGAAAGCTTTCAAAATTTGAAACAGAGACTAGTGACCGCCCCAGTTTTAACAGTTCCCACTGCGAGAGGTGGGTTTGTGGTATATAGTGATGCTTCAAGACTGGGTTTAGGGTGCGTATTAATGCAACACGGGAAAGTCATAGCCTATGCTTCACGGCAACTAAAGACACATGAACAAAATTACCCCACACATGATTTAGAGTTAACAGCAGTTGTGTTTGCACTTAAAATTTGGAGGCATTATTTATATGGGGAAAAGTGTGAAATCTACACAGATCACAAAAGCTTGAAATATTTCTTCACCCAGAAAGAATTAAATATGAGACAGAGAAGATGGCCCGAGCTAATAAAGGATTATGATTGTAATATCAATTATCACCCAGGCAAAGCGAACGTTGTAGCTGACGCCTTGAGTAGGAAATCAATGAGTTCAGCAGTAGCATCCCTTACTACTTAACACCAGTTACTAATGGACTTAGAAAGGGCTGGTATTGAGGTCATCACCAATGATACAAGTGCTTTCGTGGCTAGTTTAATAGTGCAACCAGATTTGTTAGAAAGAATCAAAGTAGCTCAGAAAGTAGATTCAGCGTTGATAAAGCTAGTGGAGGAAGTTAAGAACGAGGACAAAGTTGATTTTAGCATTTCTGAAGATGGAGTTTTGAGGTTTAGAGATAGACTGTGTGTACCTACAGATGATGCATTGAAGAAAATAATTCTTGAGGAGGCACACCGCTCTTCATACATAGTCCATCCAGGGAGTACCAAGATGTATCAGGACTTGAGAGAGTCTTTTTGGTGGAACGATATGAAGAGAGAAATTGCTAAGTTCGTAGAACAGTGTCTGACTTGTCAACAGGTGAAGGCAGAGCATCAAAGACCAGCAGGGTTGTTACAACCATTACAGATTCTAGAATGGAAATGGGAGCATATATCCATGGACTTTGTGACAGGTTTACCAAAGGCTTTAAACGGACAAGATGCAATATGGGTAATCGTGGATCGCCTAATGAAGACTGCGCGCTTTGTGCCCATTAAAATTTCTTATAAATTGGAGAAACTAGCTGAGCTGTACATACAAGAGATTGTGAGATTACATGGGATACTAGTGTCTATTGTGTCAGATAGAGATCCTCGTTTTACTTCTAGATTTTGGAGAAGTTTGCAAGAGGCAATGGGTACTCAGTTGAATTTTAGTACGGCTTATCACCCTCAGACAGATGGACAATCAGAAAGGACTATTCAGATTTTAGAAGACATGTTGAGGGCATGTGTAATGGACTTTAAAGGAACTTGGATACGACATTTACCATTGGTGGAATTTGCTTATAATAACAGTTTTCAGACTAGTATTGGGATGGCACCGTATGAAGCACTGTATGGCAGAAGATGTAGGTCTCCATTATATTGGGATGAAATTGGTGAAAGAAAAATCTTGGGGCCAGAGATCATTCAGAGGACTACAGAAAAGATTGACATTATTCGAGCCAGAATTAAAGCAGCTCAGGGTCGACAAAAGAGCTATGCCGATAACCGCCGCCGTCCACTAGAATTTGAGGTTGGAAATGAAGTATTCTTGAAGATAGCACCAATAAAAGGGGTTATGAGATTTGGAAGTAGGGGCAAGTTGAGCCCTAGATATATTGGGCCCTTTGAGATCCTTGAACGAGTTGGACCATTGGCATATAAGTTAGCACTTCCTCCGAATCTTGCGGGAGTGCATAACGTATTTCATGTTTCTATGCTGAGAAAGTATATTCCTGATCCAACTCACATCATTCATTATGAGCCGCTACAGATTCAGGAAGATATGACATATATTGAAGAACCAGTGCGGATCTTGGAAAAGAAAGCACACATGTTGCGGAACCGTAGCATCCCCATGGTTAAGGTTTTGTGGAGTAATCATACAAGCAATGAAGCTTCCTAGGAACTCGAGGAGGAAATGCGAGAAAAATACCCACACATCTTCAATGAGGAATATGAACTCTTGTAGCAAATTTCGAGGACGGAATTTATTCTTTAGGAGGGGAGGATGTAAGGCCCACAGCAGCCCAGGCCCATTCCAGTGTAGCAAACCCGGCCCAGCTCAACACAAAACGGCGTCGTTTCACCCAGGTATCAGATTTTCAGCCCCTTCTTCTTTCTTTTCTTTTCTTTTCTTTCCTTCGGCACCCGACGGTTCTAACCTCCCCTGCTTTTCCTCGTTGCTTCCGATTTTCATTCACCAGTTGCCACGCCCAGCAGTTGCATCAAATGGATTTCCCTCCTCCTCGCGAGTCAGTTTCACTTTCACCGGTCTCTCTCTCTCTCTCTCTCTCTCTCTCTCTCTCTCTCTCTCTCTCTCTCTCTACGACAGTACTCCTGTTTTTGGGTCTTCTCTCTGCTGCCGATCTCCTCTGTTACGGCCATCCACTCATCTCCTCGGTAAGTTGATCTAAACCTCTCAACTTTTTAGGAATTTCATCTATAGTAAAGGGTTCAGTTTGGGGCTTTAGTCAATGATAATCTAGCTAGTTTCCTGTTGGTGGCAGCCGAGTGTTTGGGGAAGCGAGATTTTCATCTTCTAAGCTTCGGTTTCTTGCGGTTTGTTCTTCATTTTTAGGTAAGGTTCAAGACTCTTTAGATAGATGTTCTGTTAAGGGAATTATCTAGCATAAACCGTTAATTTCCAAACCAAATTTTTTTATATAGGGAATTCTGAGGGATGATGTTAAATTTTCAGTAACACTTTGGTTGTTGTTTTCCTTTGTACCACTCCAGTTATTGATTGAGAATGTTTTAAATTAATACATGATGGTTGGGGTTGATGAATAATGGCTGGTTTTTTTTGGGAAATTCTGGATCCTTGTGGCTGTATTGTTTGGCTGGTTGGTTTTAATCGAGTAAAATGTTGTTTGGCTGGTTGGTCTTAATGCTTTGTAGTGGGCTGGTATAAAAGTTTTATTAGACGCAAATGATCGTTCGGTCGTGTTCTTGTTAGGAGACTTATGCCGGCAGTTAAATAGATATTGGTGGCTGTTAGAATTGAGATTTTTTTTTTTAGTTCCAAAATTTTTATCGTATGTTTTTATATCAGGTTGTGGTTATCTGAAGAGGCTTGGGCCCTTTGTTGAGAAAATTTTATAAGTCCTTGGTAGTGTTATATAAATTTATCACTAGGAGGTTGCAAGTTATAAGCGGTAGAATAGAGAAATATTCTTTTGATGACTGGAGGTGTAATAAGGGGCTGATTACATTGAAAGAATGAAACATGCTAAAACGTATTTGGAGCATTAATTTATAACGATATTCTTGGAGGGTTGTATAGCTGGTCATTGATATTTAGTGAAAATGTTATGCGTAGGTGACGAGAATCTTAGAGATTGGACGCAAAGCATCTCCTCTAATCCTCTAATCCTATTATTATCAATCATATAATTTTTCTAAATTTATAAATAAAATATAATAATTAATTTAATTTTTTAAATTTTAAAATAAAAAATAATATTAAAAAAATATATTTTAATAATATTTTTATTTAACTTTTAACAAAATTCAATTCGCATCCCCACACATAGTGCAGAGACTCAAAACTGAATGATGATTCAGAATTAAAATGTCATCGTCCTGTACATGGAGATCTCCGCTGTGAAGTTCGGCGACTTCAAGCTCAAGTCCGGTATTTCCTCCCCGGTCTACATTGACCTTCGCCTCATCGTCTCCTACCCAAACCTCCTCTCCCGAATTTCCCAAACTCTCATCTCCTCCCTCCCTCCCTCCACCAATTACGATGTCGCCTGCGGCGTCCCCTACACCGCCCTCCCCATCGCCACCTGCGTCTCAGTCTCCCGCCGTGTTCCCATGCTCATGCGTCGCAAGGAGGTCAAGGACTATGGCACCTCCAAGTCCATCGAGGGCGTCTTCGCCAAGGACCAGACATGCCTCATCATCGACGACCTCGTCACCAGCGGCACCTCCGTTCTCCAGACCGCCGATCCCTTACGCGCTGCCGGGTTGAGAGTCCAGGACGCCGTCGTTTTGATCGATCGGGAGCAGGGCGGGAGGGAGAATCTGGAGGATTAGGGGATTAAGCTCCACGCAATGATTAAACTGACGGAGATGGTGAGGATCCTGAGGGAGAAGGGGAAGGTGGGGGAGGAGATGAGTGGTCCTGAAGTTCTTGGAGGAGAATAAGATGGTGGCGGTGCCGAAGTCGGTTACCACTAGGGATTTGGGGTTTGGAGAGAGGGCCAAGCTAGCCAAGAATCCCTCGGGAAAGAGGCTGTTTGAATTGATGGTGGAGAAGAAGAGCAATCTTTGTCTGGCTGCTGATGTTGGGACCGCCGAGGAGTTGCTGGACTTGGCCGAGAAGGTATGGAAAAAATTGAAATTGTGAAAGCCCTTGTATTAGTTTGTCTGCAAAATCTTAAAACATTTTCTCGGAAAAAGAGAGTAACGATATGCAGGGAACATATAAGAGCATTGGCAATGGATTGCCAAGTCTAAATTGGAGTTAGAATCTTACTTTTTTTTGCTATGAAATCATTTTTTACTAGATAGCCTACATATTGGACTAGCCATTTTAAACTTTAATGTTCAAATAATAATATAATATTATATATTTTAATAATATTTAATAAATTTTTTTAATATTTTGCAAAGGACAATGCCTGTCCCTGGGATTCCAAAGAAAACAATTTCCTTCATCCTGGTCATTATTCCAACAACTGTCTGTATTTGTTTTATATGGTAAGATTGGAGTACACATCAATTTGAATGCCAAAAACAGTTGTTAACCAAAAACCAAAACCTGAAATACTTTCCAACATAATCCCATCGTTTCATCCAAATGCAAGAAGACTTTGCAGAACAAATGGGTAATTAACAATAAGCATCGGTCTCAAGTGGCAAGCCAATTTACACACTTAGCACAAGCCAATATGTATTAAGATTAGCATAAGCTTTACTTGCTGGGCCGGTGGCTGCTGAAGCATTATATCAGTAAAGCACAACACATTATAAAGAAAACCTAATCTGCACTCAATTTCTGAGTTGAAATACTAACACAGTTTCTAATCTGCTGAAGCATTATATCAGTAAAGCACAGCACATTATTCCACCCATTTGATTGTACCATAGGTTGAGTTGTAGATGGAGATGAATATTTATGCACAAGTTTAGACAATGTCATGATTTTGTAATGCTCTTACGAGAAGAAAACAGGGAAATCAAATGGTTTCAAATGAACAATTTTTGTAAACAAACCCCTAACAAGTGAAATACTCTTTAAATTAAAGAATATCAAAAAAATTACCAGCAACAATCCCCAACATTTTGGGTTTACTAGAGTGAGTTGAAGAATTTGTTGCTCATTCAACGTGTTCCTGATGTTGTACTATTGAAAGTGACTACTAATTACCATAACCCATTCTTGTCCCTATTTTATCTGAAATCAATTGAAATATATTAGCAGCCCCCATCACACCAAAAAAGTAAAAATAAAAATAAAAATAAAAAATAAAACAGAAAATGGAGCTGCATTTAATAAGTTAATCCACACTGCCCAAAAATGATTTCTCTAAGGTCTGTTCATAGCATAGACAATGGAGATTTCCTCTGTTTCTGCCCAGTTTTTGCTCTGTTTCTCCAACCTCCTTTGCTCCCTTAAAATACCCAAAAAACATGCATGAATAGAAACATACTCAACACAATGCTTGAAGGCATCTGAAATGCTTAAAGGCACACTTAGCTGATCTTTACCCATTTATATGAGCAAGCTACCCAGTAACATATGCATATTAACGGAAGTCCTCCTAAAAACTTAATTAAAAGAGAGATCGTAGAGGCCAATCAAATCCCAATCAATATTAGATCGGGTTCATCAAATCAATACATGACCAAGAAAAAACAACATCCACATAATTTGAGATCAGTGTACCTACAAATGACAAAAAAAAAAAAACAGCAAAAGAGGGGGAATTCAAAGAAATTGGGAAAGAGAGCTAATACCTACTTTTTTTTTTTTTTTTAATATAAGTAATAAATTTTTTTTAATCAAAGAATGGGCAGAAATGCCAATTACAAAGATAGTGTTCTTACTAACTAGGGACATTTGAAGCAAGAAAGTCATGTAGGTCATGCCAGAAAAATCCACAGCAAAGACCTACTTCTCCTTGGATCTTTGAGAAAACTTGCAAACCAAGAAAAAAAAAGAACTGTGAAGAGAATAAAAAAATAAAGATTGCTAGAGAGCCGCAGAAGGAGATGAAATTGTTGAAGTTGGAAAAAAAACACTCAGGATTTGCTGTAAGAAATAGGAACACACACTACAGAAACAGAAAACCAGATTTTTGACACAACTGCAGATTTTTGACACATGGCAAACCATTTACCCAAATAAAGGGTTTCTCTCAAGTCGATTTGTGGAGGCAATCACAATATAGAGAGAAGAGGGGGGGAGAAGAGCAGCAATGATAAATTATGGAGGTAGAGAAGAGCATGGATGAAGGACGTCGTTGCCGGCCTGGGAGAAGATGGTGAAGAAGATGAGGGGTAGATTCGCGCATTTCTGAAGGAGGGAGAATACGTCGAGGGAAGGAAAAAGGGGAGCTTGTGTGTTTCTTCCAGTATTAAAACACAATAAAATAAAAACTTGGAAGATGAATAGTAGCTTGCCAACATTGGTGAGGGATGTGATTTCACTGTAGCTGAAGTCTTTCAGCTTATAGCTAGTTCAATATAGGAGTTTTTTTTTTTTTTTCACATAAGTCCATATTTTGAACTTGCATATGGCACTGGCTAGGACATTGCCTAACATGTTTCAACGCATTGGTAAAATAAGGGTATTTTTGTCAAATGATGTTAATTTTACAAGGTATTTTACAAAAGAATTTGTCAAATGATGTTAGTTTTATAAGAAAAATATCTATCCTTTAAAATGATGTTGTATAAAATGTTGTGAAAAGTGATTTGTATTTATCATTTTTCAAAGAGAAACATCTCTAGTTTCTGCACAAACAAAAGTGGTTCAGCAAAAGGTGGGTTGCTGACTTGCTGTAGAGATGATATATATTCTTCTACACACGTGGGTTGCTGGGCAGTCTTGTTGACAATCCTTAGGAAGGTGGGTTGGGGCTGAATACTTGCCCTATGTCATTATAGCTCCAGGCTGGGCGACAGGCAAAGTCAAAATATTGTTAGGTATATGCAGTAGATTAGATATCCTTTCTTATTTATTTGTTTAATTATGTTGGCTTTTTAAATGTGCCAATCTTTTGAATGTTTAATATATTTTGACCTTTTAGATTGGGGTTAAGCCTTAAACTTGACTGCAGGGTTGCACATGTGGTATTTGGAGTGAGCTCAGTTTTAAGTTTAATGCAGGTTGGCCCAGAGATATGCATGTTGAAAACCCATGTGGATATTTTGCCCGACTTCACACCTGAATTTGTTCTAAACTTCGTTCGGTATGACTTGCCTATTTCTTTTTGTTTGCCACCACAACAATGTTCTTGTTTATTACAGACATATATCTGCTTTTGCAATATTTACTTTCAAGATTGAGTTTAATTGGTTTGGACATTTTGCTCTGATGCTGGTGTGGACATTTAGAATTTGATTGAGTTTGTTGGTGTTCCATGTGTAATGTTCAGCAAAATATACATATATTAATAATAATTTACACAATTGTACACTTGATGGGATTTAAGGAACGAATCTGCTCTTTCTCAATTCTTTGCCTTGTATATATGTATATTTATTCCTGCATTTTCTGGTCGCATTGAAATTATTTGAGAATGTTAATCTCATTAGTCATTATTCTATTTCTCTGCTTGTTAATTGAACAAATTTATCACCAATTTTGTTACAGATTGAGAAACTTAGTAATTGATTTCATCATCAGTATCAACTTGGTAATAGATGGTGGCCTGGATAACATTTTGAAGCTATTTTCCCTTTTCTGAATATAATGCCGTTCTTACGAGTCTTTGTTTAGTAGGATTGCCTTCCTCTTGATGGCTAATTCAACACTTTATTTTGTTGAAGATTGCCAACAAATATAATTTCTTAATATTTGAAGACCGTAAGTTTGCTGACATTGGTAACACGGTGACGATGCAGTATGAAGGGTGAATTAGCTTCCCTTTAGTTTTTCTGAAATGTGTTTCTATTTTATCCTTGGCCCTGGCCTGATCACTTGTGTTTTTGTTGTTTACAGAGGGATTTTTCGTATATTGGGTTGGGCTGATATAGTCAATGCTCACATAATTTCTGGTCCTGGAATTGTTGATGGACTAAAGTTGAAGGTCTCAACTAATTTTCTCATGTTGACTTTAACCTGAATTGTGGCTTTATTATTACATAATTAGGTAGGTAGAACAGAGCAAGGCCCCACAAGATTCTTACTCTAATCTGAGCACTCTCTGAATTGTTTTTAGGGTTTGCCTCGTGGTAGGGGCCTGTTATTGCTCGCTGAAATGAGCTCAGCTGGTAATCTTGCCCAGGGAGACTATACAGCTGCAGCGTTAAAAATCGCACAGGATCACTCTGATTTCGTGATTGGCTTCATCTCGGTTAACCCAGTATCATGGCCAGGGGAACATATAAATCTAGCATTCATTCAGGCCACCCCTGGAGTTCAAATGGTCATTGGTGGTGATGCACTTGGCCAGCAATACAACACTCCATATTCAGTATGTTGCAATCAATGCGGACTTTTTTCTTCCCCCTTAGGTATACTTTTTCTTCTTTATTTTTGTTTTGTTTGTTTTTTTTCCTCTTGTCAAAAGATGAGGGAAAGAGAGAACTAACAGGTGAATCCTAGTGTACAAAAAAGCTTGATTTCTTATATAATTCTAGTTCCAAAAGAACTAATTTTTTGTTCGTGAATTATATATGATCTTCCCTTGATAATAGATCTGTTAGACTTTCGAGTTGTGTTTCTTTTTCTCTTGTTATTACAAGTAGTCACAAGTTTTCATTAATGAGAGAAAATGATATTTCAGGTCATCTATGATAGAGGTAGCGACATAATAATCGTGGGTCGTGGAATCATAAAGGCGGCAAGCCCCGCCGAGGCAGCTCTTGAATACCGAATGCAAGGATGGGATGCATACTTATTGAAATGCACCTAAGACTATATGTATGTCAGGTTCCTGGTTTCGCTTCCGCTTGTATGATTTTTAATTTAATAGATGAGTGAAATCTTGGGTAAATGAAACCTTGGGTGCCATTGTTTTTTAAGATTACATATTTTTGTCCCCCCAAACCTAGTGTGATTGGATATTAGTCCATCTCAATCCATCTCTCCACATGGTTGAAAGATTTTTTTTTTTTTTTTGGCCTATGCCATATTCTGCTATTTTTTTTTCCCTTTCCATTCAACTGATCTTCGTAATACTTTGGGTCGTTTTCATGTTGAACAATTTCGAGAAGCAGATAATATTTTTCTTCCCCCCTTTTTTTTTCCCTTGGTCTCGAATTTTAGGCCTATGAGGAAGAGAGCTGCACAGGAGATATATTTTTTTCTTTCCTTCACTCTTTTGTTTTTTTGCTGATCTGTGCAGGAGAGGGAGATCTGTTGTTTTTTGGTCAAATAAGAGATCAGAAATAGATGCAGTCTAATTATAGTGTAAATGGAATGCCTACGTGGTATTAAATTCTTGAATCTTTCCATAATTTCAAATTTTCATCTGTAATGCTTTTTTTATTTTTTTAAACTACTGATCTCTCTAAAACGATAATATTTTTAAAAATCAATACTTTCGTAATAATAATATATTTTTTTAAAAATCATATTTTCATAAATAGTCTTTAAAAAAAAAAAATCAGATAATCTCAATAGTTCCCCATATTAAGGGAGCCAATGTTTAAATCCTAAACCCTTCTCCTAAAATAGGCAACCGGATGGAGAGGGGTTTTTGTCAAAAAGTTATTTTTATTTTTAACCAAAATTGAGGAAATTTGATGGTATAAGCATTCGGATGCTTCAAGGAACACTCATTTTAGCTGCCTTTGAGTAGTGAAATGATATTAGATATTTTGTAAATAGTAATAAAAAAATAATTATAAAATATTAAAAAAATATATATAAAATAATAATAATAATGATATATTCTGAGAATATTCTACTATTTGAATTAAATTTAAGTTCCGCTTGGATTCAAAAATAAGATCAATTGAGTTGCTACTGGTAGAGCACGTTGGGGTAAGGGGATCATGGCTCCCCTTCCCCCTAGCCCCACTTCTATTTTTTTTAATAATATATGTTTTTTTAAAGAAAAAAATAATATAGGTTGTTTTTTTTATAATTTAGTAAGATAATATTAATTTTATTTTGTGTTGGCCCTCTCTCTAAAAATTATCTTGACCTCCTTTCACAAAATTTAATCTAATTTAAAAATAAAATACAACACCTCATATAAAATAAAATTATATAATAACATGATGATATGTTCTTATTAAAAATAAAGTTGGATTATTTCAAACTTATTTTTAATATTTTTTTTATTATAATGGCACGTTCTTGATATATTATATATATTTTTTAATATATAAGTTGTATTAAATGTATTTTATTTTTATTATAAATTTTAATATCAGATTGTTCTACACTGCATACAAAAATGTATAAAAATAAAATAAAAAATATTTTATATATTTTGTGTTAATTTTGCTTACCCGTTCCTAAAATAATTTTAAGATTTCGTTATTGTGATTTAAGATGAGTTTTGAAAGTTGAATAAAATATTATTTTTTAATATTATTATTATTATTTTAAGATTTACAAAATTGTATTAGAATTTAATAAAATTAAATTGAATTTAAAAAACATAATGATGAGTTATAACCCAAATCACGCCTTAGTCAATTTTTCCTATTTTTCCTTGGCTCATTTTTAAAGAACACCCGCCATGGAGTGTCCCATAGAAAACCAATTAAACAAAAGTTATTGTCCAATATATTAATAATCCAAAAACATACGCAACAACTATTCAAATTAATAATCCAATAAAGTGGCCGACAACGTCAATCTATTTTGTTTTTCTCGTTTTAAAAAAAAAAAAAAAATTCAGATAGTTACCCATATTAAGGAAGCCAATGTTTAAATCCTAAACCCTTCTCCTAAAATAGGCAACCGGATGGAGACGGCTTTTTGTCAAAAAGTTATTTTTATATTTTTTTAACCAAAATTGAGGAAATTTGATGGTTTAAGCATTCGGATGCTTCAGGGAACACTCATTTTGGCTGCCTTTGAATAGTGAAATGATATTAGATATTTTATAAATAGTAATGAAAAAATAATTATAAAATATTAAATAATAATAAATAATAGTAAAAAAATATAAAAAATAATAATAATGATATATTTTGAGAATATTTTACTATTTGAATTAGACTTAGATTTTGTTTGGATTCAGAGATAAGATGAATTGAATTGATATTGGCGGAGCACGTTGGGGTAGGAGGATCATGGCTCCCCTTCCCCCTAGCCCCACCTCTATTTTTTTTTTTAACAATATATGTTTTTTAAAGAAAAAAATAATATTGGTTAGTTTTTTTCATAATTTAGTATGGTAATATTAATTTTATCTTGTGTTGGTTTTCTCTCTAAAAATTATCTTGACATCCTTTTACAAAATTTAATCTAATTTAAAAATAAAATACATCTCATATAAAATAAAATTATATCGTAACATGATGATATGTTCTTATTAAAAATAAAAATAAAATAAAAATAGGATTATTTTTAACTTATTTTTAATATTTTTTTATTATGATGGCACATTCTTGATATATTATATATATTTTTAATATATAAGTTGTATTAAATGTATTTTATTTTTATTATAGATTTTAATATCAGATTGTTCTATACTGTATACAAAAATATATAAAAATAAAATAAAAAATATTTTATATATTTTGTGTTAATTTTACTTAGCTGTTCCTAAAATAATTTTATGATTTTGTCACTGTGAGTTAAGATTAATTTTGAAAATTTAATAAAATATAATTTTTTAATATTATTATTATTTTAAGATTTTTAAAAAATTATATTAAAATTTAATAAAAATAAATTAAATTTAAAAAATATAATGATGAGCTATAATCCAAATCATGCCTTAGTCAATTTCTCCTATTTTTCCTTGGCTCATTTTTAAAGAACACCCACTGTAGACTGTCCCATAGAAAACCAATTAAACAAAAGTTATTGTCCAATATATTAATAATCCAAAAAATTACTCAACAACTATTCAAATTAATAATCCAATAAAGTGGCCGACAACGTCAGTCTATTACCATTAGGGTGACGCTGGGGACCGGTCCGGCTGTCCCCAGCGTCCAAAGCAGCCCAACGTAAGTTGGGCTGCTTGATGATGAAAAATACATAAAAAAATATAAAAAAATTAAAAAATAAAAATTAAAAATATATTAAAAAAATAAAATGAACAAAACATAATAAAAAACACAATAAAAAACATAATAAAAAAATAAAAACATAATAAAAAACACAATAAAAAAATAAAATGTAGATGAATTTAAGAGGGATTCGGCTATGGAGCAAACGGAGCCGCCGCCGGTGGCGGTGGGCGACACCGCCCACGCCATCGGGACCGGCGGACTCAGGCGAGCTCACCCCTACGACGGCGAGCTCCGGCGAGCTCCGGTGTGCCCCCGGCAGCCTTCAACCCGTTTCGGACCCGTACGGGTCCGAAACGGGTTGAAGGCTGCCGGGGGCACACCGGAGCTCGCCGGAGCTCGCCGTCGTAGGGGTGAGCTCGCCTGAGTCCGCCGGTCCCGATGGCGGGGGCGGTGTCGCCCACCGCCACCGGGGGCGGCGGGGCTGCTTTTAAGGAGGGGGGCAGACGGTCTGCCCCCCAGGTTCTGTCTTACCATTATCCTTGGTTTCTCTCTTTTGTTCCGTATCGTAGAAAGTGCGAGGAAGAGATGTCTTCATATTAGTAATCCAATAAAGTTGCCGACAACCTCAATATATTACTATTATCCTTTGTTTTTCTCTTTTGTTTCGTATCGTAGAAAGTGCGAGGAAGAGAGGCACTGGATTCCGCCCGTTGATCGCACGCAGTAAAATCGCAACCCACCTTCCCCGAAACAATAGCCAACAACCAATGAAGACTTGTTGTTGACTTGGGCAAGCGCTAGTCTTATAGCTTTTTCCCCCAGTCAGAACCAGTTACTTCTTTCGACTCTTGTGGTGAATCTTTTGCATCGTTTCCTGATTCATTACTTGATTCATTACTTTCTCAAGAGAAAACAATGGCGGTGGGAGAGCTCTTTCTTGCTGCGTTCCTTCAAGTGTTATTTGACCGATTGGCTTCACCTGAGTTGCTGGCCTTTGCATGTCGAGAGGGACTTGAAAAAACGCTGGACAAGTGGAACAAGACGTTGTCAACGATTCGAAAGGTGCTTGCTGATGCAGAGGAGAAGGAATTACATGCTGAGAGTAGTGCAGTAAAAGAGTGGCTGGAGGATCTCAAAGACTTGGCCTACGACGTGGAGGACATACTCGATGAGTTTACCACAGAAGCTTTGCGACGCAAATTGAAGGGTAAAAATCAGGAAAGTACTAGCAAGGTACGAAATCTCATCCCTGCTTGTTTGAGTGGTTTGAAACCTAGTGCTATTAAGTTAAGAACTAGGCTGGAGTCAAATATCAAGGACATCAGTGCTCGATTTGAAGATCTAGCAGCACAAAAAGAGAAACTCAATTTGAAAGAACATGTGGACAGGAGGTCAGAAAAAACAAGAGGGACAGTACTGGCCCCAACTTCTTTACTGAACGAAGTTGTTTATGGCAGGGACGAAGATAAAAAGGCTTTACTTGATTTATTGGTGAGTCGAGGATCAAGCGATAAAGTGTCTGTGATTCCTATCGTTGGTATGGGGGGTATTGGAAAGACAACCCTCGCCCAGTTTGTATACAATGATGAAGAAGTCAAAAGTTCGTTTCATCTCAGAGCTTGGAATTGCGTTTCTGAAGATTTTGATGCTATTAGTGTCACAAAATCCATTTTAAAATCTCTTAGCCATGGAAGCAATGATGATAATGATCTAAATTTGTTGCAAATCAAATTAAGCGAGGCCCTTAAAGGGAAGAAATTCCTAGTCATTCTTGATGATCTCTGGAATGAGAATTATCGTGATTGGACAATCTTATTTGCTCCTTTCAAAGCCGGCGCTCCAGGAAGTGTAGTTATCATCACAACTCGCAGTCAAGGAGTTTCAAGTATAACAGGTACCATTCAAGCGTACCAGCTGGATTTGTTGTCAAATGAAGCTTCTGTGTCCGTATTTACCCAGCATGCCTTGGGGGTGGAAGACTTTTCTTCGCATGCACACCTGAAAGACATTGGTTTGGAAATCGTTCGAAAATGTAAAGGCTTGCCTTTAGCGGTGAAAACCCTTGGAGGTCTTTTACGTTCAAAACCGCAAGATCGTGATGAGTGGGAGGAAGTATTGAAAAGCGAGATATGGGATATTCCAAAGAAGAAAAGTGATATCGTTCCAGCTCTTATGTTGAGCTACTACCATCTCCCGTCGGATTTGAAGAGATGCTTTGAATACTGTTCTATATTCCCTAAAGATTATGAATTCGAGGAGAAGCAGGTGGTTCTATTATGGATGGCAGAAGGCTTGATTCAACCACGACAAAAGGAAAAAGAAATGGAAGATTTGAGTAAACAGTATTTTCGCGATTTGTTATCAAGGTCATTTTTCCAACAATCCAACAACAATAAATCTCGATTTGTGATGCATGACCTCATCAATGATTTGGCAAAATCGATTGCTGGAAATACATGCTTTAGAATGGAAGATAGAGTTGAGGGTAGTAAACGGGGGAGTATTGTTAAAAAGGCTCGCCATTTGTCTTACCTATGTGACTTTCATGATGGCTTCAAAAAATTTGAGGCCTTTTATGAACTCACCTGTTTACGTACCTTCTTACCTCTAACGTTGTCATCTCATCGGTGGGGCTATTTGACCGGTTATGTTACTCTTGAATTATTGCCAAAATTACGATGCTTGAGGGTGCTCTCTTTGAACGGTTACCAAATAAACGAGATATCCAATTCAATTGGTGAGTTGATCCATCTACGGTATCTTGACCTTTCTTACACTCGCGTCACCAGCTTGCCCGAATCAACGACCACTCTTTACAATCTACAAACATTGTTGTTGGAAGGTTGCCAATATCTAGAGAAACTACCTTCAACATTTGGGAACCTGGTCAACTTACGCCACCTCAATATTTCACAAGGAAGATCGCTAAAAGCAATGCCTTTGAATATAGGCAAATTAACTTGTCTTCGAACGTTGTCTGATTTCATTGTGGGAAAAGATTGTTGCTCAGGGTTGAAGGAGATAGGATCTTTGTCTCATCTTGAAGGGACACTCTGCATTTCAAGATTGGAGAACGTGATTGAGCCAGAGGATGCAAGGGACATGAATTTAAGTGGTAAGCCCAAACTTGATGTGTTGTCATTGGAATGGAGTCGAGACATCGATGACTCAAAGGATAGAACAAGTGAAAAAGAGTTTCTTAACATGCTACAACCTCACAACCTTTTGAAAGAACTCACTATTAGCTGTTATGGGGGTACAGAATTTCCAACCTGGCTCAACCATCATTTGCTTCCTAAATTAGTGTTATTGACTATTGAAAATTGTAAAAAGTGTACATCATTGCCACCATTGGGAAAACTTCCATCACTCAGAGTCCTTTCGATCCAAGGTATGGCTAGCATGAAGAGTATTGGTCCTGAAATTTGTGGGGATTGTCCGTCACAATCTTTTAGATCCTTGGAGACTCTAAATTTCAAGAATATGCCAGGGTGGGAGAATTGGAATCCTTGTGAAGCATTCTCAAACTTACGTGAACTCTCTATTCAAAATTGTCCCAAGTTGTCGGGAAATTTACCAGATCACCTTCCTTCACTTGAAAATGTTGAGATAGATGGATGTTTGAATTTAGTGGTCTCAGTTTTGAGCTTTCCAGATCGATGCAAAATAAAACTTGAGGGATCAGAAGGGATGGTGTGCGGAAGAGAAGTTGATTTTAGCTTGCTACAATTTAAGGATCTTTCAACAATTTCAGAATTTGAATCTCGAATGAAAGTGTTAATTACAATGGGTGTGCTGGCGAATGTACAAAAATTAGAGCTTAACGGATGCAAGGAACTGATGCATTTGTGGTCAAACGCGGTGGTATCATTTCCGCCTCTCCCACATCTTGATTATCTGAGTGTTTATAATTGTCCAGAACTAGTTTCGTTGGTTGCTGAAGCCCAGCTTCCTCCAGCTCTGAAGGAACTAGATATATGGGATTGTGAAAATATTCGGATTTTGATAGACGAGGATGATACCAACAGCTGCGGCAGCAGCGGTGACAACAGCACATCTCTTCTTCGTAGTTTGAAAATTCAGGGGTGTCCCTCCCTCAAATTCCTAATATCAAGCGGTGAGTTACCCGCAGCACTTGAAACACTATGGATTAATTCATGTCCAGAGCTAGAGTCAATAGCGAAGGAATTACGTCATAATTCATTGCTTAAATCCATTCACATTTTTGATTGTGGAAACCTTAATTCCTTACCCACCGGTATACACAGTCTCAACCATCTAGACCATATTAATATTTGGGATTGTCCGAGTCTCGATTTCTTCCTGGACGGAGATTTGCTCCCTGTCAACCTGAATACTCTGTATCTTGACAGTTGCGAGAAAACGCAGGTCGTGGTCAATCGCATACACACCTGCAC
Organism: Platycarya longipes; assembly: GCA_036559045.1. Classification (NCBI taxonomy): domain Eukaryota; kingdom Viridiplantae; phylum Streptophyta; class Magnoliopsida; order Fagales; family Juglandaceae; genus Platycarya; species Platycarya longipes. The sequence continues at coordinate 39,144,613 of CM071801.1, read as the reverse complement.
CTCTCTTCAAAAATTGAGAATGGGGAAATGTCCAAGAGTAATTGTATCCTTTCCAGAAGAAGGTTTTCCCACCAACCTAATATATCTTTCGATCCATGATAGCAGTATCGCCCAGGGCTTGTTTGAGTGGGGATTGCACAGGTTTACCTCTCTCATTGGTCTTCGAATTTGCGATGGATCTTCGCACCTGCAGGTGTCCTTTCCGGAGATGAAGCTGCCTACTTCTCTGACCGAGTTGACCATCCATGACTTTCCGAAATTGAAATACTTGTCTCCCGAGGGCTTTCGAAACCTCACATCACTTAAAGCCCTGGAAATCTCAAATTGCAAAAAACTAGCGTCCTTTCCAAAGAAGGGCCTACCTCCCTCACTCCGAAGGCTTAGCATTGTTGATTGTAAAAAGTTGACTTCATTGACAAAGAACTGTCTGCCCCTCTCACTCCTGCTACTTTGTATCTACAAATGTCCTCAGTTGGAAGAATGGTGCAAGAAAGATCGAAGACGGGAGGGATCTATGATAGCCCTCATCCCTCACGTTACATTTGGTGGTTATTCTTAGGTTATTCTTACCTGTCGTAAATTTCTAATGTAAATCTAGCTTCTTAGGACTTAATTGCTAATTCGAGTAGTAGTTTTACATTTGTAGGTACATTTGAAATTTCGGGTGCGGATGGTGGATGAATACTGACAAGTTTGTGTGAAGCTTTGGTTGAAATTCATATGGATGTTAGAAATGAATGGTTCATTGATAGAACAATTTAAATATTTATTTTCAGAGTCTAAAACCAGGATTCATATATCCTAATGTTTATGCAATTTAAAAAATATACATCACAACTTACTCATAATATTCAGTAAAAAGTCGGTTCTATAAACTATATATCCTTCATAATATATTGAAGAAAAACAGAGTTTGAGAAAAAACTATCTCAAGAGAGATCACAAGTTAAACAAAAAATTAAAAAAAAAACAATCGAAATAATTTACAGATCATCATCAAATTCTGCTACTACATCAATTATATGAATATCTGTCTTAAAAGAAAGAAGCAAAATTAATTAAAGAGAAAAAGTCAAAGCTATACTCATCCTGAAGAATTTTACAAATTTGTATGGTTGTAATGTGTATATATATATGTATATATACTACTTGACTTGTTAAACTTAAACGACAACTTTTTGATTTTGCAACAGAAACAACATCGGGAACAATTATTTGCTTTTGCAAATCTTGCTAGTTGTTTTTCATCACTTTTACAAAGAAAAACCTTATTTTTAATAGAGGCAATTAATTAGTTAAACCAAAAAAAAAAAAAAAAAAAAGAAAACCAATCGAAACGTATATATAATTTATAAAGCACTTTTTCTTTAAAGTGAATATTCATCCATCCCTCATGTAAGATCAATATATATATATTTGAATTTTCACAATATTACACATATATTCCTCTTTAAGTTTTCAATAAATATTTTTGTATATAATTCATTACGTTTTCTCATAATTATAATTGATTCCTTCGTCAGTTTCCTGTTACTATGAGCATCAATTCTGAAATTGGTCTTACTATGTGTTATGATCAGTTGAATATTTCTGAACTCATTATTGAATCAGATTATGATCTCATTGTTGTAAATTGATTATGATCTCATTTAAGGATGTTAACCTCATTACTCCTTTTTCTTTTCTCCTCTTGTTAGCTGAATAAATTTATCGCAAATTTTTCGTTACAGATTGAGATATTTAGTTCATTAATAGTTTTCATCAGTGTCCTGGTTAATATTTTGAAGTTACTTTTCCCTTTTTTGAATACAATAAGCCTATAAACGATCTATTCTGCTGCTTTTATGAGTCTTTATTAGTTAGTAGGATTCCCTTCCCCTTGATAGCTAATCCAACTCTTTATTTTGTTAAAGAATTAATGCCGATAACAGTGGGATCTATCATATAATTTCTGGTCCTGGAATTGTTTATGGATTGAAGTTAGAAGACAGCAATGCCTCAAAGAATAATTTTACTCTAATTTGAGCACTCTCTGGACTGCCTTCTGTGCTTGCCTCGTGGTAGGGGCTCTGTTATAAGCTTTTCAGGGATTGAAGTTACCAGGCATGTGGCCTGGTAAAGATCTTATAGTAAATTATTAGGTTCATCTTGAATCCTTCAACCTGTGACATTATAGCAAACACACTTCTATCAACATAATAAATTACACACTAATCCAGAGTTGTCCTGTCCTGGTGTTGAGTTATATAATAGATATGGCAATAAGACAAACTGCCATGTTACTGAAAGTTGTTCCTCCTGCCCTTCTCAATGCTGAAAAAAGTCTCTCCCCACTAGTCCTCTGTCAACTGAAACGCATACCCAAGCATCTCTCAACAACACCAAAAATCAAAACTAAAATTCGAAACCAAAGTAAAAGAAAGAGAATCATTTCTAAGCAGTTCTAAAAATGCTCATGTTAATATAACTACACAAAACTCATTGTCAAATTTGATACTGTTTTGATACATAAGTTGTCTAGAAAGTAAGTAGTTAGTAGCAATGTGTATTTTGAAAATTATCAAATTTGGCTTAAACTCTTTCTTTATTTGCTAATATAATTCCAGAATAAAGTTTATCCCTGCCCTCTAGCTAACAAGTTTAGATTGAAAATTGACAAAAAACTAGAACAAAAGTTTATCCTGCTTTTTATGCATCCAAATTTTAATAATAATAATAATAATAAGAGGAAAAGAAGACCTGATTTTCAATGCACTTTCCACTGTCTTGCAGAGCAAAGAACATAGTTATAATCTAATGCCATTATTTCTGGACTGCACCAACAAATTTGTATTTATTTTGATACAAACAATTGTAAATACAAATTTACAAAGACTATTCTAAGTAAGAATCCTAGAATTAAGGCTAATTGTTAGAGAGTAGTAACATGGAATTTAATGGCTGTTACATCCTTGATTTGAGGCTGAGAATCTGCTTCCATTTTTTTTTGCTTGATTTGAGGATTCTTCCCTTATAAACCATGCAACCAAATTATATACTTTCCACACATAAAAAGACATTACCTTGTTTACGTTTCCAAAATTTTCCCAGGCATAAAGAGCAATGGCGAACAAACAAAAACATGGAAAGCTATCAGTCAATTCTCAAAGTTCATAAACTCGTGAAGGGGTAAAAGTGGAAAATCAATTAACAAAGAAACCATTATTCACCAAATTATATTCCTTAACTCAAGACGCCTTTACTAAAATCAGAAGAAAAATTCTAAATATAAGCCTTACACTCTTCACACCATTTAATCAAATAATTTTACTTTTTTTATTCTCTTTTGTTCTACACTTAAAAGACTCTTATTACCTAGCTAATTAGTAATTAGGTAAGTAGAAGACAACAAGGCCTCAAGAATTTGAAAACTGCTACAAACACAACATAGAAAAACTCACAAATTGATGTAGTTTCATAGCATCCTTAGATCTACTTTATAATAAAAATAACTTTACATTCTTTTAACATTTGAAACATTATGGATTTGTTCATGTCATGAGTTAGAGTCAGTAGCAAAGGAATTACATCATAATTCGTTGCTTAAATCCATTGGCATTTTTAATTGTGGAAAGCTGAAATCCTTACCTACCGGTATACACAGTCTTAGCCATCTAAGTGAGATTATAATTGAGGGGAGTCCGAGTCTCGATGTCTTACCGGACGGTGAGTTGCTCCTAGCCAACTTGACAAGGCTTCACCTTGTCAGCTGCGAGAAAATGCAGGCCGTTGTCAATTGCATACACTCCTACACCTCTCTTCAGCATTTGAGAATGGGGAAATGTCAAAGAGTAGTTGTATCCTTTCCAGAAGAAGGTTTTCCCACCAACCTATACAACTCTTTCGATTTCTGATAGCAGTATAGCTCAGGGCTTGTTTGAGTGGGGGTTGCACAGGATTACCTCTCTCAAACGTCTTCGAATTTGCGATGGATCTTCGCACCTGCAGGTGTCCTTTCCAGACATGAAGCTGCCTACTTCTCTAATCGAACTGGTGATCCATAACTTTCCGAATCTGGAATACTTGTCTCCCGAGGGCTTTGGAAACCTCACATCACTTAAAGTCCTGTGTATCTTTAATTGCAATAAACTCGCGTACTTTCCAAAGACTGGCTTATCTCCCTCACTCCGAAGGCTTTCAATTGTTGATTGTAAAAAGTTGACTTCATTGACAAAGAACTGTCTGCCTCTCTCACTCCGGCAACTTTCAATCTATAGATGTCCTCTGTTGGAAGAATGGTGCAAGAAAGACAGAGGGGAGAGGTTTAAGATATCCCACATTCCTTACGTTTCATTTGATCGTTATACCCTGATGCTGCGATCCAGTGTAACTATTTAATAAAGCGACAATGAGGCGTTGCCCAATTAAAGCTCGCATGGCATATAGATGTAATATGTTATTGCTAATTGCATTAATCATGCTAGAGATCAGACACACAGATAGAAGTGAGTTTTATAATATGCTTATGCGATTTAAAAATATACTTCACAATTTATTAGCAATGATCAGTAAAAAGTTGGATTCTGTATACTATCCTTCATACCTGTTAAACAATATCACATGAGCTTTTTGATCCTCTAACCAGAAACATCCACAACAAATTGCTTTTGCAAATCTTGTTAGTTGTTTTTTATGATCACTTTTACAGAGCAGGACCTTATTTTCTAGAGAGACGAGTAAAAAAAAAAAAAAATACAAAACCGAGAGATGTGGAGGTCAGTTAAGTATTGGATCAGCTGGGTGGGTATTAAACTTAAGGCTGCCTCTAGTTTACATGGGCGAGATGTGGCAATTTTGAATATGCTGCAGGTACCAGTTAAGCAGCCTAAGCAGAAAAAGTTTATTGCAGTTTCTTGGCAAAAACTGAATTTGGAATGGTTTAAATTGAGTGTTTATGGTAGTAGTAAAGGGAATCCAGGGGAGTCAGGTGCCGGTGGTGTGTTGCGAAATGATAAAGGTTTTTTGCAATTTGCTTTTGCTGCTAGTATTGGTATTGGTTCTAATAACAAAGCAGAATTAAATGGCTTTAGTTTTGGGGTGTCAAAAGTGTAAGGAAATGGGTTTTTTATAATGTCAATGTTGAGATGGATTCGAGGCTAGCAGTTTCATGGTTGAGGGAGGGGAGTTGTAGTTTATCGTATTTAGAGGACTTTTGGGAGGAAATAAGGTGTCTGATGCAGGGCTTTAATATCCGGTTTCAGCATATTTTCAAGGAAGCTAATACTACAGCCGAATGTCTGGCTCGAATGGGTGGAAATGGCTGCAACAGTGTCTGGTCTTCGGTTCAAACTCTTCATTTCCAGCTTATCAATCAATAGTAACGATGCCTAAGTTAAGATGTAGATTGTAACATGTCAGTGGAACATCTAAATGGTTAATCTCATGGTCAATGGGATTAGGCTGATTTGCATTTGAATCCAGAAGTTCCAATCTGTTCCGATGTTACTTGAAGTATTTTGACTGATCAATTCATTTATTATAATTTTTTAGTATCCTGTACCAGAATTCTCTTACACATTATGAATTGATGTTAATATGTATTTGTATACCAGATTTATTCCTAGAGTAAGCCGCCCTACTACTGGAATGGCATCTGGGAATCCTTTTTTGATGATATGCGGAGCGAACCTGAGGTTATAGATCCTCCTCAAAGCAAAGACATGATGGATGCTGGTGATAATGTGAATGGCTCTGCTTCAAATGCTATAAAATATAATGTGACTGTTTCTAGCAGTGTCCGTGAGCTGTTGAAGTGCCCTGTGTGCTTAAATGCAATGTACCCTCCTATTCATCAAGTATGTTTATATTCTTAACATAAATATGTTAAATTTCACATATCAATCCATCCTAGAATAAGGTATCTGTCACAGAATCTTTTTAGTTGTTAACGGGGTTTAATGTCCAGGTGTTAATTGAGGGATTTTTTTTTTTTTTGAAAAGTAATAAAAGTTTTATCCCAAAGAAATAGACATAAATCCAAGTACACAGAACGTATATAGAGGAAATACCTACAACTTCCAGAAACAAAAAAGAAAACTCCCAATGAACGTTCTTTGTTTTCAAAGCATCTCCCATTGAGGGAAATTGAAAATGGTAAGTTTTAATTTATTAGTTGATCTCTCCATTGTTGCAGTGTTCAAATGGTCATACATTGTGTCCTTATATCTCGAAGCGCCTCCCTCCCTTGAAGCCTGCCTCCTTCGAAGCCTTGCCGTTAACCCTTAGGTATAGATCTCGAACCCTAACCCTAGCTCGCCCCTCCCCTTCATCCCAAAACCCCAACTCTAGAAGAAGGTGATCAAGGGTTCTTGTAATCGGTCACCCATGGGAAGCCAAACATTCTTCAAATTTCGATTTTACCCCATTTTTTAGGCTACAATATATATTCTTCCCTCATTTTCATTTTTCATTAAATTTTCTATTTTGCTTGATTACAAGACGCAAAAAATCAAATGCTTTTTCAGTTTAGTTATCTTACTTTCAGTGCTTTATTTGTTTGGAGTTGTTATTGTAGGAACAATGCCGACAATAATTTGTTGGTTTGGCACTTGATGAAATCTGTATGGTTGAGTTTAATCCATAGCAATGCATATGTTTTGTGATTTAAGCTGCAATTTTTACATTTTTGAAAAAATTAGTCTTGAAGTAAATAGGACTATTGATTGGAAACTCGCTTTCAAGTTTCAATCATGCAATCAAGCGAATTCAGAACTAGATTGTGGAATTTTCCAGTCAAGACCCAATATCAATTATCATCTCAATTATTTAATTTAATCATGGAAAGGATCAGGACTATCAATATGAATCTATGATCCAAAACTGGATCGCAATATAGCTTTATTTAATTGCTATTTTGATGATAAAGCTGCTATCTGGGATTACTTGAATGGTTGGAACATCGTTTTAGAAAGGGACATGATCACTCGCTTCATCAGGACTTGAAAATGAGATTAGCTTAGCTTAGCTAGCTGGTCCAACTAAAAACAAACAAGCTAGCAACGCCATTCATTAGTTGCACCAGTATATATTTACATGATTGAAACACGGTTATTGAAAGCAACTTACGATCAACTTCATCATTTTTCTTTTTCTTTTTCTAGTCCATGGGTATGGATTTTCTACATGCTCTGTTCACTGCCTTCCAAAACTCACGTCCAAACACATTCAATTTTTTATTATATTCGAATCTATGATTCTTCATCCATCATCCAAAGAAAACACTGCAATGACAGGGTTTCTTCTTAAAAGCCATTATTTTGACGAGGTTTACATGATTATATCCTCCTCCCCAACGTATACTGATCTGATTTGGACCATGCAATCTTATCTAAATTCTGAATGTTTTATCCTACTAATGTAATGATCCCCGATCCTTTGTCTGCATTAGTCTTATTCTATCCTATTATTAAAAGCTTTATCCTACTAATGTAATTAGTTACATGTAGAACATAATTTTCTTGTTCTTGATTCCTAATCATTATTTTTATCGAAGAGTCCAAAGCAGATTAGTTCAGTATTTAGTCTCTCTCCTTGTTCCTTTAAACTAATATTGTTAGTTAGAAAATTGAACTATTTAATTGAAATATTGACTCTGTCATGTAGTTAACCTCCAAAACCTAGTGCTAAAAATAAAATCATGTTTATAGAAGAATATCCAGACTAGTGGATTGACTTTAGACTAATAATTGCTGGGTGTTCTTTCTCTCAAGAGTTTAAAATTGTCAATTTCTTGCAATTAGCCCAGGTCTTGGCCCCTAAAAACAGAGGTTTTTTCCCCTTCATTTAGCCTCTGAAAATCGGTGCAATGATATGGTTGAGTTTTAATTTTTGCAAATTGTTTTTTGAAGCTTTATGGATTTAATATAAGGCATGATGCCATAATATATGGCATGAAAATCGTCTATTTGATATGACTTCTCATTAAATATTCTTATTTTAACTGCAGGTCATGTATTGTCTGCTTAGGACATGTTAAAACTACAATGGAGAGTAGGCACACTTTGAGCAAATGCATTTATGTTTAATTTTATGATGTAATTTAGCTTCAAACTGGCCAGAATAGAAGTGGGACGTGAAGTTATTCTCATGTACTGGTAATTAGTCTTTCTTATTATAGTTTGTGCCCTTTGGCACTAAGACAAAATCCTTTAATTTTTTATGATCAAAACAGATAGGTACATTATTTTTGCAGCAGTTGGTCCCAGATTTTGTACCTATTTTATTTTTCTTGAAGGAGAACTCCAAGTAATACTCTTATCTTTCCGTTGGAATACAGGTTTAAGTAATGAAAATGTCATTTTTTGACTTTTGGTATTTAATCCAAATGCTTGGTGATTGCAATAGAGTGTATTGTAGACATGCAGGAACAACCACTTTGTTGAGCAATTAGTTGTAGGAGACGAGTCAAATCTACCACGTTATTTGAATTGTCATTGGAAAAAGTTTAGAACAGGATGGGTGTAAAAATGAGTTTTACACCGGCCAATAATAACACTCTATGTAGGTGTTTCATGAAGAAATAATTTAGACTTAAGCTCACTGAATCGTCCCATCCAATAGAAAATTCTCTCTCCCTTTCCCTCTCTCTCTCTCTCTCTGTGCCCGACGAAACAAGATGGAACTTGATATGAGATTATTTACTTTGTACAGAAGACCTTACTTCATCTCATTTCTTTTAAGATGAATGAAAAATTCAAAAATGACATCCAACTTTTTGTGTAAGTCGATGGACCTAGCCCAGTTCTATAGAAAAATAAAAGAAATGAAAATACAAAAAACTAATTAAAAGAATATATGAAAAGGATTAGTAGCAGGATGATTTATACAAAGAAAGTATCTCTCTTTCAATGGTGATATTATGGACTCTCTTATGTGGATTGGTTGTAACGATTGAGTGTAGTATATTGTAAATGAAAGATGTAGGAGAAATGAATGAGTATGCACAAAAAGTGTTTGATTAAAAGCTCAATAGAGCCACTGGTATACTGCGAGAGACCTTTGATTTTTGGAAAAACAAAATAAGCAAATAGCCGATGAAGATTTTTAACTATTCAAAGCTTAAGAATACACCTTCCCCAATCGTGTTTGATCGTTTCTGCATTGCCATATTATAATTTTATACAATAAAGTCAATACTTTCGAGTTTACGTCTTCCGTCTGTAGAAATCCAAAAAGCCGCTAAAACACCTTGATGGTGGTGGATATATTACTCTCTTGCATCGCCTTCTCAGATCTGTTTTCCCTCCTCCTATGCCTCAGGCATGGATGCAAATTTAGCTCCAATTGAAAAGCTCTAATTAGTCGATTTGGATGCATAAGAGGCAAGAATTATTCAGGGACTAAATTAGTTGAAGGTCTCAACTAATTTCTTAATGTTGACTTTAATCTGAAATGTGGTTTTATTATTACATAATTAGAATTTATGTAGGTAGAACACAACAAGGCCTCACAAGAATCCTACTCTAATTTGTCCACTCTTTGGACTGTTTTCAGGGTTTGCCTCATGGTAGGGGCCTGTCATTGCTCACTGAAATGGTCAGCTCAATTGATAATTTTGCTAAGGGAGATTATACAGCTGCAGCATTAAAAATTGCACAGGATCACTTTGATTTGGTGATTCGCTTCATTTCGGTTAATCCAACATCATGGCCAGGGGAACCTATAAATCCAGCATTGATTCAGGCCACCCTGGGAGTTCAAATGATCACTGGTGGTGATGCACTTGAAATGCACCTAAGACTGTATGAATGTCTAGTTCCGGGATTTGCTTCCGCTTGCATGATTCCTGATTTAATAGATGGGTGAACATCTCGAGTAAATGAAACCTTGGGTGCCATTTATTTTTAAAGAGTACATATTATTGTCTACCCAAACTAGTGTGATTGGATATATTAGATTAATTATAAGATAAAAAATAGTATTTCTCAAATTGAATTTTTTTAAGACCTTCAAATCATGACCTTTGGTTTTTCACTGCATAGAAAATCCTCGGTAAGTACTGTAAGAGCATTCTCATACTTTCACGTTGGGATGAACAAATTTTCTTTTCAAATTTTAGATAAAAATCATATTTTTCTCTCTCTCTCTATACATACATATATATATATATATTAAATTTACTCATCTTACCAATACTTCCATCTCGCCCGCATGACATTTCTTTTCAAATTTCAATTATATATAATAAATATGAGCATGAAAGAAAATATTGATGATTAGAAGAAGAATTTAATTTTAGATTATATAAAAATATTTGTAAAAAATAATTTAGGGATTAAGAATAGCTCCCCATATTTAGGGAGCCAATGTTTAAATCCTAAACTCTTCTCCTAAAATAGGCAAACGGATGGAGGGGCTTTTGTCAAAAAGTTATTTTTTTTTTAATCAAAATTTAGGAAATTTGTTGGCATAAGCATCTCGAATACTTCAAGTAGCGTTCATTCATTCATTTAGGTTACGACTAGATAATGAGGTGATGTTAGATATTCTATAATTTTATGAATAATAATAATAAAATATTAAATAATAGTGAATAAAAATAAAAAGTGAATAAAAATAAGAATAAAATAAAAAATAATAGTGAAATATAATGAAGATATTCTATTATCCAAACTAGCCCTTAAAATCATTTTCTCTTATTTTCTTTTGCTAAAGTATTAGTTGTATTGGACGCGTCAAAAATTTCTTTCACTCCACCTTAAAAATTAAATTTTATAGTAGAGTGATTACGCTTGCACTTTAGAACATATCATTTTATTGTTACCTATAGCCTAGGATTACAATTAGACTCTTAATATGTTTACAACTGATCAATGGACTTCTTTGTTGATTATTTCTAGGTCTTGAGTTGCTATGGCCAGTACTTTTGTCTATTTTGAAGCTTTCCAGCTCGGGGTGGCTCCAGTCTACATAGCATTCTTGTGATTTATGGGTGATGATAATGAGGCAAAGAACTACAGCTACAGCTTAGAAGTAGGTGGAACTGACAGGAAGATGATATGGCAAGGTGTGCCTAGAAGCATTAGGGATAGCCATAGAAAGGTTTGGGACAGTTTTGATGGTCTCATAATCCAACGGAACATGGCTCTCTTCTTCTCCGGGGTAGACAGGAAGGAGTTGAAGCTTAGGGTAACTGGTAGGATTTGGAAAGAGCAGTGATTATCTCCTTTCCCTCTACATCATCTATCTTACCTCTTAGTAGTAAGTAGGTCAGTGCGTTACTCTTAAGGCCGCGTGTCTCCTGGTCATGTATTTTCTTTCCTCTGGAATTTAAGAGGCAAACTCTCTTTGCTTAGTCTATTGCATTAAATACATGATAAGGAAGGCACACCCTATTATCTATAATCAAGATACTTATCTATTTGTAGATAAATAGTAGTCTGGTGATGCTAATCCTTTCTTCTGAGTTCGTGCATGGATGAACATACATCACTATGTGCACAGCTTTGGATGCTGGAGCAATTGTGAATTGAGGAAATGGGTATAAAATCTAAGAGGAAAACAATAAGTTATGATAGAGACAATGAGATCAGTTATCTTCTATTCACTAATTTTATCTTTTAAGAATTGTAGATTCACGTCCACAAGGCATGTAATTTTAGTCCACTCCGCATCCCTTGTTAAGATGGAAAGCCACTTGTCCTTTTCGAAATAAAGTGACTGATCCAAACACAATACCTAGGACGCTTTGAGTTAGTCTTAACCATGTCCTCAAATGAGTTAGGGGTTGTCAAATGGTGAATTATTGTCCTTTTCCATATTGTTATTTTCCATAATATGAACTATAATTGCTCCCAGGAAAAGTGTGTACGCCGCGTAGTAGCCTTTATTCTTTTGGCTAAGGGTGGATGCCATTTTCAGTTGGGCATTGTATTAAAATTTGGTGATACTGCACGAGCAATTGTTGGTGCGTTTGAATGTTGAGCTGATTTTAGATGAATTTAAATATATTTATGAAAAATTGAAAAAAATTGTGCCTCCTATATATAAAATGATATCGAGTTGAAAAAATTACAAGTTTCACGCGTAGATAGATTTTGACTTACGTGATGTTTAATAATTTGAAAGTTATATATTATAATTAAATGTTATTATAGATTTAAAACAGAACCCAATTGATATGAACTAAGCTCATTCAAGGATGCAAATGAAGTTACTCTTTGTTTATGATATATGCCCTCTCAATTGTTCCCCTCCTTTAGTCACATACATAGTACTGTTAAAACTACTAATAGATCTACTAATACATGATCCCTTATGATTATATAACATTTTTATTTTTGGTTCAATCCAATTAAAATGTTTGAAAATTGGTTAAAAGAATTGTGTAAAAATTAGAGATGGTTAGTGGATTTTGGCCCTAAAAATCTATGGTCTCTAGATTATAATAAAAAGTAATTAATCCTTAAATCTTAGCTTCAGTCCATCTTAAAGAATTATTATTATATTAAGATTTTGAGTCGTATGGATAGAAAAAGATTTTGAGTGATAATAAATAATTTAATTTCTTTAAATTTTAAAATAATACTAATATTAAAAAATAACATCCATCTTATTATTTAAATTGGACGGTTTTTTATTTTTTATTTTTTGTTATGTGAAAATGAGGTAAAATATTTCAAAGCATCTCCTCTAATCCTCTAATCCTATTATTATCCATCGTATAATTTTTCTAAATTTCTAAATAAAATATAATAATTAATTTCATATTTTAAATTTTAAAATAAAAAATAATATTAAAAAAATATATTTTAATAATATTTTTATTTAACTTTTAACAAAATTCAATTCGCATCCCAACACATTGTGCAGAGACTCAAAACTGAATGATGATTCAGAATTAAAATGTCATCGTCCTGTCCATGGAGTCCCTAGTGCTTAAACTCCACGAGATCTCCGCTGTGAAGTTCGGCGACTTCAAGCTCAAGTCTGGTATTTCCTCCCCGGTCTACATTGACCTCCGCCTCATCGTCTCCTACCCAGTCCTCCTCTCCCGAATTTCCCAAACTCTCATCTCCTCCCTCCCTCCCTCCACCAACTACGATGTCGTCTGCGGCGTCCCCTACACCGCCCTCCCCATCGCCACCTGCGTCTCAGTCTCCCACCGTGTCCCCATGCTTATGCGCCGCAAGGAGGTCAAGGACTATGGCACCTCCAAGTCCATCGAGGGCGTCTTCGCCAAGGACCAGACATGCCTCATCATCGACGACCTCGTCACCAGCGGCACCTCCGTTCTCCAGACCGCCGATCCCTTACGCGCTGCCGGGTTGAGAGTCCAGGACGCCGTTGTTTTGATCGATCGGGAGCAGGGCGGGAGGGAGAATCTGGAGGATAAGGGGATTAAGCTCCACGCAATGATTAAGCTGACGGAGATGGTGAGGATCCTGAGGGAGAAGGGGAAGTTGGGGGAGGAGATGGAGAGAGTGGTCCTGAAGTTCTTGGAGGAGAATAAGATGGTGGCGGTGCCGAAGTCGGTTATCACTAGGGATTTGGGGTTTGGAGAGAGGGCCAAGCTAGCCAAGAATCCCACGGGAAAAAGGCTGTTTGAATTGATGGTGGAGAAGAAGAGCAATCTTTGTCTGGCTGCTGATGTTGGGACCGCCGAGGAGTTGCTGGACTTGGCCGAGAAGGTATGGAAAAAATTGAAATTGTGAAAGCCCTTGTATTAGTTTGTCTGCAAAATCTTAAAAAATTTTCTAGGAAAAAGAGAGTAACGATATGCAGGGAACATATAAGAGCATTGACAATGGATTGCCAAGTCTAAGTTGGAGTTAGAATCTTACTTTTTTTTGCTATGAAATCATTTTTTACTAGATAGTCTACATATTGGACTAGCCATTTTAAACTTTAAAGTTCAAATAATAATATAATATTATATATTTTAATAATATTTAATAAATTTTTTTAATATTTTGCGAAGGACAATGCCTGTCCCTGGGATATCAAAGAAAACAATTTCCTTCATCCTGGTCATTATTCCAACAACTGTCTGTATATGTTTTATATGGTAAGATTGGAGTACACATCAATTTGAATGCCAAAAACAATTGTTAACCAAAAACCAAAACCTGAAATACTTTCCAACATAATCCCATCGTTTCATCCAAATGCAAGAAGACTTTACAGAACAAATGGGTAATTAACAATAAGCATCGGTATCAAGTGGCAAGCCAATTTACACACTTAGCACAAGCCAATATGTATTCAGATTAGCATAAGCTTTTCTTGCTGGGCCGGTGGCTGCTGAAGCATTATATCAGTAAAGCACAACACATTATAAAGAAAACCTAATCTGCACTCAATTTCTGAGTTGAAATACTAACACACAGTTTCTAATCTGCTGAAGCATTATATCAGTAAAGCACAGCACATTATTCCACCCATTTGATTGTACCATAAGTTGAGTTGTAGATGGAGATGAATATTTATGCACAAGTTTAGAAAATGTCATGATTTTGTAATGCTCTTACGAGAAGAAAACAGGGAAATCAAATGGTTTCAAATGACAATTTTTGTAAACAAACCCCTAACAAGTGAAATACTCTTTAAATTAAAGAATATCAAAAAAATAACCAGCAACAATCCCCAACATTTTGGGTTTACTAGAGTGAGTTGAAGAATTTGTTGCTCATTCAACGTGTTCCTGATGTAGTACTATTGAAAGTGACTAATAATTACCATAACCCATTCTTGTCCCTATTTTATCTGAAATCAATTGAAATATATTACCAGCCCCCATCGCACCAAAAAAATAAAAATAAAAATAAAAATAAAAATAAAAATAAAAAATAAAACGGAAAATGGAGCTGCATTTAATAAGTTAATCCACACTGCCCAAAAATGATTTCTCTAAGGTCTGTTCATAGCATAGACAATGGAAATTTCCTCTGTTTCTGCCCAGTTTTTGCTCTGTTTCTCCAACCTCCTTTGCTCCCTTAAAATACCCAAAAAACATGCATGAATAGAAACATACTCAACGCAATGCTTGAAGGCATCTGAAATGCTTAAAGGCACACTTAGCTGATCTTTACCCATTTATATGAGCAAACTACCCAGTAACATATGCATATTAACGGAAGTCCTCCTAAAAAACTTAATTAAAAGAGAGATTGTAGAGGGCAATCAAATCCCAATCAATACTAGATCGGGTTCATCAAATCAATACATGACCAAGAAAAAACAACATCCACATAATTTGAGATCAGTGTACCTACAAATGACAAAAAAAAAAAAAAACAGCAAAAGAGGGGGAATTCAAAGAAATTGGGAAAGTTTTTTTTTTAATATAATTAATAAAATTGTTTTATTAAAAAAATGGGCAGAAATGCCAATTACAAAGATAGTTTTCTTACTAACTAGGGACATTTGAAGCAAGAAAGTCATGTAGGTCATGCCAGAAAAATCCACAGCAAAGACCCACTTCTCCTTGGATCTTTGAGAAAACTTGCAAACCAAGAAAAAAAAAGAACTGGGAAGAGAATAAAAAAATAAAAATTGCTATATAAAAATTGTTGAAGTTGGAAAAAAAACACTCAGAATTTGCTGTAAGAAATAGGAACACACACTACAGAAATAGAAAACCAGATATTTGACACAACTACAGATTTTTGACACATAGCAAACCATTTACCCAAATTAAGGGTTTCTCTCAAGTCGATTTGTGGAGGCAATCACAATATAGAGAGAAGAGGGGGGGAGAAGAGCAGCAACGATAAAGTATGGAGGTAGAGAAGAGCATGGACGAAGGACGTCGTTGCCGGCCTGGGAGAAGACGGTGAAGAAGATGAGGGGTAGATTCGCGCATTTCTGAAGGAGAGAGAATACGTCGAGGGAAGGAAAAAGGGGAGCTTGTGCGTTTTTTCCAGTATTAAAACACAACAAAATAAAAACTTGGAAGATGAATAGTAGCTTGCCAACATTGGTGAGGGATGTGATTTCACTGTAGCTGAAGTCTTTCAGCTTATAGCTAGTTCAATATAGGAGTTTTTTTTTTCACATAAGTCCATATTTTGAACTTGCATATGGCACTGGCTAGGACATTGCCTAACATGTTTCAACACATTGGTAAAATAAGGGTATTTTTGTCAAATGATGTTAGTTTTACAAGGTATTTTACAAAAAAATTTGTCAAATGATGTTAGTTTTATAAGAAAAATATCTATCCTTTAAAATGATGTTGTATAAAATGTTGTGAAAAGTGATTTGTATTTATCATTTTTCAAAGAGAAACATCTCTAGTTTCTGCACAAACAAAAGTGGTTCAGCAAAAGGTGAGTTGCTAACTTGCTGTAGAGATGATATATATTCTTCTACACACGTGGGTTGCTGGGCAGTCTTGTGGACAATCCTTAGGAAGGTGGGTTGGGGCTTAATACTTGCCCTATGTCATTATAGCTCCAGGCTGGGCGAAAGGCAAAGTCAAAATATTGTTAGGTATATGCAGTAGATTAGATATCCTTTCTTATTTATTTGTTTAATTATGTTGGCTTTTTAAATGTGCCAATCTTTTGAATGTTTAATTTATTTTGACCTTTTAGATTGGGGTTGAGCCTTAAACTTGACTGCAGGGTTGCACATGTGGTATTTGGAGTAAGCTCAGTTTTAAGTTTAATGCAGGTTGGCTCAGAGATATGCATGTTGAAAACCCATGTGGATATTTTGCCCGACTTCACACCTGAATTTGGTTCTAAACTTCGTTCGGTATGACTTGCCTATTTCTTTTTGTTTGCCACCACAACAATGTTCTTGTTTATTACAGACATATATATCTGCTTTTGCAATATTTACTTTCAAGATTGAGTTTAATTGGTTTGGACATTTTGCTCTGATGCTGGTGTGGACATTTAGAATTTGATTGAGTTTGTTGGTGTTCCATGTGTAATGTTCAGCAAAATATACATATATTAATGATAATTTACACAATTGTACACTTGATGGGATTTAAGGAACGACTCTGCTCTTTCTCAATTCTTTGCCTTGTATATTTGTATATTTATTCCTGCATTTTCTGGTCGCATTGAAATTATTTGAGAATGTTAATCTCATTAGTCATTATTCTATTTTTCTGCTTGTTAATTGAACAAATTTATCACCAATTTTGTTACAGATTGAGAAACTTAGTAATTGATTTCATCATCAGTATCAACTTGGTAATAGATGGTGGCCTGGATAACATTTTGAAGCTATTTTCCCTTTTCTGAATAATAATGCTGTTCTTACGAGTCTTTGTTTAGTAGGATTCCCTTCCTCTTGATGGCTAATTCAACACTTTATTTTGTTGAAGATTGCCAACAAATATAGTTTCTTAATATTTGAAGACCGTAAGTTTGCTGACATTGGTAACACGGTGACGATGCAGTATGAAGGGTGAATGAGCTTCCCTTTAGTTTTTCTGAAATGTGTTTCTATTTTATCCTTGGCCCTGGCCTGATCACTTTTGTTTTTGTTGTTTGCAGAGGGATTTTTCGTATATTGGATTGGGCTGATATAGTCAATGCTCACATAATTTCTGGTCCTGGAATTGTTGATGGACTAAAGTTGAAGGTCTCAACTAATTTTCTCATGTTGAGTTTAACCTGAATTGTGGCTTTATTATTACATAATTAGGTAGGTAGAACAGAGCAAGGCCCCACAAGATTCTTACTCTAATCTGACTGAGCACTCTCTGAATTGTTTTCAGGGTTTGCCTCGTGGTAGGGGCCTGTTATTGCTCGCTGAAATGAGCTCAGCTGGTAATCTTGCCCAGGGAGACTATACAGCTGCAGCGTTAAAAATCGCACAGGATCACTCTGATTTCGTGATTGGCTTCATCTCGGTTAACCCAGTATCATGGCCAGGGGAACATATAAATCCAGCATTCATTCAGGCCACCCCTGGAGTTCAAATGGTCATTGGTGGTGATGCACTTGGCCAGCAATACAACACTCCATATTCAGTAAGTTACAATCAACACTCCATCTTCCCTTGATAATAGATCTGTTAGACTTTCGAGTTGTGTTTCTTTTTCTCTTGTTATTACAAGTGGTCATGAGTTTTCATTAATGAGAGAAAATGATATTTCAGGTCATCTATGATAGAGGTAGTGACATAATAATCGTGGGCCGTGGAATTATAAAGGCGGCAAGCCCCGCCGAGGCAGCTCATGAATACCGAATGCAAGGATGGGATGCATACTTATTGAAATGCACCTGAGACTGTATGTATGTCAGGTTCCTGGTTTTGCTTCCGCTTGTATGATTTTTAATTTAATAGATAAGTGAAATCTTGGGTAAATGAAACCTTGGGTGCCATTGTTTTCTAAGATTACATATTTTTGTCCCCCCAAACCTAGTGTGATTGGATATTAGTCCATCTCAGTCCATCTCAATCCATCTCTCTACATGGTTGAAAGAATTTTTTTTTTTTTGCCTATGCCATATTCTGCTATTTTTTTTCCCTTTCCATTCAACTGATCTTCGTTATACTTTGGGTCGTTTTCATGTTGAACAATTTAGAGAAGCAGATAATATTTTTCTTCCCCCCCTTTTTTTTCCCTTGGTCTCAAATTTTAGGCACAGGAGATATATTTTTTTCTTTTCTTCACTCTTTTTTTTTTTTTTTTTTTTGGCTGATCTGTGCAGGAGAGGGAGATTTGTTGTTTTTTGGTCAAATAAGAGATCAGAAATAGATGCAGTCTAATTATAGTGTAAATGGAATGCCTACGTGGTATTAAATTCTTGAATCTTTCCATAATTTCAATTTTTCATCTGTAATGCTTTTTTTAGTTTTTTAAACTACTGATCTCTCTAAAACGATAATATTTTTAAAAATCAATACTTTCGTAATAATAAATATATTTTTTTAGAAATCATATTTTCATAAATAGTCTTGTTTAAAAAAAAAAATTCAGATAATCTCAATAGTTCCCCATATTAAGGAAGCCAATGTTTAAATCCTAAACCCTTCTCCTAAAATAGGGAACCGGATGGAGCGGGGTTTTTGTCAAAAAGTTATTTTTATTTTTTTAAACCAAAATTGAGGACATTTGATGGTATAAGCATTCGGAACACTCATTTTGGCTGCCTTTGGGCTTTGAGTGGTGAAATGATATTAGATATTTTGTAAATAGTAATGAAAAAATAATTATAAAATATTAATTAATAATAAATAATAGTAAAAAAATATAAAAAATAATAATAATGATATATTCTGAGAATATTCTACTATTTAAATTAAATTTAAATTTCGTTTGGATTCAGAGATAAAATGAATTGAGTTGATACTGGCGGAGCACGTTGGGGTAGGGAGATCATGACTCCCCCTCCCCTTAGCCCCACCTCTATTTTTTTTAACAATATATGTTTTTTAAAGAAAAAAATAATATAGGTTAGTTTTTTTCATAATTTAGTAAGATAATATTAATTTTATCTTGTGTTAGCCCTCTCTCTAAAAATTATCTTGACCTCATTTCACAAAATTTAATCTAATTTAAAAATAAAATACACCTTATATAAAATAAAATTATATAATAACATGACGATATGTTCTTATTAAAAATAAAGATAAAAATAAAAATAAAGTTGGATTATTTCTAACTTATTTTTAATATTTTTTATTATTATGATGACACGTTCTTGATATATTATATATTTTTTAATATATAAGTTATATTAAATATATTTTACTTTTATTATAAATTTTAATATCAGATTGTTCTACACTGTATACAAAAATGTATAAAAACAAAATAAAAAATATTTTATATATTTTGTGTTAATTTTGCTTACCCGTTTCTAAAATAAATTTATGATTTCGTTACTGTGGGTTAAGATGAGTTTTGAAAGTTGAATAAAATATTATTAAAATATTATTTTTTAATATTATTATTATTTTAAGATTTGAAAAAATTATATTAGAATTTAATAAAATTAAATTGAATTTTAAAAACATAATGATCAGTTATATCCCAAATCATGCCTTAGTAAATTTCTCCTATTTTTCCTTGGCTCATTTTTAAAGAACACCCACCATGGAGTGTCCCATGGAAAACCAATTAAACAAAAGTTATAGGCCAATATATTAATAATCCAAAACATACGCAACAACCATTCAAATTAATAATCCAATAAAGTGGCCGACAACGTCAATCTATTTTGTTTTTCTCTTTTGTTTCGTATCGTAGAAAGTGCGAGGAAGAGAGGCACTGGACTCCGCCCGTTAAACTTACTCATAATATTCAGTAAAAAGTCGGTTCTATAAACTATACTACTTGACTTTGTTAAACTTAAACGACAACTTGTTGATCCAGGACCTTAACAACAGAAACAACATCGGGAACAATTATTTGCTTTTGCAAATCTTGCTAGTTGTTTTTCGTCACTTTTACAAAGAAAAACCTTATTTTTAATCGAGACAATTAATTAGTTAAAAAAAAAAAGAAAAAAAAAAAAGAAAACCAATCGAAACGTATGTATAATTTATAAAGCACTTTTTCTTTAAAGTGAATATATATATATATATATATATATTTGAATTTTCACAATATTACACATATATTCCTCTTAAGTTTTCAATAAATATTTTTGTATATAATTCATTACGTTTTCTCATAATTATAATTGATTCCTTCGTCAGTTTCCTGTTACTATGTGTTATGATCAGTTAAATATTTCTGAACTCATTATTGAATCAGATTATGATCTCATTGTTGTAAATTGATTATGATCTCATTTAAGGACGTTAACCTCATTACTCCTTTTCTTTTCTCCTCTTGTTAGCTGATTAAATTTATCACAAATTTTTCGTTACAGATTGAGAAATTTAGTTCGTTAATAGTTTTCATCAGTGTCCTGGTTAATATTTTGAATACAATAAGCCTATAAACGATCTATTCTGCTGCTTTAAGAGTCTTTATTAATTAGTAGGATTCCCTTCCCCTTGAGAGCTAATCCAACTCTTTATTTTGTTAAAGAATTAATGCCGATAACAGTGGGATCTATCATATAATTTCTGGTCCTGGAATTGTTTATGGATTGAAGTTAGAAGACAGCATGTGGCCTGGTAAAGATCTTATGGTAAATTATTAGGTTCATCTTGAATCCTTCAACCTGTGACATTATAGCAAACACACTTTTATCAACATAATAAATTACACACTAATCATCTAGAGTTGTCCTGTCCTGGTGTTGAGTTATATAATAGATATGGCAATAAGACAAACTGCCATGTTACTGAATGTTACTGAAAGTTGTCCCTCCTGCCCTTCTCAATGCTGAAAAAGTCTCTCCCCACTAGTCCTCTGTCAACTGAAACGCATACCCAAGCATCTCTCAACAACACCAAAAATCAAAACTAAAATTCGAAACCAAAGTAAAAGAAAGAGAATCATTTCTAAGCAGTTCTAAAAATGCTCATGTTAATATAACTACACAAAACTCATTGTCAAATTTGATACTGTTTTGATACGTAAGTTGTCTAGAAAGTAAGTAGTTAGTAGCAATGTGTATTTTGAAAATTATCAAATTTGGCTTAATCTCTTTCTTTATTTGCTAATATAATTCCAGAATAAAGTTTATCCCTGCCCTCTAGCTAACAAGTTTAGATTAAAAATTCACAAAAAACTAGAACAAAAGTTTATCCTGCTTTCTATGCATCCAAATTTTAATAATAATAATAATAATAAGAGAAAGGAAAAGAAGACCTGATTTTCAATGCACTTGCCACTGTCTTGCAGAGCAAAGAACATAGTTATAATCTAATGCCATTATTTCTGGACTGCGCCAACAAATTTGTATTTATTTTGATACAAACAATTGTAAATACAAATTTACAAAGACTATTCTAAGTAAGAATCCTAGAATTAAGGCTAATTGTTAGAGAGTAGTAACATGGAATTTAATGGCTGTTACATCCTTGATTTGAGGCTGAGAATCTGCTTCCATTTTTTTTTGCTTGATTTGAGGATTCTTCCCTTATAAACCATGCAACCAAATTATATACTTTCCACACATAAAAAGACATTACCTTGTTTACCTTTCCAAAATTTTCCCAGGCATAAAGAGCAATGCCGAACAAACAAAAACATGGAAAGCTATCAGTCAATTCTCAAAGTTCATAAACTCGTGAAGGGGTAAAAGTGGAAAATCAATTAACAAAGAAACCATTATTCACCAAATTATATTCCTTAACTCAAGACGCCCTTACTAAAATCAGAAGAAAAATTCTAAATATAAGCCTTACACTCTTCACACCATTTAATCAAATAATTTTACATTTTTTTATTCTCTTTTGTTCTACACTTAAAAGACTCTTATTACCTAGCTAATTAGTAATTAGGTAAGTAGAAGGCAACAAGGCCTCAAGAATATGAAAACTGCTACAAATACAAAAAGATTACATAAAGAAAAACTCACAAATTGACGTAGTTTCGTAGCATCGTTAGATCTACTTTATAATAAAAATAATTTTACAATCTTTTAACATTTGAAACATTATAGATTTGTTCATGTCATGAGTTAAGAGTCACTAGCAAAGGAATTACATCATAATTCGTTGCTTAAATCCATTAGCATTTTTAATTGCGGAAAGCTGAAATCCTTACCTACCGGTATACACAGTTTTAGCCATCTAAGCGAGATTATAATTGAGGGTAGTCCGAGTCTCGATGTCTTACCGGACGGTGAGTTGCTCCTAGCCAACTTGACAAGGCTTCATCTTGTCAGCTGCGAGAAAATGCAGGCCGTTGTCAATTGCATACACACCTGCACCTCTCTTTAGCATTTGAGAATGGGGAAATGTCAAAGAGTAGTTGTATCCTTTCCAGAAGAAGGTTTTCCCACCAACCTATGCAACTCTTTCGATTTCTGATAGAAGTACAGCTCAGGGCTTGTTTGAGTGGGGGTTGCACAGGATTACCTCTCTCAAACGTCTTCGAATTTGCGATGGATCTTCGCACCTGCAGGTGTCCTTTCCAGACATGAAGCTGCCTACTTCTCTAATCGAACTGGTGATCGATAAGTTTCCGAATCTGGAATACTTGTCTCCCGAGGGCTTTGGAAACCTCACATCACTTGAAGTCCCGTGTATCGTAAATTGCAAAAAACTCGCGTACTTTCCAAAGAAGGGCTTATCTCCCTCACTCCGAAGGCTTTCAATTGTTGATTGTAAAAAGTTGACTTCATTGACAAAGAACTGTCTGCCTCTCTCACTCCTGCAACTTTCAATCTGCAGATGTCCTCTGTTGGAAGAATGGTGCAAGAAAGACAGAGGGGAGGGGTTTAAGATAGCCCACATTCCCTACGTTTCATTTGATCGTTATACCCTGATGCTGCGATCCCGTGTAACTTTGTAACCATTTAATAAAGCGACGATGAGGCGTTCCCCAATTAAAGCTCGCATGGCATATAGATGTAATATGTTATTGCTAATTGCATTAATCATGCTAGAGATTAGACACACAGATAGAAGTGAGTTTTATAATATGCTTATGCGATTTAAAAATATACTTCACAATTTATTAGCAATGATCAGTAAAAAGTTGGATTCTGTATACTATCCTTCATACCTGTTAAACAATATCACATGAGCTTTTTGATCCTCTAACCAGAAACATCCACAACAAATTGCTTTTGCAAATCTTGTTAGTTGTTTTTCATGATCACTTTTACAGAGCAGGACCTTATTTTCTAGAGCGACGAGTAAAAAAAAAAAAAAAAATACAAAACCGAGAGATGTGGAGGTCGATTAAGTATTGGATCAGCTGGGTGGGTTTTAAACTTAAGGCTGCCTCTAGTTTACATCGAGAGATGTGGCAATTTTGAATATGCTGCAGGTACCAGTTAAGCGGCTTAAACAGAAAAAGTTTAGTACAGTTTCTTGGCAAAAATCGAATTTGGAATGGTTAAAATTGAATGTTGATGGTAGTAGGAAAGGGAATCCAGGGGAGTTGGGTGCAGATGGTGAGTTGCGAAATGATAAAGGTTTTTTGCAATTTGCTTTTGCTGCTAGTATTGGTATTGGTTCTAATAACAAAGCAGAATTGATGGCTTTACTGCTGGGGCTTCGAAACTGTAAGAAAATGGGTTTTTATTATGTTATTGTTGAGATGGATTCGATGCAAGTGGTTTCATGGTTGAGAGAGGGGAGTCGTAGTTAATAGTATTGAGAGGACTTTTGGGAGGAAATAAGGTGTCTGATGCAGGGCTTTAATATCCGGTTTCAACATGTTTTCAGGGAAGCTAATATTGCAGCAGATTGTCTGGCTCGAATGGGTGGAAATGGCTGATACAATATCTAGTCTTCGGTTCAAACTCTTCCTTTCCAGCTTATTGGTATCATTAGAACGGATCGATATGGCTTGTCTTACTTAAGACAGGTTTGATGATTCATAATAGATTCGAAGTGGCCTCTGATTTACTATATTCAGTTTAGCAAATTGTTGGTAGTGCTTGCAGGGGAGGAGTTTAGGTGCAGGGTATACGGTTTTGTCTTTGTACGTAGTGATTCAATAGTTCTTTTTTGGAATAAGTCGTTGATGCATGGTTTGTATAAGGTATTCCTCTACCAAAAATGAGAGTTTTTAATAAGAATGGGGGATCTCCTCCTCGTTTATTTTTTAAAAAAGAACAAAAAAAGAAAAAAGAAAAAGAAAAAAAGAAACCTTGGGTGAAATGTATTTTCAAAGAGTACATATTTTTGTGTATCCATGGTTAGTGTGATTGAAATTGTGGCACTTCTACGGTGGTTTTTGGTTGGATTAACCACGAAAATTCAATCTCTTCCTAGCAATGTTATAATTCATTGACAGCAAGACAATAATTTGTTTTCATCTATAGTTTTTTTAAGTTATTCCTTTCCTTTGAAAGTTTACATTTCTAAAACAAATAAGTTTTTCTCTAAAACTCTTGTGTGCTGCATGTTAAGAGCACACGCTTTGTAGATTGAGATTGAATTGGAGTGGTTACTTGCAGAAATGCGTTTGAAAATAGAGCAATAATAATTTCTCTATTTTCCTTCTTCGGATATATGTTTTTTTTTTTTCCTGTTAAATTTAATTTTGAGTCATTAAAAGAAGGATGAATAGCAAAGTTTGTGAAAGAACTCCCGTAGAGCACACAGCTGAAACATCATTTTCTATCATTTTTTAATAAATTAATGACGTTGTAAGAGTTATCACTTACATTACATAGAAGAACAAGAGAAAGGGAGAGATGGAATGAACAAAGAGAAGTTGTTTAGTAAGAACAAGAATATGCAGAGGAGTGTTTACTATAAATAATCAATCAATAGTAACGGTATATGCCTAAGTTGAGATGTAGAATGTAACATGTCAGTGGAACATCTAAATGGTTAAACATGAATCTCAATGTACCTATAGACCCTACAATTGCCCTTATGCTGGATCACGAGACTTATTTATTTGTAGATGAATTGTAGTCTGGTGATGCTAATCCTTTCTTTTGCGTTCGAGCATGAGCTTTGGATACTAAAGCAATTGAATTGGGATACAGGAGCAAGAGGAAAAAAAAAAAAACTATGATAGAGACAATGAGATCAGCTATCTTCTATTCCTTAATTTTATGTCAAGAATTATAGATAGCCTTGTAGTCCTCTCCTCATCCCTTGTCCAAATGAAGAGCCACTTGTCCTATTCAAAACATTCAAAACGAGTAATTGATCCAAACCCAATACCTAGGATGCTTTGAGTTGGGCTTAACTTTGCCCCCAAATGAGCAGGGGGTTGCAAATGATGGATTTTTGTCCTTTTTCATTATGGGTGTTCATCCGGGTCGGATAAACCGATTTTGAAATTGTATTTATTTTTTAATAAATTTGATACTTTTGTTTAAAATGTTTAAAAAAATTTTGCATCCAAATTCCAGATTTCTAAATTCAAAATTTGGTGAACACTCATATTTTTCATACTGTTATTCTCTGCAATATGAGCTATAATTGCCCCCATGAGGAAGGTGTAGGCGTGGTAGCCTTTTCTTCTTTTTGGCTAAAGATGGATGCCATTTTCGATAGCTTTATGCTCTCTCAATTGTTCCTCAACTTTTTTTATATAAAATAAATAAATAAATAAAAATTGTTCCCCTGCTTTTGTCACATGCATACTATTTAAAACTACTAAAACGTGATCCCTATAATCATATAAAAATATTATTTCTAGTGCAACCCAATTAGTTTTTTTTGTATTAAAAACTTATTGTGCTGTAAAAACTATAATAACTATTCGAATACTCGTTTGTTACTAGTTGCGTCGACAGTTAGCTACCATTTAAAAAACGATGCAAATGGCTTCTTTTTGCGTCAATTTTCAAAAGGATGATAATATTTTGGACGCAAAAAGCAATTTTTCTTGTTGGATCTCTTCTTTGATTTTTTGCAAGTTATTCCTCTCCTTCAAAATGTATTTCTATTTTATCATTGGCCGGCCCCTAGCTTGATTGCTCGTGTTTTTGTTGTTTGCAATGGGATATTTTATAAATATATTGGATTGTGCTGATATGGTAAGTTAATGCACGCATAATTTTTGGTCCTGGAATTGTTGATGGACTGAAGTTGGAGGTATCAACTAATTTTTCATGTTGACTTTAACCTAAAATATGGCACTCTTATTACCTAGCTAAATGGGTAAGTAGAAGACAACCAGGCCTCAAAAGAAATTTAGTCTTAATTTAAGCATTTTTTGGACTGTTTTCAGGATTTACCTCGTGGTAGGGGCCTCTTATTGCTCGTTGAAATGCGCTCAATTGGTAATCTTGCTAAAAGGAGATCATGTTAAAAATCACACAGGATGAGTACTTGTCAAAACTATCCGATGATCGACAACCGTTATTACAAGTTGCATTTCTCTCTCTCTTGTTATTACAAGTTGTCACAAGCTTTCAGAGAAAATGATATTTCAGTTCATCCATGATAGAGATAATGATATAATATAGGCTGTGGAATTATAAAGGCAGCAAAACTCGTGGGAGTAGCTCGTGAACACCGTTTATAAGGTTGGGATGCATACTTGTTGAAATGCACCTAAGACTTTATTAGGTCTGGTTCCCATGTTTATTTCCACTTGTATGATTTTTGATTTGATAGATGAGTGTGGATTTCGCGTTAATGAGACCTTGAGTGAGATGAATTTTTAAAGAGCATGTATTTTTTCTTATATCCATTCTTATCTCTTAATTTTTCCCTCTTATCCCTAGTGCTGGCCTGGTGGGTTGGGCCCAAACTAGGGCTCGAGTATTTCACACCCACACAATTACAAATTTACAATATTTCATATTCTGTAAGTTATGATCAACGCTGAGTTCTTCCTTTTCCCATCTTTTGGTATATTTTTTCTTCTTTATTTCTATCTTTTTTTGTAATGTCCCGGTCTCGCGAGGGTCGGAGAGTTACTTCCTATTACAAAACTCACATTTCAACAGAATAATTAAAGATTTAAAGTTCTCCAATATTATATAAAGTTTGATTCCAAAATCACTTTCCTCAATATCATCAGTTTTGGAAATACTACGTCACAAAAATATAATAATACTTCCTTACTAAATCTTGTCAATACTCATTTAAACTCTTTATGATTAATCTATCATTCCTAAAATCATCTCACCCAATTCATAATCTGATCCTCCACTGAAATATCCAAATTCATCTGAAAAATATTCAGAGATAATGGGTGAGTTTAACCACAACTCAGTAAGCGAAGGACATATACCAGAGTGCAAACATGAGCATTTACAAAATACTGTATGCAAAACAGAAATAATTCTTGGAGTTAATATGCAGAATAAAACGTATTTTCAAATGTAACAGAGCGATCATTTTTAAATCATATAAAAGACAGAGTACTTTGGCATAACAAAACTGAGCATCATCGTCATATCCAAACAGAGTATCTTACAGAGCAGAGATCATATTTAACTCCCGTGGTAGGGTTGTGCTAATCCTGGTGGCCAAACCAGGCAGAGACAGAGGTGAAACATTCCCTTAATCATTCTCGGAGCCCTGAGTGTGTACACAGGAAAGTTCACAATAAACCACTTTGTTTCCAAAATGGGTGCACTCAAAGACAGAGAAGTTGGTACCAACCCAAACAGAGCAGAGCAGAGACAGAGTTAGATATAAACCAGTATACCATGCCAAAGGTTTTTAGAGTCAATCAAAATAGCATAGTTCGAAAATATTTTTAGAATCACCCTTACATAAATAAAACAGAGTCAGAGCTTCTTTCTAAAATCAATGTAAAATTTTCAGATAAAACAATATCGCTCTTTTTTATATTTCAGAAACACATGACAAAATTTAAGCTCATGTCTGCACAATGCATGATAAAAACATTTTTCTTTCTTTCATATAAGCTTTATGAGTAATGCAAAGAAATGACTGAGTTTGGTTTTTCTCAAGTTCTCATTTAATAACGAAACATGCATAAATTTTCAGAAAGTCAACCTCAGTCTACATTTGGTATAAAGTCAAGCATAGGAACCCCGCTTACCTGAATCTTTTAGCTTTTCAAAAATATCCTCAACAATGCTGCACAAACTAAATCGCCACCTATAAGATAATCACGTACTTTCGTAAATTTTCCAATTGATCACAAACCTCGAAAATGTAACCTAAGATATATAATCTAATATCTTATCTTAACATTAACAGATCCTCGAATCATGAATATAACTTTTAATAATTGAATTTACCAAAATCCTCCGAGACTCTAAAATTCTCCAATACCTCAATTTTCACTAGAAAAATACTTAACCCAAATTTCTGCTCAAATCAAGTATATTACGAAAATCAAAACTCAATTCATTTAATAGAAAAATCATTTAAAATACGAGTCCAGAAATAATTTTAAAAAAATCGAACCCGACTCAAAATATTTTAACTTCAAAATAACCGAACATAGTCGTAATAATTCAAGACTCGTATCTGAAATAATTTAAAAACACAAATCCAAAATAGTTATGAAGCCAACCGAACGCAATACATTTTACCAAAAACAATCAGAAAATCACGTAGCTAACCGGCTCAAAAGCAAACCAGACATGCTAGCCAAAAACGATATGCACGGCTTAAGCCCAACACCAAAACCTTTAATATTCAAAAACAAACTTAATAACATACTCAAAATAACAAGTAATCCAGTAGAAAAAAAAAAGACTTTAAAACTCACGGTTTGTGTTAAAACCAAGGGAGAAAAACGTAAATCCAATAAAAGAACACACCTATGCTAAGCTTACAGAAGAAACAGTATCAGCGTGGTCGAAGCTTACCGAGAAGAGGAGTTGTGCACGGACTGGAAGGGCGGTGGTCACGACGGCGATTTAGCGACTGAGAAACGCAAGAAGACCGATAGACCCGGGGAAATGGACAGCGGTTGCTATGGGTTTTCAGGATGGTTTCCGGCGATTTGTTCTCGATTTGTAGTGTTTGCAGTGGTTGATGGCAGGGGTGGAGAGTGCTCTGTTTCGAAAGATGGCAACAGAGGAGCAACTAGCCGAGTGTGGGGAAGAATCTGGGTCGTGAGTATTAAGGGTTGCTCCGGTTTTAAGTTGCAGAAACAGGGGTATTGAGGGCATGCCATGGTGGCTCTCCCACCGGGCATACCATGGTGGCTCGCGGTGGGATTTTCCTGCGTGGTTTCCGGCGTGAGGTATGTGGCTGAGGTGAAGTGTGCGTGGAGGGCAATAGTATGGGATGCTCTGTTTTCGGGTGTCAAGAACAGAGTACTGCTTGTTGTGTTTTTCGATGGCTGGTCGTCGATGGTGCTCTGTGGGAGGAGCAACGAGTGGGGTTGGGGTATGGCTTAAACGATGAGGAAGTAAATGTTGTTTGTTTTCGTTTGGAGGAACGGCGCCTTTTCAGGGTGGTGCAACAAGGTGGTTAATGGTCTGCATGGGCATCTCACGGTGGCAGCGTAGTGGCGTAGGGTGAAGGTCCAAGACGTGGTTCAGCGTGGAGGTCTGGGCTGGGTGGTTATTTTCGGTGGTGGTGAGGCTTTGCAGCGGTGACGATAGTGGCTTTGCCATGGGTAGAGACGACTGTGGTATGAGGTTCGAGGCCGAGGTAGTTTTAACAAGTGTATCTAAATTACCAATACGCATATATATTTGTTGAGAGGGAGGTTTTAAGAGAGAATCTAAAACGGAAACCGCAGAAGTCGTGAGAATTCAAAAACTCGAAGGAGCAAAATCAGGAGGAGATGTGCCAAGTGATTGGTAACGTGCACGGTGCCTAAATAGGTGCTTGAAACCCTAGGGAGAAAGAGAGGGAGCATCTGAGTTTTGAATCTATTAAGGGAATGAATTTTATGTGAGAATCCGGAAGGAGACTGCAAAAATCGTGGAGAGTTAAAACTCAAATGGGGAGAGGAAAATCGGGTAAGATATATACATACACATATATATATATATACACACACGAATAAATAAAATAATAACAATAATAATAAAATCAATATGTCTAAAAAAATTAATTAAAGAAAATATTTTAAGAGGAAATGTGGCGTTGGAACCGGGTGTTACATTGGAGGAGATGCTTCGCTGATTCATCTATGAAAGCCACAGGTTGTCGATAATAGTGGCTGTGCGGGAAGGTTGGTGACGTTGCAGCAGTGAGTGAGTGATGGTCTTGGTTACGGTGACTGCAAGGAGGTTTGCAATAAATGAGAAACTCAGAGAGAGAGAGCGCATCGAGAGTATGAGAGATATGGATAGAGAGTTGGTTGAGAGAGACTTGAGAAGGTATAAACAGATTGTAGAGGCGCGGGGGTGATGAAAAATTAGTGGCGTGATATTCGGAAGATAACTGAAATAGAAAACCGCCTGGAAAGGAAATCACGTGTAGAAAGAGACTTCCACCAAAAAGGGTATTGTTCTGACATTTTCAGTTGACTCAAAATTGTTTGAATTAGTGTTGCCGATTTGGGACTTTTTGGGCAAGGCTGAGATGCGGGTTTGGCCTTAGAGCCGGTATTACATTTTTAGTTCTTCTCTTCTCAAAATATGAGCAAATTAATAGGTCAACCATATTGGAAAAAAACTTGATTTCTTATTTAATTATAATGAATTATATATGATCGTCCCTTGCTAATAGATCTACTACATTATAGCAGTTTTTTTCAAATTTTCTTCATTCTTGACGCTGTGTTTCCCTAGTAGATCATTCATTGCATTTTTTCATAATTATAATCGATTCCTTCATCAAAATCCTGTTAATAATAGATTTCACAGTTTCCTCTAATTACTTCGTTATGGCACACATATCTTAACTATTTAAAAAAGCTATGATGAGGCGATGCCCAATTAAAACCAGCATGGCATATAATATGTTATTAACCATGATCGGTAAAAAGTTGGATTCTAACCAGAAACATCGACAACAAATTGCTTTTGCAAATCTTGTTAGTTGTTTTTCATGATCACTTTTACATAGCGACGAGTAAAAAAAAAAAAGAAGACAAATACAAACCGACTACATGATCTAATAATTTATACAACACTTCCTTTTAACGTGAAAATTAATCCCTCAAAGTAAAATCAATCTCTGAATTTTCACAATTTCACAATACATATTCCTGATCTCAAGTTTTCAATATTTCTGTTATATTATTCATTGTGTTTTCCCAGAATTATATATAATTGATTCTTTCGTCAGATTCCTGTTAATAACACAGTTTTCATGCAAATATTATGGCACTAAAATCATTTGATTTCTTGTTGCAATAAATCATTTGAGGATGTTAACCTCATTAGTCGTTTTTCTTTTCTTCTGCTTGTTAACTGAACAAATTTATCACAATTTTTCATTACAGATTTAGAAACTTAGTACGTAATAGTTTTCATCATTGTCCTGGTTAATATTTTGAAGCTATTTTCCCCGTTTCTGAATACAATAAGCCTATAATCGATGTATTCTATTGCTCTTAATTAGAGTCTTTGTTTAGTAGAATTCCCTTCCACTTGATGGCTAATCCAATGCTTTACAATTTTGTTGAAAACTTAATGCAAATAAATATAATTTCTTAATCTTTGAAGACCTTAAGTTTGTTGACATCGGTAAGATGGTGACGATCGATACATGAGTATGAAAGGTGAATGAGCTAATTCCCCTTAGTTTTTCTGAAATTTATTTCTATTTTATCATTGCCCCCTGGCCTGATCACTTGTGTTTTGTTGTTTGCAGTGGGATCTTTCATATATATATATATATATATATATATATTGGATTGGGCTGATATAGTAAGTTAATGCTCACATAATTTCTGGTCCTGAAATTGTTGATGTACTGAAGTTGGAGGTATTAACTAATTTTTTCATGTTGATGGTTTGATATAGCAAGGCCTCAAAAGAATTTTAGTCTAATCTCAGCACTCTATACTGTTTTCAGGGTTTGCCTCGTGGTAGGGGACTTGTTATTGGTCTCTGAAATGAGCTTAACTAGTAAGCTTGCCAAGGGCGACATTAAAAATCTCACAGGATGAGTACTATGATTTCATGATTGGCTTCTGCTCGACTGATTATTTTTATTAAATGGAGAAATGATAAACTTACAACACCTTTTATAACAATTTGCACAACATGTGTTGTAAAGTTGGGATATTTCTGTAAAGTAATGTTAATTTTATAAGGCGGTTTACAAAAATACCCTTATTTTATAACTTGTGTTGTGTAGATATTGTGAAATGTGTTGTGTCTATATCATTTATTAAATGGAAGGGTAAAGGGAGTCTCTTGCTTCTTTATGGAGGTCAGTTAAGTATTGGATCAGCTGGGTGGGTATTAAACTTAAGGCTGCCTCTAGTTTACATGGGAGAGATGTGGCAATTTTGAATATGCTGTAGGTACCAGTTAAGCAGCCTAAGCAGAAAAAGTTTATTGCAGTTTCTTGGCAAAAACTGAATTTGGAATGGTTTAAATTGAGTGTTTATGGTAGTAGTAAAGGGAATCCTGGGGAGTCGGGTGCCGGTGGTGTGTTGCAAAATGAAAAGGTTTTTTGCAATTTGCTTTTCCTGCTAGTATTGGTATTGGTTATAATAACAAAGCAGAATTAAATGGCTTTAGTTTTGGGGTTTCGAAAGTGTAAGGAAATGGGTTTTTTATAATGTCATTGTTGAGATGGATTCGAGGCTAGCAGTTTCATGGTTGAGGGAGGGGAGTTGTAGTTTATCGTATTTAGAGGACTTTTGGGAGGAAATAAGGTGTCTGATGCAGGGCTTTAATATCCGGTTTCAGCATATTTTCAAGGAAGCTAATACTACAGCCGAATGTCTGGCTCGAATGGGTGGAAATGGCTGCAACGGTGTCTGGTCTTCGGTTCAAACTCTTCATTTCCAGCTTATCAATCAATAGTAACGATGCCTAAGTTGAGATGTAGATTGTAACATGTAAGGCCCGCAGCTGCAGCCCACAGCCCAGGCCACTCCAGCGTTGCAAGCCCAGCCCAGCCCACCACAAAACGGCGCCATTTCGCCCCAGGTATTAATTTCTCCGCCCTTCTCCTTTCTTCTTCTTTCTTTTCCTTTCTTTTCCTTTCTTCCCTTCGGCACCCGATAGTTCCAAGCCCCTGTTTTCCCTCGGTTTCCTTCCGATTTTCACTCAACCGTTTGCCACGTCCAGCGGTTGCATCAAATGGAGTTCCCTCCTCTCGCGGTTAGTTCACTTCACCGGTCTCTCTCTCTCTCTCTCTCTCTCTCTCCCTCTCTCTACGGGAATACCCCTGTTTTTGGGTTTTTTTCTCTGCCGCCGATCTCCTCTGTTGCGGCCACCCACTCATCTCCTCGGTAAGTTGATCTAAACCTCTCAATTTTTCTGAAATTTCATCTAGATTAAAGGGTACGGTTTGGGGGTTTTTAGCCACTGTTAATCTAGTGTTTTTCGTGGTTGGCAGCCGAACATTTGGGGAAGCAAGAATTCATCTTTTAAGCTTCGGTTTCTTGTGGATTGTTCTTCATTTTTAGGTAAGGTTCAAGACTCTTTGGATAGATTTCTGTTAAGGGAATTATCTAGCGTAAAATGTGGATGTACCGAACCAAAAATTTTTACATAAGGAAATCTGAGGGATGTAAATTTTTTAGTGATACTTTGGTTGTTGTTTTCCTTGTATCACTCCAGTTATTGATTGAGAATGTTTTAAGTTAATACATGCTAGTTGGGGTTGATGATTAATGGCTGGTT
Source organism: Platycarya longipes (assembly GCA_036559045.1). Lineage (NCBI taxonomy): Eukaryota > Viridiplantae > Streptophyta > Magnoliopsida > Fagales > Juglandaceae > Platycarya > Platycarya longipes. Next base: position 39,110,423 of record CM071801.1, on the reverse strand, counting down.
TTGTTGGGAAATTCTGGATCCTTGTGGCTGTTGTTTGGCTGGTTGGTTTTAATCTTTGTGGCTGTTGTTTGGCTGGTTGGTTTTAATCCTTGTGGCTGTTGTTTGGCTGGTTGGTTTTAATTGAGTAAAATGTTGTTTGGCTGGTTGGTATTAATCGAGTAAAATGTTGTTTGGCTGGCTAGACCGATTGGTGGTGTTGAGGTCAATTATTTTGTTGCTAAATGATTTTTTTGGGTGACTGTCTCGTTGGGTCGTAAGCTGGAAAATTAGGAATATATGTTCATGTGAGCGTGGGATAACAACCCGGATTGTTGGGACTGGTCAGCACGTTATGGGTGTCGTTTGACTTGGTATTTGTAGCAAATTGTAACGCTTTAAGCTAGTGTAGTTTGAAGAAAGGAGTGTTGCAAAATTTTTCAGATTTGGAACTTTAGATTACCATTTTTATACTTATAGATTGGGTTTGTTGGCCGTTAATGTTAAGTTCTTTTTTTTTTTTAAATAGGCGACGAGAATCTTAGAGATCGGATTCCAAATTTTGATAATTCGCTACAGGAGTCAGGTAAGCGGGGCTCCTATCCTAGATTTACATAAATAAAAAAAAAAAAAAAATTTGTTTGAGGTTGGTTTTTATAAAATGTGCATGTTCTGTTTTTGAAGAAAAATGTGAAAAACAACCTCAGTATACGTTTTGTGCATTCGCCCATGAAAATTTATATGATAGAGAAATTTCTCTTTTGACATGAAATGTGTAGACATGAGCAATATTTGACATATTTCTGAACTATGCATAAGAGCGAACATTAATTTTGATGCTATCTTGTGCATATAAAAAAAAATATGTTTTGTTGTGTTTTTGGCTTATATGGAAATGGATAAGAAAGTGAAAAACAATGGGCTTAATATGATATGTTTACGGAAAAACCTTTGGCATACTTATCTGTTTGTCTTTAATTCTGAATATGTTTCGGACATGATTATATGGATTCACGTGATATGGTTGGTACCTCCATGATACAATATGATATGAGTGCAATCACTTTGGAAACAAAGTGATCCTTTTTATGTGTTACTTTCCTATGTGCACACTCGGGGCTCCGAGAACGAATGAGGGAAAGTCTCACAATATGATACTGCCTGATTTGGCCACCGGGGATAGCACAACCCTACCACGGGAGTTAAACATGGTATATGTTTGAAAATGGATGAGACGTTACAGTTATTTTTGCCAAAGTGTTTTGAGTATAAAAAAGTTAGTTTTGGTGTATACTTTATGAAAAATAAAGGTTTGCTCAGCTTTTGGATGGTTCATAAGTTTTGGAATTGTTTACTTTGAATAAAAGTTTTTCCGTTACATGCTTAAGGATTTTTATTAAAAATGCTCATGATTTACATACTAGTATAGGTGTTTTGCTTACTGAGTTGTGGATGAACTCACCCCCTTATCTATATACATTTCAGATGAAGTGGAGGTCTCGCCTGAGGACCAAGGTTAATATATTGGGATCAGGATAGGCGGTCATGTTTGGGGTTGAAGTGAAGACAATATTTATTATTTTGTTGTTGCGTTATTTAGCATTTTTAGATTAAAGTGTTAGTAGGATCTTTTGATGGGAAGTTTGTGGACCCTATATGATGGCATTATTTTATTTAATGTATGAACTTTATGGATGATTAGAATTTAATTGTTCTTTAAATTTGGAGATGAGGAATTATTTGTGGATTTGATCAGATATATTTTAGATAAAATTTGTAGATGGAAATAGGTCCAAGTCAAACAGGTTGATATTCAGGACGCCCCCTTACGGGTACGGGGTGTCACATAACATGTCAGTGGAACATCTAAATGGTTAATCTCATGGTCAATGGGATTAGACTGATTTGCATTTGAATCCAGGAGTTCCAATCTGTTCTGATGTTACTTGAAGTATTCTGACTGATCAATTCATTTATTATAATTTTTTAGTATCCTGTACCAGAACTCTCTTACACATTATGAATTGATGTTAATATGTATTTGTATACCAGATTTATTCCTAGAGTAAGCCGCCCTACTACTGGAATGGCATCTGGGAATCCATTTTTTGATGATATGCGGAGCAAACCTGAGGTTATCGATCCTCCTCAAAGCAAAGACATGATGGATGCTGGTGATAATGTGAATGGCTCTGCTTCAAATGCTATAAAACATAATCTGACTGTTTCTAGCGGTGTCCGTGAGCTGTTGAAGTGCCCTGTGTGCTTAAATGCAATGTACCCTCCTATTCATCAAGTATGTTTATGTTCTTAACATAAATATGTTAAATTTCACTTGTCAATCCATCCTAGAATAAGGTATCTGTCACAGAATCTTTTTAATTGTTAACAGGGTTTTATTGTCCAGGTGTTAATTGAGGGATTTTTTTTTTTGAAAATTAATAAAAGTTTTATTCCAAAGAAATAGGTATAAATCCAAGTACTTAGGACGTATATAGAGGAAATACCTACAACTTCCAGAAACAAAAAGAAAACTCCCAATGAACGTTCTTTGTTTTCAAAGCATCTTCCATTGAGGGAAATTGAAAATGGTAAGTTTTAATTTATTAGTTGATCTCTCCATTGTTGCAGTGTTCAAATGGTCATACATTGTGTTCTGGTTGCAAGCCTAGAGTGCACAACCAGTGCCCAACTTGCAGGCATGAACTTGGCAATTAATTAAAGATGTCTTGCATTGGAGAAGGTTGCTGCTTCTTTGGAACTTCCATGTAAATATCAGAGCTTTGGGTGCATGGGCATCTACCCCCATTACACCAAACTTAAACATGAATCTCAATGCTGGATCAGAATGCACTGTCATTGGTGACATTCCAGCTTCTTTGGTGGCTCACTTGAAAGATGATCACAAAGTTGACATGCACAGTGGCAGCACTTTCAACCATTGCTATGTCAAATCAAATCCACAAGAAGTTGAAAATGCCACATGGATGCTTACGGTATAGTGTTGCTTTGTCCTTGTCTCGTGTCTTCTTTATTGTTCTTTGCTTGCTTACCCTTTGGAGGAGGATGTAATGTGCTCGTGCACCTTGGGTAGAAGAATTACATCAGATGCATCTACATTCACTAGTTAATGTAGACACAGAATTTGGTTTTCCCTTCAGTGAAGGGTTTTGTTTTATTGTTTCAGAAAAAAATTGGATGGCATTTGTATCTCGGTTCTTTGAACAACTCCCATTTTTAAAACATGAAATCTTTTAAATTATGAGCTTTGAGCCTGCTGGATAAAATTGTACATATCCAAAAGACAGCCTTTTGGGATTTCTTTAAATGCATAATTTTAGTGAGACCCGAATCTGTGTGTTCTATTGTTTCACCTAAATTAAGAAAAAAATTGTTATGTCATTGTTTTGGATATCCCTTTTTGGAGCATGAAACATTTGATGAGTAATGAGCTTGTCGTCTAAAATGGCAATACATGAAATTTGGTCTTCCATACTATGCATAACACATTTCACTCCACCTTAAAAATTAAATTTTATAGTGGAGTGATTACACTTGCACTTTAGAACATATCATTTTATTGTTATCTATAGCCTAGGATTACAATTAGACTCTTAATATGTTTACAACTGATTAATGGACTTCTTTGTTGATTATTTCTAGGTCTTCAGTTGCTATGGCCAGTACTTTTGCCTGCATTTTGAAGCTTTCCAGCTCGGGGTGGCTCCAGTCTACATAGCATTCTTGCGATTTATGGGTGATGATAATGAGGCAAAGAACTACAGCTACAGCTTAGAAGTAGGCGGAAATGGCAGGAAGATGATTTGGCAAGGTGTGCCTAGAAGCATTAGGGACAGCCATAGAAAGGTTCGGGACAGTTTTGATGGTCTCATAATCCAACGGAACATGGCTCTCTTCTTCTCCAGGGTAGACAGGAAGGAGTTGAAGCTTAGGGTAACTGGTAGGATTTGGAAAGAGCAGTGATCATCTCCTTTCCCTTTACATCATCTATCTTACCTCTTAGTAGTAAGTAGGTCAGTGCGTCACTCTTAAGGCCGTGTGTCTCCTGGTCATGTATTTTCTTCCTTCTGGAATTTAGGAGGCAAACTCTCTTTGCTTAGTCTATTGCATTAAATACATGAGTGGGAAGGCACACCCTATTGTCTATAATCAAGATACTTATCTTTTTGTAGACGAATAGTAGTCTGGTCATGTTCCGTGCGTAATGTTCAGCAAAATATACATATATTAATAATAATTTACACAATTTTACACTTGACTGGATTTAAGGAACGAATCTGCTCTTTTTCAATTCTTTGCTTTGTATATATGTATATTCATTCCTGCGTTACAGATTGAGAAACTTAGTAATTGATTTCATCATCAGTATCAGCTTGGTAATAGATGGTAACCTGGATAACATTTTGAAGCTATTTTCCCTTTTCTGAATATAATGTTGTTCTTACGAGTCTTTGTTTAGTAGGATTCCCTTCCCCTTGATGGCTAATTCAACGCTTTATTTTGTTGAAGATTGCCAACAAATATAATTTCTTAATATTTGAAGACCGTAAGTTTGCTGACATTGGTAACACGATGACGATGCAGTATGAAGGGTGAATGAGCTTCCCTTTAGTATTTCTGAAATGTGATTCAATTTTATCCTTGGCCCTGGCCTGATCACTTGTGTTTTTGTTGTTTGCAGTGGGATTTTTCGTATATTGGATTGGGCTAATATAGTCAATGCTCACATAATTTCTGGTCCTGGAATTATTGATGGACTAAAGTTGAAGGTCTCAACTAATTTTCTCATGTTGACTTTTGTAAGGCCCGCAGCTGCAGCCCACAGCCCAGGCCATTTCAGCGTTGCAAGCCCAGCCCAGCCCACCACAAAACGGCGCCGTTTCGCCCCAGGTATTAGTTTCTCCGCCCTTCTCCTTTCTTCTTCTTTCTTTTCCTTTCTTTTCCTTTCTTCCCTTCGGCACCGACGTTTTCAACCCCCCTGTTTTTCCTTCGGTTCCTTCCGATTTTCACTCACCCGTTTGACACGTCCAGCGGTTGTTGCAACAAGATGAAAGTGCTTCCGCCCACTCCTTGGATATTTAATTGGTGTGCTACGGATCGATCATCACCAGACTCTCTCCCTCCTCCTTCGGCAAATCAATTCTCTGCTGGGTCTCCTCTTCGCCGCAAGCCTGTTTTTCCATTCACCCAAATTCACGCCGGTAATTCATCTAAATTCCTTCTCTCTTCTCTTGTTTTTTTTTGCTATCCTTGTAAGGTTTGGTTATGGGTTTTAATCATAGTTATTTTGTGGGTTTCCGGGGAAAATGTGAAGCAGAGCACCGGGGAAAACATGAAGCAGAGCACCGGGGAAAACGTGAAGCAGAGCACCGGGGAAAACGAATCCGACGTATTAGCCTCTGTTGTGCTTGCTGGTTGCTCTCCTTTCTCGGGTAGGTTTCTCAGATTGATTGAATGGGTGATTAACGTATGTGTTTTGGATTAGAATTTTTCTTCTAAATTTCGGGGTCTGTCCGAGGAGTAGTATTTGTGTTTTGTTCAGAATTTAGTTGATGTTTTTCTTTTCGTTGTTGGTATGCGGAAGTTGGAGTTGATTGAATATGGCTGGAATAAGGGTGCTGTTGTGGGGATTTAATCACTGAAAATATAGTCGGTTTCCGTTGGTTGCAGTTGAGCATTAGGGAGGCGAGAATTTCATTGTTTAAGCTCCTGTTTTCTTGCGGTTTGTTCTTCATATTCAGGTAAGGATTCAAGGTTCTTTTTGAACAGATGTTCTCTTTGTAAGTGGTGTAGATTATACCTTTATATTTTTTTATTTCAGATGAAGTGGAGGTCTCGCCTAAGGACCAAGGTTAATATATTAGGACCAGGATAAGCAGTCATGTTTGGGGTTGATGTGAAGACAATATTTATTATTTTGTTGTTACGTTATTTAGCATATTTAGATTAAAGTGTTAGTAGGATATTTTGATGGGAAGTTTGTGGACCCTATGTGATGGCATTATTTTTATTTAATTTATGAACTTTATGGATATTTAGAATTTAATTGTTCTTTAAATTTGGAGATGAGGAATTATTTGTGGATTTGATCAGATATATTTTAGATAGAATTTGTAGATGAAAACAGGTCCAAGTCAAACAGGTTGATTTTCAAGACGCCCCCTTACGGGTACGGGGTGTTACAGTTGGTATCAGAGCAAAAGGTTTAAGGTTCTGCAGACTTATGCAATGAAGTTTAGGAATTTGAGGTTTAGAATTCGCCAACTTTAGGAATTTTTTTGAGGTGTAGAATTTTATAGACTAGTGAGCTGATTTCGTATGGTTGGAGATTGAAGGAATAGGTTTATGAATTTCTTATAATTATACTTGTGGTGGATACCTTACTTTTTTGGGGAAATTGTATACCATTGTTGGACTGCTATGACTACCCGTCGATATTTATATAGTTTCTTGTATGTGTGCTTGTAATAAACGATTTGTTTAATAGTTCAAGTCTTCTCAGGATGCCGCCTCGCCGTGAACGAAGTGTATCGGATTTGAACGCAGCCAGGAATGAAAGGGAAGCAAATCCAAGAGCTTTTGAAGTACTCTGGGCAGCAGCGCATCAATTGATAGACGATCTTGCACAAAATTCATCCGGCCGTCACCGCACCACAAGTGAAAGGGGTTGCACCGTGGAAGATTTCAACAAGTTGTGCCCCACACCTTTTGATGGGAGAGGCGACCCAATATTAGTTAAAGATTGGGTGCAGGACATTGAAGAGATATTTAGAGTCTTGCCTTGCACGGATGAACAAAAAGTGGCGTTTGCTACATTCAAGTTGACTGGGGAGGCGAAAAGGTGGTGGATCTCGGAAAGGACCATCAGGGAAGCTGAAAAGAATGAAATAAAAAGTTGGTCGCTGTTCAAGGAAGTTTTTCTGGAGCGTTTCTTCCCCATTTCAATGAAAGAGGATGAGGCTATGGAGTTTGCCACATTAGTCCAAGGGATGATGTCAATACACCAATATGCAGCCAAGTTTACTGAGCTGGCACGCTTTGCAGCATAACTGATTCCTGATGAAGAGAAGAAGTGTCGCAAATTTGAGCAAGGACTGAACGAGAAGCTGTACAAACGAGTGATGGGTTTCCAGTTGAAAAAGTTCACAGAGTTGGTGAATAAGGTCACTTTGTTTGAGGGATGCCTTCAGAGGAGCGCCACCTTACTTGATCAAAGGAAGAGGTCTACCCCATCTGGATATCATACAAGCAACAACCAGGGACAGTGGAAGAAGAGAAATGAAGGAGGTAATTCAAGCAAGAGGCCAATTCAGAGTGATCAGCAGCCTTATCATTGTAGAACTTGTGACCGTGTTCACACGGGAAAGTGCCGGAAAGAGTTGGGCTTATGTTATCGGTGCGGCAAGTCGGGCCACTACCTCAGGGATTGCCCGCTTACTTTGGGCAGCAATAGACCTGCCCCACTACCACCCCCACCTAGGACTGGAGGGGCGCCACGAGGTAATACTCAACGCCTTACTGCACCTTCTCGGGTTTTCGCATTGACACCAGGAGAGGCTGAAGGCAGGGAGGATGTGATCACAGGTATTATTCCTTACTTTTCTTTTAGGAATAACTTAGTAATTATTGTGGATGTTAAATCAAAGGATACTTTGTATGTGATCACAGGCATTCTTTCTTTGTTTTCTAATCATGCCACTACATTGTTTGACTCTGGGGCAACACATTCCTTTATTTCTAAGAATTTTGCCAAATTCTGCTCATGGGAAGGTGAAAGGTTGGATTTTGACTTAGTGGTCTCAACTCCGACGGGGACTACAGTGTCTTGTCACAAAATTCTCCGCGGCTGTCCTATATCCATAGAAGAGAGATTGATGCCTGCTGAACTTATTATTTTTGACATGATTGGATTTGATGTAATCTTGGGTATGGACTGGTTGGCTTCATACCATGCCAGTATTGACTGTTTTAAAAAGGAGATAGTTTTCAAGCTTCCTGAAGGGGATGAAATTCGATTTGTGGGAACGAAAGTGCGATTATTCCCATCAATCATATCAGCAGTTCAGGTTGGAAAATTATTGCGAGATGGCTGTCAAGGATTTTTAGCTTGTGTAATAGATTCACCAAAAGAAGAGTTGAGCCTAGAAGAGATTCCTGTGGTGAGAGAGTATCCGGAAGTGTTTCCTGAAAATTTGTCTGGATTGCCACCTGACCGAGAAGTAGAATTCGCTATCGATCTTGTGCCAGGCACAGCACCTTTGTCCAAGGCTCCTTATAGAATGGCGCCATCGGAGCTCACCGAACTTAAAGAACAGTTACAAGATCTATTAGACAAGGGTTTTATCCGACCCAATGTGTCCCCATGGGGTGCTCCAGTGTTATTTGTGAAGAAGAAAGATGGAACAATGAGAATGTGCATTGACTATAAAGAACTCAACCGAGTAACCATCAAGAATAAATATCCCTTACCCCGCATAGAAGACTTGTTTGATCAACTACAGGGTGCGCAAGTTTTCTCGAAGATTGACCTTCGATCAGGGTATCATCAATTGAAGATCAAGGCTGAAGATGTATCCAAGACTGCTTTCAGGACCAGATATGGCCACTATGAGTTTCTGGTCATGCCTTTTGGTTTGACTAATGCCCCAGCGGTATTCATGGATTTAATGAACAGAGTATTTCATGGATTCTTGGATAAATTTGTGGTTGTCTTTATTGACGACATCCTAATCTATTCTAAGAGCAAGAAGGAGTATGAGGAACACTTGAGACTAGTACTCGGGACACTTAAAGAAGAAAAGTTGTTTGCTAAACTGAAGAAGTGTGAGTTTTGGCTGAATGCAGTTACATTTCTGGGGCATGTTGTCTCAAAGGAGGGCATTTCAGTGGACCCCGGAAAGTGGAAGCAGTAGTGAACTGGTCAGCACCGAAAAATGTACATGAGGTCAGGAGCTTCTTGGGATTGGCGGGATACTATCGCCGATTCATTGAGGGTTTTTCCAAGATAGCAGTTCCCCTCACCGCACTCACAAGGAAGAACAAGAAGTTTGAGTGGACGGAAAAATGTGAAGGAAGCTTTCAGAATTTGAAACAGAGACTAGTGACCGCCCCAGTTTTAACAGTTCCCACTGGGAGAGGTGGGTTTGTGGTATATAGTGATGCTTCAAGACTGGGTTTAGGGTGTGTATTAATGCAACATGGGAAAGTTATAGCCTATGCTTCACGGCAATTAAAGACACATGAACAAAATTACCCCACACATAATTTGGAGTTAGCAGCAGTTGTGTTTGCACTTAAAATTTGGAGGCATTATTTATATGGGGAAAAGTGTGAAATCTACACAGATCACAAAAGCTTAAAGTATTTCTTCACCCAAAAAGAATTGAATATGAGGCAGAAAAGATGGCTCGAGCTAATAAAGGATTATGATTGTAATATCAAGTATCACCCAGGCAAAGCGAACGTTGTAGCTGACGCCTTGAGTAGGAAATCAATGAGTTCAGCAGTAGCATCCCTTACTACTCAACACCAGTTACTAATGGACTTAGAAAGGGCTGGTATTGAGATCATCACCAATGATACAAGTGCTTTCGTGGCTAGTTTAATAGTGCAACCAGATTTGTTAGAGAGAATCAAAGCAGCTCAGAAAGTAGATTCAGCATTGATAAAGCTAGTGGAGGAAGTTAAGAACGGGGACAAAGTTGATTTTAACATTTCTGAAGATGGAGTTCTGAAGTTTAGAGACAGATTGTGTGTACCTGCAGATGATACACTAAAGAAGATAATCCTTGAGGAGGCACACCGCTCTTTATACACAGTTCATCCAGGGAGTACCAAGATGTATCGGGATTTGAGAGAGTCTTTTTGGTGGAACGGTATGAAGAGAGAAATTGCTAAGTTTGTAGAACAGTGCCTGACTTGTCAACAGGTGAAGGCAGAACATCAGAGACCAGCAGGGTTGTTACAGCCATTACAGATTCCAGAATAGAAGTGGGAGCATATATCCATGGATTTTGTGACAGGTTTACCAAGGGCTTTAAACGGACAAGATGCAATATGGGTAATCGTTGATCGCTTAACGAAGACTGCGCGTTTTGTGCCCATTAAAGTTTCTCATAAGTTGGAGAAACTAGCGGAGCTATACATACAAGAGATCGTGAGGTTACACGGGATACCAGTATCCATTGTATCAGATAGAGATCCTCGTTTCACCTCTAGATTTTGGAGAAGTTTGCAAGAGGCAATGGGTACTAAGTTGAATTTTAGTACGGCTTATCACCCTCAGACAGATGGACAATCCGAAAGGACTATTCAGATTTTAGAAGACATATTGAGGGCATGTGTAATGGACTTTAAAGGAACTTGGATAAGACATTTACCATTGGTGGAATTTGCTTATAATAACAGTTTCCAGACTAGTATTGGGATGGCACCGTATGAAGCATTGTATGGCAGAAGATGTAGGTCTCCATTATATTGGGACGAAGTTGGTGAAAGAAAAATCTTGGGGCCAGAGATCATTCAGAGGACCACAGAAAAGATCGACATTATTTGAGCCAGAATTAAAGCAGCTCAGGGTCGACAAAAGAGCTATGCCGATAACCGCCGCCGTCCACTAGAGTTTGAGGTGGGAAATGAAGTATTCTTGAAGATAGCACCAATGAAAGGGGATATGAGATTTGGAAGTAAGGGCAAGTTGAGCCGTAGATATATTGGGCCTTTTGAGATTCTTGAGCGGGTTGGACCATTGGCATATAAGTTAGCACTTCCTCCAAATCTGACGGGAGTGCATAACGTATTTCATGTATCCATGCTGAGGAAGTATATTCCCGATCCAACTCACATCATTCATTATGAGCCGCTACAGATTCAGGAAGATATGACATATATCGAAGAACCAGTGCGGATCTTAGAAAGGAAAGCACACAGGTTGCGGAATCGTAGCATCCCCATGGTTAAGGTTTTGTGGAGTAATCATACAAGTAGTGAAGCTTCCTGAGAACTCGAGGAGGAAATGCGAGAGGAATACCCACACATCTTCAACGAGGATTATGAACTCTTGTAGCAAATTCCGAGGACGGAATTTATTTTTAGGAGGGGAGGATGTAAGGCCCGCAGCTGCAGCCCACAGCCCAGGCCATTTCAGCGTTGCAAGCCCAGCCCAGCCCACCACAAAACGGCGCCGTTTCGCCCCAGGTATTAGTTTCTCCGCCCTTCTCCTTTCTTCTTCTTTCTTTTCCTTTCTTTTCCTTTCTTCCCTTCGGCACCGACGGTTTCAACCCCCCTGTTTTTCCTTCGGTTCCTTCCGATTTTCACTCACCCGTTTGACACGTCCAGCGGTTGTTGCAACAAGATGAAAGTGCTTCCGCCCACTCCTTGGATATTTAATTGGTGTGCTACGGATCGATCATCACCAGACTCTCTCCCTCCTCCTTCGGCAAATCAATTCTCTGCTGGGTCTCCTCTTCGCCGCAAGCCTGTTTTTCCATTCACCCAAATTCACGCTGGTAATTCATCTAAATTCCTTCTCTCTTCTCTTGTTTTTTTTTTGCTATCCTTGTAAGGTTTGGTTATAGGTTTTAATCATAGTTATTTTGTGGGTTTCCGGGGAAAACGTGAAGCAGAGCACCGGGGAAAACGAATCCGACGTATTAGCCTCTGTTGTGCTTGCTGGTTGCTCTCCTTTCTCGGGTAGGTTTCTCAGATTGATTGAATGGGTGATTAACGTATGTGTTTTGGATTAGAATTTTTCTTCTAAATTTCGGGGTCTGTCCGAGGAGTAGTATTTGTGTTTTGTTCAGAATTTAGTTGATGTTTTTCTTTCCGTTGTTGGTATGCGGAAGTTGGAGTTGATTGAATATGGCTGGAATAAGGGTGCTGTTGTGGGGATTTAATCACTGAAAATATAGTCGGTTTCCGTTGGTTGCAGTTGAGCATTAGGGAGGCGAGAATTTCATTGTTTAAGCTCCTGTTTTCTTGCGGTTTGTTCTTCATATTCAGGTAAGGATTCAAGGTTCTTTTTGAACAGATGTTCTCTTTGTAAGTGGTGTAGATTATACCTTTATATTTTTTTATTTCAGATGAAGTGGAGGTCTCGCCTGAGGACCAAGGTTAATATATTGGGACCAGGATAGGCGCTCATGTTTGGGGTTGATGTGAAGACAATATTTATTATTTTGTTGTTACGTTATTTAGCATATTTAGATTAAAGTGTTAGTAGGATATTTTGATGTGAAGTTTGTGGACCCTATGTGATGGCATTATTTTTATTTAATGTATGAACTTTATGGATATTTAGAATTTAATTGTTCTTTAAATTTGGAGATGAGGAATTATTTGTGGATTTGATCAGATATAATTTAGATAGAATTTGTAGATGAAAACAGGTCCAAGTAAAACAGGTTGATTTTCAGGACGCCCCCTTACGGGTACGGGGTGTTACAACTTTAACCTGAATTGTGGCTTTATTATTACATAATTAGGTAGGTAGAACAGAGCAAGGCCTCACAAGATTCCTACTCTAATCTGAGCACTCTCTAAATTGTTTTCAGGGTTTGCCTCGTGGTAGGGGCCTGATATTGCTCGCTGAAATGAGCTCAGCTGGTAATCTTGCTAAGGGAGACTATACAGCTGCAACGTTAAAAATCGCACAGGATCACTCTGATTTCGTGATTGGCTTCATCTCGGTTAACCCAGTATCATGGCCAAGGGAACATATAAATCCAGCATTCATTCAGGTCACCCCTGGAGTTCAAATGGTCATTGGTGGTGATGCACTTGGCCAACAATACAACACTCCATATTCAGTAAGTTACAATCAACGCTGACTTTTTTCTTCCCCTTTTGGTATACTTTTCTTATTTATTTCTGTTTTTTTTTTCCTCTTGTCAAAAGATGAGGGAAAGAGAGAACTAACAGGTGAACCATCGTGTACAAAAAAACTTGATTTCTTATACAATTATAGTTCCAAAAGAACTAATTTTTGTTTGTGAATTATATATGATCTTCCCTTGATAATAGATCTATTAGACTTTCGAGTTGTGTTTCTTTCTCTCTTGTTATCACAAGTAGTCCCAAGCTTTCGTTAAAGAGAGAATGATATTTCAGGTCATCTATGATAGTGGTAGTGACATAATAATCGTGGGCCGTGGAATTATAAAGGCGGCAAGCCCCGCCGAGGCAGCTCGTGAATACCGAATGCAAGGATGGGATGCATACTTGTTGAAATGCACCTAAGACTGTATGTATGTCTATTTCCTGGGTTTGCTTTCGCTTGTATGATTTTTAATTTAATAGATGAGTGAACATCTTGGGTAAATTAAACCTTGGGTGCCATTTTTTTTTTAAGATTACATTTTTTTTGTCCCCCCAAACCTAGTGTGATTGGATATTATATTAAATATAAGATAAAAAATAGTATTTCTCAAATTGAATTCTTCTAGAGGCGCACTTTGGAGCGGTTGGGCGGGTTTTTGGCTTGTAACAGCCCAGTCACAATCTTCCACATAAACAATTTTACTTAAAACACCCTTATCACAGCAGATCTTTGAGACCAATACACATCCGATAAAATCAATTCTTCAACATTCGTTCAAGCCTTCAGCACCGCCACAGGAGTGCACTTAAGCAGTGTTGTCTGTCATAGCCATCTCCAACCACTTATATGGTCGGTGAGCATCATCTTTAGACTGCAAATCCCAACACTACCATTGTGATTATTATTCTATAAATCCATTAAAGTCCCCTTACCCAAACAAAACCCAACAGATTCCTCTCCTCTCTCTAAAAAAACCATAACTTTCTCTTTCTAGAAAGCCACCTGCCTATCTCAGTCTGTCTCTCTACATGGTTGAAAGATTTTTTTTTTTTCTGCATAGGAGATATTTTTTTTTCTTTCCTTCACTCATTTTTTTTTTGTGCTGATCTTTGCAGGAGAGGGAGATCTGTTGTTTTTTGGTCAAAGAAGAGATCAATAATGGATGCAGTCTAATTATACTGTAAATGAAATGCCTACGTGGTGTTAAATTCCTGAATCTTTCCATAATTTCAATTTTTCATCTGTAATGATCTTTTTTAAACTACTGATCTCTCTAAACGATAATATTTTTAAAAATCAATACTTTCGTAATAATAATATTTTTTTTTTAAATTATATTTTCATAAATAGTCTTTTAAAAAAATAAAAATCAGATAATCGCAATAGTTTCCCATATATAGGAAGCCAATGTTTAAATCCTAACCCCTTCTCCTAAAATAGGCAACGGGATGGAGACGTGTTTTTGTCAAGAAGTTATATTTTTTTTTTAAAGCTAAATTGAGGAAATTTGATGGTATAAGCATTCGGATGCTTCAAGGAACGCTCATTTTGGCTGCCTTTGAGTAGTGAAATGATATTAGATATTTTGTAAATAGTAATGAAAAAGTAATTATTAAATATTAAATAATAATAATAAAATATATAAATAATAATAATAATGATATATTTTGAGAATATTTCACTATTTGAGTTAGATTTAGATCCGTTTGAATTTAAAAATGAAATGAGTTGATAGTGGTGGAGTCACATTGATGTAGGGGGTCATGGCTCCATTATTTTTGGGCTCCACCTTTTTTATTTATTTAAAAATATATGTTTTTTTAAAAAAAAAAATAATATAGGTTAGTTTTTTTTTCTATTATTTTTTTCTTTCATAATTTAGTATGATAATATTAATTTTATCTTTTGTTGGCCTTTTCTAAAAATTATCTTAACCTCCCTCCATAAAATTTAATCTAATTTAAAAATAAAATAATCTCATATAAAATAAAATTATATAATAATATGATGATATATTTTTATTAAAAAAAAAGAAGTTAGATTATTTTTAATTTATTTTTAATATTTTTTTATTATGATGACATGTGCTTGATATATTATATATTTTTTTATATATAAGTTGATTAAATGTATTTTATTTTTATTATAAATTTTAATATCAACTTGTTCTACAGTGTATAAAAAAATATAAAAATAAAATAAAAATATTTTATATATTTTGTGTTAATTTTATTTGGCCCTTTCTAAAATAATTTTTTGATTTCATATTTGTGAATTAGGATGGATTTTAAAAGTTGAATAAAATATTATTTTTTAATATTATTATTATTTTGAGATTTAAAAAAATTATATTAAAATTTAAAAAAATTAAATTAAATTTTAAAAATATAATGATGAGTTCTAATGCAAATCATGCCTTAGTCAATTTCTCCTATTTTTAATTTCTCCTATTTTTCCTTGGCTCATTTTTAAAGAACACCCACCGTGAAGTGTCCCATAGAAACCCAATTAAACAAAAGTTATAGTCCAATATATTAATAATCCAAAAACATACGCAACAACTATTCAAATTAATAATCCAATAAAGTGGCCGACAACGTCAATCTATTACCATTATCCTTGGTTTCTCTCTTTTGTTCCGTATCGTAGAAAGTGCGAGGAAGAGATGTATTCATATTAGTAATCCAATAAAGTTGCCGACAACCTCAATATATTACTATTATCCTTTGTTTTTCTCTTTTGTTTCGTATCGTAGAAAGTGCGAGGAAGAGAGGCACTGGATTCCGCCCGTTGATCGCACGCTGTAAAATCGCAACCCACCTTCCCCGAAACAATAGCCAACAACCAATGAAGACTTGTTGTTGACTTGGGCAAGCGCTAGTCTTATAGCTTTTTCCCCCAGTGAGAACCAGTTACTTCTTTCGACTCTTTTGGTGAATCTTTTGCATCGTTTCCTGATTCATTACTTTCTCAAGAGAAAACAATGGCGGTGGGAGAGCTCTTTCTTGCTGCGTTCCTTCAAGTGTTATTTGACCGATTGGCTTCACCTGAGTTGCTGGCCTTTGCATGTCGAGAGGGACTTGAAAAAACGCTGGACAAGTGGAACAAGACGTTGTCAACGATTCGAAAGGTGCTTGCTGATGCAGAGGAGAAGGAATTACATGCTGAGACTACTAGTGCAGTAAAAGAGTGGCTGGAGGATCTCAAAGACTTGGCCTACGACGTGGAGGACATACTCGATGAGTTTACCACAGAAGCTTTGCGACGCAAATTGAAGGGTAAAAATCAGGAAAGTACTAGCAAGGTACGAAATCCCATCCCTGCTTATTTGAGTGGATTGAAACCTAGTGCTATTAAGTTAAGAACTAGGCTGGAGTCAAATATCAAGGACATCAGTGCTCGATTTGAAGATCTAGCAGCACAAAAGGAGAAACTCAATTTAAAAGAACATGTGGACAGGAGGTCAGAAAAAACAAGAGGGACAGTACTGGCCCCAACTTCTTTACTGAACGAAGATGTTTATGGCAGGGACGAAGATAAAAAGGCTTTACTTGATTTATTGGTGAGACGAGGATCAAGCGATGAAGTGTCTGTGATTCCTATCGTTGGTATGGGGGGTATTGGAAAGACAACCCTCGCCCAGTTTGTATACAATGATGAAGAAGTCAAAAGTTCGTTTCATCTCAGAGCTTGGAATTGCGTTTCTGAAGATTTTGACGCTATTAGTGTCACAAAATCCATTTTAAAATCTCTTAGCCATGTAAGCAATGATGATAATGATCTAAATTTGTTGCAAATCAAATTAAGCGAGGCCCTAAAAGGGAAGAAATTCCTAGTCATTCTTGATGATCTCTGGAATGAGAATTATCGTGATTGGACAATCTTATTTGCTCCTTTCAAAGCCGGCGCTCCAGGAAGTGTAGTTATCATCACAACTCGCAGTCAAGGAGTTTCAAGTATAACAGGTACCATTCAAGCGTACCAGCTGGATTTGTTGTCAAATGAAGCTTCCGTGTCCGTATTTACCCAGCATGCCTTGGGGGTGGAAGACTTTTCTTCGCATGCACACCTGAAAGACGTTGGTTTGGAAATCGTTCGAAAATGTAAAGGCTTGCCTTTAGCGGTGAAAACCCTTGGAGGTCTTTTACGTTCAAAACCGCAAGATCGTGATGAGTGGGAGGAAGTATTGAAAAGCGAGATATGGGATATTCCAAAGAAGAAAAGTGATATCGTTCCAGCTCTTATGTTGAGCTACTACCATCTCCCGTCGGATTTGAAGAGATGCTTTGAATACTGTTCTATATTCCCTAAAGATTATGAATTCGAGGAGAAGCAGGTGGTTCTATTATGGATGGCAGAAGGCTTGATTCAACCACGACAAAAAGAAAAAGAAATGGAAGGTTTGAGTAAACAGTATTTTCGCGATTTGTTATCAAGGTCATTTTTCCAACAATCCAACAACAATAAATCTCGATTTGTGATGCATGACCTCATCAATGATTTGGCAAAATGGGTTGCTGGAAATACATGCTTTAGAATGGAAGATAGAGTTGAGGGTAGTAAAAAAGGGAGTATTTTTAAAAAGGCTCGCCATTTGTCATACCTAGGTAGCGATTATGATGGCTTCAAAAAATTTGAGGCCTTTTCTGAACTCACCTGTTTACGTACCTTCTTACCTCTAACGTTGTCATCTCATGGGTGGAACTATTTGACCGGTTATGTTACTCTTGAATTATTGCCAAAATTACGATGCTTGAGGGTGCTCTCTTTGAACGGTTACTACATAAGCAAGATATTAAATTCAATTGGTGATTTGATCCATCTACGGTATCTTGACCTTTCTTATACTCACATCACCAGCTTGCCCGAATCAATGACCACACTTTATAATCTACAAACATTGTTGTTGGAAGGTTGCCCATATCTAAAGAAACTACCTTCAACAATTGGGAACCTGGTCAACTTACGCCACCTCAATATTTCTCAAGGAAGATCACTAAAAGCAATGCCTTTGAATATAGGCAAATTAACTTGTCTTCGTACGTTGTCTGATTTCATTGTGGGAAAAGATTGTTGCTCGGGATTGAAGGAGATAGGATCTTTGTCTCATCTTGAAGGGACACTCTGCATTTCAAGATTGGAGAACGTGATTGAGCCAGAGGATGCAAGGGACATGAATTTAAGTGGTAAGCCCAAACTTGATGTGTTGTCATTGGAATGGAGTCAAGACATCGATGACTCGAAGGATAGAACAAGCGAAAAAAAGTTTCTTAACATCTACAACCTCACAACCTTTTGAAAGAACTCACTATTAGCTGTTATGGGGGTACAGAATTTCCGACCTGGCTCAACCATCATTTGCTTCCTCAATTAGTGTTATTGACTATTGAAAATTGTAAAAAGTGTACGTCATTGCCACCATTGGGAAAACTTCCATCACTCAGAGTCCTTTCGATCCAGGGCATGGCTAGCATGAAGAGTATTGGTCCTGAAATTTGTGGGGATTGTCCGTCACAATCTTTTAGATCCTTGGAGACTCTAAATTTCAAGAATATGCCGGGGTGGGAGAATTGGAATCCTTGTGAAGCATTCTCAAACTTACGTGAACTCTCTATTAAAAATTGTCCCGAGTTGTCGGGAAATTTACCAGATCACCTTCCTTCACTTGAAAGTGTTGAGATAGATAGATGTTTGAATTTAATGGTCTCAGTTTTGAGCTTTCCAGATCGATGCAAAATAAAAATTGAGGGATCAGAAGGGGTGGCGTGCGAAGGAGAAGTTGATTTTCGCACCGCCACAGGAGTTGAATGGAAATACATGCTTTAGAATGGAAGATAGAGTTGAGGGTAGTAAAAAAGGGAGTATTTTTAAAAAGGCTCGCCATTTGTCATACCTAGGTAGCGATTATGATGGCTTCAAAAAATTTGAGGCCTTTTCTGAACTCACCTATTTACGTACCTTCTTACCTCTAACGTTGTCATCTCATGGGTGGAACTATTTGACCGGTTATGTTACTCTTGAATTATTGCCAAAATTACGATGCTTGAGGGTGCTCTCTTTGAACGGTTACCGCATAATCGAGATATCCGATTCAATTGGTGATCTGATCCATCTACGGTATCTTGACCTGTCTCACACTTGCATCACCAGATTGCCCGAATCAACGACCACTCTTTACAATTTACAGACATTATTGTTGAAAGGTTGCAGATGTCTAGAAAAACTACCTTCAACATTTGGGAACCTGGTCAACTTACGCCACCTCAATATTTCGCAAGGAAGACCACTAAAAGCAATGCCTTTGAATATAGGCAAATTAACTTGTCTTCGAACGTTGTCTGATTTCATTGTGGGAAAAGATTGTTGCTCGGGGTTGAAGGAGATAGGATCTTTGTCTCATCTTGAAGGGGCACTCCGCATTTCAAGATTGGAGAACGTGATTGAGCCAGAGGATGCAAGGGACATGAATTTAAGTGGTAAGCCCAAGATTGACGTGTTGTCATTGGGATGGAGTGGAGACATCGATGATTCAAAGGACAGAACAAGTGAAAAAGAGTTTCTTAACATGCTACAACCTCACAACCTTTTGAAAGAACTCACTATTAGCTGTTATGGGGGTACGGAAGTTCCGACCTGGCTCAACCATCATTTGCTTCCTAAATTAGTGTTATTGACTATTGTAAATTGTAAAAAGTGTACATCATTGCCACCATTGGGAAAACTTCCATCACTCAGAGTCCTTTCGATCCAGGGTATGGCTTGCATGAAGAGTATTGGTCCTGAAATTTGTGGGGATTGTCCGTCACAATCTTTTAGATCCTTGGAGGCTCTAAATTTCAAGAATATGCCGGGGTGGGAGAATTGGAATCCTTGTGAAGCATTCTCAAACTTACGTGAACTCTCTATTAAAAATTGTCCCAAGTTGTCGGGAAATTTACCAGATCGCCTTCCTTCACTTGAAAATGTTGAGATAGATGATGGATGTTTGAATTTAATGGTCTCAGTTTTGAGCTTTCCAGATCATTGCAAAATAAAAATTGAGGGATCAGAAGGGGTGGTGTGCAAAAGAGAAGTTGATTTTAGCTCGCTAGAATTTGATGATCTTTCAACAATTTCAGAATTTGAATCTCGAATGAAAGTGTTAATTACAATGGGTGCGCTGGCAAATGTACAAAAATTAGAGGTTCACGGATGCAAGGAACTGATGCATTTGTGGTCAAACGCAGTGGTATCATTTCCGCCTCTCCCACATCTTCATTATCTGAAGGTTTCTAATTGTCCAGAACTAGTTTCGTTGGTTGCTAAAGCCCAGCTTCCTCCAGCTCTGAAGGAACTACATATATGGAATTGTGAAAATATTCGGATTTTGATAGACGAGGATGATACCAACAGCTGCGGCAGCAGCGGTGACAACAGCACATCTCTTCTTCGTAGTTTGCAAATTCAGTGGTGTCCCTCCCTCAAATTCCTTACATCAAGCGGTGAGTTACCCGCAGCACTTGAAACACTATGGATTAATTCATGTCCAGAGCTAGAGTCAATAGCGAAGGAATTACATCATAATTCATTGCTTCAATCCATTTCCATTTGTAGATGTGGAAACCTTAAATCCTTACCCACCGGTATACACAGTCTCAGCCATCTAGACCATATTTTTATTCGGGATTGTCCGAGTCTCGATTTCTTCCCGGACGAAGATTTGCTCCCTGTCAACCTGAAAACTCTGGAGCTTGACAGTTGCGAGAAAACGCAGGTTGTGGTCAATCGCATACACGCCTGCACCTCTCTTCAATATTTGAGAATGAAGAAATGTCCAAGAGTAATTGTATCCTTTCCAGAAGAAGGTTTTCCCACCAACCTAACATATCTTTCGATCCATGATAGCAGTATCGCTCAGGGCTTGTTTGAGTGGGGATTGCACAGGTTTACCTCTCTCAAACATCTTCAAATTTGCGATGGATCTTCGCACCTGGTGTCCTTTCCAGAGATGAAGCTACCTACTTCTTTAATGTTTTTGATCATCGATAACTTTCCGAAATTGAGACACTTGTCTCCCGAGGGCTTTCGAAACCTCACCTCACTTAAAGAACTGGCGATCTGGAATTGCAAAAAACTAGCGTCCTTTCCAAAGAAGGGCCTACCTCCCTCACTGCGAACACTTAGCATTATTGATTGTAAAAAGTTGACTTCATTGACAAAGAACGGTCTGCCTCTTTCACTCCTGCAACTTTATATCTACCAATGTTCTCAGTTGGAAGAATGGTGCAAGAAAAATCGAGGAAAGGAGGGGTCTATGATAGCCCACATCCCTTACGTTTCATTTAATCCTTATCCTTGCCTGCGGTAAATTTGTTGTGTATATCTAGCTTCTTAGGACTTAATTGCTAATTCGAGTATTAGTTTCACATTTGTAGGTACATTTGAAATTTCGGGTGCGGATGGTGGATGAATACTGACAAGTTTGTGTGAAGCTTTGGTTGAAATTCATATGGATGTTAGAAATGAATGGTTCATTGATAGAACAATTTAAATATTTATTTTCTCAGTCTAAAACCAGGATTCATATATCCTAAAGTTTATGCAATTTAAAAAATATACATCACAACTTACTCATAATATTCAGTAAAAAGTCGGTTCTATAAACTATATATCCTTCATAATATATTGAAGAAAAACAGAGTTTGAGAAAAAACTATCTCAAGAGAGATCACAAGTTAAAACAAAAAATAAAAAAAAACAATCGAAATAATTTACCGATCATCATCAAATTCTGCTACTACATCAATTATATGAATATCTGTCTTAAAAGAAAGAAGCAAAATTAATTAAAGAGAAAAAGTCAAAGCTATACTCATATATATGTTTGTAATGTGTATATATATATGTATATATACTACTTGACTTGTTAAACTTAAACGACAACTTGTTGATCCAGGACCTTAACAACAGAAACAACATCGGGAACAATTATTTGCTTTTGCAAATCTTGCTAGTTGTTTTTCATCACTTTTACAAAGAAAAACCTTATTTTTAATAGAGGCAATTAATTAGTTAAACCAAAAAAAAAAAAGGAAAACCAATCGAAACATGGATTTCTTTTATTAATTAGTTTATATTTTATTTTATTAAATTAAATAGTCTATATATTAGACATACTCGACTGATTATTTTTATTAAATGGAGAAATGATAAACTTACAACACCTTTTATAACAATTTGCACAACATGTGTCGTAAAGTTGGGGTATTTCTGTAAAGTAATGTTAGTTTTATAAGGCGGTTTACAAAAATACCCTTATTTTATAATTTGTGAGATATTGTGAAATGTGTTGTGTATATATCATTTATTAATTGGAAGGTTAAAGGGAGTCTCTTACTTCTTTATGGAGGTCGGTTAAGTATTGGATCAGCTGGGTGGGTATTAAACTTAAGGCTGCCTCTAGTTTACATGGGAGAGATGTGGCAATTTTGAATAGGCTGCAGGTACCAGTTAAGCAGCCTAAGCAGAAAAAGTTTATTGCAGTTTCTTGGCAAAAAGCAAATTTGGAATGGTTTAAATTGAGTGTTTATGGTAGTAATAAAGGGAATCCAGGGGAGTCGGGTGCCGGTGGTGTGTTGCGAGACGATAAAGGTTTTTTGTAATTTGCTTTTGCTGCTAGTATTGGTATTGGTTCTAATAACAAAGCATAATTCTTTAGTTTTGGGGTTTCGAAAGTGTAAGGAAATGGGTTTTTTATAATGTCATTGTTGAGATGGATTCGATGCCAGCGGTTTCATGGTTGAGGGAGGGGAGTTGTAGTTTATCGTATTTAGAGGACTTTTGGGAGAAATAAGGTGTCTGATGCAGGGCTTTAATATCCGGTTTCAGCATGATTTCAAGGAAGCTAATACTACAGCCGAATGTCTGGCTCGAATGGGTGGAAATGGCTGCAACAGTGTCTGGTCTTCGGTTCAAACTCTTCATTTCCAGCTTATCAATAAATGGTAACGATGCCTAAGTTGAGATGTAGAATGTAACATGTCAGTGGAACATCCAAATGGTTAATCTCATGGTCAATGGGATTAGACTGATTTGTTGAATCCAGGAGTTCCAATCTGTTCCAATGTTACTTGAAGTATTCTGACTGATCAATTCATTTATTATAATTTTTTAGTATCCTGTACCAGAACTCTCTTACACATTATGAATTGATGTTTATATGTATTTGTATACCAGATTTATTTCTAGAGTAAGCCGCCCTACAGCTGGAATGGCATCTGGGAATCCATTTTTTGATGATATGCGGAGCAAACCTGAGGTTATTGATCCTCCTCAAAGCAAAGACATGATGGATGCTGGTGATAATGTGAATGGCTCTGCTTCAAATGCTATAAAACATAATGTGACTGTTTCTAGCAGTGTCCTTGAGCTGTTGAAGTGCCCTGTGTGCTTAATGCAGTGTACCCTCCTATTCATCAAGTATGTTTATGTTCTTAACATAAATATGTTAAATTTCACTTATCAATCCATCCTAGAATAAGGTATCTGTCACAGAATCTTTTTAGTTGTTAACAGGGTTTTAATGTCCAGGTGTTAATTGAGGGATTTTTTTTTTTTGAAAATTAATAAAAGTTTTATTCCATAGAAATAGGCATAAATCCAAGTACTCAGGACGTATATAGAGGAAATACCTACAACTTCCAGAAACAAAAAGAAAACTCCCAATGAGCATTCTTTGTTTTCAAAGCATCTACCATTGAGGGGAATTGAAAATGGTAAGTTTTAATTTATTAGTTGATCTCTCCATTGTTGCAGTGTTCAAATGGTCATACATTGTGTTCTGGTTGCAAGCCTAGAGTGCACAACCGGTGCCCAACTTGCAGGCATGAACTTGGCAATTAATATAAGATGTCTTGCATTGGGGAAGGTTGCTGCTTCTTTGGAACTTCCATGTAAATATCAGAGCTTTGGGTGCATGGGCATCTACCCCCATTACACCAAACTTAAACATGAATCTCAATGCTGGATCAGAATGCACTGTCATTGGTGACATTCCAGCTTCTTTGGTGGCTCACTTGAAAGATGATCACAAAGTTGACATGCACAGTGGCAGCACTTTCAACCATCGCAATGTCAAATCAAATCCACAAGAAGTTGAAAATGCCACATGGATGCTTACGGTATAGTGTTGCTCTGTCCTTGTCTCGTTGTCTTCTTTATTGTTCTTTGCTTGCTTACCCTTTGGAGGAGGATGTAATGTGCTTGCCCTTGGGTAGAAGAATTACATCAGATGCATCTACATTCACTAGTTAATGTAGACACAGAATTTGGTTTTCCCTTCAGTGGAGGGTTTTGTTTTGTTGTTTCAGAAAAAAATTGGATGGCATTTGTATCTCGGTTCTTTGAGCAACTCCCATTTTTAAAAATGTGAAATCTTTTAAATTATGAGCTTTGAGCCTGCTGGATAAAATTGTACATATCCAAAAGACAGCCTTTTCTTGTTTCACCTAATTGAGAAGAAAAGTATTCTGTTAGTGTTTTGGGTATCCCTTGTTTATGGAGCTGGAAAGATTGTATGAGTAATGAGTTCATTGTCCAAAATGGCAATCCATGAAATATGGCGTTCCATACTATGCATAACAAATTTCACCCCACCATAAAAATCAAATGTTTTTAGTGGAGTGACTACACTTGCACTCTAGGACATATCATTCTATATTTACCTATAGCCTAGGATTACCATGAGACTCTTAATATGTTTACAACTGATCAATGGACTTTTTTGATTTCTAGGTCTTTAGTTGCTATGGCCAGTACTTTTGCCTGTATTTTGAAGCTTTCCAGCTCAGGATGGCTCCAGTCTACATAGCAGTCTTGCGATTTACGGGTGATGATAATGAGGCAAAGAACTACAGCTACAGCTTAGAGGTAGGTGGAAATAGCAGGAAGATGATTTGGCAAGGTGTACCTAGAAGCGTTAGGGACAGCCATAGAAAGGTTTGAGACAGCTTTGATGGTCTCATAATCCAAAGGAACATGGCTCTCTTCTTCTCCTGGTCATGTATTTTCTTTCCTGTGGAATTTAAGAGGCAAACTCTCTTGGCTTTGTCCATTGCATTAAATACATGAGTGGGAAGGCACACCCTATCATCTATAATCACGATACTTATCTATTTGTAGATGAATAGTAGTTTGGTGATGCTAATCCTTTCTTCTGCGTTCCTGCATGGATGAACATACATGACTAGATGAATAGGTTTGGATTCTGGAGCAATTGAACTGAGGAAAGGCACATAATCCAAGAGGAAAAGAAATCAACTATGATAGAGACAATGAGATCAGTTATCTTTCTATTCACTAGTTTTATCTTAAGAATTATAGATAGGCCTTGTGAAAGACCACGTCCACGAGGCATGTAATTGTAGTCCACTCATCCCTTGTTTAGATGAAAGGCCCCTTGTCCTTTTCGAGACAGAGTGACTAATCCAAAACCAATAGTTAGGAAGCTTTGAGTTGGTCTTATAATTTATTAACCATGTCCCCAAATGAGCAGGGGGTTGCATATGGTGAATTATTGTCCTTTTTCCAGACTATTATTCTCCATAACATGAACCATAATTGCCTCCAAGAGAAAGGTGTAGGCGTGGTAGCCTTTCTTCTTTTTGGCTAAAAGCCTAGGGCATATTCACTAGGGCATTGTATTAAAATTGACACGAGCAATCGCTGCCACATTTAGATGTTATGTTGAGTTGAAATAAATTAAGTTTTTTTATGAATAATAATGAATTAAAATTGTGGAGTGAGTTTTGTAAAGTTTACCTAATATGGTTTTAATATTTGAATACTAAGATAAGTTTGATGTAATTATAGAAAGTTAAAAAAAGTCGTGAATTCTACATGTAAAAAAGTTTTGAGTCGAGTGATGATTAGTAATTTGAGAGTTATGTATTTGACGTTGGGATAAGTCTAATGGGTGATGATGTATTTATAGAAAGTTAAAAAAAGTCGTGAATTCTACATATAAAAAAGTTTTGAGTCGAGTGATGATTAGTAATTTGAGAGTTATGTATTTGATGTTGGGATAAGTCTAATGGGTGATGATACATTTATAATTTATTTACTACTTGTTTACCATCCTTAGTGTATTTATTTTTTTATTGTTTTCTTTTAAATAATTTTTTAACATCTTTTAATATTAAGAAAAAATTTTAAAAATATACAATTTTACTAATAATTACTTTCTTAACCATTAAGTAAAAAAAATTAAAAAACTAAAACAAATGGTAGAAAAGTGGTAGATGGATAGTAAATCTATCATTTTTCAAGTCTAAAATAGAACCCTGAGTTGATTCAATGCTTCAAATGAAGTTGCACCTATCTATGATATATGCCCTCTCAATTGTTCCCCTCCTTTTGTCACATACACTGTTTAAAACTACTAAAACATGTTCCCCTATGATCATATAAAATTTTTGTTTTTCTTCCAACCGAATTAAAATTGTGTAAAAATTGGTTTAAAAAATTGTGTGAAGATTATAAATGGTTCATGGATTTTAGCACTAAAAGTCTCTAGATTTTAATAAAAAATAGTAATTAATCCCTAAATCTTAGCTTCAGTCCATCTTAAAGAATAATTATTATGTTGAGATTTTGAGTGTTATTTACCGAAAAAAAAAAAGAATTTTGAGTTATAATAAAATATTTTGATATTTGAAAAGGAAAATAACAAAAAACCTAAAACCTAGAAAAAGATGAAAGTTTTTTTGGCTTTTACCGTTGTTAGTTTTTAATTTTAATTTTTTGTTTCGACCAAAAATAAAATAAAACTTTTCAAATCATATCACTTAATTATTATTAAAATATAATAAATAATTTAATTCTAAAATAAAATAATATTAAAATGTTATATTTTGATAATATTTTTATTTATCTTTTAACACATTCAATTCTATTCAAAGTCCTGCGGGGGATGGCTCCCTTCCCACGGTCCATCCCTATTCTGAAAAAAATATATTTAAAAAGTTTTGAAAAATATGTTTTTTTTTTTTATTTATAATCTTCTAAGATGGGGGAGGGATGGCCCCCTCCCCACGGGACCACTCCTACTCTAAAAAGAAATTATTTTTTAAAGAAAATTAAAAAATATATTTATTTTTTTATGATTTTATAAGATAATATCAATTTATTTTGTGTTGGACCCATCTCTAAAAATTATTTTGGTATCCCTCTACAAAATTAATCTAATTAAAAAATAAAATACATCTTATAAAAAATAAAATGATATAATAATCTGATGACATATTTTTATTATAGATAAAAAGTCGGTTCTATAAAGTATATATCCTTCATATACATATATTGAAGAAAAACAGAGTTTGAGAAAAAACTATCTCAAGAGAGATCACAAGTTAAACAAAAAATAAATATTAGTGAATATTAGTAAAAAGTCGGTTCTATAAACTATAAACATCCTTCATATATATATATATATATATAATATATATTCCTCTTAAGTTTTCAATAAATATTTTTGTATATAATTCATTACGTTTTCTCATAATTATAATTGATTCCTTCGTCAGTTTCCTGTTACCATGTGCATCAATTCTGAAATTGGTCTTACTATGTGTTATGATCAGTTAAATATTTCTGAACTCATTATTGATTATGATCTCATTTAAGGATGTTAACCTCATTACTCCTTTTTCTTTTCTCCTGCTTGTTAACTGAATAAATTTATCACAAATTTTTCGTTACAGATTGAGAAATTTAGTTCGTTAATAGTTTTCATCAGTGTCCTGTTTAATATTTTGAAGTTACTTTTCCCTTTTTTGAATACAATAAGCCTATAAACGATCTACTCTGCTGCTTTTATGAGTCTTTATTAATTAGTAGGATTCCCTTCCCCTTGATAGCTAATCCAACTCTTTATTTTGTTAAAGAATTAATGCCGATAACAGTGGGATCTATCATATAATTTCTGGTCCTGGAATTGTTTATGGATTGAAGTTAGAAGACAGCAATGCCTCAAAGAATAATTTTACTCTAATTTGAGCACTCTCTGGACTGTTTTCAGGGCTTGCCTCGTGGTAGGGGCTCTGTTATAAGCTTTTCAGGGATTGAAGTTACCAGGCATGTGGCCTGGTAAAGATCTGATAGTAAATTATTAGGTTCATCTTGAATCCTTCAACCTGTGACATTATAGCAAACACACTTTTATCAACATAATAAATTACACACTAATCCAGAGTTGTCCTGTCATGGTGTTGAGTTATATGATAGATATGGCAATAAGACAAACTGCCATGTTACCGGAAGTTGTCCCTCCTGCCCTTCTCAATGCTGAAAAAAGTCTCTCCCCACTAGTCCTCTGTCAACTGAAACGCATACCCAAGCATCTCTCAACAACACCAAAAATCAAAACTAAAATTCGAAACCAAAGTAAAAGAAAGAGAATCACTTCTAAGCAGTTCTAAAAATGCTCATGTTAATATAACTACACAAAACTCATTGTCAAATTTAATACTGTTTTGATACATAAGTTGTCTAGAAAGTAAGTAGTTAGTAGCAATGTGTATTTTGAAAATTATCAAATTTGGCTTAATCTCTTTCTTTATTTGCTAATATAATTCCAGAATAAAGTTTATCCCTGCCCTCTAGCTAACAAGTTTAGATTGAAAATTCACAGAAAACTAGAACAAAAGTTTATCCTGCTTTCTATGCATCCAAATTTTAAAATTAATAATAATAATAAGAGAAAGGAAAAGAAGACCTGATTTTCAATGCACTTGCCAGTGTCTTGCAGAGCAAAGAACATAGTTATAATCTAATGCCATAATTTCTGGACTGCTCCAACAAATTTGTATTTATTTTGATACAAACAATTGTAAATACAAATTTACAAAGACTATTCTAAGTAAGAATCCTAGAATTAAGGCTAATTGTTAGAGAGTAGTAACATGGAATTTAATGGCTGTTACATCCTTGATTTGAGGCTGAGAATCTGCTTCCATTTTTTTTTGCTTGATTTGAGGATTCTTCCCTTATAAACCATGCAACCAAATTATATACTTTCCACACATAAAAAGACATTACCTTGTTTACCTTTCCAAAATTTTCCCAGGCATAAAGAGCAATGGCGAACAAACAAAAACATGGAAATCTATCAGTCAATTCTCAAAGTTCATAAACTCGTGAAGGGGTAAAAGTGGAAAATCAATTAACAAAGAAACCATTATTCACCAAATTATATTCCTTAACTCAAGACGCCTTTACTAAAATCAGAATAAAAATTCTAAATATAAGCCTTACACTCTTCACACCATTTAATAAAATAATTTTACTTTTTTTATTCCCTTTTGTTCTACACTTAAAAGACTCTTATTACCTAGCTAATTAGTAATTAGGTAAGTAGAAGGCAACAAGGCCTCAAGAATTTGAAAACTGCTACAAACACAAAAAGATTACACAAAGAAAAACTCACAAATTAATGTAGTTTCATAGCATCCATTAGATCTACTTTATAATAAAAATAACTTTACAATCTTTTAACATTTGAAACAATATGGATTTGTTCATGTCATGAGTTAAGAGTCAGTAGCAAAGGAATTACATCATAATTCGTTGCTTAAATCCATTGGCATTTTTAATTGTGGAAAGCTGAAATCCTTACCTACCGGTATAATTGAGGGTAGTCCGAGTCTCGATGTCTTACCGAACGGTGAGTTGCTCCTAGCCAACTTGACAAGGCTTCATCTTGTCAGCTGCGAGAAAATGCAGGCCGTTGTCAATTGCATACACACCTGCACCTCTCTTCAGCATTTGAGAATGGGGAAATGTCAAAGAGTAGTTGTATCCTTTCCAGAAGAAGGTTTTCCCACCAACCTATACAACTCTTTCGATTTCTGATAGCAGTATAGCTCAGGGCTTGTTTGAGTGGGGGTTGCACAGGATTACCTATCTCAAACGTCTTCGAATTTGCGATGGATCTTCGCACCTGCAGGTGTCCTTTCCAGACATGAAGCTGCCTACTTCTCTAATCGAACTGGTGATCCATAACTTTCCGAATCTGGAATACTTGTCTCCCGAGGGCTTTGGAAACCTCACATCACTTGAAGTCCTGTGTATCTTAAATTGAAAAAAACTCGCGTACTTTCCAAAGAAGGACTTATCTCCCTCACTCCGAAGGCTTTCAATTGTTGATTGTAAAAAGTTGACTTCATTGACAAAGAACTGTCTGCCTCTCTCACTCCTGCAACTTTCAATCTGCAGATGTCCTCTGTTGGAAGAATGGTGCAAGAAAGACAGAGGGGAGGGGTTTAAGATAGCCCACATTCCTTACGTTTCACTTGATCGTTATACCCTGATGCTGCGATCCGGTGTAACTTTGTAACTATTTAATAAAGCGACGATGAGGCGTTGCCCAATTAAAGCTCGCATGGCATATAGCTGTAATATGTTATTGCTAATTGCATTAATCATGCTAGAGATCAGACACACAGATAGAAGTGAGTTTTATAATATGCTTATGCGATTTAAAAATATACTTCACAATTTATTAGCAATGATCAGTAAAAAGTTGGATTCTGTATACTATCCTTCATACCTGTTAAACAATATCACATGAGCTTTTTGATCCTCTAACCAGAAACATCCACAACAAATTGCTTTTGCAAATCTTGTGAGTTGTTTTTCATGATCACTTTTACAGAGCAGGACCTTATTTTCTAGAGAGACGAGTAAAAAAAAAAAAATTACAAAACCGAGAGATGTGGAGGTCGGTTAAGTATTGGATCAGCTGGGTGGGTATTAAACTTAAGGCTGCCTCTAGTTTACATGGGAGAGATGTGGAAATTTTGAATATGCTGCAGGTACCAGTTAAGCGGCTTTAACAGAAAAAGTTTAGTGCAGTTTCTTGGCAAAAATCGAATTTGGAATGGTTTAAATTGAATGTTGATGGTAGTAGGAAAGGGAATCCAGGGGAGTTGGGTGCAGATGGTGAGTTGCGAAATGATAAAGGTATTTAGCAATTTGCTTTTGCTGCTAGTATTGGTATTGGTTCTAATAACAATGCAGAATTGATGGCTTTACTGCTGGGGCTTCGAAAGTGTAAGAAAATGGGTTTTTATTATGTTATTGTTGTGATGGATGATGCTAGTGGTTTCATGGTTGAAAGAGGGGAGTTGTAGTTATTGGTATTTAGAGGACTTTTGGGAGGAAATAAGGTGTCTGATGCGGGGCTTTAATATCCGGTTTCAACATGTTTTCAGGGAAGCTAATATTGCAGTAGATTGTCTAGCTCGAATGGGTGGAAATGGCTGATACAGTACTAGGCCCATGTTACTAAGGTCTTAAATCTTAGGTTATTTGTGTTGGCAGATAGAGAGAGTGAAGTGAGGAGAAGAAAAAACGTGTGAAGAAGAGGGGGAGAGGAAGAGACTCAAAGAAGAGAGCTCTCATACAGTTTCAATCGAAAGCTTTGATCTAAGTCATCTGTGGTTCGATTGAGCTGAGATTTTGCAGGAACGTTCACAACTCAAGATTCTACAATCGAAACGGTGAAGATCAGATTTTGAGCAGTATTTATGGTGCTTGAGTTTGTGAACAGTAATGCATTTTGGTGCTTGAGATTGTGAACAGTAACACATCTTTGAAAGCTCCGATCTAATTCGTCTGTGATCCGATTGAGCTGAAATTTTGCATAAACGTTCACAACTCAAGGCTCTACAATCTGAAAGGTGAAAATCAGATTTGGAACAGTATTTCTGGTGCTCGATGTCGTGAACAGTAACGCATCTTTGGTGAGCTCTTTCCTAATCACACTGTTTGGTTGCCGAGAAAGTATTTTTCTTGATATCATTGTTGATTGTATGCCTCTAGTGTTATTTAGAGAGAACATTTGTGTACACAAACATTGTTGATGTTGAAAGTTTTAACTGGACTAGATCCCGTTATTTTTCCCTTTGCATTGAAAGGTTTTCCACGTAAAAATATTGGCTCTCTATGTGTGTGATTTTTCCTTATATTGTTCTCTATTCAATTACTTCTTAACAAGTTCACACAAAGTGGGAGATAATTATTTCCACTGTTTAGATTTCTCCCAACATAGTCTTCCGTTCAAACTCTTCCTTTCCAGCTTATTGGTATCATTAGAACGGTTTGATGATTCATAATAGATTCGAAGTGGCCTCTGATTTACTATATTCAGTCTAGCGAATTTTTAGTAGTGCTTGCAGGGGAGGAGTTTAGGTGCAGGGTATACGGTTTTGTCTTTGTACGTAGTGATTCAATAGTTCTTTTTTGGAATGAGTCGTTGATGCATGGTTTGTATAAGGTATTCCTCTACCAAAAATGAGAGTTTTTAATAAAAATGGGGGATCTCCTCCTCCTTTATTTTTTAAAAAAGAACAAAAAAATAAAAAGAAAAAGAAAAAAAGAAACCTTGGGTGAAATGTATTTTCAAAGAGTACATATTTTTGTGTATCCATGGTTAGTGTGATTGAAATTATGGCACTTCTACGGTGGTTTTTGGTTGGATTAACCATGAAAATTCAATCTCTTCCTAGCAATGTTATAATTCATTGACAGCAAGACAATAATTTGTTTTCATCTATAGTTTTTTTAAGTTATTCCTTTCCTTTGAAAGTTTACATTTCTAAAACAAATAAGTTTTTCTCTAAAACTCTTATCTGCTGCATGTTAAGAGCACACGCTTTGTAGATTGAGATTGAATTGGAGTGGTTACTTGCAGAAATGCGTTTGAAAATAGAGCAATAATAATTTCTCTATTTTCCTTCTTCGGATATATGTTTTTTTTTTTTCCTGTTAAATATAATTTAGAGTCATTAAAAGAAGGATGAATAGCAAAGTTTGTGAAAGAACTCCCGTAGAGCACACAGCTGAAACATCATTTTCTATCATTTTTTTAATAAATTGATGACGTTGTAAGAGTTATCACTTACATTACATAGAAGAACAAGAGAAAGGGAGAGATGGAACGAACAAAGAGAAGTTGTTTAGTAAGAACATGAATATGCAGAGGAGTGTTTACTATAAATAATCAATCAATAGTAACGGTATATGCCTAAGTTGAGATGTAGAATGTAACATGTCCGTGGAACATCTAAATGGTTAAACATGAATCTCAATGTACCTATAGACCCTACAATTGCCCTTATGCTGGATCAGGAGACTTATTTATTTGTAGATGAATTGTAGTCTGGTGATGCTAATCCTTTCTTTTGCGTTCGAGCATGAGCTGTGGATACTAAAGCAATTGAATTGGGATACAGGAGCAAGGGGAAAAAAAAAAAACTATGATAGAGACAATGAGATCAGCTATCTTCTATTCCTTAATTTTATGTCAAGAATTATAGATAGCCTTGTAGTCCTCTCCTCATCCCTTGTCCAAATGAAGGGCCACTTGTCCTATTCAAAACATTCAAAACGAGTAAATGATCCAAACCCAATACCTAGGATGCTTTGAGTTGGGCTTAACTTTGCCCCCAAATGAGCAGGGGGTTGCAAATGATGGATTTTTGTCCTTTTTCATTATGGGTGTTCATCCGGGTCGGATAAACCGATTTTGAAATTGTATTTATTTTTTAATAAATTTGACACTTTTGTTTAAAATGTTTAAAAAAATTTTGCATCCAAATTCCAGATTTCTAAATTCAAAATCTGGATGAAGACTCATATTTTTCATACTGTTATTCTCCACACTCATATTTTTCATACTGTTATTCTCTGCAATATGAGCTATAATTGCCCCCAAGAGGACGGTGTAGGCGTGATAGCCTTTTCTTCTTTTTGGCTAAAGGTGGATGCCATTTTCGATAGCTTTATGCTCTCTCAATTGTTCCCCCGCTTTTCTTATATAAAATAAATAAATAAATAAAAATTGCTCCCCTGCTTTTGTCAGATGCATACTGTTTAAAACTACTAAAACGTGATCCCTATAATCATATAAAAATATTATTTCTAGTGCAACCCAATTAGTTTTTTTTGTATTAAAAACTTATTGTGCTGTAAAAAGTATAATAACTGTTCGAATACTTGTTTGTTACTAGTTGCGTCGACAGTTAACTACCATTCAAAAAATGATGCAACTGGCTTCTTTTTGCGTCGATTTTCAAAAGGACGGAAATATTTTGGATGCAAAAAGTAAATTTTCTTGTTGGATCTCTTCTTTGATTTTTTGCAAGTTATTCCTCTCCTTCAAAATGTATTTCTATTTTATCATTGGCCGGCCCCTAGCCTGATTGCTCGTGTTTTTGTTGTTTGCAATGGGATATTTTATAAATATATTGGATTGCGCTGATATGGTAAGTTAATGCACACATAATTTTTGGTCCTGGAATTGTTGATGGACTGAAGTTGGAGGTATCAACTAATTTTTCATGTTGACTTTAACCTAAAATATGGCACTCTTATTACCTAGCTAATTAGGTAAGTAGAAAACAACCAGGCCTCAAAAGAAATTTACTCTTAATTTAAGTACTATTTGGTCTATTTTCAGGACTTACCTCGTGGTAGGAGCCTCTTATTGCTCGTTGAAATGCGCTCAATTGGTAATCTTGCTTAAAGGAGATCACGTTAAAAATCACACAGGATGAGTACTTATCAAAACTATCCGATGATCGACAACTGTTATTACAAGTTGCATTTCTCTCTCTCTTGTTATTACAAGTTGTCACAAGCTTTCATTAATAAGAGAAAATGATATTTCAGTTCATCCATGATAGAGATAATGATATAATATAGGCTGTGAAATTATAAAGGCAGCAAAAACCGTGGTAATAGCTCGTGAACACTGTTTACAAGATTGGGACGCATACTTGTTGAAATGCACCTAAGACTTTATTAGGTCTGATTCCCAAGTTTACTTCCACTCGTATGATTTTTGATTTGATAGATGAGTGTGGATTTCGCGTTAATGAGACCTTGAGTGTGATGAATTTTTAAAAAGCATGTATTTTTTCTTATGTCCATTCTTATCTCCTACTTTTCCCCTCTTATCTCTAGTGCTGGCCTAGTGGGTTGGGCCCAAACTAAAGCGCAAATATTTCACACCCACACAAATACAAATTTACAATATTCATATTACATTATATCTTTTTTAATGCTGACTTCTTCCTTTCTCCACCTTTTGGTATATTTTTTCTTCTTTATTTCTATCTTTTTTAATTCTTCTCTTCTCAAAATATGAGCAAATTGGAAAAAAACTTGATTTCTTATTTAATTATAATGAATTATATATGATCGTCCCTTGCTAATAGATCTATTACATTATAGCAGTTTTTTTCCAAATTTTCTTCATTCCCGACGTTGTGTTTCACTGGTAGAACAATAATTAAATACTTATCAAAACAATCTGATGACAACCGTTTCCTAGATTTCCAATTTGCATTTCTTTCTCGTGTATTAATGAGAGAAAATGATATTTCAGGTCATCCATGTGCGCATGATAGAGGTGGTGACATAATAATTGTGGGCCGTGGAGGTAGCTCGTCAGGAATACTGTCAGCAAGGACAAGATGCAAACTTGTTGAAAAGCATGAGGACTATTAGGTCTGGCTCTCGAGTTTTCTTTCGTTTGTATGTATATTTTTTTTTTAAATCTGTTCCTCTCCTTAATTAGTAAGTTTACATGTTTTTCTATAATAAATAAGTTTTTCTGATCAAGCTCTTATCAGGTGAAAAATACCAGTTTTTTTTTTTTTTTTCAAATGTGAACAAAATATGTACATAGATTTATAAATTATCATTATTTCTCAGCTTGTTTATAAGGCGGCCTTCCAACCATGACCTTCTCATTTGGACTGCGTGACAAATCCGAGTACGGCAAGGAGCACTCATTTTCTCCTATTTTTCGTAGTTTCTCCTCTTACTTATATTATCCTTGCATACCTTTCTCTTTTGTGAATTTTCATATCATAGAAAGTGCGAGGAAGAGAGAGGTAATGGATTCGATCCGTGTTGAGCATTCAAACCTGTCCAAAAATCACACAAGACGATTTTAACGTGGTTCAGCAATTTGCCTACATCCACAGGTGCCAAATTTACTATAATTTTTGAGATTTACAAATCACTCAAAAATTTCTCACGTAACTCTCAAATGCACACATACAAACTTCCCACAGCTCTCCACACCTCTCTTCTGCTCCCTCTGCACTCTACTGCTCTACTTAATTTCGAATATCAGACCTCTCCTTTTATAGGAGAGGTTTTACACAAATTTGGTATGGTAGGTGCAGCCAAAATAGAAATTGATGGATTGAGGTAGGTGGTGCAGACTTTGTTGAAGGAGGTGGACGGTGCAGCCAAGGAAGACCAGAAAATGCTGCAGATGTTTTTCACACTTTGGTTGCCT
The DNA here is from genome assembly GCA_036559045.1 of Platycarya longipes. Classification (NCBI taxonomy): domain Eukaryota; kingdom Viridiplantae; phylum Streptophyta; class Magnoliopsida; order Fagales; family Juglandaceae; genus Platycarya; species Platycarya longipes. Next base: position 39,074,259 of record CM071801.1, on the reverse strand, counting down.
TTTCAACAATCCGTTGATACAACCACGACAAAATTACAACCCACCTTCCCCGAAATAGATAGCCAACAACCAATGAAGGCTTCAGATTAATAATCCAACAAATTTGTTATATATATATATTAGTAAAATGCTAAATTCACAAATGGAAATTCTAGATGCTCCTCTACTTTTTATTTATTTATTTATTTATTTATTTTGCACATAATAATTAAATATATATCTTATAATGATATCGTATTTTTTTGATAAAAATATTTTTAAAAGTACTAAAAAATATGTATTTATATATATATATATATATATATAATTATATAGAAGATAAATGATAAAAACTGAACTGACATGTTCTGGTGAGGATCCATGGCTCCAGAGCCACTCATTTATATTATCATGGCCTTTTCTGATCCTTTGTGAATTATCCTTCGTGAAGTCATACCATAGAAAGTGCTTGGAAGAGAGAGGCAATAGATTGCATCCGTTGATAGCCAACAACCAACGAAGACTTCAGATTAACTTGTTGACTTGTGCAAGCACTCTTATAGCTTTTCCCATGGCAGAACCGGTTACTTCTTTCGACTCTTTGGTGAATCTTTTGCATCGTTTCCTGATTCATTACTTTCTCAAGAGAAAACAATGGCGGTGGGAGAGCTCTTTCTTGCTGCGTTCCTTCAAGTGTTATTTGACCGATTGGCTTCACCTGAGTTGCTGGACTTTGCACGTCGAGAGGGACTTGAAAAAACGCTGGACAAGTGGAACAAGACGTTGTCAACGATTCGAAAGGTGCTTGCTGATGCAGAGGAGAAGGAATTACATGCTGAGAGTAGTGCAGTAAAAGAGTGGCTGGAGGATCTCAAAGACTTGGCCTACGACGTGGAGGACATACTCGATGAGTTTGCCACAGAAGCTTCGCGATGCAAATTGAAGGGTGAAAATCAGGCAAGTACTAGTAAGGTACGGAATCTCATCCCTGCTTGTTTTAGTGGTTTGACTTTGACTCCTAGTGCTATTATGTTAAGAACTAGGCTGAACTCAAAGATCAAGGACATCGGTACTCGATTTAAAGATCTAGTGGCACAAAAAGGTGAACTCAATTTGAAAGAACACGTGGACAGGAGGCCAGAAAAAACAAGAGAGACAGTACTGGCCCCAACTTCTTTAGTAAATGAAGCTCATGTTTATGGCAGGGACATAGATAAATTGGCTATACTTGATTTATTGGCATTGCAAGCTCGAGGATCAAGTGATAATCAAGTTTCTGTAATTCCCATACTTGGCATGGGCGGTATTGGAAAGACAACACTTGCACAGTTAATATACAATGACAAAGAAGTCGAAGGTTGGTTTGATCTTAAAGCTTGGGCTTGCGTTTCTGAAGATTTTGATGCTGTCAGGGTCACAAAAACAATTTTAAGATCTCTCAACCCTGGAACTCGCGATAATAATGATCTAAACTTGTTGCAAATTGATTTGAAGGAGACGCTGAAAGGGAAGAAATTTCTAATCATTCTGGATGATCTTTGGAATGAGAGTTATCATGACTGGACAATACTACTTGCTCCTTTCGAAGAAGGGGCTCCAGGAAGTGCAGTTATCATCACAACTCGAAATCAAGCTATTTCAAGTATGATGGGTACCACTCAAGCTTTCCTGTTGGATTTGTTGTCAAATGATGCTTGTATGTCCATATTTACCAAACATGCCTTGGGGATGGAAGGCTTTTCTTCGCACGCACACCTAAAAGATATTGGTTTGGAAATCGTTCGAAAATGTAAAGGCTTGGCTTTAGCGGTGAAAACCCTTGGAGGCCTCTTACGTTCAAAACCGCGAAATCGTGATGAATGGGAGAAAGTATTGAAAAGTGAAATATGGGATATTCCAGAGGAGAAAAGTGGGATCGTTCCAGCTCTTAAGTTGAGCTATTACCATCTCCCTTCGTATTTGAAGAGATGTTTTGCGTATTGCTCCATATTCCCTAAAGATTATGAATTTGAGAGTAAGCATGTGGTTTTATTATGGATGGCAGAAGGCTTGATTCAACAACGACAAAAAGAAGAAGAAATGGAAGAATTGGGTGAAGAGTATTTTCACGATTTGTTATCAAGGTCATTTTTCCAACAGTCCAACAACAATAAATCTCGATTTGTAATGCATGATCTCATCAATGATTTGGCAAAATCGATTGCTGGAAATACATGCTTTAGAATGGAAGATAGAGTTGAGGGTAGTAAACGAGGGAGTATTGTTAAAAAGGCTCGCCATTTGTCTTACCTACGTGACAATTATGATGGCTTCAAAAAATTTGAGGCCTTTTCTGAACTCACCTGTTTACGTACCTTCTTACCTCTAACGTTGTCATCTCATGGGTGGGGCTATTTGACCGGTTATGTCACTCTTGAATTATTGCCAAAATTACGATGCTTGAGAGTGCTCTCATTGAATGGTTACTGCATAACCAAGATATCGAATTCAATTGGTGAGTTGATCCATCTACGGTATCTTGACCTTTCTTACACTCGCATCACCAGCTTGCCCGAATCAACGGCCACTCTTTACAATTTACAGACATTGTTGTTGGAAGGTTGCGGATGTCTAGAAAAACTACCTTCAACATTTGGGAACCTGGTCCACTTACGCCACCTCAATATTTCTCAAGGAAGATCACTAAAAGCAATGCCTTTGAATATAGGCAAATTAACTTGTCTTCGAACGTTGTCTGATTTCATTGTGGGAAAAGATTGTTGCTCAGGGTTGAAGGAGATAGGATCTTTGTCTCATCTTGAAGGGACACTCTGCATTTCAAGATTGGAGAACGTGATTGAGCCAGAGGATGCAAGGGACATGAATTTAAGTGGTAAGCCCAAACTTGATGTGTTGTCATTGGAATGGAATCGAGACATCGATGACTCAAAGGATAGAACGAGTGAAAAAGAGTTTCTTAACATGCTACAACCTCACAACCTTTTGAAAGAACTCACTATTAGCTGTTATGGGGGTACAGAATTTCCGACCTGGCTCAACCATCATTGGCTTCCTAAATTAGCGTTATTGACTATTGAAAATTGTAAAAAGTGTACATCATTGCCACCATTGGGAAAACTTCCATCACTCAGAGTCCTTTCGATCCAGGGTATGGCTAGCATGAAGAGTATTGGTCCTGAAATTTGTGGGGATTGTCCGTCACAATCTTTTAGATCCTTGGAGACTCTAAATTTCGAGAATATGCCGGGGTGGGAGAATTGGAATCCTTGTGAAGCATTCTCAAACTTACGTGAACTCTCTATTAAAAATTGTCCCAAGTTGTCGGGACATTTACCAGATCGCCTTCCTTCACTTGAAAATGTTGAGATAGATGGATGTTTGAATTTAATGGTCTCAGTTTTGAGCTTTCCAGATCGATGCAAAATAAAAATTGAGGGATCAGAAGGGGTGGCGTGCGGAGGAGAAGTTGATTTTAGCTTGCTAAAATTTCAGGATCTTTCAACAATTTCAGAATTTGAGTCTCGAATGAAAGTGTTAATTACAATGGGTGCACTGGCAAATGTACAAAAATTAGAGGTCAAAGGATGCAAGGAACTGATGCATTTGTGGTCAAACGCGGTGGTATCATTTCCGCCTCTCCCACATCTTCATTATCTGCATGTTTATGATTGTCCAGAACTAGTTTCGTTGGTTGCTAAAGCCCAGCTTCCTCCAGCTCTGAAGGAACTAAATATAGAGGATTGTGAAAATATTCGGATTTTGATAGACGAGGATGATACCAACAGCTGCGGCAGCAGCGGTAACAACAGCACTTCTCTTCTTCGTAGTTTGATGATTCATGGGTGTCCCTCCCTCAAATTCCTTATATTAAGCGGTGAGTTACCCGCAGCACTCGAAACACTACAGATTACTTTATGTCCAGAGCTAGAGTCAATAGCGAAGGAATTACATAATAATTCATTGCTTCAATCCATTTCCATTCGTAGATGTGGAAACCTTAAATCCTTACCCACCGGTATTCAGAGTCTCAGCCATGTAAGCTATATTAATATTGATGATAGTCCGAGTCTCGATTTCTTCCCGGACGGAGATTTGCTCCCTGTCAACCTGAAAACTCTGTATCTTGACAGTTGCGAGAAAACGCAGGTCGTGGTCAATCGCATACACACCTGCACCTCTCTTCAAGAATTGAGAATGGGGAAATGTCCAGGAGTAATTGTATCCTTTCCAGAAGAAGGTTTTCCCACCAACCTAACATATCTTTCGATCTATGATATCTGTATCGCTCAGGGCTTGTTTGAGTGGGGATTGCACAGGTTTACCTCTCTCAAACGTCTTCGAATTTGCGATGGATCTTCGCACCTGCAGGTGTCCTTTCCGGAGATGAAGCTGCCTACTTCTCTAACCAAGTTGGCCATCGATAACTTCCCGAAATTGAAATACTTGTCTCCCGAGGGCTTTCGAAACCTCACATCACTTAAAGAACTGGGTATCTTAAATTGCAAAAAACTAGCGTCCTTTCCAAAGAAGGGCCTACCTCCCTCACTCCGAACACTTAGCATTGTTGATTGTAAAAAGTTGACTTCATTGACAAAGAACTGTCTGCCTCTCTCACTCCTGCAACTTTATATCTACAAATGTCCTCAGTTGGAAGAATGGTGCAAGAAAAATCGAGGAAAGGACTTAATTGCCCACATCCCTTGCGTTTCATTTAATCGTCATTCTTCCCTGTGGTAAATTTGTTATGTAAATCTAGCTTCTTAGGACTTAATTGCTAATTCGAGTATTAGTTTCACATTTCTAGGTACATTTGAAATTTCCGGTGCGGATGGTGGATGAATACTGACAAGTTTGTGTGAAGCTTTCGTTGAAATTCATATGGATGTTAGAAATGAATGGTTCATGGATAGAACAAATTAAATATTTATTTTCTGAGTCTAAAACCAGGATTCATATATCCTAAAGTTTATGCAATTTAAAAAATATACATCACAACTTACTCATAATATTCAGTAAAAAGTCAGTTCTATAAACTATATATCCTTCATAATATATTGAAGAAAAACAGAGTTTGAGAAAAAACTATCTCAAGAGAGATCACAAGTTAAACAAAAAATAAATAAAAAAACAATCGAAATAATTTACAGATCATCATCAATTATATGAATATCTGTCTTAAGAGAAAGAAGCAAAATTAATTAAAGAGAAAAAGTCAAACACTAAACTCCATTTTAAAAAAGGAAGGAAAAAAAAAAGAGTCAAAGCTATACTCATCCAGGACGCAATTCCTGAAGAATTTTACAAATTTGTATGGTTGTACTGTGTAACTTGGAAATCATCATCATCCATTTGACCACACCAATTTATTAATAAAACCAAATATGAAAACGATGCGTAAAAGAAGAAACAAAGTTTGAAACCGAGAGATCACTTGCAAACCAACCTAGCTCTCTTTCTTCCAACTCATGTTTTCAACTACTGTTCACAAACAATAACAACAGGGAGAAACGTGAAACTACAACCAAGCATGGAAATATTTTATATTTATTTACACATGAATAATAAACAATCGAAACATATATATATTAAGCTTAATTAGTCTTATAGGAAACATGCCCTTCTAAGAAAATTAATTATATTCAGCAATTTAAAAAATATACATCACAACTTAGTCATAATATTCAGTAAAAAGTCGGTTCAATAAACTATACATCCTTCATATACATATATGTATATACTATGTGTTATGATCAGTTAAATATTTCTGAACTCATTATTGAATCAGATTATGATCTCATTGTTGTAAATTGATTATGATCTCATTTAAGGATGTTTACCTCATTACCCCTTTTTCTTTTCTCCTCTTGTTAACTGAATAAATTTATCACAAATTTTTCTATCGTAATTCCCATACTTGGCATGGGCGGTATTGGAAAGACAACACTTGCACAGTTAATATACAATGACAAAGAAGTCGAAGGTTGGTTTATCACAAATTTTTCTATGGTTACAGATTGAGAAATTTAGTTCGTTAATAGTTTTCATCTTATAGTAAATTATTAGATTCATCTTGAATCCTTCAACCTGTGACATTATAGCAAACACACTTTTATCAACATAATAAATTACACACTAATCATCTAGAGTTGTCCTGTCCTGGTGTTGAGTTATATAATAGATATGGCAATAAGACAAACTGCCATGTTACTGAAAGTTGTCCCTCCTGCCCTTCTCAATGCTGAAAAAAGTCTCTCCCCACTAGTCCTATGTCAACTGAAACGCATACCCAAGCATCTCTCAACAACACCAAAAATCAAAACTAAAATTCGAAACTAAAGTAAAAGAAAGAGAATCATTTCTAAGCAGTTCTAAAAATGCTCATGTTAATATAACTACACAACTCATTGTCAAATTTGATACTGTTTTGATACATAAGTTGCCTAGAAAGTAAGTAGTTAGTAGCAATATGTATTTTGGAAATTATCAAATTTGGCTTAATCTCTTTCTTTATTTGCTAATATAATTCCAAAATAAAGTTGATCCCTGCCCTCTAGCTAACAAGTTTAGATTGAAAATTCACAAAAAACTAGAACAAGAGTTTATCCTGCTTTCTATGCATCCAAATTTTAAAAATAATAATAATAATAAGAGAAAGGAAAAGAAGACCTGATTTTCAATGCACTTGCCAGTGTCTTGCAGGGAAAAGAACATAGTTATAATCTAATGCCATTATTTCTGGACTGCGCCAACAAATTTGTATTTATTTTGATACAAACAATTGTAAATACAAATTTACAAAGACTATTCTAAGTAAGAATCCTAGAATTAAGGCTAATTGTTACAGAGTATTAACATGGAATTTAATAGCTGTTACATCCTTGATTTGAGGCTGAGAATCTGCTTCCATTTTCTTTTGCTTGATTTGAGGATTCTTCCGTTATAAACCATGCAACCAAATTATATACTTTCCACACATAAAAAGACATTACCTTGTTTACCTTTTCAAAATTTTCCCAGGCATAAAGAGCAATGGCGAACGAACAAAAACATGGAAAGCTATCAGTCAATTCTCAAAGTTCATAAACTCGTGAAGGGGTAAAAGTGGAAAATCAATTAACAAAGAAACCATTATTCACCAAATTATATTCCTTAACTCAAGACGCCCTTACTAAAATCAGAATAAAAATTCTAAATATAAGCCTTACACTCTTCACACCATTTAATCAAATAATTTTACTTTTTTTATTCTCTTTTGTTCTACACTTAAAAGACTCTTATTACCTAGCTAATTAGTAATTAGGTAAGTAGAAGGCAACAAGGCCTCAAGAATTTGAAAACTGCTATAAAAACAAAAAGATTATACAAAGAAAAACTCACAAATTGATGTAGTTTCATAGCATCTGTTAGATCTATTTTATAATAAAAATAACTTTACAATCTTTTAACATTTGAAACATTATGGATTTGTTCATGTCATGAGTTAGAGTCAGTAGCAAAGGAATTACATCATAATTCGTTGCTTAAATCCATTGGCATTTTTAATTGTGGAAAGCTGAAATCCTTACCTACCGGTATACACAGTCTTAGCCATCTAAGTGAGATTATAATTGAGGGTAGTCCGAGTCTCGATGTCTTACCGGACGGTGAGTTGCTCCTAGCCAACTTGACAAGGCTTCATCTTGTCAGCTACGAGAAAATGCAGGCCGTTGTCAATTGCATACACACCTGCACCTCTCTTCAGCATTTGAGAATGGGGAAATGTCAAAGAGTAGTTGTATCCTTTCCAGAAGAAGGTTTTCCCACCAACCTATACAACTCTTTCGATTTCTGATAGCAGTATAGCTCAGGGCTTGTTTGAGTGGGGGTTGCACAAGATTACCTCTCTCAAACGTCTTCGAATTTGCGATGGATCTTCGCACCGGCAGGTGTCCTTTCCGGAGATGAAGTTGCCTACTTCTCTAACCGAGTTGGGCATCGATAACTTTCGGAATCTGGAATACTTGTCTCCTGACGGCTTTCGAAACCTCACATCACTAGAATTACTGTGTATCTTAAATTGCAAAAAACTAGCGTCCTTTCCAAAGAAGGGCCTACCTCCCTCACTCCGAGCACTTGGCATTGTTGATTGTAAAAAGTTGACTTCATTGACAAAGAACTGTTTGCCTCTCTCACTCCTGCAACTTTCAATCTGCAGATGTCCTCTGTTGGAAGAATGGTGCAAGAAAGACAGAGGGGAGGGGTTTAAGATAGCCCACATTCCTTACGTTTCATTTGATCGTTATACCCTGATGCTGCGATCCAGTGTAACTTTGTAACTATTTAATAAAGCAACGATGAGGCGTTGCCCAATTAAAGCTCGCATGGCATATAGATGTAATATGTTATTGCTAATTGCATTAATCATGCTAGAGATCAGACACACAGATGAAAGTGAGTTTTATAATATGCTTTTGCGATTTAAAAATATACTTCACAATTTATTAGCAATGATCAGTAAAAAGTTGGATTCTGTATACTATCCTTCATACCTGTTAAACAATATCACATGAGCTTTTTGATCTTCTAACCAGAAACATCCACAACAAATTGCTTTTGCAAATCTTGTTAGTTGTTTTTCATGATCACTTTTACAGAGCAGGACCTTATTTTCTAGAGCAACAAGTAAAAAAAAATAATAATACAAAACCGAGAGATGTGGAGGTCGGTTAAGTATTGGATCAGCTGGGTGGGTATTACACTTAAGGCTGCCTCTAGTTTACATCGAGAGATGTAGCAATTTTGAATATGCTGCAGGTACCAGTTAAGCGGCTTAAACAGAAAAAGTTTAGTGCAGTTTCTTGGCAAAAATCGAATTTGGAATGGTTTAAATTGAATGTTGATGGTAGTAGGAAGGGAAATCCAGGGAAGTTGGGTGCAGATGGTGAGTTGCGAAATGATAAAGGTTTTTTGCCATTTGCTTTTGCTGCTAGTATTGGTATTGGTATTGGTTCTAATAACAACGCAGAATTGATGGCTTTACTGCTGGGGCTTCGAAAGTGTAAGAAAATGGGTTTTTATTATGTTATTGTTGTGATGGATGATGCTAGTGGTTTCATGGTTGAAAGAGGGGAGTTGTAGTTAATGGTATTTAGAGGACTTTTGGGAGGAAATAAGGTGTCTGATGCAGGGCTTTAATATCCGATTTCAACATGTTTTCAGGGAAGCTAATATTGCAGCAGATTGTCTAGCTCGAATGGGTGGAAATGGCTGATACAATATCTAGTCTGTTGTGTGGGTTCCCTCCCATGTGGGATCATTAAGCCCACATGGAGAGAAGGCCTAGGCCTATGTTACTAAGGTCTTAAACCTTGGGGTTATTTGTGTTGGCAGATAGAGAGAGTGAAGTGAGGAGAAGAAAAAACGTGTGAAGAAGAGGGGGAGAGGAAGAGACTCAAAGAAAAGAAGAGAGTTTTCATCCAGTTTCAATCGAAAGCTCCGATCTACGTCATTTGTGGTCCGATTGAGCTGAAATTCTGCAGGAACGTTCACAACTCAAGACTCTACAATCTGAACGGTGGAGATCAGATTTGAAACAGTATTTTTGGTACTCGAGGTCGTGAACAATAACACGTCTTTGGTGAGCTCTTTCCTAATCATACTGTTTGGTTGCCAAGAAAGTGTTTTTCTTGATATCATTATTGATTGTATGCCTCTAGTGTTATCTAGAGAAAACATTTGTGTACACAAATATTGTTGATAGTGGAAGTTTTAACTGGACTAGGTCCCGTAATTGTTCTCTTTACAATGAAGGATTTTCCACGTCAAAATATTGGCTCTGTGTGTGTGTGATTTTTCCTTGTATTATTCTCTACTCAATTACTTCCTAACAGGTTCACACAAAGTGTGAGATAATTATTTTCGCTGTTTAGATTTCTCCCAACATAGTCTTCGATTCAAACTCTTCCTTTCCAGCTTATTGGAATCATTAGAACGGTTTGATGATTCATAATAGATTCGAAGTGGCCTCTGATTTACTATATTCAGTTTAGCAAATTTTTAGTAGTGCTTGCAGGGGAGGAGTTTAGGTGCCGGGTATACGATTTTGTCATTGTACGTAGTGATTCAATAGTTCTTTTTTGGAATAAGTCGTTGATGCATGGTTTGTATAAGGTATTCCTCTACTAAAAATGAGAGTTTTTAATAATAATGGGGGATCTCCTCCTCCTTTATTTTTTAAAAAAGAACAAAAAAAGAAAAAAGAAAAAAGAAAAATAAAAAAAGAAACCTTGGGTGAAATGTATTTTCAAAGAGTACATATTTTTATGTAGCCATAGTTAGTGTGATTGAAATTGTGGCACTTCTACGGTGGTTTTTGGTTGGATTAACCATGAAAATTCAATCTCTTCCTAGCAATGTTATAATTCATTGACAGCAAGACAATAATTTGTTTTCATCTATAGTTTTTTTAAGTTATTCTGTTGAAGATTGTTGAAGATGATGTTGAAGATTGAGAAATGAGAAAGAATGAAACTGAAATGGGAGAAGTGTGAACCACTCTGTTTTTCATTCAACTAATAATCTGGATAATAATACAAAGAGTAGAGGTTTCATATATACACAGATCCTCTAAGATAAAATAATAAAGTCAACACTACATTTTACAAACACATATCTGTACTATACAATTCTGGTAACTCTGCAACAGTGCAGTGGGGTTGAGCAGTCCCCTTCACTGTTCTGCTCTATTCTGCTCCTTGGCCTGCAGTGTGTAGTCCCCTTCACTATTGAGCAGTCCCCTTCATTCTTCTCTCAATACAGGTTTCTTGAGACTCCCCCTCAAGATGGGCATAGATATTGAGTACACCCATCTTGGACAATAGAAACTGAAAAGTGGGGGCTGACAATGCCTTGGTGAGGATGTCAGCCAATTGAAACCTTGAGGCTACATGAACTATAGTAATGATTCCAGCCAAGACCTTTTCCCGAACAAAATGACAGTCTAACTCAACATGCTTAGTCCTCTCATGAAAGATAGAATTCTTGATCAAATGAATTGCTGATTGACTATCACAATAGAGAGTTGCTGGTTTTTCTTGGTGTACATTAAAATCCTTTAACAAGTAGTTAAGCCAAACAATTTCACAGCTCGTGTGTGCCAATGCTCCATACTCAGCTTTAGCCGATGATCTAGACACAGTGGGTTGCTTCTTGGACTTCCAACTAATTAATGAATCTCCAAGAAATACACAGAAACCAGTCACTGATTTTCGTGTCTCAGGACAAGTTGCCCAATCCGAGTCACTATAAGCTTTGAGGTGCACATTTGTTTTAGAGGAGTAGAAGACATCTTACCCAATTGAGCCTTTCAAGTACTTTAGAATTCTATGAGCTGCATGTAGATGTTCTTGTGCCGGTTTATCAACAAATTGGCTCAAAACATTGACTGCATATGTGATATCTGGCCGAGTATTGGATAGGTAGATGAGTCTTCCAATTAGTCTACGATAGCTTGTAGTATCAGTCAAGTAATCCGTGGAAGAGTGAGATAACTTGTGATTCTGCTCTATCGGTGTACTAACAGGCTTACTCCCAAGCAGTCCAGCATCCTCTAGAATTTCTGAATTTCTAGAGTGTATTTTCTTTGACACAGGTGAATACCCGATGACGATCTTGCTACTTCTAATCCAAGAAAATATTTAAGGACTCCTAGGTCTCGAATCTTAAATTGAGAATGTAGATGACTCTTGATTTCTTCAATGATTGTCAAGTTGCCACTACCCAATATGATATCATCCACATATACAAGAAGAGCAACAAAACCAGATTTGTCATGTCTAGTAAACAATGAGTATGTGTATCAATTCTGAAATTGGTCTTACTATGTGTTATGATCAGTTAAATATTTCTGAAATCATTATTGAATCAGATTATGATCTCATTGTTGTAAATTGATTATGATCTCATTTAAGGATGTTAACCTCATTACCCCTTTTTCTTTTCTCCTCTTGTTAACTGAATAAATTTATCACAAATTTTTCTATGGTTACAGATTGAGAAATTTAGTTCGTTAATAGTTTTCATCTTATAGTAAATTATTAGATTCATCTTGAATCCTTCAACCTGTGACATTATAGCAAACACACTTTTATCAACATAATAAATTACACACTAATCATCTAGAGTTGTCCTGTCCTGGTGTTGAGTTATATAATAGATATGGCAATAAGACAAACTGCCATGTTACTGAAAGTTGTCCCTCCTGCCCTTCTCAATGCTGAAAAAAGTCTCTCCCCACTAGTCCTCTGTCAACTGAAACGCATACCCAACCTTCTCTCAACAACACCAAAAATCAAAACTAAAATTCGAAACCAAAGTAAAAGAAAGAGAATAATTTCTAAGCAGTTCTAAAAATGCTCATGTTAATATAACTACACAAAACTCATTGTCAAATTTGATACTGTTTTGATACATAAGTTGTCTAGAAAGTAAGGAGTTAGTAGCAATGTGTATTTTGAAAATTATCAAATTTGGCTTAATCTCTTTCTTTATTTGCTAATATAATTCCAAAATAAAGTTTATCCCTGCCCTCTAGCTAACAAGTTTAGATTGAAAATTCACAAAAAACTAGAACAAAAGTTTATCCTGCTTTCTATGCATCCAAATTTTAATAATAATAATAATAATAAGAGAAAGGAAAAGAAGACCTGATTTTCAATGCACTTGCCACTGTCTTGCAGAGCAAAGAACATAGTTATAATCTAATGCCATTATTTCTGGACTGCGCCAACAAATTTGTATTTATTTTGATACAAACAATTGTAAATACAAATTTACAAAGACTATTCCAAGTAAGAATCCTAAAATTAAGGCTAACTGTTACAGAGTATTAACATGGAATTTAATGGCTGTTACATCCTTGGTTTGAGGCTGAGACTCTGCTTCGGTTTTCTTTTGCTTGATATGAGGATTCTTCCGTTATAAACCATGCAAGCAAATTATATATTTTCCACACGTAAAAAGATAGGGACAACGCTATATATAGTCCAAAAAATCGAATTTCTTTGCAGTCCAAACAATAGCAAAACTAAAAAATTTAGTTTAGGGGTGTCAATTTACAAAGCAAAATTTAGGAAAAGACAAATATTAATTTTTTAGATAATCTATTTCATAAAAATACTTTTTAAAATTTGATTTTTATCAAGTTTTAAAAAAATTTTAGGGGCCCAAGCCAAATGATAGTTCCATTCTTGAGTCCAAATAATAAACAAATAAATAAATCCCTATTTTAGGATAAAATTAATTAAAATAACTTTATTTACAAATAAAAAATTTTAAAAATATGAAAAATTTACTTTATTTAGTTATAAAATTGAAGTGTTTCTATGTGAACTGCAATACAATCCATATTTAATAAATTGTAAAAAGAATTATTCAAAAGACATTACCTTGTTTACCTTTCCAAAATTTTCCCAGATATAAAGAGCATTAGCAAACAAACAAAAACATGGAAAGCTATCAGTCCATTCTCAGAGTTCATAAACTCATGAAGGGGTAAAAGTAGAAAATCAATTAACAAAAAAACCACTATTCACCAAAATATATTCCTTAACTCAAGACGCCCTTGCGAAAATCAGAAGAAAAAGTTTAAATATAAGCTTTACACTGTTCACACCATTTAAACATGTGATTTTACTTTATACTTTCTTTTTTCTACACTTAAAAAACTCTTCACATCATCTAGTGTGTCAGGTATGTAAAATACTGGGCTTTTGTGTGAAATAACTCGGGAAGGGAAGAGCTGGTAAGACAAAAGATGGGGGTGGTGCTGGTCGGCTGGGGAAATAAGAGAGATGAAGGCGCTTTTAAGGTAAGAATAAATCGAAGAAGGGGAATGCAAAACACAGCGTTTTAGTTTTTTATTTTTATTTTTTCTTTTTTGCGATTATGACCTTTTGCAGTGATTTAATTTAGATGTAAAAAGTTCAAATTACACTTAAATTTTGATACAAAAACTTATAATTGTCCTGTAAAACTATAATAAATACCTGTTTGGTACCGGTTGCGTCGAAAATTAGTGACCATTTAAAAGACAATGCAAATGTCTTCTTTTTGCGTTGATTTTGAAAAGGACAAAAATATTTTGGATGCAAAAAACCATTTTTCTTGTAGGATCTCTTCTTTGGTTTTTGTAAGCTATTCCTCCCTTTTTGAAATGTATTTCTATTTTATCATTGGCCGGCCCCTGGCCTGATCACTTGTGTATTTTGTTGTCTGCAATGGGATCTTTTATAAATATATTGGATTGTACTGATAGCCTGATATAGCAAGTCCTCACATAATTTTTGGTCTTGGAATTGTTAATGGACTGAAGTTGAAGTATCAACTAATTTTTCATGTTTACTTTAACCAAAAAAAATGGGCTTTCTTATTATCTAGCTAATTATTAATTAGGTAAGTAGAAGACAACAAGGCCTCAAATGAATTTAAAAACTGCTACTGATATAAAAAGATTACACCAAAAAAAAAAAAATCACAAATTAATATAGATCTATTTTATAATAAAAATAATTTTACAACCCTGAAACGCTTGAAACATTACGGATTTATTCATGTCCGGAGCTAGAGTCAATAGCAAAGGAATTACATCATAATTCATTGCTTCAATCCATTGGCATTTTTAATTGTGGAAAGCTGAAATCCTTACCTACCGGTATACACAGTCTCAGCCATCTAAGAGAGATTATAATTGAGGGTAGTCCGAGTCTCGATTTCTTACCGGACGGTGAGTTGCTCCTTGCCAACTTGACAAGGCTTCATCTTGTCAACTGCGAGAAAATGCAGGCCATTGTCAATTGCATACACGCCTGCACCTCTCTTCAGCATTTGAGAATGGGGAAATGTCCAAGAGTAGTTGTATCCTTTCCAGAAGAAGGTTTTCCCACCAACCTATACAACTCTTTCGATTTCTGATAGCAGTATAGCTCAGGGCTTGTTTGAGTGGGGGTTGCACAGGATTACCTCTCTCAAACGTCTTCGAATTTGCGATGGATCTTCACACCTGCAGGTGTCCTTTCCAGACATGAAGCTGCCTACTTCTCTAATCGAACTGGTGATCGATAACTTTCCGAATCTGGAATACTTGTCTCCCGAGGGCTTTGGAAACCTCACATCACTTGAAGTCTTGTGTATCTTAAATTGCAAAAAACTCGCGTACTTTCCAAAGAAGGGCTTATCTCCCTCACTCCAAAGGCTTTCAATTGTTGATTGTAAAAAGTTGACTTCATTCACAAAGAACTGTCTGCCTCTCTCACTCCTGCAACTTTCAATCTGCAGATGTCCTCTGTTGGAAGAATGGTGCAAGAAAGACAGAGGGAGGGGTTTCAGATAGCCCACATTCCTTACGTTTCATTTGATCGTTATAGCCTGATGTTGCGATCCATTGTAACTTTGTAACCATTTAATAAAGCGACGATGAGGCGTTGCCCAATTAAAGCTCGCATGGCATATAGATGTAATATGTTATTACTAATTGCATTAATCATGCTAGAGATCAGACACATAGATAGAAGTGAGTTTTATAATATGATTATGCGATTTAAAAATATACTTCACAATTTATTAGCAATGATCAGTAAAAAGTTGGATTCTGTATACTATCCTTCATACCTGTTAAACAATATCACATGAGCTTTTTGATCCTCTAACCAGAAACATCCACAACAAATTGCTTTTGCAAATCTTGTTAGTTGTTTTTCATGATCACTTTTACAGAGCAGGACCTTATTTTCTTGAAAGGGAGGAAATTAATTGCACCTACCAGGCATTTAAGACAAATGGGACAAAAAGATGGATGATGAGACTGAAAGGTGAACTGATAAACGTTGGGACAGGATGTAGAAATTAAATGTAAGACTTGGTACAAAGCAGACGGCGAGAGGAAAAGAAGAATTCTACCGACACATGTAAGAGAAATATCTGATTGTTTAAATCGAAATTTAGCTATAAAAAGAATCGAATAGATGAAAGAAATTGAGTCTCACTCTGGAACGATTAAGGCGGCTCATCTTCCCCAACATCGGTTTCTTCAGCCTCCCCCAAGAGTTTTGACTAGCGAATTTATCTGAATATTCATCTATATTTTTCCCTGTACAGTGAGTTATGAGAGACTGTAAAAATCTCCATTATAGTGAATTCTCATCCTCAAATACCCGTGGACGTAGGCATTTGCTGAACCACGTAAAATTGTGTCTCCTTATCTATTTATTTCATCTGCTAGTCACGTACGTACGACTCCGCCGGGGTCTCGCTGGGAGCCCTGAACAATTTCAAATGAAGCCCAATTCGCACAAGTGGGTTGGAAATAATTCTTTCTCTCACCCCAATCTATTGGCTGATTTTTATGACCTCAACAGTGGCGCTGTCTGTGGGAAAAGGACGGATGATGGGACTGAAAGGTGAGCTAATAGACGTTGGAACAGGATGTAGGAATTTAATGCAAGACTTGGTACAAAGCAGACGGTGAGAGGAAAAGAAAAATTCTACCCACACATGGAAGGGAAATATCTGATTGTTTAGACCGAAATTTAGTTATAAAAAGACTCGAACAGATGAAGGAAAGGGAGGCTTGCTCTGGAACGATTAAGACGGCTCATCTTCCCCAACATCGGTTTCTTCAGCCTCCCCCAAGAGCTTCGACTAGCGAATTTATCTGAATATTTATCTATATTTTTCCCTGTACATTGAGCTATGAGAGACTGTAAAAATCTCCATTATAGTGGATTCTCATCCTCAAATACCTGTGGACGTAGGCATTTGCCAAACCACGTAAAATTGTGTGTCCTTCTCTATTTATTTCATTTGCTAGTCACGTACGTACGAGTCCGCCGGGGTCTCGTTGGGAGCCCTGAACAACTTCAAATGAAGCCCAATTCGCACTAGTGGGTTGGAAATAATTCTTTCTCTCACCCCGACCTATTGACTGATTTTTATGACCTCAACAGTAGCGCCGTCTGTGGGAAAAAGACGGATGATGGGACTGAAAAGTGAGTTGATAGACGTTGGGACAGAATGTAGGAATTAAATGCAAGACTTGGTACAAAGCAGACGGTGAGAGGAAAAGAAAAATTCTACCAATACACGCAAGGGAAATATCTGATCGTTTAGACCGAAATTTAGCTATAAAAAGACTCGAACAGATGAAATAAAGGGAGGCTCACTTTGGAACGATTAAGGCGGCTCATCTTCCCCAACATCGATTTCTTCAGCCTCCCCCAAGAGCTTCCACTAGCGAATTTATCTGAATATTCATCTATATTTTTTCATGTACAGTGAGTTATGAGAGACTGTAAAAATCTCCATTATAGTGGATTCTCATCCTCAAATACCTGTGGATGTAGGCATTTGTCGAACCACGTAAAATTGTGTGTTCTTCTCTATTTATTTCATCTGCTAGTCACATACGTACGAGTCCGCCGGGGTCTCGCTGGGAGCCCTGAACAACTTCAAATAAAGCTCAATTCGCACCAGTGGGTTGGAAATAATTCTTTCTCTCACCCCGACCTATTGGCCGATTTTTATGACCTTAACAGTGGCACCGTCTGTGGGATTCGAGAATCGGTGGTGAGAAAATGATAACTTTCTAACCCACTAAATAAAAGTATCCGACCGACCCATTCAACAAAAATTTTCTCCAGATAAGTGTGCTCGACTACCTTATTCTTATTTTCATTTTTATCACTGACACAACCAGGAGAGTGTTGGCATCCGCTTGGTCAGACTCTTATTTCGGATCTCCCTTTTGTATATTTTCCCGATCGGGATACTTACAAAAACTACGAACACACACACTAAACACGCGATGGCCTTGAACATACTCGGAAATAGTGTACTGTACACTTAAATGTACAGGAATTCAGCTGCATACCATGATTGCCCCACTGTGCATGCACTGGATCTATTCATGCACGCACATACTGTGCATGCATGCACAGTATGCATGAACAGTGCTCGAGGGCTCAACGTAATGCACCCTGAGCACGCCGTGACTATCGAGTGCCCACGGCCTGCCGCCGTGGGCATGACTGGCCTGTCGACGGCTTCTGTTTTTGTCGAAGTTCAAGTGGGCCACTGTTCCCACCGGATTTACTCCCGAGTTTGCACCAACTCGGGAGAAACGTCCAGCCACCATGGAAGCTGCCGGCGGGTATTCTGCTGCCACCATGGAAGCCGCCGACGTCGTCTGTCTGCGGTACGGTGGTCGCCGACAGATGAACTCGCCGGAGACATTCTCACCGCACTGGGGACAAAAGGACGAATGATAAGACTGAAATGTGAGTTGATAGATGTTGGGACAGGATGTAGGAATTAAATGCAAGACTTGGTACAAAGCAGATGGTGAGAGGAAAAGAAAAATTCTACCGACTCATGCAAGAGAAATATCTGATCGTTTAGACCGAAATTTAGCTATAAAAAGACTCAAACAGATGAAAGAAAGGGAGGCTCGCTCTGGAACGATTAAGGTGGCTCATCTTCCCCAACATCGGTTTCTTCAGCCTCCCCCAAGAGTTTCGACTAGCGAATTTATCTGAATAATCATCTATATTTTTTCATGTATAGTGAGCTATGAGAGACTGTAAAAATCTCCATTATAGTGGATTCCCATCCTCAAATACCCGTAGACGTAGGCATTTGCCGAATCATGTAAAATTGTGTGTCCTTCTCTATTTATTTCATCTGCTAGTCACGTACGTACGAGTCTGCCGGGGTCTAGCTGGGAGTCCTGAACAACTTCAAATGAAGCCCAATTCGCACCAGTGGGTTGGAAATAATTTTTTCTCTCACCCCAACCTATTGGCCGATTTTTATGACCTCAATATTTCTAGAGAGACGAGTAAAAAAAAATACGAAATTGAGAGATGTGGAGGTCGGTTAAGTATTGGATCAGCTGGGTGGGTATTAAACTTAAGGCTGCCTCTAGTTTACATCGAGAGATGTGGCAGTTTTGAATATGCTACAGGTACCAGTTAAGCGGCTTAAACAGAAAAAGTTTGGTGCAATTTCTTGGCAAAAATCGAATTTGGAATGGTTTAAATTGAATGTTGATGGTAGTAGGAAAGGGAATCCAGGGGAGTTGGGTGCAGATGGTGAGTTGCGAAATGATAAAGGTTTTTTGCAATTTGCTTTTGCTGTTAGTATTGGTATTGGTTCTAATAACAAAGCAGAATTGATGGCTTTAGTGCTGGGGCTTCGAAAGTGTAAGAAAATGGGTTTTTATTATGTTATTGTTGTGATGGATGATGCTAGTGGTTTCATGGTTGAAAGAGGGGAGTTGTAGTTAATGGTATTTAGAGGGCTTTAATATCCGGTTTCAACATGCTTTCAGGGAAGCTAATATTGCAGCAGATTGTCTAGCTCGAATCGGTGGAAATGGCTGATACAATATCTAGTCTGCTGTGTGGGTTCCCTCCTATTTGGAGGATGGCCCATGTGGGATCATTAAGCTCATATGGAGAGAAGGCTTAGGCCCATGTTACTAAGGTCTTAAACCTAAAGGTTATTTGTGTTGGCAGATAGAGACAGTGAAATGAGGAGAAGAAAAAATGTGTGAAGTAGAGGGGGAGAGGGAGAAACTCAAAGAAGAGAGCTCTCATCCAGTTTCAATCGAAAGCTTTGGTCTAAGTCATTTGTAGTTCGATTGAGTTGAGGTTTTCTAGGAATGTTCACAACTCAAGGTTTTACAATTTGAACGGTGGATATCAGATTTTGAGCAGTATTTCTGGTGCTCACGTTCGTGAACAGTAATGCGTTTTGGTGCTCGAGATTATGAACAGTAACACATCTTTGAAAGCTTCGATCTAAGTTGTCTGTGGTCCGATTGAGTTGAAATTTTGCAGGAACGTTCACAACTCAAAGCTCTACAATCTGAACGGTGGAGATCAGATTTGTAATAGTATTTCTAGTGCTCGAAGTCATGAACAGTAACACGTCTTTGGTGAGCTCTTTCCTAATCACACTGTTTGGTTGCTAGGAAAGTGTTTTTTTTTATATATCATTGTTGATTGGATGCCTCTATTGTTATCTAGAGAGAACATTTGTATATACAAATATTGTTGATAGTGGAAATTTTAACTGGACTAAGTCTTGTGGTTTTTCTATTTGCATTAAAGGGTTTTCCACGTAAAAATATTGGCTCTCTGTGTGATTTTTCCTTATATTGTTTTCTATTCAATTACTTCCTAACAGGTTCACACAAAGTGGAAGATGCTTATTTCCGCTGTTTAGATTTCTCCCAACATAGTCTTCGGTTCAAACTCTTCCTTTCCAGCTTATTGGTATCATTAGAACGGTTTGATGATTCATAATAGATTTGAAGTGGCCTCTGATTTACTATATTCAGTTTAGCAAATTTTTAGTAGTGCTTGCCGGGGAGGAGTGTAGGTGCCGGGTATACGGTTTTGTCTTTGTACGTAGTGATTCAATAGTTCTTTTTTGGAATAAGTTGTTGATGCATGGTTTGTATAAAGTATTCCTCTACCAAAAATGAGAGTTTTTAATAATAATGGGGGATCTCCTCCTCCTTTATTTTTTAAAAAAGAACAAAAAAAGAAAAAAGAAAAAGGAAAAAAGAAACCTTGGGTGAAATGTATTTTCAAAGAGTACATATTTTTGTGTATCCATAGTTAGTGTGATTGAAATTGTGGCACTTCTACGGTGGTTTTTGGTTGGATTAACCATGAAAATTCAATCTCTTCCTAGCAATGTTATAATTCATTGACAGCAAGGCAATAATTTGTTTTCATTTATAGTCGTTTTAAGCTATTCCTTTCCTTTGAAAGTTTGCATTTCTAAAATAAATAAGTTTTTCTCTAAAACTCTTATCTGCTGCATGTTAAGAGCACACACTTTGTAGTTCGAGATTGAATTGGAGTGGTTAGTTGCAGAAATGCGTTTGAAAATAGAGCAATAATAATTTCTTTATTTTCCTTCTTCGGATATATGTTCTTTTGTTTTTTTCCTGTTAAATTTAATTTTGAGTCATTAAAAGAAGGATGAATAGCAAAGTTTGTGAAAGAACTCCCGTAGAGCACACAGCTGAAACATCATTTTCTATCATTTTTTAATAAATTGATGACGTTGTAAGAGTTATCACTTACAATACATAGAAGAACAAGAGAAAGGGAGAGATGGAATGAACAAAGAGAAGTTGTTTAGTAAGAACAAGAATATGCAGAGGAGTGTTTACTATAAATAATCAATCAATAGTAACGGTATATGCCTAAGTTGAGATGTAGAATGTAACATGTCTGTGGAACATCTAAATGGTTAAAGAGCATGTATTTTTCCTTATGTCTATTCTTATCTCCTATTTTTCCCCTCTTATCCCTATTGCTGGCCTGGTGGGTTGGGCCAAACTAGGGCTCGAATATGTCACACCCACACAATTACAAATTTACAATATTCCATATTCTGTAAGTTATGATCAACGTTGACTTCCTCCTTTCCCCACCTTTTGGTATATATTTTCTTCTTTATTTCTATCTTTTTTAATTCTTCTCTTCTCAAAATATGAGCAAATTAATAGGTCAACCATATTGGAAAAAAACTTGATTTCTTATTTTTTTCCGAATTTTCTTCATTCTTGACGCTGTGTTTAACTGGTAGAACAATAATTAAGTACTTATCAAAACAATCTGATGACAACCGTTCCCTAGACTTTCAATTTACGTTTCTTTCTCGTGTATTAATGAGAGAAAATAATATTTCAAGTCATCTATGCGCGCATGATAGAGGTGGTGACATAATAATTGTGGGCCGTGAAGGTAGCTCGTCAGGAATACTGTCGGCAAGGTCGAGATGCAAACTTGTTAAAATGCATGAAGACTATTAGGTCTAGTAGCTCTTGGGTTTTCTTCCGTTTGTATGTATTTTTTTTTTAATTTGTTCCTCTCCTTAATTAGTAAGTTTACATGTTTTTCTAAAATATGTAAGTTTTTCTGATCAAGCTCTTTTCAGGTGAAAAATACCAGTTTTTTTTTTTTTTTAAATGTGAACAAAATATGTACATAGATTTATAGATTATCATTATTTCTCAGCTTGTTTATAAGGCGGCCTTCCAACTAGGGGCGGAACCAGGATTTTATGTTTGGGGGGGGCGATCGATAAAATGTGTACTATATATAAATTTTAAAAGGATGCTCATTAGTGATAGAAGTATCACATTTCGTTGTTATCGAACTCTCTAAACGTATTACTCTTTGAATTACCCACATTTAAAAAAAAAAAGTATTTGTTCTTAACTTGCTCATATTTTTTTATGATTAAAAAAAATTATAGATCAAGAATAAATATAAGAAATTTTTAATGACTAATGATATACTAATGATATACTAATGATATAATTAAGTTAGAGTGAGACTATATAAATGAATATAATCAATTAATTTTGGCAATTATATAAATTTATAATTATTTTTTTTTAAAATTAGACTGTTAAAATAATTATGAGACTAAGTGAGTTGAAATTTAAATTTCAACAAAGCTAAAAGTTAAAATAAAATTATATATATATTAAAATTAGAGAGAATAATTTTAATAAAAATTTGGAGAGTAATTTTTAATTTTTTTATAATTTGAGGAGTAATTTAATATTATATATATGAAAATATATATACTACATAATTTTTTTGAAAAGTTTTGGGGGGGCCGTAGCCCCCCCCCCCCCCAACCACCAACGTGGGTCCGCCCATGCTTCCAACCATGACCTTCTCATTTGGACTGCGTGACACATCCGAGTACGGCAAGGAGCACTCATTGTCTCCTATTTTTCGTAGTTGCTCCTCTTACTTATATTATCCTTGCATACCTTTCTCTTTTGTGAATTTTCATATCATAGAAAGTGCGAGGAAGAGAGAGGTAATGGATTCCATCCGTTGATACAACCACGGCAAAATTACAACCCACCTTCCCCGAAATGGATAGCCAACAACCAATCAAGACTTCAGATTAATAATCCAACAAATTTGTTATATATAAATATATATATATATATATTTAAAATTTTAGATGCTCCTTTACTTTTTTAGAATTTTTTTATTCTTTTTTTGCATATAATAATTATGATAGCCAACAACCAACGAAGACTTCAGATTAACTTGTTGACTTGTGCACTCTTATAGCTTTCCCAAAGGCAGAGCCGGTTACTTCTTTCGACTCTTTGGTGAATCTTTTGCATCGTTTCCTGATTCATTACTTTCTCAAGAGAAAACAATGGCGGTGGGAGAGCTCTTTCTTGCTGCGTTCCTTCAAGTGTTATTTGACCGATTGGCTTCACCTGAGTTGCTGGCCTTTGCACGTCGAGAGGGACTTGAAAAAACGCTGGACAAGTGGAACAAGACGTTGTCAACTATTCGAAAGGTGCTTGCTGATGCAGAGGAGAAGGAATTACATGCTGAGACTAGTAGTGCAGTAAAAGAGTGGCTGGAGGATCTCAAAGACTTGGCCTACGACGTGGAGGACATACTCGATGAGTTTACTGTTGGGAATCTGGGCTTCCAAATTCCCCCCACCAGGATCTACTTTTAACAGAATAATAAGAAAAATAGAGAAATAAACACAACACAAGAATTTACGTAGAAAACTCCCAAACCAGGAGAAAAACCACCAGACCCAGAGAAGAAAATACACTATGTGAAAAATTGTTACAATCACACAATTTTTCTCCTCACCCCAACGACACCCACAAAACTTTTCCCACTAGTAAAACTCTAAATTTCACCTCTCTTCCTTTTACATACAAAAAGGACAACAGAGAAATTTTACTAAAGTCAAAAGTTACTAGATAAGTTTCTGACTGGTGTGTTTAAACCAAGGAGCCCAAGCCTTATTTTATAAGGCTTGGGGCTGCCTCCTCTCCCACTCCTTTCCCATGTGGGATTAAGGAGCAAAACCCAACAATCTCCACCTTGCGACTTTGACTGATCCCACAGCCACGCTCCACCGCAATGAGGATCTTCATAGCTTCCGCTATTATGCTCCACCATAAAAGCATACTCACTCAGAATAAACTAATTCCAAGCATTTCACTTCGGCCCATGTCGAAAATAATCTTGCTGAAAAATTATGGTGCAACTCCCACGTTTGGCTTTCCTGGAAGTTCATCAGCCATCGACATGAATTTCCACCACACACCTTGCATCAATGTCAAACCAATGCCCGTGTGCAAATTTGTGGAACAACTAACATTAACACATCCTCTATCATGGCAACTTTGGGATTAGCGACATGCCATGAGGATGTACATGTCTTATTTTCTATGGAGAGAGACACAATGTTAGCTTCATACCAGTATCTCCATTTACTGACTTGGAACCACTTGCCGAACCGGCTCCACTTCTTCTTGACAACTTTTCTTGACATGCCCAGGTTGTCCACACCTCCAGCAAATTGCTGACTTCATGGGTTGGTCTGCTCTTGTGTAATTGATGGAATCAAAATATCCGTGACTTGTACTTGCCACAAGTCAAAATTGATTCTCCCATCAACGTTCTCTACCTCCATTCTTGACATTGCTTCGATGAATTTTACCGTAGAAATGAATAGTATCCACTAAGTAAGTTCCCAGGAAAGACCGATCTTTCCTAGACAGAACTTCAAGGTTCCCAGGAAAGATTGGAGGGTCACAACGGACACACTTAAAATTTCCAATCTCCTAGACAGAACCTCCTTAGATCATACGTATTCACACTACCACACCAAAGCTCCACCCTGCAAAAAGAACCTAGTGGCTCTGATACCACTGTTGGGAATCTGGGCTTCCAAATTCCCCCCCACCAGGATCTACTTTTAACAGAATAATAAGAAAAATAGAGAAATAAACACAACACAAGAATTTACGTAGAAAACTCCCAAACCAGGAGAAAAACCACCAGACCCAGAGAAGAAAATACACTATGTGAAAAATTGTTACAATCACACAATTTTTCTCCTCACCCCAACGACACCCACAAAACTTTTCCCACTAGTAAAACTCTAACTTTCACCTCTCTTCCTTTTACATACAAAAAGGACAACAGAGAAATTTTACTAAAGTCAAAAGTTACTAGATAAGTTTCTGACTGGTGTGTTTAAACCAAGGAGCCCAAGCCTTATTTTATAAGGCTTGGGGCTGCCTCCTCTCCCACTCCTTTCCCACGTGGGATTAAGGAGCAAAACCCAACATTTACCACAGAAGCTAAGCGACGCAAATTGAAGGGTAAAAATCAGGAAAGTGCTAGCAAGGTACGAAATCTCATCCCTGCTTATTTGAGTGGTTTGAATCCTAGTGCTATTAAGTTAAGAACTAGGCTGGAGTCAAATATCAAGGACATCAGTGCTCGATTTGAAGATCTAGCAGCACAAAAAGAGAAACTCAATTTGAAAGAACATGCGGACAGGAGGTCAGAAAAAACAAGAGGGACAATACTGGCCCCAACTTCTTTACCGAACGAAGTTGTTTATGGCAGGGACGAAGATAAAAAGGCTTTACTTGATTTATTGCTGAGTCGAGGATCAAGCGATAAAGTGTCTGTGATTCCTATCGTTGGTATGGGGGGTATTGGAAAGACAACCCTCGCCCAGTTTGTATACAATGATGCGGAAGTTAAAAGCTTGTTTCGTCTTAGAGCTTGGACTTGCGTTTCTGAAGATTTTGATGCTATAAGGGTCACAAAATCCATTTTAAAATCTCTTAGCCATGGAAGCAATGATGATAATGATCTAAATTTGCTACAAATCAAATTAAGCGAGGTTCTAAAAGGGAAGAAATTTCTAGTCATTTTGGATGATCTTTGGAATGAGAATTATCATGATTGGACAATCCTACTTGCTCCTTTCAAAGCCGGCGCTCCAGGAAGTGTAGTTATCATCACAACTCGTAATCAAGGTGTTTCAAGTATGACAGGTACCACTCAAGCTTACCAGCTGGATTTGTTGTCAAATGAAGCTTCTGTGTCCATATTTACTCAACATGTCTTGGGGGTGGAAGACTTTTCTTCGCATGCACACCTAAAAGATATTGGTTTGGAAATCGTTCGAAAATGTAAAGGCTTGGCTTTAGCGGTGAAAACCCTTGGAGGCCTCTTACGTTCAAAACCGCGAAATCGTGATGAATGGGAGAAAGTATTGAAAAGTGAAATATGGGATATTCCAGAGGAGAAAAGTGGGATCGTTCCAGCTCTTATGTTGAGCTATTACCATCTCCCTTCGTATTTGAAGAGATGTTTTGCGTATTGCTCCATACTCCCTAAAGATTATGAATTTGAGAGTAAGCATGTGGTTCTATTATGGATGGCAGAAGGCTTGATTCAACAACGACAAATAGAAGAAGAAATGGAAGAATTGGGTGAAGAGTATTTTCGTGATTTGTTATCAAGGTCATTTTTCCAACAATCCCACAACAATAAATCTCAATTTGTGATGCATGACCTCATCAACGATTTGGCTAGATCGGTTGCTGGAAATACATGCTTTAGAATGGAAGATAGAGTCGAGGGTTGTAAACAAGGAAGTATTTTTAAAAATACTCGCCATTTGTCTTACCTAGGTGACATATATGATGGCTTTACAAAATTTGAGGCATTTTCTGAATTCACATGTTTACGTGCCTTCCTACCTTTAATGTTGCCATTACCTGGGTGGTGTTACTTGACCAGTTATGTTTCTCTTGAATTATTGCCAAAATTACGATGCTTGAGGGTGCTCTCATTGAATGGTTACCGCATAATCGAGATATCCAATTCAATTGGTGATCTGATCCATCTACGGTATCTTGACCTGTCTCACACTTGCATCACCAGATTGCCCGAATCAACGACCACTCTTTACAATTTACAGACATTGTTGTTGGAAGGTTGCAAATGTCTAGAAAAACTACCTTCAACATTTGGGAACCTGGTCAACTTACGGCACCTCAATATTTCTCAAGGAAGATCACTAAAAGCAATGCCTTTGAATATAGGCAAATTAACTTGTCTTCGAACGTTGTCTGATTTCATTGTGGGAAAAGATTGTTGCTCAGGGTTGAAGGAGATAGGATCTTTGTCTCATCTTGAAGGGACACTCTGCATTTCAAGATTGGAGAACGTGATTGAGCCAGATGACGCAAGGGATATGAATTTAAGTGGTAAGCCCAAGCTTGATGCGTTGTCATTGGGATGGAGTGAAGACATTGATGAATCAAGGGGCAGAACAAGTGAAAAAGAACTTCTTAACATGTTACTGCCTCACAATGCTTTGAAGGAACTCACTATTAGGTGTTATGGGGCTACAGAATTTCCGACCTGGTTAAACAATCATTCGCTTCCTAATTTAGTGTTCTTGACTATTGACAATTGTAAAAAGTGCACGTCATTGCCATCATTGGGAAAACTTCCGTCACTCAGAGTCCTTTCGATCAAGGGTATGGCTAGCGTGAAGAGTATTGGTCCTGAAATTTGTGGGGATGGTTCGTCACAACCTTTTAGATCCTTAGAGACTCTAAATTTTAAGAATATGGTGGAGTGGGAGAACTGGAATCCTTGTGAAGCATTCTCAAACTTACGTGACCTCTCTATTGAAAATTGTCCCAAGCTGTTGGGAAATTTACCAAACCACCTTCCTTCACTTGAAAATGTTGAGATAGATGGATGTTTGAATTTAGTGGTCTCAGTTTTGAGCTTTCCAGATCGATGCAAGATAAAACTTGAGGGATCAGAAGGGATGGTGCGTGGAAGAGAAGTTGATTTTAGCTCGCTACAATTTAAGGATCTTTCAACAATTTCAGAGTTTGAATCTCAAATGAAAGTGATAATTTCAATGGGTGCGCCGCTGGCAAATGTACAAAAATTAGAGGTTAACAGATGCAAGGAACTGACGCATTTGTGGTCGAATATTGCGGTGGGATTGTTTCCGCATCTCCCACGTCTTCGTCTTCTTCAGGTTCATAATTGTCCAAAACTAGTTTTGT